>OY856414.1:195768400-196968400 GCA_963693085.1 Alisma plantago-aquatica | reverse complement strand
TTTCTGAAGTCCAAATTATAAGCAAAGTAAACCTACTCCACATTGAATGGAGCTTTTATCACCGTCTTCTTATTTTGACCAAAAATTTTAAAAGCATCACAGCAGTATTGTTGAACTGACGAAGGGTCTTTAGCTACTAGACTAATCAAAGATGGAATCAAAAATCCTACATGTTCAAATGAAAAATCTACACATATCTTGTCTAATTAGCTGCAAAACATGTATTACGTATGCATTAATATATAAGAAACCAGATCACCAGATCCTACACAAGGTATATGGATGTATAAACAATATCTCACTTTATCTATATCTCTATCACATATGTATTCAGCCAATCATAGCGAAACAACTCCAAAATATCTTATATAAATAGTTTGTTTTCGTATGATTGACCTGCAACATCTGCATCTATAGAAACATTTATAGAGCAATTTATATCATGTTCACCTAACCATACTGCCATACCCCTACAATTAGGACCTAACGGGGCAGGTAGGTCATGTGGAACCCAACTTGGTAATGTAGGATGTGGAGGTAGAGGCCTAGATGCTCTGGGTGTCTTCGTTTTAACTTGTATATATAATTTTAGATCAATTGACCTCATATATACACACTAACAATTTAACATAATGTTATTTTACCATAAAATTTTAGTATAGATGACATCCGCTTTGGGCCACAATATCACTCCGCCTTCTGCCTCACCAAGCATTTCACAATCTGGGTGGTCATATGGCAATAGAAGATCTATCCAATTGGGGAATATACGTAGCGGGCTCACACAAACCCAACCATCTGATAATGGAGACCCATGAAACATTTCCCCTGGAAGGGATGGGTAAGCCGACGCCTCTACAATGACATATTCTTTACTTTTTAGACGACATGGCTTCAACCCCTACAAATTTACATAAAGAATGTTATATACATATATACATATCATCTTGAAAACATATCATCTTGAAAAGACTAGCTACTATGTCATAAAAATACTTATAACAGATGTGCTAGGTGGTGGGTCTACATGATTACTCCCAACCTCTACAGTAGGAGTAGAGAGGGACGCCATAGGTACTGTCTGAGTGGAAGTCAGAGATGCATGCCACTTGCTCATTACTTCATGGAGTGTCTTATCAACTGCTTCCTTGACTCTCTTATCAACTACTTCATCAACTCTCCTATCAACTATCTTATCTACCTATACATGGATAAAAGAAATGTTAGCTTCTGATTATTGAATTCCCTTTTACAATAACATTCTAGAAAAAGAATAGGTTACCTCTTCTTGTGAAATTCCCGCTTTTGGGACATGTTTGTGCTAGGATGGCCGAAATAACACTTTGATGCCCACACCAGTGCCTGCACCCCTAACACGTCCATGATGCTCTAGGTTACCCAGAGAAATTGTAAATTCATCCCTTGTGCCCACAGGGATGAACTTGCCTTGTTTCCTCAGCTCGTGCAGCTCCCGCTAATCACCATCAATAGAAATTGGTAAGTAAGTAAACACCACAAATAATCAATATTCGAACGATTGCTCAACGAGTTGTATTTTACCATTTTTGAAGTCGCCTCAGTAGTTGTGGGCTTCTTTATTTCTCCCTTCTTGTTTTTCCTCCCACCTATCCAGACATCATGGCAAGGTAGAGGTGCGGTACCTATCGTAGAGGACTCCTGAGTAGTAGTAGACTGAGCAGTACACTCAGCCTATAGTCTTTGGCTAATGCCTGCATAGCCCTTTGGACCCATTGTGTGGTCATGCACATTCAGTGCACGCCTTGCTCTTTGCGCCTCACTCATAACCTAGTTAGTATAACACTAAAGGTTAATCTTGAATAGGTGAATACAACATATATTAATTAAATAGGGAGTAACACCTAATACCTTGAATTCATCAGTCTTTCTTGAAGCAACAAACATGTCCCATTCTTCTGGGTCCAAGAAGTTCCACTGTTTAGTGGCTGACTTCTTCCTCTTCTCACCATCTTTTATGTATTCTTGGGTGATTTGTCCTATAGTTCCTTAGGACCCTCCCACAACGTTGCATCACGCATTTACGATGCAACTTTTTATCCAATGCAATTATACTCTGCAAAATAGAATTTCTATTAACTAGTATCCAAAAAATTAGTAATCTACAAAATAGAATTACAAATAATAATAACTCACGCATAAATTCTTCCATATTAAGTCTTTATTCCCCTTAGGAACTTTATGCCAAGAATCTATCTTACAACCACAATGGCTACGAGTAACATACCCAAGATATGAAACAAACGAATTGTGGTTCACTCCAATTCCATTTCCTGCATTATCAAAATCCACAACCAGTAAGGGTCCATTGCCCCTTAGCACTGTTAAATTCTTCATCATAGTGATGCCCCTTCTCTTTTCAAATTTTTGGTACTGCTCATCAAGTGCCTCAAGTGCTTCAGAGGGTACATGTGCATCATCAACCTAAAATTTGACAAAATAAACACACTTACAGGATATAACTTTAAATGGGCATATAGATAGAAATATATGATATATTTTTAAAACTTACATTGTGAGGCGGCGCTTTGGTATCCTCACCATGCTCATCATGGACATTATGGTCATCATGCCCATGCTCAGCCATCTAAAAATTTCATTGAAAAATCAAACATTTAGCATTTGACATTGTATAGTTCACATATACAAATGAAACATTAAAAAATGAAACATATAAAAAAATATAAACATGCATGCCTCTAATATTGCGATCATTTATCAATTAACAATCCTTCATTGTGATCGCCGCACACATACAAGTCATCATTAGCTTCAATATTTTATGGTGTTGGCAACCCAACTGAGAATGGACTGGAGTCATCATACTTATCATAGTACTCTTCTTCGTCTATAGGATCTTTAAGTCATCAATCATAGGTTCAAGATAAACATCGATATCATCTACCCCACAAGTATCTAGCATCACATCAACGATGTCTAATGGAACTGGTTCGTTCACATCTACGTCATCGAAGGAAATAACTTCTTCCACACAAGCACTACTATCGACATCCACTGGTTTCGAGTTTGAAATCTCTCCATGCCAGTGCCATTCTGTATAGCCTTGTACAATCCCGTTGCACATGACATGACTTTTGATTTCGTCACCAGTGCTGACTTTCAAGTTGTTACCGCAATGCCTACATGGACAGCAGAACTTATCTCCAGGTTGTTTCCTATGTTCCTCGAAAAATCTAATAAACTGATCAAGACAAGAAATAAACTCTGGGGTGCAGCGATTGCAAATGGACATCCATGATCTATCCATTCTATGATCAAAGAGAAAACAAGTATATATTACAATAAGATTAGGGTCTAGGGTTAACAGATTAGAGTTTAAGTATGGTTAAAAATTTAGGGTTTAAGGTCTTATATATAATTAATGGTTAAAACATCCTAAGTGAGATTAGGTGTGAACAGTCCCAAACTGGGGACTATCCAAGATTTACTCCTATTGAGTAAATCTTGGACGGGTTTCTTGGCCAACAAATACATGTGTTGTCATTCTTATATATAATAAATGTGTACCACCTATCCCATTCTTGAACACCTAATCTCACTAGTAAGTGTATAATGTGTATTGGGTTTTCAAGAAAATTTTGGCAGCATTTCCCTGATGTTCTCCAAGTACATATGTACTTAAAGAACAAATGAGGAAATGCTACCGAAATTTTCTTGAAAACCCAGTACACATTATACACTTACATCCTAAGTGAGATTAGGTGTTCAAGAACAGTCCCGAACCGGAGACTATCCAAGATTTACTCCTAATGAGTAAATCTTGGACGGGTTTCTAGGCCAACAAATACATTTGATGTCATTCTTATACCTACAATCCTAGTTTCATCATTCATATCCTAAGTTTTATGTAACATCATTTAATCATGCTTGTCAGTAAATAATAAACAGTAAATAAACCATGATTCCATATATCAAAGATTTGAATCAGGGGTCAATCTTGAAGTTTTAACTAGAGCTTCATATATCAACATACATACTAGGTCATATTTTAAGTCAAGATTTAGGCATTTAATCACCTTAGGTCGCATACATGATTCACAAGGTATTTGGGTGCACAAAGAATAATATCTGTTACTGATTTAGGAGTTCACATAATCATTTTAGAAATAGAAGACCCACATGTGAGTTAATTTTGACATTCAACATCAATGTATCTTTAACACGCATGTTTCAAGGTTCAAAGCACATAATCAAATCAAATTAGGATGCTAGAATGGACAAGTTTGAATCTTATTTTAACATGCATCAAAATTTATTGAATTGGGTCAAGCATGACAATTAGACAAGTTAAAACAGTACATTAATACTAATCAATAGATAAATGAATAAAAACTAGTAGATAATAAATACAAATAAATAGATAAGTAAATACTAATCAGTTGATGAAAATCAGTAAAATTAAGATATGTAACCTACCTAGCAGTAGGGGAAGTAGAGGCTAGCTCCTTCGTCGACCAGCAGCTCCTTCGACGACCAGCAGTAGCTCCTTCGGTGACCTCAGGCTGGCAGTTACGGTGGCTAGCGGCAGCGGGAAGAAGATGACTGGAGGCAAGCTCCAGAACCAGCGGCAGGTGCAGTGGTTTGAGGAGCAGTTGGTCAGAGGAAAAAGAGAGCAGGGCGGCAGCTTGATCAGGCGGTAGGTGCTGACCTTGGGCGGCACTGGAAGAGGGCAGGGAGGTAGGGAGCAGGTAGAGGGCGGTGAGTAGGGAGCCAGCAGTGAGCAGAGAGAGGGTTGGCGGCGGCAGCGAGCACGGAGAAGGGCGGCAGAGGCGCGCAAGGAGGAGGGAGCAGGCTGGATGACCGGCGGCAGCGGGAGCAGAAGGGTCTATTTCTCGCGATGAAACAAAGACGGATGGGGAAGAGTCTGTTTCTCATGGGGGCTATTAAGTTAACAAAGGTGTCAATTATCTAAGAAACCGACACCTAATACCCATCAACGTCAGTTGTTAGAAAAAACTGACGTCTGTTGGACAATCTTAACCCTAAAAGTTTTCACAAGGATGGTGCGTGAAACCTTATCAGTGTCAGTTTTTCCACAAAAACTGACAACCTTTGGAGGTAATTGTTTTCGTCGTTAGGTGTCGGTTATTAGGTAAAAAACCGACGCCTTATGTGAAACTTTGGGGGTATTTTTTTTTGCTCGAAAAATTGCATTTGGCGGGCTATTTTAGGGGTCGGTTCATTTTAGGGAGCCGATGCTAAATAAAAAGTGATACCCGTGTCTGGCCAGTCTTCAAATGTAGATGTCAATCTCTGTAATTAGCCGACATTGTAGGGTTTAGGCGTCGGTTTTTGGTAATAACCGACGCCTCTAAATGTGACGTTATAATCTATTTCTATAGTAGTGTAGGTAAAGCAATTACGATAGTTAGATCAGATAGGGGAGGTGAATATTATGGAAGGTTCACTAAGAAGGGACAAAGAAAGGGACCATTTGTACATTTTATTCAAGAAGAGGGTATTGTACCTCAATATATAATGTCATACACACCAAGTCAAAATGGTGCAGCTGAAAGAAGGAATCTGACATTAAAGGAAATGGTTCATGTGCATGTTTTGTAATTCATCTTTTCCTTCGACAATATGGAGTGAGGCTTTAAAGACAGCCCATGCATGTATTAAAAAAGGTTCCTAGCATGTTTGTCCAGAAAACCCCATATGAATTATGGATAAGAAGGAAACCATCCTTGAAATATATCCAAATATGGGGAAGTCGTGTACAAACTAGAATCTAAAATCCACATGAGAAGGCATTCGACCCAAGAACCACTAGTTGTTTCTTTATTGGTTATCCAGGAAGGTCAAAGGGATATAGATTTTACTGTCCATCTCACCCATTAAAAATATTTAAGAGGGTAAGGCTAGAGTTTTTCAAGGATCATCATCTCAGTGGGAATGACCTACTTTAGCATATATCCTTTAATAAAATGCATGATAGTTCTCTTACACATGCACCTAGTCAAAGACATATAGGCTATCCAATTATTGTTCCCATGAATAATAATCAAGAGGATGAGTCAATACAAGTAGATCATGCTCCTAGTCAGGTTGTAAAGGAAAAGTTGATCATACTCATGATGAATAACAACTTGAAGAGCCTACAGAAATTGTAGAACCCAATTTTGAATTAAGAAGATCCACAAGATCAAGGAGGCCTGCCATCCCATCTGACTATGTTGTTTACCTTCAAGAGCCAAATATAGACTTTAAAGATATTCATCCCTTACCCTTTTCACAAGCAATGGATTGTGAAAATTCCTCTAAGTGGCTTGATGCCATGAAGGAGGAACTCGCATCCATGGATAAGAATCAAGTATGGGAACTTGTACCTTTACGAAAGAGTATTAAACCTATTGGTTGCAGATGGGTTTTTAAGAACAAAAGGAACTCAAATGGTGAAATTGAGAGCTACAAGGCTAGGCTAGTTGCAAAGAGTTTCACACAAAAGGAAGGCATTGATTACAAAGAAACCTTTTCTCTTATATCATCAAAGGACTCATTTAGAGTAATCATGGTCTTAGTGGTTCATTTTGATCTTCAGTGTGGGACCCACCTCTAAGATCCCACAAAGATAACCAAACTATCCACACTAATCCTTACATTAGCATACAAATCCTTGAATCAAACATTCGATTACATGAAAATCACAAATAGCTTTTTTCATCTAATTACATATTTGGAATAAGCAACTGAAGATGTTTTCATTAACCAACTCTAGATGTAATCATTGTTCAAGATAAAACTATAATATAACATGAAGTAGAAAGTTATACTATTACATTCACATAAGAAACCTTGATCAAGATAAAGTACATCGCTACAAGCGTACACACCCTCCCAGAACTCCCTAGTATAGGGACAACCTATATGTATAACCTACAACAAAAGAGAAATATCCACCTCAGATGGTGAAGAAAGGATCATTGTAGATGAGTGCCTCCTGGGTGAACTGATGCTGAGTCAAAACCTAAAAAAAATTAAACCACCATGGGTCAGCAAATCCGAGTGAGTGGAACAGGTTCAAGACAAAACTAGCATTGAACTAATCTTTGTAAACTAATCATGAACAAATAGTATCCATTTAGATAAACAATAAAGAATATCTTGCAGGTAATAAAAGGTACTCAGTATGAAGATGAGATAAACAAATAATAACACATAAATGAAGACATATAATCAAATATTACATTTTGTCTTGTCAAGATTCATTATTAAGTTTGCCCTGAAATTTCTTGAGCTAAACCTGATCAAGTAAAAGTCACCACGCAAGGTGCTCATGTCAAAGAGTCACTATCCACATCTTAGGGTCATCTGGAAACCCTAAGATAAGAAACAAACTATGGTCCACCTCAGAGTTGCTAAACATTAGCTAGGTAAGAACATAAAGCCTCTCTACCTTACATACCTCATCTTAGGTGCATGAGATAGGTTAAATGCCATATATGTCAAACTAGGGCACCATGTAAGAGATACTAATGAAAGCTACCCCTACTGATCCCTTACACATCAAGAGAACAACTTTTCACAACAATATATCACATACAATCCATCTTATTTACTTAGCAACATAGAATTTAGGTTAGCATCTCATCTTAAAATCTTTCTTAAATTCTGGTGATCTAGCCTTCAAGGCCTATATTCACACTCCGATATTTCTTCTAATATAAGAGCTATTAAAAAAAATTATTTCAATTCCCCAGTATAGACTTCGGGATAAAATCACAGTGTTCAAGGCTCCTATCTAGATAAGTTAAGTTATAATGGATATTAAAGTGCATTTACTCACTTTAAGGAAAATATGAGGCAATTAAATGACATATATGTTATTTCTTGTTCTAACCCAAGAATATGTGGCTTAGGATTTCAGAGATACATTTCATTCAGATCAGAATATATAGACCCTATATATACATTTCCATCACAAGTAAAATGAACTAATCACCAATCAATAATTCACATATTATGCATAGTACTCTGTTTTAACCAATATGCAGAACTTGAAATCTGTAAATAATAAAAATGTGAACTAAATCTAGATAAATTCATATTCCTTTTGATCAAGAATAGTATAACATTCATATGATTCATTTACAAGGTTCAATAGAAGAATGAAATCTAAGGTCAAACAAGGTAAACAGTCATGTACAATTATTGGAGTTTCTCAATTTCCATCACTTGTAGTTTAATGAGTAGAATTAAGTTTAGAGTTCAACAAGAGATTCAAATTGAACCTACACCACTCACCTCAGGTGTGAAGCACCTAAAATTCGTAGCCCAGCTACTGCTAATTTCTGAATCAAGTTCTCACTTCAAGAAATCAGAACTTTCCTTCTCCTATTTGCTCAAGAACCTAGAAGAAGAAGTGAAGAAAAAGAATGAAAGAAGAGATTGATTTAGGATCTTTTGATCCAAATTAGTGGAGTGACAAGCTCCATATATAGAATAGATAGAAGTAAATAAACCTAGTAGGGATTGGTTAGCTATAGAGTATTTACCAACCTTGGAAAGAGAGAATCCAGAATTCTAAAATTTCAACTTCAGATTTCCCAAACCCTATAATCTCCCCTTCTCTCAAGAGTTTTGAAGCTCAGAAGTGCTGGATGGAAATGAGAGGTGCTTGGTTCATTTTGATTCCATATATACCTAATGAGGTGCTTGGTACAATTAGTTATAATGGATTTTTAGCTTTTTTCTTCTCCAGAAAATTTGGTCGGATGAGTGTTCCTGTTAAGTAAATCGACTGACAGAATATGTTAATATGACTTAGCATACTCCAAATATTACGAAAATTTAGAATGTTGTGTATAATTTAGTTGAAAAGTTACAATAAAAATTTTAGACAATTATTATATTCCAATAAATTATGAAAAATCAAATACTATATTTTTATATTTTAATCTGTATAGCAGGTCATCTGAGTTACTCTTTGTGAAACTCAACTGACTAACAAGGTTTAGAAGCTCGGAAAATTCTGTAATTTTTTTATAATATGCCTAACTGAGTTGTAAAACATATATCAAAATTCAAGTTAATATGAGTTATGTACAAAATAAGAAAAATAATTTATTAGACTGTTATACTGAACACCAAGTTCATAATCCTTTCTATTAAGGATTTCATGCGGTTAGGGTTTTCAACATATAACATAAATGAGTTAATGCTTTCAAACAATATATAAATCATTGATCAGGAATCCAATCAATACTTTACATAATGATGAAGAGAAATGAAAAAATAATCAACTTTTAATGACTTCATGGATGTTTTAAACTAGCATTATATGAGATTCAGGGTTGGGTCCTTACAAATCTCCCCTCCTTTTAGAGTTTCATCCCGAAACTATAAAAAAATTAAGATGATATTTGTGCATTTCATCCTCAAGTTCCCATGTAGCCTCTTAAACTCCATGATGTCTCCACAACACCTTTACCATAGGTATCTCATGCCTACACAACTTTTGGATCTTCCTATCCATTATCTGAATTGGGCCTTCCTCATATGTCACATCACTTTCTAGTTGTACATCTGATGGATAGAAGATCTTATTAGTGTCAGGATGGCACTTCTTTAACATTGATACATGAAATACATCATGTAGTTTCTCTAACTCAGGTGGCAGCTCAAGTCGGTAAGTGACTTTACCAATCCTTTCCAAAATTGGATATGGTCCCATGTACCGAGGAGCTAACTTGCCCCACTTCCCAAACCTAAAAACACCCTTCCAAGGAGAGACTTTTAGAAATACTAAATCCCGCACTTGGAGCTCAAGAGGTCTATGCATTCTGTCTGCATAACTTTTATGTCTATCTTGTGCAGCTTTCAATTGTTGGGATATTACAGAAATCTTTTCAGAAGTTTGTTGTACTATCTCAGGTCCCAATATTTGTCTCTCACCAGTCTCATACCAACACACTGGTGATCTACACCTCCTTCCATATAGATCTTCATAAGGTGCCATTCCCAGACTAGATTGATAACCATTATTATATGTAAATTCTATCAGGCTAACATGTGATTCCCAACTACCAGAAAATTGTAGAACACATGCCCTAAGCATATCCTCCAGAGTTTGTATTGTCCTCTCTGACTGTCTATCAATCTGGGGATGAAAAGTAGTACTAAACTTCAACTGAGTTCCCATAGCTTCATTCAACATATTCCAAAGCCTATATGTAAATTGTGGACCTCTATCTGATACAATTGAAAGTGGAACTCCATGAAATATGATTATTTCATCTACATATATCTGAGCTAGTCGTTCAACAGAAAAAATTATTTTCACAGGAAGAAAATGAGCTTTATTTGTCAATCTATAAACAACGACCCAAATGGAATCATGACCCTTTGATGAACGGGGTAGACCACTACAAAGTCCATAGTAACATGATCCCATTTCCACTCTGGTATAGGCAAAGGTTGCAAATATCCAGCAGGTCTCTGATGTTCTACCTTGACATATCCCACATTTTGCAACAAACTCAGATACATCCTTCTTCATTCGAGGCCACCAATATAACTCTTTGAGATTTTTATACATTTTGGAACTACCTAGATGCATTGCATACATAGAAGAATGTGCTTCCACAAAAACAATCTTTCTTATCTCATCCTAATTTGGAACACATAGCCTTCCATGAAAGCATAAAAGATCTTCATTAGAGAAGTGAAAGCCTTCCTTTTTTCCATCTTTCATCGCTTGGATCAAAATCTGAATATAAGGATATGTGTCTTGCATATGTTTAACTGTCACCCCAACACAGGCTTTATTTGGAGTTGTGCCAAAAGACCACCAGAAGATGTTAAACCCATATGCACATTCATCTCTCTATGGGATAAAAGCATGTCCCTTCTAATGCATATCATGGAATTTATCTCTATGGAAGTAATAGAAGATGATGACTTTCTACTTAGTGCATCTGCTACCACATTTGCCTTTCCAAGATGGTAATCAATAGTGCAGTCATAGTCTTTAATCCATTCAAGTCATCTATGCTGCCTCATATTTAAATCTTTTGTGTGAATATATATTTCAAACTTTTATGATCAGTATTTACCTGGAAAGGCTCTCCATATAGATAATGTCGCCAAGTCTTTAATGCTAAGAATACAGTAGTAAGTTCTAAATCACGTGTAGGATAGTTTTCTTTATGATTCTTCAATTGTCTAGAAGCATATGCTACTACCTTACCATCATGCGTAAGGACACAACCTAAGCCCTTTCTGGAACCATCACAATATACGATATAACCTTTCCCTACCTCTGGAAGAGTAAGGACTAGTGCAGATGTCAACATGTTCTTCAATTGTTGAAAACTATGCTCACATTGATTTGTCCATCTAAATTGGACTTCCTTCCTAGTCAAATGAGTCAAAGGCATAGCAATAATGCTGAAATCTTATATGAACCATCTGTAATAACCTGCCAAACCAAGAAAACTTCTCACTTCAGTGGGTGTCTTGGGCTTCTCCCATAGGAGTAAATATTCCACTTTCTTGGGATCCACACAAATCCCTTCAGTGGAAATTACGTGGCCTAGAAATTCCACCTTAGATAGCCAAAACTCACATTTACTTAACTTAGCATATAGCTTATTTTGTCTCAACAAATGCAAATCCAATCATAAATGCTATTCATGTTGTTCTTTATTCACAGAATATACCAATATATCATCAATGAAAACAATAATGAATTGATCAAGGAACTGACAGAAAACTCTATTCATCAGGTCCATAAAAGCTGCTGGAGCATTGGTTAGTCCAAATGACATAACCAAGTACTCGTAGTGTCCATATCTGGTTCTGAAAGTTGTCTTAGGAACATCGTCAGCTTTAATCCTAAGTTGATGATATCTTGATCACAAATCAATCTTAGAAAAGATAGAATCCCCTCTTAATTGATAAAAAGATCATCAATTCTAGGCAAAGGATACTTGTTTTTTTATAGTAAATTTATTGATTTGCCTATAATCGATGCATAGATGCATTGTTCCATCCTTATTTTTCAAAAAAAGTATTGGTGCTCCCCATGGCAATGTGCTAGGTTGTATAAAGCCTTTATTAAGCAATTCTTGCAATTGCTTCTTTAGATCTCTTAATTCAGCTAGAGCCATACGATATGGTGCTTGTGCAATAGGTTGAGTACCTGGAGTTAGATTGATTTCAAAATCAATCTCTCTAATTGGAGGTAATCCTGGCAATTCATCAGGGAAAACATCACCATATTCCTTTACTATAGGTACATCAAATAACCCTAGAATCCATCACATGTGAAAGATATGTCGTGCACCCCTTTCTCATCATATTTTCAGCAGCAATGGCAGGTATCAAATGTGTAGGTATTACTTTCCTTTCTCCTTGAAAGATCCAAGAAAAGACTTCATCAGAAAAGATAGCTTCCTTGGTAAAACAATCTAGCTTCACCCTATATTTCTCTAAGAAATTTATTCCAAGAATAATATCAAACCGATGTACTTCAAGTGGTAACAAGTCCACTTGAATACAATGTACACTAAAGCTTAAAACACATCCAGGACAAACCTCTATCATAACTATAGGTTGTATAGTAGGTATTTCTAGCAAGAAATCATAAGGTAGCTCCTAAATAGAAAGTTGACCTCTAACTATCACATCCCGAGTCACAAAAGAATGTGTAGCACTAGGATCAGTCAACATTGTAATAGGTATAAGTATAGAGGTAACTAAGAAAATTTGACCTGTCACAACACGTGGAGAAACTAGACCCTCTTGTTGGGTCAAAGTATAAGTGCGACCTGTTGCCTGTTACCTACCTCGACCTTGTCATATTGTGCCTCCCTCAATGCTAGAACCAACTTGGGAAGCATACCCCCTACCTGAGTTATGTAGTTTTGTTGGTCTTTGTACTGGAATTGTTGGTTGTTGTGAGTTCTTTATAGACAAAACCTGCTAGAATGCCCTTCCTGGCCACAGATAATACAACCCTTAAAATAATGCCCCCAACATGGACCTTTATGGAGTCTGCCACAAATTGTACAATGTGGTGTTGTTGAGTGAAAGCTCGGCCTATGAGGTCCTGTCACAGTCCCTGTACTATGTGTCCTCTGTGGTTCTGATCCTCTAGTTATAAAACTAGAAGTACCCCTGCCATGTGGAGTATGTGGTGATGCACTAGCTGGTGCATCTGCCCCTCTAGCTGGATAGGTAGGCGAAGTTGTCTTCCTTGGTTGTGCACTAGGGCATGGCCTGCTCAGCTCACCACCTTCCCTCTTGCATGTCTCAAACTCTCTCCTCTGTTGGATGACATGTTCCACTTTCCTAAAGGAATCAACAAAGATATGAAAATCTATCTTGGATTCTATCACATCTATTCTCTATTGCAGATCATAGTTCAAACCTTATTCAAATATCCTAACCTTATCCTCATCTGTAACACATAGTTGAGGGCAGAATCGGAGCAAATCTAGGAAAAGAAATTCATATTCAGTCACTGTCATCTGCATTTGCCTCAAAGACTCAAACTCACAAATCTTGTCATGTATATATGTGGCCGGATAATAGCATGACTCAAACCTCTTCCTAAATTCAACCCATGTTAGACTCTGCTCAGCTAGATGTGTTTCTTCCATGCTCCACCAATGACTTGCACTACCTTTTAGAAGATAAGTGGCATGATTCACTTTCTCTGCATCAGATACATGAGCTATTTTAAACACCTTCTTAGTTTCATACATCCAAGTATCCGCTTATGTAGGATCAGCAGTGCAATAGAAGTCATATGCACCCATCTTTCTCAGCCTCTCATAAGACCTGCTAATATCACGCAATGGATCAAGAACACTTGGAGGAGATGGATGGACTACCCATGTTGCTGCATGAGACATCACTGATACTAGTCTCTGTGCCATAGCATAGAGAGGATCAATGGTAGATAAGGTAGCCATTGCATGGTGTTGATCCACTGCTTCAATAGTAGGCCCTTCATGTCCATGAGCTGTCGTAGCACCGCATGGTGGAGGTGCTACATAGAGACTCTCTACTTGTTCTTCACCGTTACCAGCCATGATCTAAAAAATAGAAAAGAATATGACATATGTCATAAAATAACGCAAAGGACTCATTATGACTTAAAGACTCATCTAATGTCCCTGTACATGGATACTAAAAAAACCCTAGGCTCTGATACCACAAATTGTGGGACCCACCTCTAAGACCCCACAAAGATAACCAAACTAACCACATAATCCTTACATTAGCATAAAAATCCTTGAATCAAACATTTAATTACATGAAAATCACAAATAACTTTTTTCGTCTAATTACATATTTGGAACAAGCAACTAAAGATGTTTTCATTATCCAACTCTAGATGTAATCAGTGTTCAAGATAAAACTATAATATAACATGAAGTAGAAAGTTATACTATTACATGCACATAAGCGATCTTGATCAAGATAAAGTACATCGCTACAAGAGTACACACCCTCCCAAAACTCCCTAGTACAGGGACAACCTATATGTATAACCTACCACAAAAGAGAAATCTCCACCTCATATGGTGAAGATAGGATCACTATAGATGAGTGCCTCCTGGGTGAACTGATGCTGAGTCAGAACCTAAAAAAAATTTAAACCACCACGGGTCAGCAAAGCCGAGTGAGTGGAACAGGTTCAAGACAAAACTAGCATTGAACTAATCTTTGTAAACTAATCATGAACAAATAGTACCAGTTTAGACAAAGAATCAAGAATATCTTACAGGTAATAATAGGTACATAGAATAAATATGAGATAAACAAATAATAACACATAAATGAAGACATATGATCAAATATTATATTTCATCTTTCCAAGAATCATTATTAAGTTTGCCCTAAAATTACTTAAGCTACACGTGATCAATTAAAAGTTGCCACGCCAGGTTCTTGTGTCAACGACTCATTGTCCACATCTTAGGGTCATTCGGAAACCCTAAGATAAGAAACAAACTCTGGTCCACCTCAGAGTTGCTAAACATTAGCTAGGTAAGAGCAAAAAGCCTCTCTGCCTTACATACCTCATCTCAGGTGCATGAGATAGGTCAAATGCCATATATGTCAAACTCGGGCACCATGTAAGAGATACTAATGAAAGCTACCTCTACTGATACCTTCCACATCAATATCATAACTTTTCATAACAATGTATTACATACAATCCATCTTATTTACTTAGCAACATAGAATTTAGGTTAGCATATCATCTTGAAATCTTTCCTAAATTTTCGTGATCTATCCTTTAAGGACTAGATTCACACTCTGATATTTCTTCTAATACAAAGGCTATTAAAAGAAATGTCATTTCAATTCCCCAGTACAGACTTCGGGAGAAAATCGTAGTGTTCAGGGATCCTATCTAGATACGTTAAGTTATAATGGATATTAAAGTGCATTTACTCACTTTAATGAAAATATGAGGCAATGAAATGACATATAAGTGATTTCGTGTTCTAACCCAAGAATATGTGGCTTAGGATTTTAGAGGTACATTTCTTTCAGATCAGAATATATAGACCCTATATATACATTTCCATCACATAAGTCAAATGAACTAATCACCAATCAATAATTCACATATTATGCATAGTACTATGTTTTAACCGATATGCAGAATTTGAAATCTGTAAATAATAAAAATGTGAACTAAATCTAGGTAAATTCATATTCCTTTTGATTAAGAAGACTATAACATTTATATGATTCACTTACAAGGTTCAATAGAAGAATGAAATCTAAGGTCAAACAAGGTAAAACAGTCTTGTACTATTATTGGAGTTTCTCAATTTCCATCACTTGTAGTTTGATGAGTAGAATTAAGTTTAGAGTTCAACAAGAGTTTTCAATTGAACCTATATCACTCACCTCAGGTGTGAAGCACCTGAAATTCGTAGCCCAACTACTGCTAATTTCTAAGTCAAGTTCTCACTTCAAGAAATCAGAACTTTCCTTCTCCTATTTGCTCATGAACCTAGAAGAAGAAGAAGTGAAGAAAAAGAATGAAAGATGAGATTGATTTAGGATGTTTTGATCCAAATTAGTGGAGTGACGAGATCCATACATAGAATTAATAGAAGTAAATAAACCAAGTAGGGATTGGTTAGATACAGAGGATTTACCAACCTTGGCAAAAGAGAACCCAGAATTCTGAAATTTTAACTTCAGATTTCCCAAACCCTATAATCTCCTCTTCTCTTAAGAGTTTCAAAGCTCAGAAGTGTTGGATGGAAATGAGAGGTTCTTGGGTCATTTTGGTTCCATATATACTATTGAGGTGCTTGGTACAATTAGTTATAATGAATTTTCAGCTTTTTTTTCTCGAGAAAATTTGGTCGGCTGAGTGTTCCTGTTAAGTAACTCGACTAACAGAATATGTTAATATGACTTAATATACTCTAAATATTACGAAAATTTATGATGTTATGTATAATTGATTTGAGAAGTTACACTAAAAATTTCAGACAATTCTTATGTACCAATAAATTATGAAAAATCAAATATTATACTATTATATTTTAATCTGTACAGCAGGTCAGTTGAGTTACTCTTTGGGGAACTCAGCCGACTGACAAGGCTTAGAAGCTCAAAAAATTCTTTAATTTTTTTTAATATGCCTAATAGATTTATACAACATATATTCAAAATTCAAGTTAATCTGAGTTATATACAAAATATGAAAAATCATTTATTAGACTATTATACTTAATGCCAAGTTCATAATCCTTTCTATTAAGGATTTCATGCGGCTAGGGTTTTCAACAAATAACATAAATGACTTAATGCTTTCAAACAATATATAAATCATAGATCAGGAATCCAATCAATACTTTACCTATTGAAAAAGAGAAATGAAAAACATAATCAACTTTTAATCACTTCATGGATGTTTTAAACTAGCATTATATGAGATTGGGGATTGGGTCCTTACATTGAGCTTCACCACATTGATGTGAAAATAACATTTTAAAGTGAGATTTATCCGAAGAAGTCTTTATGGAACAACCAGAAGGTTTCATTGATAATAGTAGAAGTCATATGGTTTGAAAACTAAAGAAAATGATTAATGGACTTAAATAAGCATCCCGACAATGGTAGATAAAGTTTAACACCATTATTTCAACTTTTGGGTTTAAACATGATATTGTTGATAGGTGTGCATACCTCAAGGTCACTGGGAATAAGTTCATAATATTGTTTATTTATATAGATGTCACTCTACTAGCAAGTAATAACTTGAGTACATTACATGAAACCAAATAGTTTTTTTCATATAATTTTGAGATGAAAGATATGGGTGAAGCCAAATATGTACTCGGTAAGGAGATTCATAAAGACCAAGCTAAAGGCATACTTGGAATTTTCCAGAAGGCTTATATATCTCAAGTTCTGAAGAAGTATGGAATGAAAAATTGTTCACTTGGACCTGCACATATAGTTAAAGGAGATAAGTTTAACTCTAAGCAGTGTCCTAGTAATGACATTGAAAGGAACAAAATGAGGAAGATACCATGTGCATCTATCGTTGGGAGCCTACAATATCTCTAGATATGCACCCAATCGTACATTGCCTTTCTACTGGAATGATTGATTGTTACCAAAGTAACCCATGCATTGACCATTGGAGAGCTGTGAAGAAGGTGATGCGCTACCTCCAAGGGACAAAGGATTACATGCTTACATATAGACGGACAAACCACCTTGAGGTTATGGGATATTCATATGTAGATTTTTCTGGCTATATAGATAGTAGGAAGTCTATAATAGGCTAATATCTTTCCACTAGTTGGTGGTATAATGTCATGGAGGAGTGTCAAACAAAAGACTACAGCTTCATCCACCATGAAAGATGAGCTTATAGTTTGCCATGAAACATCATTGCATGTGATTTGGCTTAAGAATATGATACAAGACCTTAAGGTTGTTAATTCAATTCATAAGACAATATGAATACACTGTGATAATGAAGTTGCAATCACTTTTTCTAACAATGATAAAAGCACCACAATATGCAAACACCTAGACGTAAAGCTCTATATTGTTAATGAGTTGAGATCCTTTTACATCTCATGTAATGAATATGGGTTTGAAAATGTCATTTGATGTGTAATTAGTAATGTGATTTGACAATGTAATATATATTATGTGATCATATATTTGAATTGCTATTTCTAATTCAATACTAGTTATAATAGAATGTCGGTTTTGACATATAGATGGACCAAAGAATAGGTTTGAGGTCAATCTATTCATTAAGTTTATGTGACAACATAGAAGATGATTAGATATTGTAGTACATAGAAGGAAGTATGATTTGTTTGGTATTGACGGTTATGACTCATATCTGATTCTCATATATGAAACTATTTATGTTGAGAATCAAAAAATTGTTTAGTGTTATTGCCATGACATTTTGGGCCAAGTGGGAAAATGTTAAATATTCCCTTATGGTGTGGCCCAAAAATAAAAAAACATATATTATTAATTATTTTCTAAAAGGATGCGTCCACTAGGGTATGGGAGGATTCCCATAACCTCCATGCCTCTTCATGATGGTTAGAGAGGCATTAAGATAATTATATATATTGGGATTGGTCCCCTCTCTAGGATAGGCTAATTGTAACTGACTCCATCCCTCTAGAGTCTTAGTGAGAGAGAGAAGCCAGAAGGCCCAATCCCATGAATGTACCTTCTTCATTCGTTGATCTGCCCTTTGGCTTCCGGTTCATTACGTCTATGCTTCTGCTTCGGGATTTGTCTAGTTTGTGCTCTTCACTTCTTCTCCTCTCGACGACATCGTCATGACTATTGTCAATGATTTTAATGTCACGGTTGTCATCAAAATTGTTATTGTTGTTTTAGGAGCAATTTCATAAACATGGAAACTTCCTCTAATTCGGGTATGAACATCTATCATTAATTCCACATATTGTTCATAATCTATCATTTCATGAAAATGAATATATACCACAGTAGAGTTGTGATCCGGTGCGAGACAAATATGTGTATGACTATGCAAGAGAAATTCATCCGACTGCAAAATTTGATCCTAAATTGAGTGCCCTATACAACATTGAATCGCGTGTTAATGGTAGTAAATAAGGACAGTCATTGATGTAGACAAACGCCTCTTCCATAGTTTAGTTTGATAAAAACAATTGTGCTCACCATCCTCCTCCACTTCCACCTTTTCAATTACTCTCTTATTTATTATTATTTAGTTACAACAAGCCTCCTCAAATTTCTCCCTTGTATCAATGAAAACGAGCTTCATTATCCCTTTACTACCTTTTGTCTTCTACCTTCCCCCATCAACCCTCTCTTATTTTACATGCTAATTAGAAAACCCTCTCATCACTTTGCTAAAGTTTAGTCCTTCCAATTAGGAATATATACTAATGTAAGTTGGATTCCATATATTATTATTCTATTTTCACTCTAACCACACATACATCATTTGAAATTTAAGATATTTTTTTAGATGAGTTGGATACAAAATTTAACTAATGATTTTAAACATAAATCTACCTGTTCTGTTAGATTTGGTTAGAGTAATCAAGTGATCATTTACGGCATTCTTCACTCAACAGTCAACTTGAGGGGAGGATGCTTCCCTATCATTGAGCATCACCTTTCCCCTTAGGCCTCTTCCACGCCCAGGGTATGTGTTATAACCCCAATTTTTGGGTTCAAGTGGTGAGAAATATAATTTCTCATATTAAAGATGTTTGAACAAATAATCATATATTGGGTTGAGAATAATTGGATTTCGTTTAAAATAGCCTTGTTGTTTGATTTGTGGTCTTTATTGGCTATTGGGCCCAATAACAAGGAAATAACAAAGAAAATTCAATTAGTGAATGAATAATTGAATATTTGAGAAAAGAAAAGATGGAAACTTCTAGAAGGAAAATCCAAAGAGGATTTCGTGCCTCTTCGGTTCCTTGGGTTCCAAGGAGTACAAAGTTGCATAAAGAAAGCAATAAGAAAAGAAAAGATTAATTAAGTATTTCTTTATTAAGAAAGAAATTGGAAATAATGTTAATATGTGGAAAACAAGTGAAAAGAGATATAATTGAGTTATCCTTTGTGGAATTTCGTATCCCAAGGATTACTAATGATAAAAGGAAGGCCAATGAGGAAAATAAAAGAGAAATAAAGAAAAAATACTAAAAAGGCAAAATAAGAGGATAATATAATGCATTATTAAGGAATTATGAGGTATTGTTAAAAAGAAAGTAATTTCTATTAAAGGAAATAGAAATTTCGTGGCTAATGGATTAAAAGCTAAGAATAAAGACAATAATGAGAGGGATTTTCGAATTCCTAATATCTAAGTAATAGGAAATACCAAAGGAGAGAGAGAGAGAGAAGAATTGCTTCTCTTTGAAGGAAAACAATTTCTATTAGAAGAAGGACTTCTTTTCTTAATGGAAAGTCATCCTAGGGCTTCGTTGGTCTCCCCTATATAAGGGGTGAGACTTGGGAGTGAATCCAGAGAGATCCCACGTCTCCCACTCTTTTCCTCACCTCCTTCTTGCTTTTTCACGTTTAAAACCCTTGCTTGGGGAGTTGTGTAACCCTTGGAGCAACCTGAAGCCGTGGGGGGGATTCGTGATGGTAGAACAATGCTTCCCCACCATCGTAAAGGATCTCGACTCTCATCTGCACGCCTAGTTCTTGTGCAACACATGCAAAAAGACTGCAGGCCGGCTGCAGGTTTGCACGTCGTATGCTCTTGAGCGGCGCCGTCTCAGCCGCGGTTCTGGGCACTGCCGAGTGCGGTGGAGCACGTCGGAGCCAGGGCAGCGATCTCCGGAGAGGTTCGGGTCTGAAACGGGGAGCAAGAGCCACCCCTAGGTCTGCCTAGCGCGGCTAGGGAAGCGGCAGAGGTGCCGCGCGAGGTTGAAGATGAGTGGAAGTCAGGTTGGACAGAAATGCCCTCCACGGGATGAAGGCGAGCGCGACTTAAGTGAGGGCATATTGGTAAAATCGTTATGTTTTCAAACCCACCGTGCAACATTGCATGGGGCGGGCTGACGTGGCGCCCCCGGATTGGCCAAGTAAGTGTTTTATTGCAAAATTCATAAATAAAGATTGGTAACTTCGATTAGGACATGCAATATATGAATTTTGATCAGAAGAACACAAGGGATCCATTAAAAATAGTTTTATAGACTGAGTCTGATCATAGTTCTAAAAGTTGTGTAAATTATTATCCTTGATTAATTAGAGATTAAGAAACCCTATTTTGATATGATTAATGGGTTTAATAGGGTTTAATGGATCTTTAGGGTTGATGTTAACATGTTAAATGTAAAAAGGTACATAATGTTCAAAAAGGAAGAACTTTGCACATGATTAGTTTAATTTAGAGTTTATGTGCTTAAATATGCATGAAATTTGAAAAGGGCATAAAGTTATCATCTTTAATGATTCAATTAAGGAAAAACCCTTAGATTTGATGATAGATGGATAATTCAAGCTGATATTAACCTGTTGTTAATGAAAGAGAAAATAGGATTTAAAAATATGATCTTTTTATATAATTGGTTTAAATTAGGGTTTCGTGCATGATTATGCATTAATGAGCTTGAAAACCCTAATTTTAATGAATATGTCTTTTAATTGGTTTAATTGTGTAAATCCACGAATAAAATAGAGATGTGATGGTCCTAAGCCAATTTGAGCATAAAAGATCCTTAATGTGGATAATTTGAGCAATTAGGGTTTTTATGAGTGGAAAAGTTGTTTTAGGGTTTGTTGACCTAAAAAGGGTAAACTTTGAGAAATTGATCTAAGAAACTCTAATGCATCCTAATGAGACTTAGAAACCTTAGAAATGTGTCCCAAGTCAATAAGGAGTTGTTTGGGATATGCTTGTGACAATTAGACATTATACATGTTTTCAGGATCAATGTTTGCTTGATTGATTGATTGGCTTGCTTGATTGGACATCTAGTTGGATTTGGATAAATTGTTGCTTGAGATCTCCAAGACAGGTATGTGGTTACGATTATGAATAACCTCTTTAGTTTCCCGATGGATTCTCAGATGTTTAATCGCATTGAATGCAACTAAACTGTTGGATGTTTATTTATTTCTTGCAACTATAAAGTGACTACGATTATCACATAAGATATGTGTCTACTAGCTCAGATCCCGGTCCCCTCTGTGTCGTAATGGCTGACCTAGTACATGGTTACCTAGAGGGTAGGTCCATCAGGTCATGAAAGACTTTGGCTGCCTAGAGGGTAGGTCCATCAAGTCACCTTTATAGAGGTACCATATAAGTCCTTACAGGGACAACATAGAGTTGTGGATAGGTATGGATTGAGTAGTTTGGCTTAAAACGTAATCTTGTTTGTTAAATGATTAATTGAGTGATTACATTGTTACCATAGTTGCATGTTTATTTGTTTCCCCCACATACCAGCTACGGCTGACCGACATTTTGTTTGTCGGCGTTTTAGGTACAATGAAAGGAACAAACAGTAAAGCGACACCTTGTGAATTCAAGAATTAAAGAACAAGGAGGAATTAGTTAGAATAGTTCAGCTGAGGTTAGAAGTTTAGTTTGTTCCAAACTTTTCAAAGGTATGCAAAGAAAAAAATTTATTACCATTTTCAGTATAGTCTGTTAGAATTTAATAATTGTTTATGGTTATATGTCGAACCTTTGATCCGGGATTAATGGGCGCGGCTTCAACCTCTTGGTCTGCCTTAATTGGGGGTTACTGAAAGGTGAGGTTGTAACAGTATGGGGGGTCAAATTTTGGGATGACAGTGTAGTTGTAATTTGTGGGTTTTAACATTGACGGCACTACTTCTTGGCTCATTTGGTGTAGTCTAACACATCACTAGGTGGTTGATCAAAGTTTTATGTCACAAATGTGGATGCCAGTGCGAGCTATACATCTCTATTGTGCAGCTGCGTGAAGGATGAGTAGGATTATTACTTGAAAAGTATGTTTCAAGAAATGAAAAAGTTTATCAAGAATTTTTGCATCTTAAACTAGGTCTCTACACTTGTCTTAACCAAAATTTCAAAAATGATATCACTTGAAAAGATATAGCTTGATCCTATTTGACATGACCCAATAGTATTTTGACTGAACATGGTCATACCCAATTATTAGCTGAAGTGAATTAATTTTCTATGATATCAATATTAGACAATTACACTATATACACTTTAATAATAAAGTTATTGACATAAATTAATGTACATCTTGGTTAAAAATAATTTTCTCATGTTTTCTACAATTTTCAACTTTTTATGATGTCTTGTTAACATAATATCTTATCAAACTACACATTCATTCATATGGATATGACCGATTCATGGTCCAACAATCACTTATATTATGTCTTGTTCCAAAGTTATCAACCCTCTTCCTCACTCTAGAATGTTAGTCACCTACTAGTATTTAATATCTCTATTGGAAATTACTTAAATTGATCTTGCTCAAGTCTGATTAATGTTGAATCTCTGAACTTGTTAGTTGGCTCAACTTGTGAATCTAGTCCATTTCAGAAGCCACAAGTTGAGAATAGATACCTAGATGAAACATTACAGAGGGTGGTCAAGCCACTTGAGGAACATGTGATAGGTTATGAGACCCCCTCCTAGTTCCATCAATAGGTTGAAAAAATAACATTGAATTTGTATATTATCTTTTCTAGCTCAATAGATATGAAATTCAATGTTGGTATATCTCACTACTACAAACCTCAGTCTTGGTATCAATTTAACATAATAAATACCACATAACATCATGACCCTTATCAAAGGACAAAATGATGCCATGCTCGAGACTCAGCCTCAATTAAGCTTGGAATTGTGACTACATTTGATCTTGTCATTTTATGCCAGCTAGATTTAATCTAGTATGTATTAGCATCGAAGGTTTCTTTTGGATGGCCCCTATCTAAAGGGTTAAACTCAGATTTCTCTAATTATAAATCCCAAACCAACTCATTCCAGATTCAACTGGGATTAACAAACCCAATCTGGGTTTGTCCTTGTCGTTGAAAAAAAATGTGTCAATATACTAAGTTGGTTCACTTAAGTCCTTTTCATAGTTTGTGAGATATATCTCTTCTCACCACAAGTTTAGGGAACCCCCAACTTTATATTGAATAGCTCATGTAGTATGAGATGACCTAATGTTTTCTTGAGAAAAATGCATGATACAAGTATTTTTGTGCTAGTATCACATTCCTTCCGTATTGAAGATGTCTTTTTGTTATAGGTGATGCAAAATATGATTGTGCATCTTGTATATACTTTAGAAATTTCCCTTTTTCCTTCTTTATATATTTTAAAAGATATTATGAAAGAATGTGACATTTAGATTGGTGGATCCGTCATAGTACTTGATGGACATGCAATTTTTAGGGCAAGAGAGTACACGATCCAACTACTCGAATGCAACAATTTTTTAGACCACATTCTTAGGCCCCACAATTCGATCATGTCACATCACAAATGGGTATGTATATTTTTATCTTTCCATAATTTAGTTTATATATTGATAATGATACAACTAGTGAGTTCTTTAGGATGACCAAAAAATATGTTTTTGTCTTTTCTCCATATCTAGTCATGTTTTTCTCTTTTCTTTGTGCAAAATTTTCTTTTGGTTGAGTTAGCATCTAATGGTGCAACAACTACGGAAAATGTTTCACAAGTTATAAGTAAGATCAGCTTCATATTTGACTGACATGTAGAAACATTACATAAACCTGTGATATAATTAATTTACTCATAATTAAACTACTTCAGTGAAGTGTTAGATAAGGTTTGAATAAAATGATATTTTTGTGAAAAAATATGTTCGACCAACTCTTTCTTTTCTTTTTTAATGTAGGTGCTCTCTATTTTGGTTAAGTTCGTCAAATATTCTCGGTTATTGGGGTTCTTACAAATTCATAGACATAGACTTATTTGATTTCAAAAGTTTTACATAATTAGAAAAAATATTAAGGAAAATCATAATTAACTAGACTTGAATAAAACCACTACTAAATGACATACCCTTAATAGATTTTAAATAATAGTTGTTGTTTATTCAAAAGAAAAGTGCAACCAGATTATTAAATGCTATGTAATCACAAGCATAATGTGTGTATTGATAATTGTCTAGCCACTATTCATTGAGATCCTACCACAGGAATATAGATGTGGTAGAAAACAAAGAATCTTTGAAATTAAGTAGTCATATAATCAACTATTCTACTCTACTAAACACCACTACTCGTTTATGTCATTTGTATTCCCTACAAAAACTAGTTCTTTGTTTCCATAATCTTTGTATGGTCAGTTTTTCCTATTCCCTACTGAAACTGATCTCTTTATTTTGCTAATCCTTGTGTGATCAACTTTTTAGTCCCTCCTGTAATCCTAATTTTCTCTCATGCATTCATTTTCTAATCACCGCCACACCAATTCTACAATATGCATGTAACCTCTTCGATCTTACCACTATCACATCATCATGTTCACCCTTCATCTCAATCGTCTTGTGGTCATCTGAACACATAAGAAAGATAAATTCCATATTGCCAGCATCTTCAACAAGCATATTAGCGGCTATGCTTCCGAGAGAGGAGATCTGCCTGGATAGAACTCGGGAGCCTGAAGAAAAATGAATTCATGTTTGTATCATGTTCAAGTTACACTATTCATTTCAGTACATTTGATGACACCATCAACTACATATAATGGTTGTTCATTGCCTAGCTGCGCTAGGTTTGCAGGATCCCAAACCCAAAAATGGCGCACCATCTACAAGGATCACTAACTTGATTTTAACTGGTTCACTACCTTGCTCATCAATGATGCAGTTGTTTGGATAATGGTGTTGGTCATTTCTCAGATGAGATATTAGATTACAGACAATGTAAGAAGTTATATGCATATTCAGTTTGTTTTTGTTGGCAAGAGGAAGGTATCCCAGTGCTAATTTGATTTTATATTTTACAAACTTTCATGCAAATTTCATGTTGATTGAGTCTTAAAAGATGATTCAATCACCATCTTCTTATGTTCTTGTTTAGTGTGCTTCTATGATGAAGAAAATTGGGATCAAACAAACAAGAAACCTACAAAATTCAATGTGAAGAATACAAAGAAAGATTATCAGGAAGAAGGAAATTGACCAAGCTTTACACATGACAAGAGACTACTGACATGAATAAGTCTTATGGGAAATTTGATTATTGTGTTGGGGGATCTTTTATTACTTTGTATGTTTTTTCTGCAAATTATGCACTGCTCAGATTTCATATATGTATTTTTTTTCTCCTTCACACTATGTATGAGACACAAACTTTTATGTCTATCAAATCGTCTAAAACTCATTTTTTTTCTATTTTGTATGACTAGAATTCTTCACCGGTCCCATAAAATAGTTGTGGATCTTTTTCTTTTTTCTAGTTACACTTTTTAGGTGTGGCAGCTGAAACATTGTTTCTTGCATCGTCGACCAAAGAAGTCAAATGTCATGTCTCCTCTATTACCAACATAATATATTTCATATAGCATATTTGGAAGCATCATTTGTTTTATGTTTATTTGTACTCATTGTTCATTACAACTAGGAGAGAGATCTAAAATCTCATAATACAAGGATATACAATCATGTCTATAGCTAATATTGATTAGTTTGGAACTTTGGTCCACTCACTGATGAGGTAACTTCTCTGGAAATGGCATCATAGATAGGGAAATGTATATATAGCATCCTAAAACCTTTTGACCTCAACAATGAGCATCATGTGGACGACATCCAAGAACCATATTTTCGACTACTTGACGTCAATATCCAACATGTAATTGTCAAAGTTGGTGAAGGGGTAACCCGATAAGTTGGTCTCGGGCACATTACACCAACCTAACAAGTTCATCCAACAAAATACCCTAACATTCATATGATGTTTGGATTTTGTTTTTTGTATAATTGATATCTATTAGGTAAACCACCATCCCTGAGGGAGCTAGTGCCACTAAGAAAGAATTCCATCCCTCATGATAGGGACCCAAGAGCATATCGATACTAAGACTGAGTTTAAGCCAATAAAGATTCAGTCTTGCAGTATAAATGATTAAACATCAAGATGATCCATCGTGTCTAACCTCGCTGGATGCAAAGACATAGGTTATCTCATGCTAATCTTGAGATTAATCCCATAAGATCTGGATATGCAGTGAAGTGAGGAACTACATGCATATAAGGATGATTTATCACCATGCGGTGTCGTGCCATACCAAAAAGGGTCACAACTTCATTAACAACAAGGTCAGCTTGCAACTTCACAAGATGTTGAGTTGTTGCTAAATCATCAGAAGAAGGAGTAGGCAACAATGTTGGTTGTTTTAAAGAATTACCTACATAATGACATATGAACACATCAATGAAGGACATAACAAGCATGGTGGTGACCATGTTAAGTTCATATCCACTACTCCAACTATCAAAGTAAATAGACGGTCAACAATTCTGGCTATCATTCTTGTACAAGAAATGTTCCTCGAACTAGTTCACTATATCAAGAGATGGGAATTGGTGAAGTCGTACTGAATTATTCAACTTTTAATGGCAATTTAAGGAAAGGATGGGCTAAGTGGACAAACATGCCACAATATGCTACCATGCATGTCCCGAAAGAATAGAACATGATTATTCCCCCACTTTCTGACATCTTCCGCCCACTTTCCTATCATCTTCTCCTCATCTATTTTCAACACCTTCATCCTGATCCTCACCTATTTTTCCAAGCAATGGCTAACCAAGTGTTCCATTCTGAGCTTCCGATGAGATCTAAGATGTAGCGGTCGCAACAGCCGAGCATTGTGTTCCTCTATGTCATATGCAGTTGCGACAACGTCGATAGTGAAGTGACATACAATTCTATTGCCAAGAGTGTGGGGAAATGATCGAGCACCTCACAGTGACGGTAAGTGCATCTGAGGACATCTTTGGCATCGACTGTGTTGGGTGAGGTTCCCTTTACAACCCGCACTGCCGAATCAAAGTAGCTCCTAGCATGTGTTCACAACCTCCTGTTAAGAAACAAGTAGGTGCATAAGGAGACACCAGTCCTAGAGTGAGAGAGAGACTATTGAAAGAGGAAGGGTGTGGCTTTGATAATGACATAGATGATCCCATATATTTTGGTTCAGGCCTCTTGACCATGGATGCAAATATCTCAGTGAATAAGATTGCATTGAGGTATGTCAAGGGCTTGCAGATGATACACATGTAGTGTGACGCACTGATCGAGAAATGTGGTGTGAATCCTATGATATGAAAATTTGTGGAAGATATTTAGCTGCATTTTATTGTGTCAAAATGGGTGATGTGTGGCAAATGGGCGATAGTCTGGCGACAAGTTGGTGAAGATCAAGAACCAACTATTTGTAGGACTCCTTCCTTGGTAAAGGAGGAACCACACAATATGTAAAGGCAATCTTCGGTCTATATCTGGATAAATTCTTTGACAATAGTATTATCACTGCACTCTTCATTAAAGATATCATTCTTGTATTTTCATGTAGCTAGGAAGTTTGTTTTACCAATCTTGAAATGGGCTCCAGAGTCAAACCTGCCATTTGTTTCTTCTTTCATCATCATTGATAAGTTGCTTGGACGTTGCCCAAAAGAATTCTCTTTGAGTTTTATGATAATGTTCATGCATTCTCATGTTGCTGGAACTTGGCAGTAAGAAATTATGGTGGGTATGATTGCAAATACCGTTGGATTACATTTGCCTAAAGTAAACTTATATGCAATTGTTGAAAGATTCATTAACAAACTCCTTCCTTTGAAAAGCATTCTCCCTACTACTTGAAAAATGTAGGAATGGTCACTGCTAGTAGAGTTGTGTTTCTCTACACATAGAGGGCTGATTCCGACATGCGTGTATGTGATGGTGATATTTGTTATTACTATGTCTATGTTGTATAAAATTCACAGACAATGGGTTTGGGGGAAGAAAATTGCTCGCTCCATGTGCAGTACTTCTGTTGCTAATCATGTGCCTACTCAAACCAATAACTGTGAAGGGATTGGTGATTATAGTAACAAATCTGATCTGAGTTCCATCAAAGATTTAGAATTTACCACAAAAGAACTATTGTGTAGTCTTGAGATAATCTATAAAAAGATTAACAATGACCCAAATTTTTTCTAATGGTTACGCTTCATATCTCATGCACTGAAAGGAAACTATTTGTATTGTAATCAACGAGTCTTATGAGGAGGAATGCCTAATGAAAAATCTATGTATCATTTATGAGGAGGAGAAGGACCTGATGGAAAATGATGAAAGTGTTGCTAATGAAGTGTGAAAACATGACTCAAAAGGTAAATCAGAAGCAATTGACTCTCAAAAAGATGAGAAGAAACATATTGTTGGATGTGTGAGTTTCGTCTAACAAAATAATCTTGAAATGTTCTTAAAGCGACATTGTAAAAGTTGAAGCATGATATGCAGGACAATGGGTTTGACTACATTCACCCAATAACGAAAAGACGGTCTGACGGCTGCTACCTCTACTATACACAAAAACTCTCCTTTGGAAGGTTGCATTATGTGGCTCATGTCGATTATTACTTCTTAGCATAACCCACACAAAGTTTTTCCAGGTTGATTGTCATGTTGTAGAAGGTTGTGTTGTCCCTAGAAAAGAAACTCCATTTTTATGAAAAATAATTCTTAGCAGCTTGATCTCCATACATGATGGCTCTTTGAAGTCCATGATTTAGCAATCGCAAGCAGAAACTGGAGAAGTTAGTGCACCAATGAAGATGGATAGCCAAGAACCAGTGGTTCGGCTAGGTTGATCTGTTTCCAATATAATTTACAAGTATCTCAGTCTATGTTTTTGTTTATAATCTTTTTTTGTATGTAGAAGGATTTACTATCTCGATCCCAAGTAAGATTTTTATTTGTTTCTATATATGCCCTTCAGGTATCTTATTAGCTTTGAACTCACAATCTATGTTATAAGTAAGTGTGATCTTTATCAACTCAGTCAACTTTCAACTATAATATCTCAATCATTATAGTATGAATTTAATGTTTAAAATCCTTTGGTACTTAAATCATTATTATTATGCTTGTGTCATGGAAAGGATGAATGAAATTTACTTCTAAAAGAATGGATGCTCACATAATTAATGAAAACATATTACCATTTATTATTTGTTATTATCATTGTTATTATTGTCATAATACAATATTATTGAATATATTATAACTTGAGACCAAATATACATATATGGTTCTTGTGATGTAGTCATGTGGAACTATTTGTAGATGGAGTGATTGCGATGGAAATAGGAGAAAAGAGGAGTAGAGAGAGGAAAACATAACTCATAACTTTGTGTTTTCGAGGAGTGAACATAAATAGAAGAAAGATTGGAACCCGTAACCACTGTCAGTGCCCAATCTTATTCATTTCTCCTATGTGATGTCATCACTTCTGGCATCAGTCACAGGCAGATTTTGATGCTTCTAAAAATATATCCCTGTCTTGACATTTAACATAAATATTTGACTATTGACTTGTAGAAAAACTAAACACATTACATATAGATATATGCTAGGAATAAACCTGAGCTATACACATTTAATTGCATTTTTAAAACAAATAAATATTAATTTATAATTTAAAAAATTAAAGAAATATTTATCCAACTTCCTCTGTGCTTTCTTATATATATAAATATATATATATATATATAGTATAGATAGGCAATTTTTTTTACAAAGGATTGGTTTATAATTGTAAAAAACAAATATAAATATTTCATCAAACACCCTTCATGTTCTTAAAAATTTCAACCAAATCCCATCATTTTATTTCATATAGGATGAGAATTGGTCCCAACAAACCCAATCTTTATCTAACGTGTTTGCGCAACCATTCTCATATCTAGTTCACATAAAAAATCTCTTAACTAGGTTTTTTATAGACCTATCATGATAAACTCAGACCCAAGAGCTGGGATATATGGATTCATTGTTTATACATGTGAATATAACATTATACATACATAACATTTATCATTGTAGGATGCATCAACTATGAATTTTTGAATTGTATTTTATCTAAAATATGCATGACCAGTCATGTTAATAAGTATATAGAAAGTAGTAGATTAAAGTATGTTTAAATTATTGATTTATTATTGAACATCTTTCCCTCCCTTTTCAATCAAACTAATTAAATCATTACAAATTACAGGTTAATACATTTTTTAGAACATTATTTTATGGCAATTTTAGAATGGAACCTTTTAGTAAGGTATTTGAGTGGTTTGATTAAAATCTTCACACCTTCATTGTCCTCGTATGCTTTCTTGGCCTGACACTCTGCCACTCTGTTGGTATTTCTTCTCTCATACATAATCCTCCAGCTAGTTCATTCCTTCAATAACCTATGGATTCTTATAACATGATGAACATGAGCTGGATTTTTGGTATAACTCTCTTGGATCATGTGCGTAGCCATTTGACAATTCGACTTGATTAATACATTTTGCGTATTGCCTTCTTTCAATACCCTCAGTGTGAACAAAATTGCTTTGAGTTCTTCCTGGATTGGATTGACTACTTTTATCGCTTTGGTAAATCCTCCTTGCCATTTTCTGATGTTGTCTCTACACAGAGCTGCCATGGCACCCTTCTCAGGTTTGAAAGTTGTGTCCACATTTACCTTCATCCATCTAGGTTCTGACCTAGGCCATAGCTCCCCAGAAATTTGTATGTTGACTTTCAGACTAGTTGTCCAAGCTTTGATGCACAATAAGATTGGTCTTATGATATAGCGTAGATGAGCACTTGTTGTAAAGGTTTTATTCTCTAGTTACTCTCATTATGACATCTCTAGATATACCAACAAGCAGTAAGAAACTTTAGTTGATGCTCCTTATTAATGTTTAGGTTCAGCTTGATCTATGTCATGGCATTCATTTCATTCATAAACATTAGTTGGAATTGTTGATGCAAGAGCTGGTTCCAGATATCTTTCACCTGGGTGAAATCTCTTAGTGCATGTAATAGTGTTTCACATGCATACCCACATCTAATTGTAACACCCTTGACCTGGGTTATGACCTAATCCTAGATGTTTTGCCTAAGTAAGATGCTTACATGCTTATTCTTATCTTGTAAAATGTAATTAAGGCTTTCATGATGTATTATTTTCAAAATGGAACTTATATGCAAACTATGTGTGTGTTTTATGTTATTCTAAGTGAAAAGTGCAATTTACCTAAGATGAGGGGTTATGTTACAAATGTTACATGTTGAATATATTTTAAGTGTTTTTTATTTCATGAAAGTGAATATGGTGCTAAGTGATGGCTTGTGCAAAGCCTAAATCCTAAGTGAGAACTTGTGTAAATAATGCTAAGTGCTTGGTGCATCAATTGTGGTACAATTGCAATATGTACAAAATGTAGGGTTAATGTGTAATTTAACAACTCTAGATTGTCTTTCCTCTTGCCTAGTGTTATAAAGGAGAGAGAAAGGAGGAGACAACACACTTGAAACATCTTAGAATGTTAGTACTCTTAATAATAAAGAAACCAAGAAAATGAATAAGTAGAAAGCTATATGCATGAGCTATATTGAGCTGTAGATTTGAGAATAGAGGTCCCTATTGACCATGGAGCCATAAGGAGGGCCTCCTATCGTTTTGAGGAAGCCTTGGCTTGACCCATGATGGGAAAGGCACTCCAAGGGAGAATGAGGCATCGATTTGCTTTTACCTTGGAAATGATGGTGTAGAATATTATAATAAGTTGGTAGAAGGAGAATTGCCTTAGGAGACAACTCAAGAGCTTCCCCCTTATCTTTTCTTTATCCCTTTTGCATGGTAAAATAATAAGTTGCAAGTATGCAAGAGCATGTGTCGACCTTGCATGGCTAGGTGGCATGAAGTACCTTAGGATAATGACACCTATGGCACTCTTTTCTATAAACCACAAGTATAAATACCTTGACCTTCATTTGTTGGCAAGATTTTCAGATCTAACAAGTACCTTTCCTCTTGTATCATGCAACACCTTCCCTTGTGTCATCCTTTGGGGAGAGAGTTGAGTGGTATCGGCCAAGGAGGAGGGATATCGGCCAAAGAAGGTTGAAGCAACTAAGTAAGGTGATATCGCTCAAAGTGGTAGAAGATATCGTGCAAGAGCGTGGAGTCCAAGTTGTGGATCTTGGAGAAGGTTTATCTTCAACCTTGGAATGTATGGAGTAAATCTTGAAGCTTGAAATCCTTTCAAGAGGTGGGTTATATAACTTAAACCATTCAATGTTATTATCCTTTCTTTAATATTATTCAATTGTTGATTAAATTGCAAATTAGGGTTTCCTATGATCAGTTGATATAATCATAAGTTCCAAAGTGTAATTAGGACTATTATTCATAGTTTTGAATTAGATTAAGATTTTGAGGTTGATGATGATAACATCATCATTGGATAGCCGACATGGGTAGACCACTCTTGAGTAACCCGATATGGGTTGAGACCTTGCAACCCGATATGGGTTGAGACATGGGAAAAATGATATGGACTCGATAATGGAGACTTGGTTGATATGAAAAAAGGTTACTTTGTAAAACAAGTTTTATGTGAGTGCACGGTATGGTAACCCTAGATGGACTCCAATATAGAAATCATAGATAGAGCCCGATATGGAAGCCCTACAGGAAACCCGATATGATGGAAGACTAATGTGGAAGTCTAAATCGAAATGAACATGGCTAGTTAAGGAGAAGAACTAGTATTATATGGTTGCACGAGGTATGGCAAAGCCATAATGGTATGTCTGATATGGTGCACCCTAATATATGATACAAGAATCCAATAAACTCTTATATCTGATATGGGGTAGTGGTTTAATCCATACATAACATGAAGATGGCTTAAAATAAGAAAGGATGTCTAAACCTATATGACCACACGATATGGTGATAAGGGATATGCCCTATATCCGATATGAGGATGTGGTTCCACCATGTGATTGGTTAAGAATATGCATTTCCAAATAATAAAATTATCAATCATGCAATTTGATAAGATAAGCAAGTCCTTAATTATTAAGCTCATCCAAGTGATGATTATTATTAATGCAATATTGAGACACAATGAGTTTAACTTAAATTTGTTAATGATAAGAGTGTAATCCTTAAAGATGTGAACTAAGCAATTTACATCCTAGTGAGAATGAGGGAGAAACTAAGACTTGAAAGATAAGTATGTAATTCGCATACATTATTACTCTTGAGACGAGTGGAGTATGAGTTAGGGTATAATCTACGTTGATGAAATCTTGAAACCCTAATCAATTGAATATAACCCTAATCCATGATTAAAGACATATGTTGAAATTGTTGATAACATGATATAATAATCATGCAAATATCATAAAAGCAATAAGCATGGTTAAGTAAGACCTATGTGATTATGTGACACAAATCCAATGAGCTATGTGGACTGTGTGGATAAGTTTTCGGGTCTGATGACCTAGAGGTAATGATCATCTGCTAAGTGGTGACAGTACTTAAATGATGAATGAAGGGTTAAATACCCAAGTGTGATGATGACAAGAGGTTGAAATCCTAAGTGAAGTATGTGACTGAGTGAATATGAAAGTATCTGATAAATGCAATTATGCTTCTTTCTAGTAGAAAATGTTATAATACTTGTTTGTAACTTGATTGATGCTAAAAGATATAGTAATGCTCTTAACTAAGTAAGATGAACATTACCATGTAGTTGCCTAGACCATAGATCCATTCAGTGTCAGTAATTGCTGAATGGTGAAATGAGTTTTACTTGGAACGCATATTTTTGAATATGTGATAACATAAGGGTGCTCAGTGAACTCCCAAACTAAATAAGGGTTCTTAGTGGACTCCCCAAATACATCAGGTTGCTCAGTGTACATCCTAATAAAATCAAAATAGGATCGCAAGGTGGTCATCCTGATAATCCGAGAAAGCTAGGTGGTCTTCTCCCGAGGAGAGTACATGCTACGGTAGTAACTCTATAGAGAAGATGTCGCTATACCACGGCATAGCTAATTACAGCAGACACAAGATGTCATGTTAAACCTAAGTGTTACCTAAGTGTTCTCATGCTGACCGAGAAAGGTGAGGTCTTGACAGCCAGCTCTACCATTGACCTTGTATGGTACCGATTTCGACTTACTAGTGGTAGGTTAGAGTATGAGCGGTATATCTCATCTCCTCTGGGCATAAGTATGAATGTGAAAATGTAATCATCCGTGTAGCTTGTTTGTTTAAGGATCAAATATGGAAACATTGGTTGGTGCCTTGTTACTTTTATACATCTGAGTAGATAGATGTTATACATGTTCTTCATATTCCCTTTCAAGAAAAAGAGAATTTATAGATGTGTTATTGATGTCTATACTTTGCACTTAAAGATATATTTGTTAATCAATGAAATACCTACAGTTCAATTCTATATTATTTTCTGTGATAAATATATTTTTGGAAGAGGGCTATATCTCTCACGGGGACAATAGTCTCACCCCGTGGGATCCACAATCTTTTAGGTGGAAAGATCATTACAGCAAGGACATCAGTAGTATTTCAGGTTGACAATGCTGCCTGTCAGGGTTTATAGATAGAAGTCTATGTGTCGTCTTTGTACTCTCTGGTCCTTGGGAGATAGTCTTAGTGGTTTTCACGATCGACTTGAGATTTTGGTTTACTTATCTTGAGTTTTTTATGTTCTACTATGTGTATTAAAGTAAAGCAACTGATACTTGTTATCCTCGAGAAGAGACGACATACTGAATGTATGACATGAACTATGTGTATGTAAAGCTTTGGTCCTTTATATAAAATCTTATTGGATAGGGATCTATGTGTAAAGATGGTTTTAATTTTTTGTGATTTTTGTTAACTCTGTTATTTGTGATAATTCCGCATTTTTACTGGTGATGGATTGATTTGTAATCGGGTCGTAACAAAGTTTTGGTATTAGAGCCTAAGGTTCACTGAGTATAAAGAGACAGAGGATTAAGTTTGTTGAGTCTGTTCTAGTGTCCTCCAGTATATCTTATAGTAAAATTCTCCTCATACAGGAGAGGAAGTAGGAACCAAAGATATCTAGAGTGCACAAAGAACACGCTAATGAGAGCAGTGTTGCTGCACCCAGAGGTGGTGCAAGGGATCAGGATAGAGATGAACATGTGCCTAAGAATCCCCATCCTAACAAAACTCTGTTAGAAAGCCCAACTTTTCAAGTTCTTTTTGGGCAGATTATAAATATGGTGACACATATGGCTGATCAGATACCAGTACCAGCCCCTAGAACATCAGGATCTAGTGAGAGACATGGAGCTGGCAAGACTTTTGAACGGTTGCGTCGGGTAGGAGCCATTGAATATGTTGGCACAGATGACCCAACAAATGTAGATTTGTGGCTTACCCAGATAGAGAAGACCTTTAAGATCCTTGATATCCCAGAAACCGATAAGGTAAAGCATGCTGTATATCTTTTGAAGGGAAGTGTTGGCCATTAGTGGGCCATCGAAGAAGAGAAATGACCAGATGTCGAGGTCAGATGGTAGGAATTTCGACAAGAGTTTGTCAATAGATACTTCCCCAAGACTTATCTTGATGAGAAGATTTCATAGTTTGAGTGGATTAGACAGGGAACGATGAAGGTGAATGAGTATGAAGCCAAGTTTATGGAGCTTCTACATTTTTGTCTGCACATGGCCACTATAGATGAGGAGAGAATTCAGCATTTTGAGAAAGGTTTGAACGCTGAACTGACCACACATGTATCTACCTTGGAAAATAGGGAGAGGTTTGCTACCTTTTTGGAGTCAGTTAGATGGCCGGTAGAGAGGTCCGTGATAGAGAAACGAGAGGCAAATAGTTGGAGAGCACCTGCACAGTTTCAGAATTAGAGGTTTGGTGGTTTTAAGAAATCGATGTTTTCTGCACTTGTGGAACCACAAAGGTTCAATACTCAAACACAGTGGACATCTAGCCAAGGTAGAGGTCATAGTTTTCCTTCAGGGAGAGCTTAGAGTTCAGCATCAATATCAATGATAGGACTCCCTAGGTCACAGTGGGATAACAAAGTCTCCTACAGGTGTAGGCAGACAGGGCATGTGATAAAGGATTGTCCAGTTAGGGATGTGGAAGTGACCCAGCCATCGAGGCAGAGCCAGCAGGGCTCTCAGAGACAACAGTTCAGTAGTGGCTCTAGGGTACGTGGACAAGTGTCTCAAGAAGGATCATCTGCACCGGCCAATATAGGATGAGGTCGACAACAAGCAATGGCAAGATTCTATGCTATGAATTAGCCGGAGGCAGTGGTTAATCCACGAGTTGTGACAGGTCAGATGGAATTATTTCATTCTGATATGTCTTCTTCATGTTTCGTATCTGTTTTGATTGATCTGGGTGTTACGCATTCTTTTATCGCTTGAGAGGTGATTCATGACTATAATATGATTGTTAATACTAGAAATGATGATTTGTTATTAGAAACTTCATTAGAGAAATCTATGATGTTGCGAGAAGTATGCTCTTCCTGTGTTCTTTCCTTCTCAGACCACAGCATTCAAGTGGATCTTATACCACTTGAAATGCATGGGTTTGATGTAATTCTCAGGATGGATACCTTAGAGAAGTATAAAGTTGTCTTGGATTGTGGGTCCAAGCAGTCTGTGTTCACATATGGTGATAAGACATGGGTTTTACAGGGGAAAGAAAGATTCTTCCTACCTGTCTAGTGTCAGCTATGGTAGCAGAAAAGTTGATGAGACAAGGATGCTTCACATTCTTGGCACATGTGATGGATACCAAGATAAAGAGCCCTAGTCTTTCTGAAGTTTTGGTTGTTAAGGAATTCGAGGATGTGTTTCTTGAAGAACTTCCAGGTGTTCCTCCACCTCGAGAGATTGATTTCTAGATTAATCTTGTTTCAGATACGCAACCTATAGCCCAAACCCCTTATAGGATGGCACTAACTAAGATGGAAGAACTTAAGAAATAGTTACAGGAGTTTCTTGAGAAAGGTTTCATACGATCGAGTACTTTGTCATGGGGTGCTCCAGTTCTTTTCATTAAAAAGAAAGATGGGTCTATGAGACTTTGCATAGATTACAGACAGCTCAACAAGGTGACTATTAAGAACAAATATCCCTTACCAAGGATTGATGATTTGTTTGACCAGTTGTGTGGTGCAATGGTGATTTCTAAGATTGATCTGAGGTCAGGATATCATCAGTTACGTATCAAGGAGAGTGACATACCTAAGCCAGCATTTAGAACAAGGTATGGTCATTATGAATTTGTAGTTATGTCATTTGGACCAACTAATGCACCAGCTGCATTCATGGAGTTGATGAATAGAATCTTCCGACCCTTCCTTGATCAGTTTGTAATAGTTTTTGTAGATGACATCTTGATATATTGTAGAGATAGTCAACAACATGAACAACATCTTCGTCAAGCCTTGACCTTGTTGAGACAGCATAAGTTATATGCTAAGTTTAATAAGTGTGAGTTCTGGTTATCAGAAGTATTTTTTCTTGGACATGTTATATCTGCTTCAGGTATTTGTGTAGATCCCAAGAAAGTGGAATCTATTATGAAGTGGGAATAACCTAAGACACCGACTGAGGTTCATAGTTTACTAGGTTTGGCAGGGTACTACATAAGGTTTATTAAATATTTCAGTTCTATAGCATTACCCTTAACCAGGTTGACCATGAAAGAAGTTCCTTTTGTCTGGGATGACAAATGTCAACATTCTTTCCAATTATTGAAAGAAAAGTTGACTAGTGCACCTATGTTAGTTCTACCTGAGCAGGGAAGAGGATATGTTGTTTTCTGTGACACTTCTAAGAATGGTCTAGGCTGTGTGTTAATGTTGAATGATCATGTAGTTTCTTTTGCTTCTCGACAGCTCAAGAAACATGAGGAGAATTATCCCACACATGATCTAGAACTAGTTGCAGTAGTTCATGCGTTGAAGATCTGGAGGCATTATGTTACAACCCCAATTTTTGGGTTCATTTGCCGAGAAATGTGATTTCTCATATTAAAGATAAATGAACAAATAATGATGTCTTGGATTGAATGCATGAATTTCGTTACAATAGCCTTGATGGTTGCTTTGTGGGCTTTATTGGATATTGGGCCCAATAACAAGGAAATTTAATTAGTAAATGATAATTGAGAAAAATAGAAAAGAAAGATGTAGAAACCTCTAGAAGGCAAAATAATATAATACAGGGGTGGATTTCGTGCCTCTTGGGTTCCTTGGGTTCCAAGGAGTCTAAAGTTGCAAAGATAATGCAGTAAGAAAAGAAAAGTTCAATTAAGTATATTTTTTCTTTTTAAGAAAGGAATTGAAAATAATGATAAAATGTGGAAAATATGGAGAAAGAGGTATAATTAAGTTATCCTTGGTGAATTTTCGTATCCCAAGGATTCCTAAAGTTAAAAGGAATGCTAATAAGGAAAATAAAAGAGAAATAAAGAAAAATCCTCAAAAGGAGATATTTTAATAAAGAAACAAGTGGGATAATGAGAAATGATGGATAGAAGATAATCAAAAGGCTAAGGAACTTTCCCAAGATGGGATTTCAAGTCATTAAGGTTCCTTAAGGTCCAAGGAAATCCAATATAATAATTTAATAGCAAAGGAAAGAGAAATTAGGTGAGAAATATACCTAATTGAGTATAACTTGTATCTAAATAAAGGGACCCTATTTCTTTATATAATGAGCCCAAAATTTGGCATGATAATAGATTGAGTTATTAATAAGATTCCCTCAAAATTTGGGATTAAATGGAGCCACGGTTGGAGAGATACGATTTTCCAAAGTTATCTTAGAATTTGAAAGATTTTCCTTTAAAATGAAAATCTGGTTTTCCTTTGTTAGGTCGCAAACAGTGTGGACCGTTGGATTCTGATCCAACGCGGGCCGTACATCTTCTAGTTTTTCGAGCTATGGATGTGTCTAGAAGAAACGCCTTTTTTCTTCACAAGGCAGGTGACAGCGGGGGGTAGGAAACCCTAGATTCGACCCTCGATCCTATAAATAGGATCATCATCTGCTTTGGAAGGATCTCGCGATCACAACTGCCCTTTTTCTTTCTTCCCATGTGTCCCGGAACCCTGGATTGGCTGTGCTCCGATGAGCTTCAGGTAGCAGCGCCACCGCGGGAGGCTTTGCTAATCGAGTGAGGACGAAGAAGTAGTTGCCCTTCGATCAGGATCTACCGTGGATCCAAAGCAACGATCAATGATCCTGGTTTCTTCACGCCTTCAGTAAGTCGTGAGTGGGTGCGATTAGTAGGAGTCACGCGATCGCGCACAGTCAACTGAGATGGGCGATCGGACAGTCAAAGTTTTTTCAAAAAAATAAAAGTAAGTAGCCTCTCTGCCCAATAATTCAAAAAATGATTGAAACTTGTACAAATCGGTAAAAATAGATCCTTTGGCCGAAAAATACAAATAAGTAGTGCTTTTTTATCAGAAAAATGCAAGGAATATAATGAAAATGTAATTGACGCCTAATACCTCTTAAAATTCAAGAAGTGTATAAATTTATCATCTTTAATGGTTTAATTAATGAAAAACCCTTAGAAGTAATGATAGTTGAATATAATGATGTACTCTGATTGTTTCAGAGTGAATATTAACCTGGTGATAATAAAAAGGATGGTTTAGATCTAAAAGAATGATCTTTGTACATAATTGGCTTAATTTAGGGTTTCATATACCTAAGTTTACATTAATGGGCTTAGAAACCCTAATTTAGGAGAATATGTCTTTTAATGGTTTTAATTGTGAAATCCATGAATAAGATAGAGTTATGTTGTTATAAATTCAATTTGACTACAAAGGATCCCTAATGTGGATAATTTTGGGTTACCTAGTGTATAAAGTGGAATTAATGATGAATTAGGGTTTGCTAACATGAACGATGAGAAATGTAGTAATTAGGGTTCCTTTGAGAATCGAACTATAATTCTTTGTTGAGTTGTCAATCCAAATAAACCTAAACATGATAATTGGCCTTAATGATCTGGGCATAACTTAAAAGGGGTAAAGATGGTAGTTTTGGTATAAAAGTGATATATTAGACTTAATTGACTTTCAATCGTGCTTATGATTTTGAAAGTAGGATTTGTGGTCTAACAGAGCATTAAAAGTGGTAAATGCATAATGAAGGCCAAAACCCTAAAGTCGGCCTAGAAATCATAAGGTGGAATCCAAGTCTATCTTTAGAATGTTCTGGATAAATTATAACACTTGGATCTCATGCATTAATTTCAGGATATTGTTGATTGCTTGTTGCTTGTTCTTTACTCTTTTTGCTTGGACAATCAACTTACTCTGGATCATGTATGTGGTTACGCTTATGAATATTTCGAATTAGTTTTCTGAGGTTTACCAAAGTTTTCATCGATGCCATGAATTAATTGTTGGATGATTTTAATTCATGCAAACTATATTGTGGATATGACTATCACATAAGATATGTGCCTACTAGCTCAGATCCTGGTCCCCTCTGTGGCTTAATAGTTGACCTAGTAAATGGCTACCAATGGGGTAGGTCCATCAGGTCATTAGATGACTTAGTAAATGGCTACCAATGGGGTAGGACCATCAAGTCATCATGAGTTAGATATTGGGCTACCTTTTGGTAGTGCCATGCGACTCCATTACCCTAGGTATTGGCTACCTGTAAGGTAGGACCATGGGGGTAAGAATCTACCTAAAGAGAGGTAGCATACAAGGGATAGCACAGAGTTAGTTGATAGGTAATGATTGAGTAGTATGGCTTAAAATGTAATCTTGGTTGTTAAATGATTAATTGAATGATTACATTGTTAAGAATAATTGCATGATTATTGTTTCCCCCCACATACCAGCTTCGGCTGACCGACGTTTTGTTTGTCGGCGTTTTAGGTACAATGAAAAGAACAAACAGTAAAGTGGCATATGTGGTACTAAATGAGAATTAAAGTGCAAAGGAGGATTAGATAGATTAGTTATCTGTGTGGATAGAAGTTTTGAAATCCCAATTTTAAAAGGTAAACAAAGTTTTATTTTATACCAATTTTCAGTTTAGTTGGTAAAGTTTATTAATTGTTATTGATTATTTGTTGAACCTTTGATCCTATTAGTTGAATAATGGCTCTGACCTTCAGGTCTCCCTTAATTGGGGGTTACCGGGAGATGGGGTCATTACAATTGGTATCAGAGCATAGGTTCCTCATTTAATCTTTAATAATTATTAAATTTTACAAATTCCATAGAACCAAGGGAGTTATTAGACGATTGTCCGAAAGACTGAGGTGTCTAGAAAAGGATCACGTCCGGGGGCTGGCAATATTTTCCTCTGCACCGCTAGTCGGAATACAAGAACTCCTGGATTGTGTGACTGCCTGGACGATGTCTTAGGATATGACTCGAAATAAGATACCTTTAGGACTCTCTCATCTTGTTCATCCCTTCTCAACTCAAATTCTGTTAAGGACCTTAAGGATTAGGGTTTTCTATCTTCTCCTCACCCTCTTGAGGTATGGGTAAGGTTGATAAGGATTAAGGAATCCTCCACCAAATTAATAAAAAGCATGTAAATAAGATGTCATCGACATAAGCTTAATAGAGTAAGCGTAAAAGGAATAGATACATGCTTAGGTCATATGACACGAGTTGTCATTGCCCTCAGGAGAGACCTGGGGATAGACCTCTTTGGTAGGAGGATGAGTAGAGAGAGTTAGTCTTGGAGGTAGAGACCTCCATTAAAGGTAGAGACCAGCTCATCCTTTGAGGATGATGGTAACCCTAACCCTAAGAGAAGGTTAGAGAGAGAGATGACATGATTGACCGAGTGTTTGGTTGGTCATGCCTTTGGGATGCCATAAGAGGGTAGATGACCTAGTACCTTTGGCGACCCAACCCTGGAGAGGGTAGTGCATGCTAGTGCAAAGGATAAGCTCCTTCATGGATGAGGTTAGAGAACCTATAGTTACCCTATGGGCTTAGGCAAGTAGGGTATAGCTTGATGAAATCATGGTTAAGAGATCATGATGGATGGCTTATGAAAGGGGTATGGATGCTCTTGAGCCAAACATGAGTTGAGCATAGGCTTCAACCATATAGGGGTATGCTTGTGAGCATGAGCCTTCATGGAGAAGGGACCTCTAGTAAGTATGGTTGGAGGTGGAATTAGCTCTAGAGAGAGGAAGCAGAACCCCAACAGGGAGGTTGGAAGCCTAAAACCCCGAAACTTGAGGAATAGTGGGGAGTCGAGAATGATGTGACCTAAGTGGATGATAGTGGTTGCCTTATGCTTGATCCCTGAAGGCTGATGATATCTTGGTTGCCTTTATAGGAACCTTCTGGTACCCATGGCATAAGTGACTACCTGCCGCATGAGATAAAGAGTGCCTTAGACCCTGAGGAGGTTTATGTACCCTGTTGTGAGGTTTTATACCTAGTTGAATGTCCTTGAGGAGGACTCAACTCTGAGGTGTTGCTCATATAAAAGGGGCATGGGAGTACATGGCATACCTTGGACATGATTGATCCATGGTTAAGAGATTGAGCACGCAGTTGGATATCCAAAGGAGAACCTAGGGTTCCTAGGCCTAAGAGGGGAAGCAGTATACCCGATGCTCATGATGAGATTTGAGTCTCTATAGTTTCGAGCATGGTACTCCTCATGTGTAGAGGTAAAGGAAATCCCTTAAGTTAAGGGTATGTTTGATGAACTCCTCACAGATAAGTTGATCTAATGTTGAGGATGAGAACAAGTATGACCTAGCATGGTTTAATAGGTGGTCTACTTGTGCCTTAGTAGTTGTCGAGTTAGGCATGCTCATGTGAATGAAAACCCTAAGGACAGTTGTAACCTTGTTGTCAAAAGTTGTAGTGTCCTCCCATTCTAGGAGAGGGACCCTTCGGTAGGGTGTATACCAGTTTTGTTGGTTTTGAGATAACCTAAAGAGGTTCATAGGATCTTGAGAAGCTAAGTGAAAAGTACATGGCATGAGAATGAACCTGTAGACCCATATATAGCCATCTCTAAAGTGCATGTGGATGTGTTACCATGGAGGTAACCGGCATGGGGCCTGACTAAGGTAGGCAGGTTGCCATGACCCCTATGAAGGGATGAAAGTCAGTCATGAATGCAGAGAGAGATGATGAAGGCTTGGGTAAGGTTCTAAGTTGTATATGTACTATAATGGAATCCTAAGTCTATCCTAGGGTCAGGTAGGGATAAGACCGATGGAAGAAGGAGTTGCCTGATTCCCTAGTTGCACATGACCATAGGGTCGGGAGGAAATAGCTATCATTGTCTAAGGGCCATGGGTTAGGAGATTGATCACCTTCATAAACTCATGGGACCTAAAGGGCAGATGAGTAGGGCACTCTCTGATGCATGAGAGAAGAGGGATGACCCCAAAAGTGTCGGCACCCTATAGACCTAGAAGTGATGACTAAGGATTGTGTTTGGACCAGATAGGTTCGAGACCAGTTTACCATGGAAGTAACTTTGATATCGAGATAATTGTGATGTAGAGACATAAGTTGCACGTTTCAACCTAGAATTGAAGGTGTACTGGCAAAGTGGGATGTATCATCTCTACTCTTGGAACAGGAAGAACTCTGTATTTGGACTGCAGCCAAATGCTTATTTCCTCTTGTTATGGGAGTGAGAGATGGGACAGTACGCATGCCATACACCAAGGATAAAAGATAATGTGGTTTGGAACGTTGCCACGAGATATGGGGACAGAGAAGATAACATACCTTGGTGGAGTGAATGGTACATGGATGGTTTACAAACACTAAGAGGAGTAGTGTAGTCTTCTTGTGAGGCGGTTATATCATGAGCTATCAAGAATTTGCAAGATATGCAAGGTTGAGTTTGACCATCATGAAAAGGAGTTCAGAGTTTCTTGATGAAGATAAACTTAGAGTTTGATATGATAAGAGATGTGCATGGAAGAGTATATCTTTTCAACTTTATCTAACACCTAAGGGTAAGAAGTGCTAATGAATGCTCGGATTGAGGTATAGCTGCCTGGTTTAGCTGGGAGCTAGAAGAAGTTGAAGTTGTTAGGTTAACCCTCAGTTGGAAACGAGATAAGTTTGGCTAACACACAGATGTAATAATATCGATCGATCAAGTTAAAGGTTGTTTGGTTAGCCAGCCTAGTCCATGATATAATGAAAGGATGGTTGTAGAACCTCTGATACATGCCTTTGAAAAGGGAGGTGAAGAAACCCTGATTAGAGTGGTGTAGGGTTTCTGAGGAATCAACTTGAGGAATCATGACACGCTGGAGATCATGATTTTAAGATTATCATATACCATGATATTAGTGAGATAGTAAGAGATAGTAGCACTTTGGATGCTTAAGATGAAGATGCATGTGGCTTGTGGCCATGCATGATAGAAGTGAAGGACAAACACCAGTAACCCAGTGTATCGATATAGAGGATAAAAGAGTCCCCGAGAGAGAATGGGAGTTCATTACTATGGATGTTGTGGTAAGACTCCCCTAGACCAAGGAAGGTCAAGATGCAATATGGGTTATGGTAGATCGCCTTACCTAGATGACATGAGAAAGAAGGAGTACTGTCAACAGACATGTTTTGTTGAACTACATAAAAGAAAGAGAGATGATTCGACTATGTCATGATGCGAGTTCAAAAGTTCTTGGATATGACTAAGGTTCACTTCCATGAAGTGGAAGTAGGTACATGACAAGCTTGATGATAGTATAGTTTATCACCCCTAACTAATGGTTAGTATGATCCAGACTAGAGGGTCTAATGAGAGCAAGTGTGCTTGTTCAGGGTGATACCAAGAGATAGTTCTAACGATGTGATGTTAACCACCATAACCTTTATGGGGATGCAAGAAGTCTTATAGAGAGGATGTGTTGGTCACCATTTTATTAAGATGATGTTGGTGAAGGAGGCCTCACGAAGGTCAGAAAAGATCCACAGTGTGTGCAGATGAAGTCACTTTGATCGTGCAATGGCTGAGAGAGAGCCCAGTGGTGACACGAGTCACAAGCTGATGCAAAGCAGACTGACATGCAGTTCACTATGGGAGAATACGTGATGTGAAAATCTGACCCCTCTAAGCTATAGCTGAGAAAGCTAAGTCCCTGATATATGGGTCCATTTGAGATGGATTGGTGGAGATGGTTGTGTAACCTTACCCCTCAAGATAACATGATGTGTAATGTGTTCCATGAGTCCGATCTAGAGCACTATGTGAGGTACCCAAACCAGGTGATGAGCCCTGAACCTATTCAGCTTTTGAGAGGCTGGAATGTCCCGAGTCACCTATGAGGGTACGATATACCAAGGTAAGAAAGAACTCAGATGGAAGAATATGAAATGATGAAGGTTATTGGGAAGCACCATGGGAAGGGCAAAGCCACATGGGAGCCCTGATGGACATAAGAAAGGCTTATCCTGAATTGTTTGTTTGCTTGATGGAATTTTGAGGACAAAATTATTATAAGAGGGGAAGGATGTTACAACCCCAATTTTTGGGTTCATTTGCCAAGAAATGTGATTTCTCATATTAAAGATAAATGAACAAATAATGATGTCTTGGATTGAATGCATGAATTTCGTTACAATAGCCTTGATGGTTGCTTTGTGGGCTTTATTGGATATTGGGCCCAATAACAAGGAAATTCAAATAGTAAATGAATAATTGAGAAAAAGAGAAAAGAAAGATGTAGAAACCTCTAGAAGGCAAAATAATATAATACAAAGATGGATTTCGTGCCTCTTGGGTTCCTTGGGTTCTAAGGAGTCCAAAGTTGCAAAGATAATGCAGTAAGAAAAGAAAAGATCAATTAAGTATAATTTTTCTTTTTAAGAAAGGAATTGAAAATAATGATAAAATGTGGAAAATATGGAGAAAAAGGTATAATTGAGTTATCCTTGGTGAATTTTCGTATCCCAAGGATTCCTAAAGTTAAAAGGAATGCTAATAAGGAAAATAAAAGAGAAATAAATAAAAATCCTCAAAAGGAGATATTTTAATAAAGAAATAAGTGGGATAATGAGAAATAATGGATAGAAGATAATCAAAAGGCTAAGGAACTTTACCAATATGGGATTTCAAGTCATTAAGGTTCCTTAAGGTCCAAGGAAATCCAATATAATAATTTAATAGCAAAGGAAAGAGAAATTAGGTGAGAAATATACCTAATTGAGTATAACTTGTATCTAAATAAAGGGACCCTATTTCTTTATATAATGAGCCCAAAATTTGGCATGATAATAGATTAAGTTATTAATAATACTCCCTCAAAATTTGGGATTAAAAGGAGCCACGGTTGGAGAGTTACGATTTTCCAAAGTTATCTTAGAATTTGAAGGATTTTCCTTTAAAATGAAAATCTGGTTTTCCTTTGTTAGGTCGCAAACAGTGTGGACCGTTGGATTCTGATCCAACGCGGGCCGTACATCTTCTAGTTCTAAATGAACTAGGATTCAGGCAGCGAACAGAGGATCTTCCCACCTATTTTTCTCGTGAATCTTTGCATGTGCGAGGATAGAGATCTCATAGTTGAATCCGGGAGGACTTTCCACGCATCATAGACCCTAGTTTTTTGAGCTATGGATGTGTCTAGAAGAAACGCCTTTTTGTTTCACATGGCAGGTGACAGCGGGGGTTAGGAAACCCTAGATTCGACCCTCAATCCTATAAATAGGATCGCTATCTTCTTTGGAAGGATCTCGCGATCACAATTGGGTCTTTTTCTTTCTTCCCATGTGTCCCAGAACCCTGGATTGGCTATGCTCCGATGAGCTTTAGGTAGCAGCGCCACCGCGGGAGGCTTTGCTAATCGAGTGAGGACGAAGAAGCAGTTGCCCTTCGATCAGGATCTACTGTGGATCCAAAGCAACGATCAACGATCCTAGTTTCTTCACGCCTTCAGTAAGTCGTGAGTGGGTGCGATTAGTAGGAGTCGCACAATCTCACACAGTCAACCGAGATGGGCGATCGGACAGTCAAATTTTTTTTCAAAAAAATAAAAGTAAGTAGCCTCTATGCCCAATAATTCAGAAAATGGTTGAAACTTGTACAAATCGGTAAAAATAGATCCTTTGGCTGAAAAATACAAATAAGTAGTGCTTTTTGATCAGAAAAATGCAAAGAATATAATGAAAATGTAATTGAAGCCTAATACCTCTTGAAATTCAAAAAGTATATAAATTTATCATCTTTAATGGTTTAATTAATGAAAAACCCTTATAAGTAATGATAGTTGAATATAATGATGTACTCTGATTATTTCAGAGTGAATATTAACCTGGTGATAATAAAAAGGATGGTTTAGATCTAAAAGAATGATCTTTGTACATAATTGGCTTAATTTAGGGTTTCAAATACCTAAGTTTACATTAATGGACTTAGAAACCCTAATTTAGGATAATATGTCTTTTAATGGTTTTAATTATGAAAATCCATGAATAAGATAGAGTTATGTTGTTATAAATTCAATTTGACTACAAAGGATCCCTAATGTGGATAATTTTGGGTTACCTAGTGTATAAAGTGGAATTAATGATAAATTAGGGTTTGCTAACATGAACGATGAGAAATGTAGTAATTAGGGTTCCTTTGAAAATCGAACTATAACTCTTTGTTGAGTTGTCAATCCAAATAAACCTAAACATGATAATTGGCCTTAATGATCTGGGCATAACTTAAAAGGGGTAAAGATGGTAATTTTGGTATAAAAGTGATATATTAGACTTAATTGACTTTCAATCATGCTTATGATGTTGAAAGTAGGATTTGTGGTCTAACAGAGCATTAAAAGTGGTAAATGCATAATGAAGGCTAAAACCCTAAAGTCGGCCTAGAAATCATAAGGTGGAATCCAAGTCTATCTTTAGAATGTTCTGGATAAATTATAACGCTTGGATCTCATGCATTAATTTCAGGATATTGTTGATTGCTTGTTGCTTGTTCTTTACTCTTTTTGCTTGGACAATCAAGTTACTCTGGATCAGGTATGTGGTTACGCTTATGAATATTTCGAATTAGTTTTCCGAGGTTTACCGAAGTTTTCATCGATGCCATGAATTAATTGTTGGATGATTTTAATTCAAGCAAACTATAATGTGGATATGACTATCACATAAGATATGTGCCTACTAGCTCAGATCCTGGTCCCCTCTGTGGCTTAATAGTTGACCTAGTAAATGGCTACCAATGGGGTAGGTCCATCAGGTCATTAGATGACTTAGTAAATGGCTACCAATGGGGTAGGACCATCAAGTCATCATGAGTTAGATATTGGGCTACCTTCTGGTAGTGCCATGCGACTCCATTACCCTAGGTATTGGCTACCTGTAAGGTAGGGCCATGGGGGTAAGAATCTACCTAAAGAGAGGTAGCATATAAGGGATAGCACAGAGTTAGTTGATAGGTAAGGATTGAGTAGTATGGCTTAAAATGTAATCTTGGTTGTTAAATGATTAATTGAATGATTACATTGTTAAGAATAATTGCATGATTATTGTTTCCCCCCACATACCAGCTTCGGCTGACCGACGTTTTGTTTGTCGGCGTTTCAGGTACAATGAAAAGAACAAACAGTAAAGTGGCATATGTGGTACTAAATGAGAATTAAAGTGCAAAGGAGTATTAGATAGATTAGTTATCTGTGTGGATAGAAGTTTTGAAATCCCAATTTTAAAAGGTAAACAAAGTTTTATTTTATACCAAATTTCAATTTAGTTAGTAAAGTTTATTAATTGTTATTGATTATTTGTTGAACCTTTGATCCTATTAGTTGAATAACGGCTCTGACCTTCAGGTCTCCCTTAATTGGGGGTTACCGGGAGATGGGGTCGTTACACATTATCTTTATGGAGAAATGTGCCAGATCTTCACAGATCATAAAAACTTAAAATGCATCTTCTCTCAACATGAACTAAAAATGAGACAGTGTCACTGGATGGAGTTAATCAAGGACTATGATTGTACAATTGATTATCATCCAGGAAAAGCCAATATAGTGGTTGATGCACTCAGTAGAAAATCCTCATCTTTGCCCTTAGGTAATGCACAATTGAATTCTTAATATGCTTTAAGTGGGATATGCTTGTCTCTCTGAGACAGATGAATGTACAGTTAGAAGTATCTTTGTTAGCAGGGTTATTAGCTGAGATGCATGTGAAACCCACTTTGAAAGAATAAATCAAAGAGGCACAATAGGCTGATTCTATGATTCAGCAGATTAAGTCAAAGTTGGGCAGTGAGAAAGGGGAAGGTTTTCATGAGTCTGAAGACGGGATAGTTTGTTACCATAGTAGGATGATAGTTCCTGATAGTAATAACTTAAGAAAGTTAGTTATGGAGGAAGGTCACTCATCTATGTATGCAATGCATCCAGGGAGCACCAAAATGTATCACAACTTAAAGGATATGTATTGGTGGCCCGGTTGTAAGAAAGATGTAGTTGAGTTTGTTATGCAGTGTTCGATGTGTCAGCAGGTTAAAGCAGAACACCAGAAGCATGTGGGAATGTTACAACCCCTACCTATACCTCAGTGGAAATGGGATCACGTAACAATGGACTTTGTGGTTGGTCTACCTAGGACAGCCAGAAGTCATGATTCCATTTGGGTGATAGTTGATAGGCTGACTAAGACAACACATTTTCTTTCAGTCAAAACAACCTACACTGCTGAGAAGCTCACACAGATTTTTATAGATGAGATAGTGCAGTTGCATGGAGCCCCAGCTATGATTGTATCTGATAGAGGTCCCCAGTCTATGAGTCATTTTTGGGAACGATTACACAAAGCTCTGGGTACATAATTAAAGTTTAGTACAACCTTTCATCCTCAAACATATGGACAGTCTGAGAAGACCATACAGATCTTAGAGGACTTGCTTAGGGCATGTGTCCTTCAGTTTGTGGGAAGTTGGGACCTACACTTAAGCTTGATTGAATTTTCTTATAACAATAGTTACCAGGCCAGTATTGATATGGCACCATATGAATCATTATATGGTAGATGCTACAGATCTCCATTATGTTGGTTCCAAACCTGTGAATACCAACTTCTAGGTCCTGAGCTAGTGCAAAAACAACTGAGAAGATTAAAGTTATATAACAATAGTTGAAGGCTGCACAGGATAGACAAAAGTCTTATGCTGATAAATGTCGTAGACCTTTAGAATTTCAAGTTGGAGACAAGGTGTATCTCAAAGTTTCTCCTTGGAAAGGTGTTCTCAGATTTGGTAAGAAAGGTAAGTTAGCCCCTAGATTTATGGGACCTTATCCAGTGACAGCATGGATTGGAAAAGTAGCTTATAGGTTGGAGTTGCCACCTGAGTTACATAGACTACATCCAGTGTTTCATGTGTCTATGTTGAGGAAATGTCATCCCGATACAGAGATAGTGTTGCAACATGTAGAGGTTGAATTGAATGAAGATATATCCTATGTGGAAGGCCCCATGATGATTCTTGACAAAAGAGTCAAGAAGTTGAAGAAGAAAGATATCATTCTTGTGAAAGTTCTTTGGCATCACTGTGGTGTTGAAGAAGCTACATGGGAGTTAGAAAAAGAGATGAGGAAGAAGAACCCTTCTCTTTTCTCTTGAGATTTCGGGGATGAAATCCTTCTTTTAGGGGATGATAATTGTAACACCCCTGACCTGGGTTATGACCTAACCCTAGATGTTTTGCCTAAGTAAGATGCTTATAGGCTTGCTATTATCTTGTGAAAAGTAATTAAGGCTTTTGTGATGTATTATTTTCAAAATGGAACTTATATGCAAACTATGTGTGCATTTTATGTTATTCTAAGTGAAAAGTGCAATTTACCTAAGATGAGGGGTTATGTTACAAATGTTACATGTTGAATATATTCTAAGTGTTTTGTATGTCATGACTGTGAATATGGTTTTAAGTGGTGGCTTGTGCAAAGCCTAAATCCTAAGTGAGAACTTGTGTAAATAATGCTCAGTGCTTGGTGCATCAATTGTGGTACAATTGCAATATGTACAAAATGTAGGGTTAATGTGTAATTTACCACCTCTAGATTTTCTTTCCTCTTACCTAGTGTTCTAAAGAAGAGAGAAAGGAGGAGACAATATTCTTGAAACATCTTAGAATGTTAGTACTCTTAATAATAAAGAAACCAAGCAAATGAATAAGTTGAAAGCTATGTGCATGAGCCATATTGAGTTGTAGATTTGAGAATAGAGGTCCCTATCGACCATGGAGCCATAAGGAGGGCCTCCTATTGGTTTGAGGAAGCCTTGGCTTGACCCATGATGGGCAAGGCACTCCAAGGGAGAATGAGGCATCGATTTGCTTTTACCTTGGAAATGATGGTGTAGAATATTATAATAAGTTAGTGGAAGGAGAATTTCCCTAGCAGACAACTCAAGAGCCACCCCCTTATCTTTTCTTTATCATTTTTGCATGGTAAAATAATAAGTGGCAAGTGTCCAAGAGCATGTGTCGACCGTGCATGGCTAGGTGGCATTAAGTACCTTAGGATAATGACACCGTTGGCACTCTTTTCTATAAACCATAGGTATAAATACCTTGACCTTCATTTGTTGGTAAGATTTTCGGATCTAACAAGAACCTTTCCTCTTGTATCGTGCAACACCTTCCCCTTTGTTTCCCTTAGTGGCGAGAGTTGAGTGGTATCAGCCAAGGAGGAGGGATATCAGCCAAAGAAGGTTGAAGCAACTAAGTAAGGTGATATCGCTCAAAGTGGTATAAGATATCGAGCAAGAGCTTGGAGTTCAAATCGTGGAGCTTGGAGAAGGTTCATCTTCAACCTTGGAATGTATGGAGTAAAGTTTGAAGCTTGAAAGCCTTTCAAGAGGTGGGTTATATAACTTAAACCCTTCAATGTTATTATCCTTTCTTTAATATTATTCAATTGTTCATTAAATTGCAAATTAGGGTTTCCTATGATCAGTTGATATAGTCATAAGTTCCAAAGTGTAAATAGGACTATTATTCATAGTTTTGAATTAGATTATGATTTTGAGGTTGATGATGATAACATCATCATTGGATACCCGACATGGGTAGACCACTCTTGAGTAACCCAATATGGGTTGAGACCTTGCAACCCGATATGGGTTGAGACTTGGGAAAAATGATATGGACTCGATAATGGAGACTTAACCGATATGAAAATAGGTTACTTTTTAAAACAAGTTTTATGGACGATATAGGGGATTCCTAACCATCACCTAGTACATGATACTAGGGTAAAACATTTACTCTTACCCTTTATGAGCAAAACCCTAGTAAGAGGATGGGGAACCCGATATGATCTTTGAACTTTGAAATATGATATACCTCCCTTGTGTTAATATATCAACTTGGTATCCATCTTGTCATAATATGAATGTAAAGTTCTTATCAATGAGGGGCACACGATATGGCCAATAGATAACACTTAACATTGGTGTCCAACATGATGCCCGATACACATGTCCAACATGATGCCCGACACACGTGTCCAACATGATGCCTGATACACATGTCCTACATGATGCCTGAAACACATGATTGATAGGGTGCCCAATATGTATATAACCTGATAGGATATCTAAAGTAGGTGAACCGATATGATGATTATACATCACCCGATATGATTCTCGATATGGTACCCAACACCATGTTCGATATGCTGCCCTATACACTTACCCGATATGGTGAATCTATGAGACAACCCAAAATGGTGAAAGTCGATATGATGCCCAACATGAGTGCACAATATGATCTCTAACACAAGGCAAGTCCAATGTGAGTGTACGGTATGGTAACCCTAGATGGAGTCTGATATAGAAATCATAGATAGAACCCGATATGGAAACCCTAGAAGCAACCCGATATGATGGAAGACTTTTGGAAGTCTAAATTGAAATGAACATGGCTAGTTAAGGAGAAGAACCAGTATTATATGGTTGCACAAGGTATGGCAAAGCCATAATGGTATGTCTGATATGGTGAACCCTAATATGCGATGCAAGAATCCAATAAACTCTTATATCCGATATGGGATAGTGGTTTAATCCATACATAACATAAAGATGACTTAAAATAAGAAGGGATGGCTGAACCTATATGACCACACGATATGGTGATAAGGGATATGCCCTATATCCTATATGAGGATTTGGTTCCACCATGTGATTGGTTAAGAATATGCATTTCCAAATAATAACATTATCAATCATGCAATTTGATATGATAAGCAAGTCCTTAATTATTAAGCTCGTCAAAGTGATGATTATGATTAATGCAATATTGAGACACAATGAGTTTAACTTAAATTTGTTAATGATAAGAGTGTAATCCTTAAAGATGTGAACTAAGCAATTTACATCCTAGTGAGAATGAGGGACAAACTAAGACTTGAAAGATAAGTATGTAATTAGCATACACAATTACTCTTGAGATGAGTGGAGTATGAGTTAGGGTATTATCTATGTTGATGAAATCCTGAAACCCTAATCAATTGAATATAACCCTAATTCATGATCAAAGACATATGTTGAAATTGTTGATAACATGATATTATAATCATGTAAATATCTTAAAAGCAATAAGCATGGTTAAGTAAGAGCTATGTGATTATGTGACACAAATCCAATGAGCTATGTGGACTATGTGGATAAGTATCTGGGTCTAATGACCTAGAGGTAATGATCATCTTCTAAGTGGTGACAGTACTCAGTGATGAATGAAGGGTTGAATACCCAGGTGTGTTGATAACAAGAGGTTGAAATCCTAAGTGAACTATGTGACTCAGTGAATATGAAAGTATCTGATAAATGCAATTATGCTTCTTTTTAGTAGCAATTGTTATAATCCTTGTTTGTAACTTGATTGATAAAAGATATAGTAATGCACTTAACTAAGATAGATGAACATTATCATGTAGTTTCCCAGACCATAGATCCATTCAGTGTCAGCAATTGTTGAATGGTGAAACGAGTTTTACTCGGAACACATATTTTTGAATATGTGATAACATAAGGGTGCTCAGTGAACTCTCAAACTAAATAAGGGTGCTTTTTGGACTCCCCAAATACATCAGGTTGCTCAGTGTACTTCTTGATAATCAAAATAGGATCACTCTATGGTCATCCTGATAATCCTGAGGAGAGTACATGCTACGATAGTAACTATATAGCGAAGATGCCACTATACCACGGCATAGCTAATTACAGCAGACACAAGATGTCATGCTAAACCTAAGTGTTACCTAAGTATTCTCGTGCTGACCGAGAAAGGTGAGGTCTTGATAGCCAGCTCTTCCATTGACCTTATATGGTACCGATTTTGACTTACTAGTGGTCGGTTGGAGTATGAGTGGTATATCTCATTTTCTCTAGGCATAAGTATGAATGTGAAAATGTAATCATCCGTTTAGCTTGTTTGTTTAAGGATCAAATACGGAAACATTGGTTGGTGCCTTATTTCTTTTATACATCTGATTGGATAGATTTTATACATGTTCTTCATATTCCCTTTCAAGGAAAAGATAATTTATAGATGTGTTATTGATGTTTATACTTTGCACTCAAAGTTATATCTATTAATCAATGAAATACATGCACTTCAATTCTATATTATTTTTTGAGATAATAATATTGTTGGCAGGGAGTTATATCTCTCGATGGGACAATAGTCTCACCCTGTGGAATCCACAATCTTTTAGGTGGTCATGGACGAGGGACTAGAAACTAGACTGCAGGAGAAGGATCATTGCAGCAAGGATAGCAGTAGCATTTCAGGTTGAGTACGCTACCTATCAGGGTTTGTAGATAGAAGTCTATGTGTCGTCTCTGTACTCTCAGGTCCTTGGGAGATAGTCTTAGTGGTTTTCATGATCGACTTGATATTTTGGTTTGCTTATCTTGAGGTTTTTATGTGCTACTGTGTGTATTAAAGTAAAGCAACAGATATTTGTTATCCTTGAGAAGAGACGACATAGTGAATGTATGACATGAACTATGTGTATGTAAAGCTTTGGTCCTTTATGTAAAAGCTTATTGGATGGGGATCTATGTGTAAAGATGGTTTTAATTTTTAGTGATTTTTATTAACTCTATTATTTGTGATAATTCCACATTTTAACTGGTGATGGCTTGATTTGTAATCGGGTCGTAACACTACTGGACCTATAATAATTTGCCATTCTCCTTGTCAATCTTTTATGGTTCGTGGGGAGCGCATTATGACTCATCATTCATCCAAACATCTTGATCTTGGATGGTAGTTTAGATGACCAGATAGCATCCCATTCCCCCTCCACAACAACCTATTTGTGTTCTCAGATCTATTCATAAGCTGATTTAGTTGTATACTGTCCATGTCTTATACGATTCCATACAAGGATATCAGTTTCATTCCCTCCATTTGAAATATTAGTCTTTATCATATTTGAGATCACGTCGTCTATGAACCATTCCTTTAAGAAATTTGGATCCCACCTTCCTTCCAAGTTTACCAGGATTTGTACTAGCAGGTCCTCTAGTTCTATTGGAATGTCTTTGCGGTTGTTCTAGCATATATATCTTGTACCCTCAACCCAATTGCCATCCCAAACATTGGTCTTCATCCCATTTAGTATTTTCATATAAGATTTCGCATGTAATAAACTTCTTACTCCTCAATACTTCTATGCACAATCGTGAGTATTGAGCCATAGGTCCATCCCTGTGCTTCTTTTATTTTGTAGTCATTGCATTACACCATAAGCTATCTCTCCCACAACTGACATCCCACACATCTTCGTGATCAGTGCCTTATTCCACTCATGCATCTATTTGATGCCTAGACCCCCTTTTTCCTTACAACTCGTCACCTTGTCCTAAGCCACCAGTGACATAGATCATTCCTTCCTACCTCCTTTCCATATGAAGCTTCAGATGGTAATGTCTACTAGGTCACAGACCTTCAAAGGGATTGTTGTAGTCTGCATAACAAAAAATCAGAATTACTATCAGAGTGGCCTTTGCTAGACACAGTCAGTCATTCAGCGATAAATATCAAGATGACCAAGCATTTATCTTACTGCTTAGTTTATCCAAGATACTTTCATAGATTTTTTTATTTACTCGAGAATGCAACACTGGTACACCCAGATACCTCCCCACATTAGTTGTTTGCTTAAAGCCTTTATAATTGTATATATCATTTCTAATCTCTCTAGGGAATCTTTTGGCAAAAAATATTCTTGTTTTCTTGATTGAAATGGCTTCTCCCGATGCTCCTTTGAATTTTTCAAAGAACTCCATAATGGATTATATGTTTTTCCTGTCCACCTTAGCAAATAATGTTATATCATCCGTGAAGCATTGGTGTGCCATTCTGATATTACTTCCAGATTGTTTCATAAGTACCCATTGCTTTGAATCCACCCACTATTGAATCATTTGACTTAACCTCTCAATACATAAAATAAATATGTAAGGTGTCATTGGATCACCCTGTCGAAGTCCTCTTTAGGATTTGAAGTATTTTGAACTCTTGTTGTCCCATAGGACTATAGCAAATCCCCCCTTTATTGAGTTCACAATATACTACATGTCAGGCATCTTCACCCAAGTTAACGTATCATGGATAAATCTCCATGACAGTTTATCATATTATTCATTATATCTTTTTTGATGGCCATATACCTAGCCATCTTCTTATTCTTCATATTGTGAATGATTTTCTGAACCACATCTATGTTATCAATGATAGTTCTACCTGGTATAAAACTACTCTACGATGGGGAAATCCATCCAGGAATCCATCTCTTAATACATTCTACCACCATCTTTGATGCTAGCTTTAGGCCAATGTTGTTTAAACAAATCAGCCTGAATTGTTCGTAGTTCTTAGGCTTACTGCATTTCAGGATGAGAATGATGGTAGAGATTCAGAGCTCCTCGCTCAGTCTCTCATCAGGTAGGGTCTTTGTGATTGTATTCAAAATTGAATTCTTAATCGTAGCCCATTTCTTCTGCATGGAAAGGGTGTTTATCCTATTTGGAATTGTCGCCTTGTATGGATCCATCACCTTCAATATTTCCCATACTTCTTTTGTTGAAGGTGGTTCTACAATCCTATAGTAATGGAAGTCCTCCAGTACAGTAAACTGTGTGGGGATGTTGCGCAAAAGCAAAGGGTTAGGTAAAGCTGGGGTTGTGAGTAGCTCCTTGAAATAGTTTGAGACATGACTCATTGTATTAGATCTTTTCTTTGGTTGACATAATCCTGGAAAGACTTTGAGTTGTTGTCTCCATTCATTAACCAGTTTATATGAATATTCTCTTTCCATTCTTCTTCCTCCTCCTTATGTATTGCATTTAGTTCAGTTTGCATATCCATGCACAACTGATCAAATATGTCATTGAGTTGACTAGCCAGGTCCATCTAAAGTTTTTTGATGTTATTTATCAGTCTATCCTTCTTCCTTCTTCTTCTTATTCTTCTTCTTCTTCTTTTCAAGTATGTATCCCATTTCATAATTTATATTTTTTCCTGACTAAGAGCTTCATTGTAATCGAGATATGTATTCTAGTTCTTCTCCAAAATAGATTTGAAGACCTTATTATCCTCCTCATACTAGGATGCGTGTTCCTTGAACCTTGAGTTCTTAGCTCTCTTTATTTTGGTTCTTATGAGGATAGGGCAATGGTCAAACTCAATTCTAGAAAGGTTTTCAACCACTGTATTTGGATATGCAAATATAAATGTATCATTTGCAAATTGTCTTGTCTAAACGTTCCTGCAGTCATCCATGTCTATAAGAGAATTTCTAGTCCAAGAAATCCAATTTTGATAGTCCCTCATTCAACAAGGTATCCCTAAACATTGAGGCCTCGGTATAATTGAACAAGTTGCTTCTGCTCTTTTCAGAAGGTGCAGTCATGTGTTTAAATCTCCAACTGCTACCCAAGGCTTCGAGAATTTATTGCCCATGGAGATCAGGTGTTTCCACAATAGACTCGTCACTGCAATATGTGGATTAGCATATACAAATGTCACTATTATCTCGTAATTCACACTGCAAGTTACAAATGGCTGATGTGTGATGATGATCACCGCCCTTGAGACCCTCTCGTTCCAATAGACCCAAATTCCTCCAGTGAACCCCCTAGCTTCTGGTCTATGAGAATTAGAGGATCCCAAGTTCTTTATTATTTGAGTAGCTTTGTTACCACTGATCCATGTCTCACAGATGGGTCCAATATAAGGTTGATGCATATCTATATGTTCTTTTAGGACTCAGTATGTATCTTTATTGTCTATCCCTCTCACATTCCAATGTAAAAACATTAAACACTAATATTTGAAATAATCGATAACATAATCTAATTATATATGTTGAATGTATACTACTTTATCAAAAGTTTTACAAAAATCATCTTGACTGAATTATGAAAAATTTATTAAAGCGTGCAATGTCATTCTTAATAAATGATAATTAAAATTTTAAAAAATAGTCGTATGTATCATAATTTTTTATTTAAGAATTAGAATATGGTTGTGATTTTGAAATATTTCTAATCAAGGAAATATCACTTTTAACTATATGGTTTGACATGAATTAATAAGTTACACGCTTATTAATTTTATAAATGGTACATATAAGTCATGTGTATCAATCAACACACTCTTTTCTTATGATTCAAATTAGATTATATCAATTAACTCCAAATACACTGTAAATTGATGTGGCTCTAGAATCAATGTTGGTATTTTGGGTAGTAGATAAGGTAGTGGAAATAAAAAATGCTAACTATATCCCAAATAAGAAGATCGTCTCAACAACGATGTATTTAGTAAAGAGAGTTTGTTAGGTATTTACCTAGCCCTACAGCAAGTCCAGTGGCAATCCTCATAGAATGGGGCTTCTAGATCTCGCAACTCCTGGATAGAAGTCATGGAAGTTTCTTGGTGTGACACCATATACAATAGTTGAGATAGTCCTCATAATTGTTGGGGAGGGCCTCCATGCCTCTATCATAGTCCATGTGAACCACATGAAACTTCTCATCATGCTTTCTAGATTCAATGGGAAGGTGTTTGTCTTTGATGTCAACGTGCTAGCATTGACTTGTTCTCCGTAGTTGTCTCTCCCTTTTACAGGTAAGACTTGCTTTGAGCTCTCGCATTACCAAACCGGTGACAGGACAATGTTTGTTGATGTTAGTTGTGTCTTATGAAAGCCTTAAATACCCCTCTATTTATAGGAGGGCTAGGGTCTCAGATTTCATATCAATTGGGAGTCAAAGAGACGAATTTTCATGATATTTTGGCTATTGTGAATGATGAATTGGCTGACTCAACACTTGAGTGGGTTGTCTCACACCCCATTCGGTCGACTGGAACATCTAGCCTTCTAATTTGAATGCTTTCCTATTTGCAAAGATATTATCTTTCAATGAAACAATCAATACTCCACATGATGTCAACATAAATCCTTGATCCAGTCTTAATGATTGACCATTCAGTTGACTGGACACTTGAATCAGTCAACTCAACACTTGAGTCATTAGACTGATTGTAACGACCCGCACTTTTGAGTGTCTAAAAAAGTTAAAGTCTTGAATCATTACTCATAAATTTCAGGATCAGATTCAAGAAATATTACAGAATAGTAAACAATTTCCGTTAATGAAAAAATACTTATATGTTTGCATAAAAAGCTCCTCTAAGGAGTGACATAGATTTTAGAAAGGATTAACTTCTACATGTAAGATGATATACCATTATATCTAAACCTTCATAAATAACTTTAGCGTCTTCAACGTCTTTATCTGTAACCTCATGTCCACAAATCAAGTATACCTGATACCTAAAATGCCAAAAAACAAATATGCGATCATTATATTTCTATACTGGTACATGGCTTCAAACAATAATCACAAGTACACATGTAAGAAAACATATTTATCTTGCATATAAGAACATAAACTTGTTTTCATATTCTAACCCATATCTGGTCTACTACCTCAGGTGTAATCACTATCCCTCTGGGGCTTGTGTGCATTACCCTTAAGATCAGTCTAACCCAGGGTTCATAATATTGTTATTTACTTTACATGATACTCATAGGAACTTTATAATTTGCAAGAAGTAAATAAACAAGCAAGCAGTTTATCTTTCATTCAATCTCATCGAGAAACCTCGGCAAACTCAGAATTTGATACATGTATTCATAAGCGTAACCGTGTACCTTATGTCATTGCAGAAACCATGCAAAACATCATATGGGCTTTAAGAGTGCATCCAAACATCCAAGAAACAAAGTATTCAATCTGAAATACACATACTACATATGTGTCACCATGTATTCACATTACGTTAATCAGATCTAGATTCACTCCTAAACTAGGGTTTAGGGTTATCTCATGTTTGGACTAGAGATTAGGGTTACAAACCCTAATTCGATCATATCATGGTGTCTAAGATTACAACCTTTAATTATGCATATTAGGTGAAACCCTAATCATCATCTTAAGCATATTAGACTATCCATGATACCTAGGTCATATCACTAGCATTAAGATCATAACAAGATGTCCACATTGGTTTTCAAACCCTAAATTAGCATGTACATTATTATTAATCTAGGAACGTCAATCATTCATCATTATCAGGGATTTCTTCATTATACATTGCAAGATTAGGTATTAGCTTAACATGAACAAATATATTCAATTAAGCATTAGATTAAGGCAAATCTATGTTTTTCCTTTCTATTAAACACATTAACACATGTATTGCCTATACTTTTGGAACAGGAAGCATATTTAGACTCTTATTATATTTGTTGGAATCCTCTCATTTTTTTGAGCAATTTGATATGTAGTTTTGCTATATTCTCAGTTACCATTAATTAACTAGATTAATTGCAAGATAGGTATAAACTGACCAATCATCAACTGCCACGTCAGCAAAAATACCTTTTCAGTTGCATATATTTTCCTCTGCAGTCACGTATCTTGGGTTGGGGTCCATTTAATGGATTTCCTGGGTCCAGTTGGTCCATCATCTTCGCGCGTCCCTGGGACCGCGTTTCCCTACGCACGACGGTGATGCAGGGTGTCCTAGCCACCACCACAATGGTGTTGCATTTCCCTATGACGTCCTCACCGGCTCCGTCTACCCTGTGCACCACCACGACAACCTCCTGGAGTCCACTGCCTACTATGGCCGAAGGGCAAGGATCCTTCCTTCTCCTTGCCCCGTTCTACTGTACGCAGATTGCTTAGCCCCATTCATCTTCGGCGCAGGAGCGCTCGATCAGTGAGCTATTATGCACTCTTTCAAGGGAGACTGCTTCTAGGCAAACCTCCTGGCTGTCTCTGCACCCCTACCTCCTTTATCACTGAGAAACCATTTAGGATCAGGAAGCAAGGTGTCGGTTTCAGTTCTACTCCAACGAAGCACGGGCAGGACTCCAGGTGCCTTGCACCCCTCGGCTCCTCAGCTCCTCCTTCAAGTACCACTACACCTCTTTTGCATATTATAGATGCCATCTCCGCAAACCTTGTACCCACCCCTGGTTTGTCTACCAGCGTCGACTGCCAGGGTACGACTCTCCCTCTGTCACAGTGCCCCATGGATCACCTCCATGACTCTTCTCCGTCCTACTCTCCTTCCTTTTCTGTTTCGGATCCTCTCCTATAGATGTAAAACTCCATCTTTCACACTCGCTTACACATATCATTTGGTACATGGGTTCCTCCTGTGAGGAGTCGACCACTGCATTTATCCTTGCCCGCACTGGCATCATCTCCAGACTTCCCATCATGCTTCCTTGCCTCATCACTCAAGGCCATTCACCCATACTTCTTACCGCCTGCATCATGGAGAAGGCATCCATTATCCAAGCCAAAGAGTGTGTTGGTCTGACTGTGGTTGTCCCGACTGTCTCCCACCGAAGGTCGGTCGCAATCTGATCATCTTTTCTCCTAGGTTGCTGGGTCAGCAAGACAGAAAGATGAACCCTAGACTATGTGGATGGGGAAGGCCACAACAATGAGAAAAGTGGCTTTGCTACGATCTATGGTGGAGAGAGGCACATCTAATATTGAGGGGATTGGGGTAGTCCTCCACTGTATATATATATATATATATATATATATATATATATATATATATATATATATATATATATATATATATATTGTAACAAGTGTGAGAAAAAGTCAGCTAATTTCCATAGTTGGCACTGAAATCTTGTTAGGAGAAAAAATAATATATCTTCTTTTATTTCTACTATCAACGTACTCCTTTCCTAATGTAATTGGACTCCTTTCCTATCAAGAGTCCCAAAATCCATGTAATAACCCCTATTTATCTCAAGTTCTGGGACAATAAACCATTATATATTATCCAACCTTAGGAAGAAGATAAGGTATTAAATCCATTAATTATTTGAATCTTAAATATATATATATATATATATATATATATATATATATATATATATATTATGATCATGAGTAGCAAAACTATCCAAGTTCATATCCCAGGGACCCAAATGTAAACCATGGTTAACCACTTGACTGAAACGTGTCCATAATGCCCATGAATCACACCTTGGTCCCTCCAAAGGTTCCATGAGCTTAATTACATTCCTGATTAGCAATCTTAGGCTCTAATAATCGTTGCATCTTACATTAGCCTCGTATGAACACATATGTTCAAAAGCACATCTTTGACTTAAATTGAACGTTTAACATGAGTCTAGGGTTTGGAATAATCAACCAAGACCCCTCAGTTCACTTCATTGTTATTTGTTCCCTAATTTCATTTAGGCTTGAAATCTATGAATTTCAAGGATGTAACATTCACCCCTCCTTAAAAGGAATTTTTCCCTCAAAATTCAGGCCTACTAAGCCTAGGTGAATAATACTCATATCATCTTCAAAACTTAGGGTCTACACCCTACTTAGATGGCTTAATCAACTTTCCTTATCATTCTCATTTTATTACTAAGATTGGCACCCGAACCTAAATTCAAGTACACCCACATCTTTAGTATTCACACCTCATCATCTCTTGATGATTTCATTCTCATTGGTGATTTCATTATTACTTGGTGATATCTCTTTTCACCTAGGTTTCCAACCTATTATTCATTATTTTAATACAAGGGTGAGGTGATACAAACCATAGATCATGTCATTACACATTCAGTGTAGGATATTTATCCTCTTTATCTCAATTTTACGCATAGCGTGTGTCTATCCAATCTCCCTCCCTCAAAATGAGATGGTACATCCACACATTACCTTTCCAATTCACATTTTAAGTTGAATCATACTCGATATGACTCTAAACTTACTTGTTCTTAATTTCATAGTATTCGTATGTCCCATGGAGTCATGTGTCCCTTTTCTTACTCGAAAGTTAGGGCACAACTTTTCTCAAGTTTTCATGACTTCATTACATCATTTAGATTTACACCTCATGTATTATTGTGAGCCTTAGCCAATTCCTTGAGGTCTCTAGGGGTGATCTCATCCTTATGCATCAAGGGAGTGCCTTTCACATTCACCCATTAGGCTACATGATCCTCATGGAGGTAGCTAAGGTCTTGAGTCATGTACCTTGGGTAAACCTAGTTGTTATCTCATGAACACATGGTCATGTGCATTCAGGGCATATCAACTCCCAACCCATCGGTCTTATGTACCTCCAATACACCCCACTTGACCATAGGATTGCATTAGGACTCTACCCTTCCTAAGGGTTTCTTTTGAGATGTCACATCTTTTAAGCACATTATTATCTCATTTAATTCTTTAACCCTGATTTCCTTCATCTCTCTATTTTGAGTACACATCATGCAGTGTAGTCCCAATATTGGGCTCGGTCCACCTTCCCTCCAGGGCTTGGTGCCATGTCGGTCTCCCCTCCTGGGCTTGACCTTCTGTGATCTTCCCCACCAGGGGCTTGATCATAAACAACTGCACTGTGAACTTAGGCCACCTTCCCTCTGGGCTTGGTGCCTTACTGGTCTTCCCTCATGGGCTTGACCATTTCATGACCTTCCCTCCTGGGCTTTGTCATCCACTCAGGCCACCTTCCCTCCTGGGCTTGGTGCCTTACTGGTCTTCCAACCTTAGGCTTGACCAGTTGTGTTACTCAGAGATGGCATACTTGGGTTCAAAGAATATAAGTGTTTTCATGTTTATATCTTTAACCCTTCACTCCTCTAGGTGAGGATTAAGGCTACTTAAATATGTTTATTTACTTAACTTTTAAGGGAAAGTCCTAGCCTAGGGTGCCTTCTTGGCTCATAGGAGGGGGTTAGGCTCTCTAGCCACAACCTGATCCCAAGATCTAGGTTTTGCCTCCCTCATAGGTCATCTTCCCACTCTTGGTTTGACCCACCCCAGGTTGGCACAAGGTTCCATATATATTCTTTTTTTATTAGGCATAACTTTTTTTATCATTATAACATATCAACCCATGTTTGCTGAAATCCTAGAATACCCCTTCATGGTTTCTGTCCATTCAGTGAACTTGGGTCACCTTCCCCTCCAGGGGCTTGGTGCTACATCGGCCTTCCCCTCCAGGGGCTTGGCCACCATCACCAAACTTCTAGAGACAACATGAGGGGTTTTAGCATGTTATATACAAACTTTCATTTTCATATATATATATATATATATATATATATATAACACTATTGGGTTCATATATTTCTTAAGACCTCTTACATAAGATTCATGCTCCTCATGCACACATGCATGGGAGACTGGGTCACCTAAACCCATCCCTTTATCTTTCTTATTATTGATTCTAAGTTTCACATGGGTGGTGTCCCATACCACCACACCATGTTCATTATTTAAGATTAAGGTTTTAGGATTAGGGTTAGGTACTATACTCGTCTCAGAGTTTCCATATCCCTTGACCTACCTGAGTTTTCATACCCTAATCCAAGTCCTTCCTCTATGAAAGGGCTAACCCATACTTGTATCTTTCTAGCTTGTATCTTTCTAGTGTATACTCTCTCTATAGGGACCTATACAAAAAGTTATATCTTTTCACATTTACTACTCCAATTAACAATTTCTTTTCAAGGCTTACTAAGCAAAATATGAGAAGTAGATGAAATGTGAGATGAGAAACCTAGAAGATACATTATGCCTTAGTAATTTTTTCCTCTTATATTTCTAAGGATGATTTGAAATTATAAACTATTAGGTATTAGTTGATGATCTGTGCTCTGATACCAAATGTAACGACCCGCACTTTTGAGTGTCTAAAAGACCTTAAAGTCGTAAATCATTACTCATAAATTCCAAGATCAGATTCAAAAAATAATACAGAGTAGTAAACAATTTCCATTAATGAACAAATACTTACATGTTTGCATAAAAAGCTCCTCTAAGGAGTGACATGGATTTTAGAAAGGATTAACTTGTACATGTATGATTATATACCATTATATCTAAACCTTCATGAATAACTTTAGTGTCTTGAACATCTTTATCTGTAACCTCATGTCCACGAATTAAGTATACATGATACCTAAAACACCGACAAACAAATATGTGATCAATATATTTCTATACGGGTACATGGGTTCAAACAATAATCACAAGTACACATATAAGAAAACATATTTATCTTGCATATAAGAACATAAACTTGTTTTCATATTCTAACCCATATCTGGTCTACTACCTCAGGTGTAATCAATGTCCCTCTGTGGCTCGTGTGCATTACCCTTAAGATCAATCTAACCCAGGGTTCAAAATATTATTATTTACTTTACATAGTACTCATAGGAACTTTATAATTTAGAAGAAGTAACTAAACAAGCAAGCAGTTTATCTTTCGTTCAATCTCATTGAGAAACCTCAAAAAACTCAGAATTTGATACTTGTATTCATAAGCGTAACCACATACCTTATGTCATTGCAGAAACCATGCAGAACATCATATGAACTTTAAGAGTGCATCCAAACATCCAAGAAGCAAAGAATTCAATCTAGAATACACATATTACATATGTGTCACCATGTATTCACAGTACGTTAATCAGATCTAGATTCGCTCCTAAACTAGGGTTTAGGGTTATCTCATGTTTGGACTAGAGATTAGGGTTACAAACCCTAATTCCATCATATCATGGCGTCTAAGATTACAACCTTTAATTATGCATATTAGTTGAAACCCTAATAGTCATCTTAAGCATATTAGACTATTCATTATAACTAGGCCATATCACTAGCATTAAGATCGTAGCAAGATGTCCACATTGGTTCAAAACCCTAAATCAGCATGTACATGATTATTAATCTAGGAACATCAATCATTCATCGTTATCAGGGATTTCTTCATTATACATAGCAAGATCAGGTATTAGCTTAACATGAACGAATCTATTCAATTAAGCGTCAGATTAAGGAAAATCTAGGTTTTCCCTTTCTATTAAACACATTAACACAAGTATTTCCTATACTTTTAGAACAGAAAGCACTTATTATATTTTCTTTGGAATCCTCTCATTTTTCTGAGCAATTTGATATGTAGTTTTGCTATATTCCGAGTTACTATTAATTAACTAGATTAATTGCAAGATAGGTATAAACTGACCAATCATCAACTGCCACGTCAGCAAAATATCTTTTCAGTTGCATATCTTTTCCTCTACGGTCACGGATCTTGGGTTGGGGTCCATTTAACGGATTACCTGGGTCCAACTGGTCCTTCATCTTCACGCGTCGCTGGGACCGCGTTTCCCTGTGCAAGACGGTGCTGCGGGGCGTCCTGGCCACCACCACGACGGCGTTGCGTTTCCCTGCGGCGTCCTCGTCGGTTCTGTCCACCCTGTGCACCACCACGACTACCACCTGGATCCCACCGTCTACTATGGACAAAGGGCTTGGGTCCTTCCTTCTCCTTGCCCCGTTCTACTGTACGACGCCGTTGGAACAGGAAGTAAGGCGTCGACTTCAGTTCGACTCCAACGAAGCACGGGCAGGACTCCAGCTGCCTTGCACCCCTCGGCTCCTCGGCTCCTCCTTCAAGTACCACTACACCTCTTTTGTAGATTGCAGACTCCATCTCGGCAAACCCTGTGCCTGCCCCTGGTTTGGCTACCAGCGTCGACTGCCAGGGTACGGCTCTCCCTCCATCGCAACGCCCTATGGATCGCCTCCATGACTCTTCTCCGTCCTACTCTCGTTCCTTTTTTGTTTCGAATCCTCTCCTACAGATGCAAAAATCCACCTTTCACACTCGCTTACACATACCGTTCGGGACCTGGGGTCCTCCGGCGAGGAGTCGACCACTGCATTTATCCTTGCCCGCACTGACATCATCTCCAGACTTCCCATTATGCTTCCTTGCCTCATCACTCAAGGCCATTCACCCATACTTCTTGCCGCCAACATCACGGAGAAGGCATCCATTAGCCAGGTCGGAGAGTCTCTTGGTCTGACTGTGGTTGTCGCGACTGTCTCCCTCCGAAGGTCAGTCGCAGCCTGATCATCTTTTCTCCTAGGTTGCTGGGTTAGCAAGACAAAAAGATGAACCCTAGACTATGTGGATGGGGAAGGCCACAACAAGGAGAAAAGTAGCTTTGCTACGATCTATGGTGGAGAGAGGCACATCTAATATGGAGGGGATATATATATATATATATATAGTCAGGCTAGAATATACTCGAGTGTATTCTAACTAGGCTCCATACAAATTTTGAGCCCATTTGGATGAGTGTAAGTCACTCATCCAAGGGCAACAAAATCGACGCGTGAAACTAATTTGAAATGCATAATTTTTGCGGTCTTCATAACATGAGCTATACATATCCAAATGTGCTCAAATTTTGCGTATGAGTTGTTCACGAGACGTTTAAGAAGATCAATGGATTAGATTTTCAAAAAAAAAATATTGCATCATGAAAAACTACTTGAGTGTATTCCGCTCCGGATACACTCGAGTGTATTCTAGCCTGACTCTCTCTCTCTCTCTCTCTCTCTCTCTCTATATATATATATATATATATATATATATATATATATATATATATAGGTTAGGAAGTGTGTACCGGCCGGTACATGTAAGTTACGTGTACCAGCCATTAAAATGACATATGTGGAGCATGTTAATAAAATCCAACCATATGGATTGACTCATAATTATATAGATTACGTGTGTTTCAAAAATCGTATCAATATCTCACATAGATCATGAGATATAGTAATATATCATCGAACGGTTTCTGTAATTTCTGCAACTTACCGTTGATTAGATAAGACACAAATTCTTTTATTGAATGATCTATGAATATCATATGTTGGTGATTTTTTATACACATCTTATCTAAGTAGTATAAACCACATCCATAAGGTTGGATAGTGTAGTTTAATTTTACAATTATCATAAATGAAGGTAGGTACATGCAAGCTACATGTACTCGGGTACACAATTCTTTTAGCCTATATATATATATATATATATATATATATATATATATATATATATATATATATGTGTGTGTGTGTGTGTGTGTGTGTGTGTGTGTGTGTGTGTATGTATATATATATATAGAGAGAGAGAGTCAGGCTAGAATAAACTCGAGTGTACGGATCATACGAATACACTCAAGTGTGTTTTCATATCAAGACTATTTTTTTGCAAAATGTAAACCATTGATCTTCGTTGCCATACTATAACTAGGCTACATAAAAATTTTGAGCTCATTTGGATGAGTGTAAGTCACTCATCCAAGGGCAACAAAATCGACGCACAAAACTAATTTGAAATGTATAATTTTTGTGGTCTTCATAACATGAGCTATATATATCCAAATGGGCTCAAATTTTATATATGAGCTGTTTACGAGATGTTTAAGAAGATCAATGGATTAGATTTATGAGTCCTACTACCTAAGAGGTGTCGGTAGTGCGAGAGTTTGAGGATGTATTTCCAGAGGAGTTTCTTGATGTTCCCTCTCCTATAGAGATTGATTTTGAGAACAAATATCCACTGTCGAGGAATGACGATCTATTTTGGCCAGTTGAGAGGCGCTATAGTGTTCTCAAAGATAATTTTGTAGTTAGAACATCACCAGTTGAGGATCAATGTGGATGTCATACCTAATTGTGCTTTTCGGACATGTTTTAGTCATTACAAGTTCATGTCTATGCCGTTTGGGCTAACCAATGCACCATCATCTTTCATGGATCTGATGAACAAGGTGTTCACATCATATCTGGATCAGTTCATGGTAGTGTTTATTGACAACATCTTAATATACTCCAGGGATAGTCAGCAGCACGGGCATCACCTTCTCCAAGCTTTGACGTTGTTGAGGCAGCAAAGGTTATATGCCAAGTTCAGCAAGTGTGAGTTCTGGTTGATAGAGGTATCTTTTATGGGTCACTTCATATCTACTAAGGGTGTTTGTGTAGACCCCAAGAAGGTAAAATTAATGCTAGAGTGGGATCAGACCAAGATGTTGATTGAGGTCTGAAGCTTCCTGGGTTTGGCAGGTTAATAAATGAGATTCATTAAGAATTTCAATTTTGTAGTGTTGTGCCTAACAAAGTTGACCAGAAAAGGTGTTCCATTTGTCTAGGAGGACAAGTTTCAGAGTTATTTCCAATTGTTGATGGAGAAGTTGACCAGTTCTCTAGTGTTAGTGTTGTCAGAGCAAGGAAGGTTATATCATTTTATGTGATTCTTAGAGGAACGACTTGGGATATGTGTTGATGTAGGACAAGAATGTGATATCTTTCACTTCGTGATAGCTTAAGAAACACGAGGAGAATTATCCTACACATAATCTGGAGCTATAAGTAGTGGTTCATGCCTTAAAGATTTAGAGGCACTATCTATATGGAGAAAACTTTCAGATCTTCACCAACCACAAGAATCTTCAGTATATCTTCTCAAAGCAAGAGTTGAACATGTTGAAGCAGTAGTGGATGGAGAAGATCAAGGAATATGATTGTACGATAGACTACCATCTAGGAAAGGTGAATGTGGTGGATGATGCTTTGATCACGAAGTCATTATCATCATCCTCTGAAGATAAGGCATAATTACATGCTTTGGTATGTCACAAGCGAGAATGGTGGTATCTCTTCAACAATTGAACATGTAGTTGGAGATCTCCTTGTTGATAGGGCTATTGGCATAGTTGCATATGAATCTGACGTTGATGCATCAAATCACATATGCATAGAAGGATGATACCGTGATACAGAATATCAAGTCAGAGTTCTTCATTAGGAAGTATGATGGCTTCCATGAGTTTGAGGAGGGGACAATTTTCTTTCATAATAGGATGGTGGTTCCAGATGTTGATGGTATGAGGAAGATGGTTCTTGAGGAAGCTCATTCCTTAATGTTTGTGATGCATCCTGGCAGTACCAAGATGTACCATAATCTGAAGGATTTGTATTAATGGCCAAGTATGAAGTGTGATGTGGCAGAGTTTATTGCTAAGTGTCCATTCTATCAACATGTCAAGGAAGAGCATCAGAAGCCTGTGGGAACTTAGCAACCTTTGTCAATACCGCAGTGGAAATGGGATCATATCACTATGGACTTTGTGGTTCGTCTTCCTAGGAAAGTCAAAGGTCATGATTCGATATGGGTGATAGTTGATAGGTTGACCAAGTCTTCTCACTTCTTGCCAGTCAAGACGACATATACAATAGAGAAGTTGGAACAGATGTATGTTGATGAGATAGTATGTTTGCATGGTACTCCAGTTAAAATAGTTTTTGATAGAGGACCATAGTTTATGGGTCAGTTCTTGGGGAATTTGTATTCAACTATGAGAACACAGTTGAAGTTTAGCACAACTTTCCACCCACAAATAGATGGTCAGTTGAAGAGGACCATTCAGACTTGAAGATCTCTTGACGACTTATGTTTGGTAGTTTCTAGGTAGTTGGGATATGCATCTGAGTTTGATAGAGTTTGCCTAAAACAATAATTATCATAGAAGTATAGACATGGCACCACTATGAAGCTTTGTATGGGAGACATTGTTGGTCATTGCTTTGGTGGTATGAGATAGGTGATTATCATGTTTTGGCTCCTGAACTAGTACAAAAGACTACAGAGAAGATCAAGGTGATACAACAACAGTTGAAGGTATCTTAAGATAGAAAAAAGTCATATGCTAATAACCATCACAACCCACTTGAGTTCCAAGTTGGGGACCGAGTGTATCTTAAGGTTTCCCCTTAGAAAGGTGTGTTGATGTTTGGTAAGAAGGTTAAGTTAGCTTTGATGTTTATGGGACCTTACCCTATTTTGGCACATGTTGGGAAGGTAGTGTACAAGTTAGAGCTATCTCTAGAGTTGCACAGGTTGCGTGATGTCTTCCATGTCTCCATGTTGAGGAAGTGTCACCCTGATATAGAGCAGACATTGTAGCTAGTAGAGGTTGAGTTGGAGGAGGACGTGTAGTATGTTGAGGGTTTGGTGTTGATCCTGGATAGGAGAGTGAACAAGTTGAAGAAGAAGGATATAGTCTTAGTGAAGGTTTTGTGGCATCACCATAGTCTGGAGGAAGGCACGTGAGAGTTAGAGGATGAGATGTGTAAGAAATATCTATCTTTGTTCACGTAGGATTTTGGGGGTGAGATCCTTGTTAGGGGTTTATGGTTGTAAGACCCCTTATCTTGCTTTATGGTTGAACATGCTTGGTTATCCTAATCAGATGTTTGAAACCTTAAGTAAACCCTAACACGTGCTTTTATATCAAGTAACAAGATTAAGTTTCAAGTTTGGACATCGTTTGAGCCAGTTATGCATATTTGTGCTTGTTTTCGCCTTTTATGCAATTTACTCATATATAGGGTTTTGCCTAAATTTTTTCAAATGATTGTTTTGCCTTACATATTGTCATATAATTATTGAGTTAGTTGTGCATTGGGGCATCATTTTCCATCTTGGTTTGAGAGGTGACACCTTCTGTTGAGATTAGGGTTTGCTCTCATGGATGCCCTAACTCATGGATGACCTTGGGAGTTAAGCCACCTAGTTTTGGTGATCACAAACTTTTCATATCGTCCTAATTTTTGGAAGTTGATGTTGTTATTTTGAGCCATACAAGGTTGAAGGTTGATGAGGTTTTTAACTCATCTTGGTTGCCAACATCTAGGGTTGGCGGTCAATGACTTTTCTGATCATCTTAATCACTAAGAATGCTTAGTGGTCGGAATGTTTTTCTGGACCACCTTGATCAATGACTTTTCTTGGTTTGGTCGATTGGTTAGTGTTTGACTTAGTTGCATGTGTTAGACACATCTACCTTCTTTCCTCTCTCACCCGTAGCCATATATACCTCCCTCTTCTCATGCAACCAAACCATTTGAACCTCCCTCTCCCTCTCTTCTTGCTCTTTGAGCTCGTCCCCTTTTTGCTTGGTGGTGAAGGAGGAGCTCAAGTTGAGGGAGCTTGCCCGATCTAGCTTGCATGTGCATTTAGGATTCAGATCTTCCCTCTCCTTGTGCTTGTGGGCTTCCTTGCTTTGCTTCTTGGTCTTAGTAAGTGAGAATCCCCTCTTTTCTTTGTTTCCTTGTTGTTCTATCTTTCCCTTTCTTATCCTTTTTTGGATCCATGGTGGAACGTAATCTAGAGGTTGAAGAAACCATCTTTCTTGCCTCTTCAACCTAGGATTTTACTTCCTTTTTAGAGAAGGAGGAGCTACCTTAGGCGAGAGGAGTTCTCAATCTAGGGTTCCACCTTCTTTCCTTCGAGCTACCTTGTTGTTTGGAGTGGCTCCATCTTCTAGAGGCAAGTTACATAACTTTCTTCACAATTATTGCTTACTTCATCTTGCATGCACAAGATCCTACCCTATAAATGATGTTCTAAGTATAAAGACGAAGTCTTTACCTTGGGTTTGTGATTATATGATAGTTCTTGAGTAGTGTATTTTCTTGGATGAACCCTAATCCCTTTATGCATGAACCTTTCTTGGTTATGGATTTTTTATCCTTACATACTTGTGAAAAATGATGGTTTTGTTCTCTCAAATGATGTTTGCTAATTAGGGTTTTTAATTGATTTGTCTCCTGATGATGCAACTTGATGACATTTCCAATTCTTGGTGGTAACCAACATTCTTGATTCTTAGTGATGAATGAGATTTTGGTCTCTTCATGGTTTCCATGATCTTGAATGTATGATGGCCGCCAATATTTCACCCTCATGTACTCGATTGGGTTAGAGCTATATTTGGTCGTCAAGTTTTTCTTTGATTGTTCCTCCAAGGTTTTGATGCTTATGTGGTCGATGTGATTTGGATAACCTTGATGGTCACCAAGAATTATGTTCTTTGATTTTGTATCTCAGGTGGTCACCAACTTTTGGATCCTTAGTGATCACTGAGATTTTAGATGCATGTGGTCACTGAAAACCCTAAACCTAGTGGTCTCTAGGGACCTCTAACCCCAACAGTCAACAAATTTTGTAATCTTTGGTGGTCACCAATTTTTCTGATTTTTAGTGGTCGCCAACCTTCTTCATTCTTGGTGGTCAATGAAATCTTTGACCCTTAGTGGTCGATGAGAATTTCTGGTTTCATGGTTGCTATGTTTTCCTGACTCTATGGTCAATGGTTATATGTTGACCTTATTCTTTCATGATATGATGGTGATGTTGAGAATTAGGGTTAATCATTGAAGGTTGTTTTGTAAACCCATATCACCTTATCTTGTTAAACCTAACCCTAATATGATCAAGAGATGATGGTAAATCATGCTTAGCTCCCTTGTATGAATTGTATGATGATGGAATATTTTTCTCTCATAATGTTGTTGTAACCCTAAAATGTCTCCATATGAACATCATAAGCTTTAAAATAAATGTTATGCCTAACTTATATGTCACATGTGTGGTGATGGTTTGATGAGCCTTGATGAGGTATGAAAATATAATGATGTTCTTACAGGGAATGATGTGATAGTATTAATGACCTTTGAGCATGGTTGAATGCTTATGGAGGTGTGATCCTCCTCATGATGTGACAAGGATTGCTACCATGTGATTATGTGATATGAATTATGCCTCATACATCTTATATCTTTTGAAGTTTCAATCTACGATGTTTTTGTAGTACTCTTTTAGGATTTGTATGTTAACTTGATTGATGCAGTCTTAACTCACCTAATTGGCCTTAACTAATCAAGTGAAACCATAACCATGTAGTTCCATGTGCCATAGATCCATTCCATTTTTATGACTTGTTGAATGGTGAAATGAGTATACCTCTAATGGAACCTCAGAGTCTTATATTGTTGAGTATATGAATATGTTGAGGATGGCTATGGTCATACTTCAGCATGAGAACAGTCAATGTTGTATCTCAGATGATTTTGATTCAGTATATGATATGTGATATGATGGAGGAAAGTTGCAGTTGTACCTCGGATGATAGGGTTTGTATACCCTAGTTATGAGTTTATTGGCCTACATACCAAGGGCGAACTAGGTTGTTTTGCAGTTGGACTATATACGTCATTGTGATTGACTTGTACTGACCTAGGGTGGATGAGAACTCAAGAGTCCATCACTCTTAGATCTTGTATGGAACTGATTTTGACTTAGTAGTGGTCGGTTGGAGTCTGAGTTGTATATCTCACTCTCCTCAAGGCTTAATAAAAGATGTAATATAGTCATGTGGTATATCTGATTAAGGTTAAACACGATTCACACTGGATGTAAACCCTTGCCTTGTTTCTCATACTATACAATGCAAGTAAATGATAATCTTATTTGTTCCTTTACATTCTTGATAAACATAATTTCTGTTATGCCTACTTGTTTAACCTTCTTAATCTGCTTAACTTGATTAATATTATAATCTGATGTAGTCAATATTCATTGTTGAGATTTATATCTCTTGGTAGGATTTTGGTCACACCTCATGGTTCACCACACCTTTTTAGGTGATTTGGCATCATCAAGATAGTGGTGATGAGGAAGAGCAGCTTCGAGAGTAGTATAATTAGAAGGTTGGATAGTTGATAGTAGTGTCCTAGAGTCATCCTTGTACTCCCAGGTCAGAGAAGGGGATGTTTTGTAGATGACATGTACATCAAATTGAGTGTTTGTAGTGCGTTGATGTTGTGTATCACATGTATATGTGGAATCCTATCTTTCATAAACAAGTTATGGCCTTAGTGACTCGATATATATGTAAATACCTGGTATGGTATGTGTCAATATGCAAGTTGTTGGACCTTTATGTAAATATCTTTGAACATGTGGTTGTTTAGTAGTTTATCATGTGTTTGGTTTTGAGTAATCTCGTCTAGTGTGACGGGGCATCAAACCTACCCTCGATAACCGCAAGCATGTCTCATAGCCAGGAAACACCTCGCAGGAAAAGATGATTCCAGTCCATCATGATGGGCTGCGAGGAGAGGAAGGAGATTATTGAGAGTCAGGAAATGAACCCACATGTGACTTTATAGGATCCCAGTAATTATCTACTTTAGTTCCCCTCTTTCCACCTAGTTAACTTGTCAAGGAACCTTGATCTTGCTCAGCCTTCTTGGGGTACGACATGGCAAGGCAAAAGGCTCCTTGAGTCTGGTCGGGGCTGTCAAAGCTAATCCTGGCCTTAGATGGATCTTTTGGACTTGGAGGTGAGAGTCAACTCTCTGGTTGACTCATTTCAATGCTGCATGGAGAAGCACTTGGGCCAGCGCAGGGGATGAGTAATCCCCCTTGGGATTTTAATCGTGTGCCCTCATCAACATGATTGGACATGATCACTACAAAGGGGCACTAGGCTCTTTTTCCCTGGTCCAGATCTCTCTTGCATGGAACAAGATGTTGATGTGGCATAAGATTGTTAGCTGGGCCCAATCCCATGCGATTAACTGGATAAACTGATTAATGTTGATGTGGCCTCTCTAATTGGCCACAATATAGTAATTTTGCAATAATTCTAATTAATTAGTGGTAGCTCATAATATTATATTATTATATATGATTTTGATCACAAAAATTAGAGGAACATGAGTAAAATATAATAGAGGCATGATTCTCATTTAATTTTCAAAAGTTTGGTTAATACATGTTTAAGTGATGAATAATATAGGGAAACCCTAGAATGATGATTTAGGTGTTAAATACATTATATGCTTTTATTCATGTTGTAATCTGATATGTCAGAATATAATGGGAATATAATGTTATAGTGATGTATAATTAGGGTTTATAATAGTGAATAATCATATACATGATGAAGTAGAGTTTTGAAACTAAAGGTCATAACTTTCCATGTTATTAATACACATAATCTGATGTAGGTGATCATTATGCAAGTATATGATATCTATGATAATTAGGGTTTCACGTAGTGTCTAATATGTGATAAAACTAGGGTTTGTACCCTTATTCATTGTCCAAACCCGAGAGAACCCTAAACTGTAGATTCGGACCCTAGTAGGGTTTAATCTAAATAATATGAATGGTGACACTTAAGATATAAATACATGCAGATTAAAGGTTGATTGCTTGGAATCCATCTTTGCTTGCTTGATTGGGTGATACATTTAATGTACTTGAAGTATGATTGCATGGTTTACATTCTTCTACATTGAGGTATGTGGTTATGATTATGAATAATCACAATTGTTGACTATCATGTTTGTTGAGGATTTCTCAAAGATTGTTGAAATAAACTTTTGGATATTTATTTACACTTTGTTCAATGATAATGCCATTATGAGTATCACACAAAGTAAATAGTATATTCAAACCCTAGGATGACATGTATCGCGGGTGATGCACATGGGCCCTAGAAAGGATAGTGATTATATGCAAGATAGCATATCAAGTATGGGTTAGAATGTGTAATGACACTGTCAGTTCTTATCTACAAGTATTTGATTGATTATGTATTGTTATATTACTTGTTCAATTTTTCATGCACCCCACATACACTATATAGCAATATACTAATCCGCGTTTTGTTTCATGTTGATTTAGGTAAATGCCTCATGTGAAGATATCAAGACATGGTGAACCAAATGAAATCAACTACATACATTAAAGCTAAGTAAAGGAATATTACTTAGATATTGTTGGTATGTAAGCCCTGAGAGCCAATCATGGGGTGATTGGTGGGATACATTAAGATTGATTTGATAAACATCAAAGGCAAGCTTTCAATTCTTTTTGGTTCAGTCATATGAGATAGTGATAGAACAGATTGAATGTCTAGAGAATGACAATACTCAATGGTGTATGCTTTCAGGTTGACGACCTGAACGATGAGATCATACATATGCTAAGAGTTTGTACATTCTTGTTATGTCCCTAGTCAGATGTCATTGTGGAAGGTAGATAGACAACAATGACACACAAGACTAGATTGTGGTGTTGGTTGATGACAGAATCTCATTAGTCATGATATAGAGATATCAAACCAAACACATAGGTACTTGTTAGAGAACAAGTGTACCGGACATACCCACCGTGAGTTTGACACATGGAACCATGACATGGTAGTCACAGTCAGTACTCAAAGTGATGGTGGTGAGTGTGATTCTTTGACCTGAAATCACTACACTCAACACATGTCGTTGGGCACACTTTGACATCATCAAACACAGTCCTGAAACATGGGTTGTTATAAAGGTGATGATTGGGTGGCTTTGACACATGGGGCTTTTGAGGGATGAGTGATAGATATGTGATTTGTCCCTCCTGAGGGAGTTTGATATCCAAGGCCACTTGATGAGTAGGATTGAAATAGGCATGTGCACACATGTGTGAATCAGTATGTGATATTTATGTCATACATATCTCTTCCAATCTACTCTGAGATCAAGAAAGTGAATGAACGTTGACAGGATGATTGTTCCATGCCTCGAGTTCATTCAGGATATCAGTGACAAAGGAATTATACATTCTCTGTAACACCATTCACATATTGTAGGATTGAAGGTTGTTCTCCAACTTTCTATTTCACTTGGGTAGCACTGATGTGTGACTAGGCACCGCTCTTTGCTTGTGAAGTCATAAGTGTTACGGATTTTCACTACCAACGTGAAAAGGACCTGCAGGGTCACACAGATAGGATTTAACCTAGAAGAGGAGTTTGTCCACAAACAATGTTTAGATTGATTACTAAAGGAGTTTAGTAGTTTAATTAAACACTCAATTAATTGATAGCTCAAAATCATAGTGTTCAAGGTGTTGGACAGATTGATTAGAGTATCGGATTGATTGAAACTGCAATTGACTGTTTCTGCACAATCTGCACTCCCAACCGATCGGCTCACGTGATGAACTGATCGACTGAGCTTGGTGAACCGATCGGCTCAAGTGGTGAGTCAATCGGCTCATGGTCAGGGTGAATCGATTGCTTCAAGTGTTGAAACGATCGGTTCAACTGTTGCAACCGAGCAAGTTGGGAAAGTAGGATTGGTGGGAAATTTCTTTTCGTTTCACTTGCCCAATTTGATTGGAACAAGGATTGGTATTTGATACCAATTAGAAACAAAAGATGGAAAGTCAATCGGGAACTAACCAGGACCACGAACCGACCAGTTCAGAAATGAACTGATCGGCTCATGGGTCCCAACCGATCGGTTGAGGTGTCAACCGACCGGCTCAGGTCCCCAACCGACCGTTTCATAAATGAAACGATCGGTTCAGGTTGCGAGTTGGTTGTTTTGTGGAAAATCTCAAACCCTTCTACTCCTTCTTTTAGTCCCGCATTGCCCGGGATGGAGAACCCTGTCCCATGACCCTCCTATATATAGGGGTATTGGGGGCTTCTCAAAGAACAACTCAGTGCAAACCAGTTGCTCTGCAAAGTTGTCGTTCTCTCTGGTTTTGGTAACTGAGAGAGCCCGAGCAAGTGCTACCTGATAAGGGAGGCACAGCAAGGGAAAGATAACTACAGTTGCGACCGGTGGCAGGAGAGTGTGTTGGCGACTAGTACGCTGACAGGAGGGTGTGACTCCTTTCAATTCCTTGTGGGACAAGGAGATTGAAGTTCTAGGTGGTCCGTGTGGACTACTTCAGAGGCGGGAGGTTTCTGCCGCTAGGAGGACAACCTTCAATCCCGTCAGTCCCGGTGTGACCAGGAGCTGCACAGACACCGTCTAAGACAGGAGGTGAAGACCGCGCAAGGCGTGAGGTATTGTCGCCGAGCAAGCCTCGGGACAAGGTATGATTCCACAAACCATCCTTTCCTATTGTATAGACGTTGACGCGTTTCCTTGTTCCGGGTTTGGGGGAGAAAATTTTTGTTTCCGCTGCCTTCTCTGCCTCCCCTAAAACCCAAGAGTGGTATCAGAGCCACGTCAACTGCTCTATACTTTAGGGATTATCGATATGATCGATTTTGGTTTTTTGCCTTTACTTATTGCATACGATGCGAAAAAAATTGGCTTTATGCATGTCCAATCCTAAATCCACAAATCCCAATTTATATATATGATATGTATTATGAATGCACTCGATACGCGTCGCCCTTAAATGAGTTTTGTGGTGGATGTATAGCGTGGTTATGGACAATAAACCCAATCTATGTATGGTTGTATGTGGATGCTTGCATCTCGGTCTGCACACTGATCTTCCTTCTCCAATTCATGATGTAACTCGAAATAATTCGAGATTTCTTTCCTACCTTTGCTCCCCTCGAATATAACTCGAGGTTTCTCTTTTTACAATGTAAAATAGGATATATTTTATTTCCTATTATGTCAAAGAATGGAGGACATCCTGACGACAGCTGAGACGATCGGTTCAAGGCGTGAACCTATCAGTTGATGTTCAAGACGATCAGTTCAAGGAGTGAGCCAATCGGTTGATGACCGGTTCAAGGAGCGAGACGAGCAGGTGGTGGCCATGATGAGATGCACGACGCCCAGGCGAATCGATCGATTGGAGGAGCCAACCGATCGGCTGGTGGCACCCAGCCGACCAGTATGATGGCGAGTCGATCATTCATGTGATGAGTTGATCAAACCCAGAAATGCAAAGCACAGAGTTCATCTTGTACAGGTTGCATGTGATGTAGACCTATATGACTGTGATTCCTCTTGGCTCGAGGAATCACATTAGGATGGCCATAATCATCGCTTTTATCATTTTGCATGTTTTCTGTGGGATATAGCATGTATATGATACGTACTATGTATTGTGGTGATTGGATATGTATATTTATATAAAACCAAATCCCTCATTAAATATTATGTTTTAGATGCCTTCCAAATGCGACACACGTGAAAAGCTTGATCGACCAAGTGTGGGCACGCCCAAGCGTGGTGCACCATCTATCTCGTGGAAGCGTGAAGGATGGATATGTGGGTCTGCCCAAGCAGGGTGCATATTCATCGTGTTGGCTTTGGGTCAGACTTAACAAGGTGACCTACATAGGATCTAGAACCTTGAGGCATGGAGATGATCATGGCAAGGAGTTGCATATGACATCTTATCAAGAGTTGCATATGATGCAATTGGCAAGAGTTGCCTACCTGAGAGATCTAAGTTGTGGGTGACAGCCCTAGCTGGTCCATGACTTAGAGGATTTCAGGATCTTGCCCACTAGAAGGTTGTACGTTGCAATCTTCCGAATTGATGGTGAGGGCTATCAATTTGAAGTAAAATAGTGGAAGCGATAATTAATTAAAGGCCTAATTATATCGCCAACTTTTCAAATCAATCAAATAAGTCAAAATTAGTTTTTGGACTAAAATTGCATATTTTCCTTTTTGTAGTACAAATGACAACAAACAACAATCACTTTTCTTTGCGATCGGTCCTTGAAATGGACAAGCTAAATGGGACAAACTTCCACAACTGGTATAGGACATTGAGAATTGTTCTCACTCAAGAGCGAAAGCTCTATGTCCTGGATACTCCAATTCCAGAGGAACCTGCTCCTAATGCACCAAAGGCAGAAAGGGATGCTTACAAGAAGCATTCTGATGATGCCATTGATGCAAAGTGCTTGATGTTGTGCTCTATGAACCATGAGTTGTAGAGACAACATGAGAACATGGGTGTCATTGAGATGATTCAACATCTCAGGAACATGTATGAAGATCAAGCACGACAAGAGAGATACAATGTCTCAAGGGCACTGTTCAAGTGCGTCATGATAGAAGGAGATCCAGTTGGTCCTCACACACTCAAGATGATTGGGTATGTGGAGAACCTGACAAGACTGGGATTTCCACTGAGCCAAGAGTTGGCTATTTACGTGATACTGCAATCGTTTCCAGAATCCTACAATCAGTTTGTGATGAACTACAACATGAACAACTTTGATAGGCCACTTTCAGAGTTGTTGGGCATGTTGAGGATAGTCGAGATACAGATGAAGAAGTACAAGCCTAAGTCTGTGATGGTGATCACGAGCAAGAAAGGCAAGTCCAAGCGCAAGGGTAAGGGCAAAGCTAAGAAAGGTTTTGATGCTAGCCAGGAGCCCAAGTCGTCTTCAACTCTCAAGGCCAAGGGAGGCGTGACCAAGAAAGGAAATTGCCACCATTGTCCAAAGCCAAGACATTGGAAAAGGAATTGTCCTCTCTATCTGGAAGAACAAAAGAAGAAGGAGGTGACAGACATCTCTACTTAAAGGTGTCATGAAAGTAAACTTGTAACACTTTTTGAGGTATATGATGCCAAGATGTAAAGTGTAAAGCACTCAATAAATGGGGCAAGTGTTTCCGCCATAGATAGGAGTACTTTAGTTTATTTTCAGCCTAAAAGGCATGTAATACAATTATGAACTGCTATTTCATATTTTCCAATAGATAGAAACACTTTATTTTTGCATATTGTATGACAATGATGGCAATCAATAAAGTTGATGTTTCAATCTTTTAAAGATATGATCTTTGTGGCAATGCCTTGTTTATCTTGTGGTATTTGATATGCATAAGATAAAATGATGCCTAAAAGTTATAGATAACTCAAACAATCAAATTAGCATCAATCATGAGAAATTCATTTCTAGTGTCCATATGATGGATAAATCTAGACTCTTTTGGTTAGAGAACCAGTAAGAGACATGAATATCTTGGACATGATTAATCAATCTTCACTAATGGTAGTGGGAGAATGATTATCCTATTAGGTATAATACATGTGATGTATTTACATACCTATTGGAACAAATGCTAATACTTCAAAAGGTGTTTAGAGAAATACCAATATGAATATCTTGAAGTGTTCAAGAATATCATTTATGAAGTACAAATTTGGTAAAGTGTTAATTCTTGATGAGATCAATGAATGAAATACTTGGACCAAATGTTTTAGATCCTTATGAGTGATTATGATAGTGTATCATAGTGAACTCATGATTAAGGCATGGTGATGTCTAAATCAAGAAGGAATCGTACTCTAAGGAGTTAGAGAATGATTATCAAATAACTGTATTCTTCTTAATAAAAGAATACTCCACACTAATAAAAGAAATTAAGAATCACAAGGGTTGTGAATTCTTATATCCTTACACCTCAATTATCTATGGGATGAGTTGTTCATGTGATGAGTCAACTATCTAGATGAATATGAGGAACCGAATTTTGAGTTATGGTTTATGACCATTACATCCTAAATGACTTCCATGTAAACCATAAGGTATGACCTTGATGGTAGCACTCATTGGATGAAATCCATAAGTGCAAATGAGTCTTAAGTGTTAAGACACATGGATAACATTTTGAGAAGGATGATGTTTGTTGATTGCAACTTAATGACTAAGACATTTGGCATATGGATACTAAAAAAGCATTCCTATGAGGAATAAAACAAGGATGTGTACGTGACACAACCCATAAGGTTTATGAATCCACTAATGCAAATGAAGTCTATAAGTTACAATGGACTAATCAATGTGATTTATTGAGTACAAGCAACTTATAATTGGATCTTTACTTTGATGACATAGTCAAAGGGTTTGACTGATATATCAAAGATAAAGAGGGATCTGTGATTTAGTGGGAGCGTGTTCACATTCCACATGTTGATGTGAAATGGAAATGTTCTAGAATGGAAATCCAAAAGTGGAAATTATCTTTAAGGAAGATAGAGATGTTTCCTATGAGATAGGAATAGAGATCTGTAGAGATAGTTCTTGAAAACCTCTTGACCTAAAAAGAGAAAGCATACATTGGCAATCTGTACTGAAGGGTTCAGTATGCACAGATTCAGTGGGAGAAAACTTATCCATGTTACATGGAGTTAGTATCTCGAGGCCAAGTGTCCAATTCTTATGAAGAATGGGAACACTAAGAATAGATTTGGATCTATCATGTATGTAATCATCCCATTATCTTGCATGTATCAACATGGCAAGAACAAAATGCATTCATCATCTTGTATGTAGGACATGGCAATATGATGTGCTCATCCTGATAACTCGTATGTGAGACATGACAAGTGGATGTCTGTCTAATTCCAGTAAGGGTTACTGGAATACCATGAGAACTTGATAAGTACTTGAGAAGTGCTAGTTCTATGGTGATAAGGAAGAGTTCAATGTAAAGAGTTACATTGATGCGAACTTCCGAAAAAGGACAAAAAATTAATCGCAAAATATATATAGGATATATAAAAGTGAAAATTTGTTGATAATTGGAAGTGTTCCAATGAAACCATTTAAAAGTAAATGCCGAGTATCCGTGTGTTAGAGAACAACAGTGGATATTATATGTATTTGGAAGTTCATGAGATGAACTTATAGATATTCCACTCATTCATGACAAGTATGGAATCCTTGATCATGCAATGTGGCTAAAGGTTAGCAAAGGAATACTAGATCGCATATTACGACAACTCCATATCATACGTGTGACGTACAGTGAAGAGATGAGAGACATGGAATTTATACTGACTTTGGTAAGGTGTTTCCATAACTCACTATGTTGGCACAAGAGCACAATAACATGTGGGACATGTTTGAAGATCACTATGAATATGATTCAAGGGTGATTGGCTCGCAGTGCAAGTGGGAGTCTGTTGGTATGTATGCCCTGAGAGCCAATCATGGGATGATTGGTGGGATACATTAAGATTGATTTGATAAACATCAAAAGAAAGCTTCTAATTCTTTCTGGTTCAATCATATGAGATAGTGATAGAACAGATTGAATGTCTAGAGAATGACAATACTCAATGACGTATGCTTTCAGGTTGAGGACCTGAACGATGAGATCATACGGATGCTAAGGGTTTGTACATTCTTGTTATGTCCCTAGTCGGATGTCATTGTGGAAGGTAGATAGACAACAATGACACACAAGACTAGATTGTGGTGTTGGTTGATGACAGAATCTCATTAGTCATGATATAGAGATATCAAACCAAACACATAGGTACTTGTTAGAGAACAAGTGTATTGGACAGACCCACCGTGAGTTTGACACATGGAACCATGACATGGTAGTCACAATCAGTACTCAAAGTGATGGTGGTGAGTGTGATTCTTTGACCTAAAATCACTACACTCAACACATGTCGTTGGGCACACTTTGACATCATCAAACGCAGTCCTGAAACATGGGTTGTTATAAAGGTGATGATTGGGTGGCTTTGACACATGGGGATTTTGAGGGATGAGTGATAGATATGGGATTTGTCCCTCTTGAGGGAGTTTGATATCCAAGGCCACTTGATGAGTAGGATTGAAATAGGCATGCGCAGGCATGTGTGAATCAGTATGTGATATTGATGGCATATATATCTCTTCCAATCTACTCTGAGATCAAGAAAGTGAATGAACGTTGACAGGATGATTGTTCCATGCCTCGAGTTCATTCGGGATATCAGTGACAAAGGAATTATACATTCGTTGTAACACCATTCACAGATTGTAGGATTGAAGGTTGTTCTCCAACTTTCTATTTTACTTGGGTAGCACTGATGTGTGACTAGGCACTGCTCTTTGCTTGTGAAGTCATAAGTGTTATGGATTTTCACTGCCAACGTGAAAAGGACCTGTAGGGTCACACACATAGGATTTAACCTGGAAGAGGAGTTTGTCACAAACAATGTTTAGATTGATTACTAAAGGAGTTTAGTAGTTTAATTAAACACTCAATTAATTGATAGCTCAAAATCATAGTGTTCAAGGTGTTGGACAGATTGATTAGAGTATCGAATTGATTGAAACTGCAATTGACTGTTTCGGCACAATGTGCACTCCCAATCGATCAGCTCATGTGATGAATCGATCGGTTGATCTTGGTGAACCGATCGGCTCAAGTGGTGAGTCGATTGGCTCATGGTCAGGGTGAATCAATTGCTTCAAGTGTTGAAATGATCGGTTCAACTATTGCAACCGAGCAAGTTGGGAAAGTAGGATTGGTGAGAAATTTCTTTTCGTTTCACTTGCCCAATTTGATTGGAAAAGGATTGGTATTTGATACCAATTAGAAATAAAAGATGGAAAGTCAATCGAGAACTGACCAGGACCATGAACCGACCGGTTCAGAAGTGAACTGATCGGCTCATGGGTCCCAACCGATTGGTTGAGGTGTCAACCGACCGGCTCAGGTCCCCAACCGACCGTTTCAGAAATGAAACGATCGGTTCAGGTTGCGAGTTGGTTGTTTTGTGGAAAATCTCGAATCCTTCTGCTCCTTCTTTTAGTCCCACATTGCCCGAGATGGAGAACCCTATCCCATGACCCTCCTATATATAGGGGTATCAGGGGCTTCTCAAAGAACAACTCAGTGCAAACTAGTTGCTCTGCAAAGTTGTCGTTCTCTCTGGTTTTGGTAACCGAGAGAGCCCGAGCAAGTGCTACCCGATAAAGGAGGCACAACAAGGGAAAGACAACTTTAGTTGTGACTGGTGGCAGGAGAGTGTGTTGGCGACTAGTACGCTGACCGGAGGGTGCGACTCCTTCCAATTCCTTGTGGGACACGGAGATTGGAGTTCCAGGTGGTCCGTGTGGACTACTTCAGAGGCGGGAGGTTTCTGCCGCTAGGAGGACAACCTTCAATCTCGTCAGTCCCGGTGCGACCAGGAGCTGCACAGACACCGTCCAAGACAGGAGGTGAAGACCACGTAAGGCGCGAGATATTGTCGCCGAGCAAGCCTCGGGACAAGGTATGATTCCACAAACCATCCTTTCCTATTGTATAGACGTTGACGCGTTTCCTTGTTCCGAGTTTGGGGGAGAAATTTTTTGTTTCCACTGCCTTCTCTGCCTCCCCTAAAACCCAACATATACTTCTTGTAATATGTAATAGTTCTCATGTTAGACATTCATGTAACTCTTTAGAGGAACATCAATATAGATCTTGTAAACAATATTTGTGAAATAATGGAATTTATTTTCTATTATTTGTTATTTGTTAAATCTGGCCTTTGGGGATTTAAAGTAATGCCTCTCAACTTTAAGGTCCTTTCTTAATTGGGGGATGTTGAAAAGTGAGGTCATTATTAAAATGGTGTGACTCATAACCAAAAATAGCATAGAAATTATATGACGTTGGCTTTGATATCACTGTAGTGTTTTTGGGCTAGAAGGTGTTGTGGAATATTAAAATTTTCTTCCTAAAATTTCCATTCCAAAGGGTACATTGTAGCTTTTAAACTCTAGTGTACAAAGAAATAAAAGTGGTAGAAAGGTGATAACTTTGCACACTCTTTTTGTCTAACAAAAAGCTACGTCATTTGTCAATGAAAATTTCAATCTATAATATTCAAATCCAAGTTGGGAACCATAAGATCCAGACGGAGGAGAAAGGATTTGTATTGTCTTCCAACTAGCACCCTTCTGTAGTCTTGTAGAAGATGTCCTCCAAACCTTCACACATCGTTCCTTGGCCTATACTTCATCCATGCAGATGAGTAAGGATGTGGTGCACAACCTTGGTCACCTCATCGAAGAAGGAAAAAAGTTTTAGATGTGCTATTCCTCCTCGAACTTACTTTCTTTTCCTATCTTTAGTCGAAACCTAAGTGTTTCACTTTATTTTGGAGAGAAAGAGAGGATGGAAAACTTGTCTCCCAATTTGTTTCTTAAAGATGTTGTTTCACCCTTTGGGATGTGCCACCTTTATATAGGAGAGTCATGGGATTTGAAAAACCTAATTCCAATTTCTTTCCTATCCACAATCCCAAAAAATTGTAAAATATGTAAACTCGTACAGGATTTACGATCCACCGATCTTGTCTTGCGATTTCCCGATCACAAGAGTCCATATATAGATTTGACATGTTTTCCAATTTCACACTTTCCCTATAACATTGTAAGCCCGATCAGGTGGCTTGATTGGCTGATCAGGTGTGTCCAGTGGAAATCAAAATCGATCAATTGACATTAAATTGATCTATTGACTGAATCAATATGAGTGGTGGATTAGACATTTTTGTCGCCCAATCATAGGATAAACCAACATGTCACTACACTCATCACATGTCATTCAATAAACTTTGAAACCATTCAATGTGACCTTGAATAAGGTTGCTATAATGATGGTGGTATGGTACATTGTGACACATTGGGATTGACAATGAGTGATGTAGATGGGATTTGTCCCTCCTACCGGAGTTGATATCCTAGCAACTTGATATTGAGCACATGTGAATGTGATCAGTCTACTCTAGTTCAAGAAACGTAGATCAAGTATTAAAAGGATGATAATTCCATTCCTCACATTCAATCTAGATAGAGGAACTATACGATCATCGTAACATTGATTAAAGATGTGGGTTGAAGTTCTTCTTCAGCTTTCCAATTTCTTGGGTAGTAATGATATGTTAATAGATACCGCTCATTTCTTGTTACTTAATTATCTAGTTATAAACATTCACTGCTAATGTAATTTGGGACCTATAGGGTCAAACGTGTTGGATGAACTTGGAAGAGGAGTTTAATCATGGAAAATATTTTATTTAGTTAATAAAGTGTTTAGATAATCAAAATGAATAATATTGGTTAACACATGACCAAGTGGAGTGCCCATTTGACCGACTGGTGTGTCGATCGACCAACTAGAGTGTCCATTCAAACGACATGACTATGTTGACTCTGGCCAATGAAATTAGCTAGTGGATCAGCTATAATACTCAAATTGATTGTTTGATAATCACAGTACCCAATCGACCAATTGGAGTGTCCAGTAGATTGACTAGGTCAAACCAGCAAGTTTGAATGAGGCAAACATTTAAATCTTGGATGAAACAACACATGTTAATCATTATAGTAAAACTAGCATCATTTCACTGCTGACCACAAGCTAGTTGATCAACTAGATTGTCTAGTCAATCGAATGGTCATGCTCAACAACCACCCAACTATGAGATCTGACCTTTCATCTCCCCAGGGTTTGTGAAACCCTGGACTAGTCACTCCTATATAAAGAGGGTGTCCATGGCTCCCTACACACTCTCATTACATAGACACTTGTCTTTTCATAGTTGTGGTAAGATGAAATCCCAAGTCATCTTACCTGTGAAAGGGAGTCATAGCAAGGGAGAAGGAAGTTGATACTAGCATGTTGACAAATGATGGAGCAAGTCCTTCTCACCGGATTAAGAAGCATGATGTGGAGTTCCCAGTGTCCTGTGTGGACTACATAGAGGTGTGGAATCCTTTTCTTGTACGCTGGGAGGATACTATCAACTGGTGTCTGTTTGTGCTACACTAGGAGGATGCCATCAACCACTACTCATGCGTTTTTTAAGAAGGAAGTGAATCTTTGTGCAAGGATAGTATCTTGACTTGTTGTAAGACAAGTTACATCTTACACCCTCTTTCCTAATACATTGTTGTTTATGTAGTCTTCAAATTAGGAAATATGGATAATTTTTTTTTGTTTCTGGTGCCTACTTTGTCTCCATATTTCCAAATTGGTATGTGATCTACATGAATTTATGGTGTATCGAAATTTTAATAGATATGTTAGGATTTAGTTTTATCGCTTACTTTGTTGCATATGATGTGAATGTTTAAATGGTTAGTGTGCATATCCAATTAAATACTACATACACAAGGGATGTCACATAGTTCCTTTATATATATATATATATGCAGTTCATATGAGTCACCGTAAAAGTGTTTTGATGGTGGATGTATGCATGGTTATGGCCAATACCCCTTAGATGCTAGTGTGTGGTTGAATGGTTTATTTTCTATCTTATAAATTTGATTTGGACATAGAGCCGCCTCTCTCTTTTCCTAAATGTTAATAGTTCTTAACCCCCTATGCTCCAGTAAAATGCAAATCAAGGTTTTCATCTTGCATAATGTAATAAATAGAGGAAATTTGCATTAGTTTTTGTTTTTGGTAAGAGAAGGTGATATGAATAGGAAAGTCGATTGACCGAAGGTGCCAGAAGACCAGAGATGTCAGCCTATTATAGGATTGAGTCACCCAACTAGAGATCCAACCTAACGAATGGAGTAAGAGAAGTCCAATCAACTCAAGACCCAACTAGTAGACTAGAGGAGTTCAGTCATCCACTTGATCCGTGATCCAATTGGTCAACCAATGGAGACCAATCGAGTAACAAGAGACCACCCATCAATTGGAAGAGTTCAATCAATCAATCGGCCTATTCCCAGTCCAATACATGTTGCACATGTGATGTATGACCTTAGGTGGATAGTAATTCTTTGTGGCTCTAAATAATTGGATTAGAATAGCCATAACCATCACTCGTATTTTGTGATTTCATATATTATTTATGGATATAGTACATATATGATACATGTTATAAGAATGTGGTGATTGGATATGTATATGTATTTATAAATAAAATCCCTCAATAAAATAGTAAGTCTTAGATGATTTCCATAAGCAACACACATGAAAATATTGATTGAACAAGCATGGGAACCCCAAAGCATGGTACATCGTCTATCTCATGGAAGTGTGATGGTAGATATGTGGGTCTACCAAAGCAAGTTGCATTTCTATCATGTTGGCTTTTCGGTCATATGGTGACCTTTATAGGATTAAGTGCCTAGAAGCATACATGTGTACTATGGAATGGAGTATCCATACCATCTATCCATGAATTGCATTGGATGAAATTGACAAATGTTGCCTACCTTAATAATTTCTTATGGATGCCGAAGTTGGTTTGGGTAATAACTTAATATATTTTGGATCTTGACCCACTTGAAGATTGAACACTGTAATCTTGCAAATTTATAGTGAGGGTTATTGATTTGAAGAAAAATAGTGAGAGAGATGGTTAAATAAAGGCCTAATTAATATCATCAATATTTTCAATCAAATAAAAAGTGATTTCACACATGCAAATTTTCTTTTATAGAAGTGGAAAACAATAACACATTGTAATGACCCATTTTCATATTAACCATCTAATTAGGGTTTACTTGATTGATTGAATGCTTAATCAGGTTGATCATTCTTTAAAGATTCATTAATGACGATAGTTAAGTTTTGATGTTTTAAATATAATGAGAAGGTTTAATCATACTTTGATTCACATAATTAGGTTTAAGATTTGGAAACCCTAATCGGCCCAAATTAGGGTTTTGATGGCATATGAATATAGAATTTGATAAGTATAGTGTCTCACTAAATGATTTTTATATTTTATGTGTAACTCTGATTTAATTAAAATTTGGATATGTTTTGGATATCTCAAATATGAACACTATTTAATAATATCAAAATTTTTGAAGAATTATCTGACCTATTTGTTCATCGAGTTTCAAACTCGACTGACCATATTTTCAGATTGATATAGCAGTATGGTAATTGAATTTTATATTACTATTGGTATATCCAATTGATATCAAATTATAACTATAGTTTAAAAACTCTATTTTAGATATAATATTAAATTTTAGTAATTTTTGGATGATTTTTGATCTCTACAGAGAGGGGTGTCGGTCGAGTTTTGTGGACAAACTCGACCGACCATGCTCCAGACTACAATATAGTAGTGTAGTATTTGATTTTTAATTATTTAGTAGTAAATCCAAATGATCTAAAATTTTTTTTTTCTTATAAACTTAAATTCAGATATTGGGTTAAAGTTTCATAATTTTTGGACGATTTTTGAGTTCTAAAAAGCGTGGTGTCGGTCGAGTTTATAACTCAGCCGACCAACGAGTCTGAGAAAAATAAAAATTTAATGAAGGGCTTGTTTGCAATTATTCTAAGCAACTCAATTCATCTATATGACTAACCTAACACAAAAGGAGCTCTCATAAATCGTCATTCCTGTCAAATAAATAAAATTCTTGAGCGATAGGAAACCTAGGGTTTTGAGAAGAGAAAGTGATGGACATGTTGATCTAGGATTTCTCTATCCAGGATATGATGAAATCAAGTAAGCTTAGCTTCTTTGCATAGCATTTCATGGTGAATCTTTTATCACATGTCAAGATTCCATCCCTTCTCTAATTTGATTCAAAATCACATCAAATCTCCCCCTTTTCTCACTCTTTCTCTTCTAGTCCCCATTTCTAGGGTTTCTGAGTTGAGAGGAGAAAGAATTGGATTCATTTGCTAGAGTTTAATTTGGTTTCCATAAATTCAGAGGTTGACCTACGTTCTTAAGGTGCTTGTCACATGATGTGAGTATTTTTCTCCCTCCTAAGATTTGTATTCATGTTGAAAGCCTAATTCTATCCGGTTAAAACAATCAGAAACCTTGTTTGTATATGTATGTGATTGAATTTGATTTGGGAAAGATATTGGGGGATCCAATTCTACTGATTTTGATTATTTCTCATTGATTGGAACTTGATTAGTTCCTGATATATTGATTTATGATCGATGGGTAATTTTATGGGTAGATGACTATGCTATTTTATGTGAATTTTGCCTAAAAATCAGCCCAATGGCCGATATGCTTGGAATTGAATTGACATGCATAAAATCATATTTAAATTGTACTAGATTGTATTATACAATTCTATTGTGGAATGTTAATGGAATTGAATGACCACATATCATGATTAATATTTGTGTTGAGGAAGTGAATCAAATGAGTCAATTAAGCAATGTATACTTCTGATTGATGAATGAAATGTGTGAAAATGGAAACTAAGGTTTCCATGTTTGTGAATAACCCTAATGAACCCTTGAATCATGATTGGATTACTGAATGATATGATTCTTATGATATGTTGAACTAAGGAATGCCTTCTTGAAAACCGTAAAAGTTTATTATTAAGACGATTATGAGTGATAAAGCTAAAACGTGTATGTGATGTTGTAAATGTGATCAAATGTTGAAGTTGAAAGTACTAATACTTCAATTTAATATGATGAGTCTTACTAATATCATCTAAGGCCAATGCATTTGTTTTAGTATAATAAATAATGATCATTGTTGATTATGGAAATGACATTAGAAGTCAATGACATGGTACACTTATCTAAATATAAGAAATGATATGAAGAAAAAATGTATTGATGGTGATTGCAAGTTAAAGATGAAACTAATGAAGTTATTACGATGAAGTCTTTAATACTTTATTTTAATTACATGTGGCTTAAGCCAAATTGAATGAAACATACTAAAATTAGACTTTGGTGGATATCAATGAAAAGAGAAGTAGTGTATATCAAGTGAGTTAAAAATGATTAATTCTAGTAACTTAATGAACATGACATGAGAGAAGTTGAGATTAATGAATATGAATTGAAGGAAAAAGATGAGAATTAGTAGACGAATTTAAGAAACAAACTCTAACCATAAAATTTTGAGCTAGATGGTTCTAATGAATAACAATCTCAAATGAGGGATTAAGGAATGTACATAATTATAGTTTAATTCAATTAAAAGATGAGGTTCAAGCATTTGAATTGATTTACAAGAATGTGCTCTTGTATTGTGATTGTTTGATAGAATACTTGTACTATGAGAATGAACTATTTTGATGGAATTCAAATGATAATAAAAATGTGTTGATTAGTAACCCCATATGAAGAATGTGAAATAAAAAGAGAGAACTAAGTCTGTTATACATGTATATGCATGAAATTTATTTGCATCTACTGAGATTGGATGGAACAAGCATATCTTGTATGATGAATCTATTCTGAGTATGATGAATGATACATGATATCTATATGCTTTTATTGTTGCTAGTTCTAATGCATGTGCTAATAACTATTAAGAACTGTGATATACAATGAACTGATAAGAAATATGTGGAAATTGAATTTAATCTGCACTCCTTACATTTGAGAAACATTTATAAGGGTAAATGTTGCATAATGAGATTATGTCTAGGGTTAAAATCCCACTAATGATGATAAAACCCTGATGGGGTAAATGCTAGACAATAAGATTATTTCTCAGGCTGAAAGTCCACTGTTGATGATTTCTATGAGATGATGTAGAAGATAGAAATAATCATGTGTTGCAATCTACAGAATTATTGTGCTTCTCGCTTTGATCATTGTCCTTATTGATAAACTTAATCTGTTTCATGTTATTCTAGTTACGCGAGAATACCCAGATATGATATATGATGTTTTGAATTCTTTTAAGATGAGTAAAAGAGATTAATAACAAGTGAAATGATGGAACATCTAGTTAGGTGCCCTGAACACCGTGAATTTCCCCCGAGGACCACACTAGGGAAACAAAACGGATCTCCTTATTATAATCGATGAATTATGAGAAGGATTTCTAGAGTGTGGATCGAGACCTTAAAGGCAACCAAGATTTAGGAGTGAGTAATCTAGAGTGGCTATGAACCTAAATCCTTACTATGAAAGTTTATTTCCAGATGGAATGGACTCTGATGAAATGAAATATGTGAAATGTGAAATGAAAAATATGTGAAATGCTATGATATGTGATATATTATTTTGCTGGTTCCTATCTCATGTACCCGAGATGAGGATGTGAGCCTCTTTAGGCAACCCTGAGGTGGCCAGAGTCTGTTGTTGATATCTTAGGGTGGTCGGCTAAACCCTAAGATAGTGACGGTGAGTCATTGACTTGAGAATCAGGGGTGGCGACTTCTACTTGGTGAGGTACAAGCCAAGCAGTTTGAAGGCAAATGAATAAAAGATGATAAGCTGTGTAGAACATGATTTGAATGATTATTACATTCCTTGTACTGCTAGTTGATTATTTGTCATTGTTGATTAAGCTTCATGTTGTGGAAAGTAACCATGTTGCTATGGACATTTTCTATTTCATATTATGGTTTGTCATGCTGAAAGTTTTAAATGTTGGGATTTATATCCATTCTGAATATGAGTTGGATTGCTTGCTATTTGATAGTATTGTTTGATAGATATGTATTATGTGTACTTCAGCTTCAGGACTACATGATGTGTTCCTGGTCCGGATGGTGGGGTGTCACAAAGTTAATGTTATTGTTATGTATTGATTCAAAATGCTTAGAACTTGACTTATTTCTCATGCAGTAGGGTTCTTAATTTGAACTAAGAAGTATCTATTGATTTGTTCATAGACATGCTCTAAAAAGTTATTTCAAAGTTAAAATTGGTTTAAGTGATTACCGTATCTGTTGGATTAGATTACCATTGTAAGCTATATTTGATTCATGATAGAACTATCTGCTAGACTTTTCAATATCAGCATGTTTCTGTTAAGTTTATTATACTTAATCTAATGTTGATGCATCTACCTAGCTTGAGTGGGAGGTATCCACTCACTGGGACTCTATATGAGTCTCATGATGTTGTTTCAAATATTTTAAGGTATAATGCTATCTAGCAGAGAGGTCATGAAAAATAAGATATAAATAGCATAATATAGATAGATTAGAATGTCCATGTACTCTCTCTTTCCCGGGATGGGTTGTAGACTAAGTTTGTTCATCAATGTACATGTATCTGATGTAAATTGAATTGCATATGAGAACAATATTTGATTCGGTTTTAATGGATTTGAATAAGATTTATGATATCTAAATGTGATGTCCTTGATGTGACATTGATTTATGAATTGTGAAGAAAGAAAAAGGAAAAATTTATCTGTCTTTTTCATATATTGTTTATTCATCTTTGTCGAGAATTCATTGTTTTATTTCATAATCTGGATTTAGGTTTTGGGATTATCTCTAATGGTTGGTATTTATGTTGATAAAAAAAGTGGGTCTCGACACACATTCTCATTGGGATCGTTACTTGAGAAGGAGAAACTAAAGGGGGACAACTTCCATGACTAGTTCATAACTTTGAATATCGTTCTCACTCATGAGCATAAGCTTTATGTCTCGGATACACCAATTTTAGAGGAACATGCTCCAATATACCTAGAGATGAAGTGGATGCTTATTGGAAGCATGCCAACGATGTCACAAACATCAAAGCCTCATGCTATGCTCTATAAACTATGGGTTGTAGAAGAAAGATGAAGACATGAACATTCTCGAGATGGTAACACATCTTAAGAACATGTATTGGAATCATGCAAATAAGCAAATTTTATAATGTCTCCAAGGTGCTCTTTGAGTGTAAAATGGTATAGGGAGATCCCGTAGGGCCCCATGTGCTCAAGATATTGATCATGTACAAAACCTAGAGAGTCATGAATTCACTTTATGCCAAGAGTTGGTCATGTATATGATTTTTCAATCGATGTCTGAATCATATAGACACTTCATCAAGTGCTATTACATGAACAAGTTGGCTAAACTGTTGTCTGAATTTCTTAACATGTTGATAAATTCTATAGCACAAATGAAGAAAGTGAAACCCAAATCCATAATGGTGATCAACATAAGGGATTCCAAGGGTGAAGGTAAAGACAAGAAAAGTTAATGCTAACCTGAAACCCAAGACTTATACACTCTAGATAAGGAGAAGGGCAAGTGTAAAAGGAAATTTTCCATTATACTTAAAGGAACATACAAAGATGGATCAAGAGATAGTGATTTCTACTTAAGTTATATACATAATTGAGCTTATGTCTGCTACTTCTTCATCATACATATCGGATACTGGATGTGGATCTCACACTTATGCAAATGTGTATGATTTAAAAAGAAATAAACCTCTAAAGAAAGGTGAGGTAACTACACATCACCAATGGAGTAAGAGTTGTTGACAGTGCTATTGCAACCTATGAGTTATCTCTTCTCAATGGTATTATAATAGAGGAATAGAACTATTACTATGTACCTTCCATTAATAGAAATGTCATATTTGTATCTTGTTTGGATAAGAGCGGATTCAAATTTCATATAAAGAATGGTCGATGTTTTATTTCTAAATATGAGATCTTTTATGGCAGTGCCCCAATGCTTATGGTATATACTTGTTAGATCTAGAGACAATCATATATAAAATAAATACCAAATGGATAAAACTCAATAAATTAATCCATACATATCTTTGAGATTGTCGTCTATGACACATAAACAAGAGGCACATTTATAGCTCCATAGAGATGGTTGCCTAGTTTCTTTTGATTTTGAATTAATAGAGACATGTGAGTCTTGTTTATTGGTCAAGATGACAAAAGCTTCATTCACTAGAAGTAGTGAGAGAGTGAGTGATCTATTGGGACTCGTACATAGTGATGTATGTGGACCTTTTAGAAAAAATGTTAGAGGTTGTTACCAGTGCTTCATCACGTTTATTGATGACCTCATTATATATGACTATGTGTATTTAATGAAATACAAGCCAGAACCCATTGAAAAGTTCAAGAATTTTATGAATGAAGTACACAACCAACTTAGTAAAAGTATTAAAGCACTTTGATCCAATCAAAGTAGAGAATAATTAAGCTAAGAGTTTGAGGGCCTTTCACGATACCGTGGTATTATATCCAAATGGACTTCACCTGAAATGTCACATCATAATGATGTATGAAAAAGCAAGAATCACACCCTTTTAGACATTGTACAATCAATGATGAGTTCAGTTAATCATATGGCTTACTTGTGGGGACATGCTTTACAAACTACAATGTTTACACCCACGGTGTACAATCTAAAGTGGTTCAAGAGACACCATATGAGATATGGCATGGGAAACATCCCGATGTGTCTTTTGTGAAGATTTGGGGATGTGAAGCTTATATGAGAAAATAGTTTCCTAAAAAGATTGGACCCAAATCAGACAAATATTATTTTTTGATATCCCAAGGAAACCAAGGCATATTACTTATATATTCCATCCCACAACAAAGTGTTCGTTTCCAAGATGGTTATATTCCATGAAAAGGAATTTATTTCCCAAGGAAACAGTGGGAGAAAAGTAGAACTCGAATAAGTTTGAGACAAACAACAAAACATTAAACCTATAGAGGTACAGAAGGAACAAGGAGACTATAAATGTTTAGATTGGTTGCAAAGGGTTTCAAACAAGTTCAAGGTGTTGGTTATGAGACACTGGTTTCTAGGGTTAAATCCATCATGATCATGTTTGCCATTGCATTTTATTATGACTATGGGATTGGGCAAATGGATGTTAAAACCACTTTACTTAATGGAAATATTCTTGAGGATGTGTACATGACACAACTTGTGGGTTTTATAATTCCAAATAAGGCAAATAAAGTTTGTAAGCTACCTAGGTCAATATATAGATTGAAGCAAGCATCTCAGAGTTGGAATCTTCAATTTTATGAGCCAGTCAAAGAGTTTGGCTTTAGTTAAAAAAATATGAAGCCTATGTTTACAAGAAGGTTAGTGGTAGCATAATTATATTCCTCATATTTTATATAGATGACATATTGTTGGTAGGAAATGACATCCCTACCCTATAAATGGTAAACACATGGATGGGAAGTATGTTCTCTATGAAGGATTTAGTCAAAGAATCTGTCACAGAACTGGAATCCCAGTCCCATGAACCAAACGAATACCAAAGGCAACATGTGGAAGCATAAAGCTTAGAACACATGAACAAATAATAAGATAATGGCACCAACACAGTCTCAACATTCAACAAGTATAAATTATACAAGGTACATCATATTCATGAGTTCAATTACACATTTCCAGAGTTGAGGTACAAGTCATTCATGTGCACTGAATATGGATCTTACAACAAATACACCTAGCATAGCTCACCAAGCCCATAAACCTTCTAGCCATCTCTAAACCTAAAAACAAAATATGAGAAACGGGTAAACACACGAGGTGTTGAGTATGGGGCAGAAAGATACATATATATGTATACGCTTTGCATAATTTGTAAATATTTCAAGACTAAACGAACAAGAATAAACATGTTAATTGTTTAACAAAATGTGAAACCATATTTTATGTCATTTCACTCCATTATACCAATAATATCAAGTATGTTTAAGGCCTTTGACCATCATCCTGTCGGAAGGGTCCATAAGGGTGCTCAAGATTAGCCAACCCTTTTATACGAGAGGGACCTCAAGGACATAGCCAAGAACTAACCCTTTATCAATAAATATTATAATGGAGTTCTATATATATATATATATATATATATATATATATATATATATATATATATATATATATATATATATATATATATATATATATATATATATATATATATGTGTGTGTGTGTGTGTGTGTGTGTGTGTGTGTGTGTGTGTGTGTGGTGTTCAAGTTATAAAACTGACGAGGCAAACATCGACTAAGACATAGCAATACTACATGGTAATATTTGAGCAAGTAAACAAACAAGCATACAATGTATGTCTTTACAAGCAAGAAAGTGATATTAATATAACTATAGATTTCATAACCTAACATATCATTCATCATCTAGCCACATGTCAAACCTGATTAACAACAAGATTATAAGTATGCATTAGATTCTCATCATTAACCCTAATGAGTTCCATTTTTAGGGTTTTGTCCAAGTTAGGTTCAAAATTTCTTATTAGTGTGTTAGATGATCTTTTACCAATCTAGGGGTCATTACAAGGTGAGGTACAAGTTCCAAGTCATTCTGAGGTTCCATACATTTTATATGCTTATTTCAATATTCATGTAATCCATGCACATTATAGGGTCAAAGACTCATAAAAGGGCAACCAAGATCAAGTATCATCAAGGAAGAGGAGCTAAGCATAAGGGATGTTTTTAGATCAACAAGAAAAGATCATAGGAAACACATTCAAAGTAGGGTGGTGTCCACTAGGGTCTAGGCATCAAACCACCAACATGGGGTACCAACACTCACTCATACATGCAGTTATCATAATACCATACTTATGTCATCAAGAGTACAAGGAAGGTTACAAGTCTTCCCAAGGGTCCCAATAGCATAAAATACTGATCTCATGATTGGTTAAGCATTTGGAGTCATTAGGTAGCAAGGTTAGCATCAAAAGAGCAATGTACATCATTATAGTCCAATATGGTCACATATGTACAAAAAGGAGTCATTTATGAGCAATAGGGAGATTAGAACCTTCAATAGGGCTACAAACACATGACAGTTACTGATTTGATACTTAGGTGGGTATATATGCATCAAAGTTCCAAAATTCATCATAACATTGCATTAAATATGCTAAGAAGATCAAAAGGTAGAATTTTTGGTCATGAGAGATAGGATCATATTTAGGTCCAGAAACCATGCCCAAGTAGTTGATCTTTTCGAGATGATCAAAATGGTATATAGATTTACCCTATTTGGCCAATGGAGTTGGGATTTATTATTTTTTAAGATCAACATTTAAAACTATAGTCGAGGGAGTTGTTACCATTGATATTATTTTAGTACGCATCGGTGTCGTCGGCTGGCGATCGGGTGGCTGGCGTTCAAGCATGGATCCATGGTCTGCCATCGCCGCCCATCGGCCCAAACATGGTCAGGGCCGTCGTGGTTGGAAATCTATGGTCACATCTGATGGTCGGGCAAGACTCCCCCTCCTTGCGTTCCCTCTAGTCTATGATCCCTCTATTCTGCTCCATGGAACAAAGGAGGAATAGGGGTTCTGTGCCCCCGCTCTAAATCCACAGCCATTGCACCCATTTATCCTAGGCAAGAAGTAGCAAGGTTGTTGGAGGTTCGAGGCATGCGGGTCGCTTGGAATCTGACCTTGAGTGCTACTGTGGTGGCATGTGAGGTGGGTGGTTGGTTGCCTTAGCCGCAATCTTTGGCCAACCCGCCGCCTGGGAAAATCGATGCAAGGAGGAACAAGAAAGGAGAAGGGGTTCTAGGGTTAGAACTCAAGGGGTTATAAAAGGGAGAAAATCTAGGGTTCTATCCCCTCTTCCCCTCACTTTCATTTCTGAATTTGTGATGGAGGTCCAAGTAGCCTCCCTAGCTGTAGGCTCATTTCCTGAAGAGGAAGGGTATGGATCATGTAAGTAGTTGGATGGTCAGATTAACAAACCATGGTGGTCTTCTCAAGATACAAGGGTGGTGAAGATCCGTGCCCATTTACCCCAAATAGTCTAGGCTGATGGGCCGTGGGCAGAAAGGGCCCAGTAAGCTCAAAATCCAAATAAAATTGATCAATACATGTGCAAATCAAGCTAATTTCAAATGATCATATCTTGGGCTAGGAGTCTTCATTGAGGTGATTTTTTTGCATTGTTGGACTTGTAATTGAAATTTCTCCATCATGATACATATTAGGAAGCAAGGTGATAACATATAAGAGGTTTTATTTTAGTTTACACGAAGGTGATTCTTGAAGTAAGAAACTTAGATCAATCGAGTTAATTAGCGTCACCTATTATGACATTAGTCATGAATGTGACTAAATTAGAGTCCTCTACTATCAAACTATGGAATTGACATTGAATTGAATAAGAGGTGACTTGATGAGAGATAAAGGGTACAATATAGGGGAGAGAAAAATCTAGTTTGTCACATCCTTCCTTCCTTCAAAGAAATTTCGTCCTCAAAATTGTCCAAGACTATGCTCAAAAGTCAAAGTCAAAATCCACCGAGTATAGATATCCCACCATGGTTGTCAAGGCATTCTTCACATGGGACGCACACCTAGGTTATCATCACCAAGGGTGTACTCCTCTCGATTATAAACACATTTACTTATTGTTCTATCATATTATGACATCATCAAGACATTAAGGTTTTCTCAATCCTTAGTATCCCTCCACTAAGGTTTTGTTTATATCTCCATATCATACCAAGGTGTATTATAAAAATCTATGTTTATCAATTCTCAAGCAAACATGTTTGTGATCATGACTTCCAAAAGTGATCACAACAGGATGTGTAGACTTCATTATTATACTAGATTTCATGCATGTTTCAAATTTCTCCCCAAAATTCTACCAACTTTACCCAATGATGTTCATTATTTCTCATTTTTGGATCAGAAATTAAGCAATTTATTCATCTCGTTTATTCGAGTTATCATCCCAAGAGCAACATCATATCGAGTTTGATTTATTTTCATTTAGGCGTGCTACCCCTGATTATTCAAGCTAAGATCTCTAGACATCATTGTATCAAGTTCATGATTTCCAAGCTACATCTTTCATGTATAGTATGATTTCATACTAATTCTAGCTTATGAGAGTTTCTATTGCACATTTATCAAAAAAATTAACTTAAGTGAGATTCTTTCATGTATTGGCATCATTCAAGCAACAACATTATCATCAATGTCAAGGTTTTGAAACTTGTATCTAGAAAGAGCTCTACAAGCTCAAGCCACTCAAGCTAAGACATATATATGTCCAACAAGACCTGCTAACCACAAACTTCTACCCATAACAAAAATTTCTACCCAACTTTTGATAAAAAAGGGTAACCACTAGATTCCTTTATATACAACTACTAACTCAAGTATGAGGCTCATCGTGGATATCACACAACATGTACATCATCTTAGGGTCTTGGGACATCTCCCTCACCTATATAGCAAGCATCAAATTTTCAATTGCTTCTTTCTCTAGGGTTAGATATTTTCAAAGGACATCTAGGGTTCAACACTTTCAAGGAAACCACATATTGGGTCACTTAGCTCATATACTCAGAAGTAGTCTAGCTAGGGACTCATAATCATGTATTTCACCGTGTATATTTTTCTATATTTTGCATATATTTTGGAGTATAGGTACTCTGACCTTCTCCCGTGGTGGGTTAACTCATATCAAAAGGACACCCTTTTCATATGTCCCATGCAAGAGATCCTCCTTTGTAAAGAGATTGAGGCATATGTTAGTTTCAAACTATATGTCACATATAATATCTCAACACGCACAAGACTAGGCACAAGCAAGCATGCCAACCCACTAGATATGTTTAGCACATCAACCAAGTCATATGTATCAACAAGGTTCTAGGTCTAACTAGGGTTTCATGGTCAAACTCATTTCATATCATCAAACTACTTGGCCCTCTTAAGGATAAACTTGGGTCTTATCAACATCATCATCAATATCATTATCATCATCTTAGGTTTCTAGGTTACTTACTTGCCTAACATATATCATGGCTCTAGACAACTCTAGAGACTATCACTATCATCTAAACTCTCTCATCTAGACTTGATGTTACATCTCTTTCTCCTAGGTTGCATGGAAACTCACTGCCTTTCTGTGTGTGGTAACATTTTTCATATGTACATATAATAATACTTGAAATTTGTTTTCTCTAACATTTAAACATGCAATGAAAACCACCATACTCCATCTGAATAAAACCAAAACCAAATCGAGTTACCACACTCATGAGGCAGTCAAGTACCATGACACCTAGAGAACTAGAAAGAACATGGTGTACACCTGTGTAGATATCCTAAGCACATGTCATGAGCAAATGTCTAGGGAGGTAAATTACACAAGTCTACACCTATTTCTAGAACATCTAGGTTCTAACCTAGAGTCTAAGTCCATCTAGTCCACAAAGGACATCTTATTAAGTTCTCTAGGGTTGAGATGTAAGGTGAGTTTAGTTTTTGTTTTATGTGAGCAATGTTTGGTGTAGTTATTGTTCATGCTCTGATACCATCTGTCATGGAACCAAAATCCCAGTCCCATGAACCAAACAAATTCCAAAGGCAACATGTAGAAGCGTAAATCTTAGCACACATGAATAAATAACAAGATAAAGGCACCAATACAGTCTCAACATTCAATAAGTATAAATTATATAAGGTACATCATATTCATGAGTTCAATTACACATTTCCATAGTTGAGGTACAAGTCATTCATGCGCACTAAATCTAGATCTTACAACACGTACACCTAGCATAGCTCACCAAGGACATCAACCTTCTAGCCATCTCTGAACCTAAAAAAATATGAGAAACAGGTCAACACACGAGGTGTTGGGTATGGGGCATAAAGATACATATATATATATATGTATAAGCTTTGCATAATTTGCAAAGATTTCAAGACTAAAAAAATAAGAATAAAAATGTTAACTGTTAAACAAAATGGGAAACCATATTTTATGTCATTTCACTCCATTATACCAACAATATCAAGCATGTCTAAGGCCTTTGACCATCTTCCCATCAGAAGGGTCTGTAAGGGTGATCAAGATTAGCCAACCCTTTTATAAGAGAGGGACCTCAAGGTAATAGCAAGATATAACCCTTTATCAATCAATATTATAATGGAGTTATATATATATATATATATATATATATATATATATATATATATGTGTGTGTGTGTGTGTGTGTGTTTGTGTGTGTGTGTGTTTGTGTGTTTGTGTGTGTGTGTGTGTTCAAGTTATAAAACTGACGAGGCAAACATCGAGTAAGACATAGCAATACTATATGGCAATATTTGAGCAAGTAAACAAACAAGCATACAATACATGTCTTTTCAAGTAAGAAAGCGATATTCATATAACTAGATAAGGCCCATACCTAATTCAGAGATTCGATAACCTAACATATCCTTCATCATCTAGCCACATGTCAAACCTGATTAACAACAAGATTATAGGTATGCATAAGATTCTCATCATTAACCCTAATGAGTTCCATTTTTAGGGTTTTGTCCAAGTTAGGTTCAACATTTCTTATTAGTGCATTAGATGATCTTTTACTGATCTAGGGGTCATTACAAGGTGAGGTTCAAGTTCCAAGTCATTCTAAGGTTCCATGCATTTGATATGCTTATTTCAAGATTCCTATAATCCATGCACATTATAGGCTCAAAGACTCATAATAGGGCATCCAAGATCAAGTATCATCAAGGAAGAAGAGACAAGCATAAGGGAGGGTTTTAGATCAGAAAGAAAAGATCATAGGAAACACATTCCAAGTAGGGCGGTGTCCACTAGGGGTCTAGGCATCAAACCACCAATATGGGGTACCAACACTCACTCATACATGCAGTTATCATAATATCATACTTATGTCATCAAGAGTACAAGGAAGTGTATAAGACTTCCCAAGGGGCCCAATAGTATAAAATATAGATCTCATGGTAGTTTAAGCATTTGGAGTCATTAGGTACCAAGGTTAGCATCAAAAGAGCAATGTACATCATTATAGTCTAATATGGTCACATATGTACAAAAAAGAGTCATTTATGAGCAATAGCGAGATTAGGACCTTCAATCGGGCTACAAAGACATGAGAGTTACTAATTTGATACTTAGGTGAGTATATATGCATCACAGTTCCAAAATGCATCATAATATTGCATTAAATATGTTAAGAAGATCAAAATGTAGCATTTTTGAAAAAGTAGGAGAGATAGGATCAATTTTAGGTCCATAAACATGTTCAAGTTGTAGATATTTTTGAGACGATCAAAATGGTATATAGATTTACCCTATTTGGCCAAGGGAGTTGGGAGTTATCATTTTTTTAAGATCAACATTCAAAACTATAGTCGAGGGAGTTGTTACCATTGATCTTATTTTAGTGTGCATCGGCGCCGTCGGCTGGCAATCATGTGGCTGGCATTCAAGCGTGGATCCATGGTCTGCCATTTCCTCCCACTGGACCAAATGTGGTTAGGGCGATCGTGGTTGGAAATTTGAGGTCACATCCGACGGTCGGTCTAGACTCCCCTCCTCACGCACCTTCCAGTCCATGATCCCTCTGTTCCATTCCATGGAACAGAGGAGGAACAGGGGTTCCACTCCCCCTCTCAAAATCCATGGCCATTACTCCCGTTTAGCCTGGGGAAGAAGCAACAAGGCTACTGGAGGTTTGAGGCACATCGGCCGCTTGGAATCCGATCGTGAGTGCTACTGTGGTGGCTTGCGAGGGGGCTGGCTGGCTGCCTTAGCCGCCGAATTTGGCCAACCCGCCGCTTGGGAAAACTGGCACAAGGAGGAACAAGAAGGGAGAAGGGGGTCTAGGGTTAGAACTCGAGGGGCTATAAAAGGGAGCAAATCTAGGGTTCTATCCCCTCTTCCCCTCACTTTCATTTTAGGATTTGCAGTGGAGGTCCGATCAGCCTCCCTAGCCGCAGGCTTGTTTCCTGAAGAGGAAGGCTATGGAGTGGGTAAGCAGTTGGACGGTCAGATTAACAGACTATGGTGGTCTTCTCATGATCTGAGGGTGGTGAAGATATGTGCCCATTTACCCCAAATAGGCTAGGAAAATGAGCCGTGGGCAAAAAGGGTCCAGTAATCTCAAAATCTAAATAAAATTGATCAACACATGTGCAAATCGAGCTAATTTCAAATGATCATATCTTGGGCTAGGAGTCTTTGATTGAGATGATTTTTTGCACTGTTGGGACTCATAATTGGAAGTTCTCCATCATGATACATATTAGGAAGCAAGGGGATAACATATAAGAGGTTTCATTTTAGTTTACACGAGGGTGATTCTTGAAGTAAGAAACTTAGATCAATTGAGTTAATTAGTGTCTTCTATTATGACATTAGTCATGAATGTGACTAAATTGGAATCAACTACTATCAAACTATGGAATTGACATTGAATTGAATAAGAGGTGACTTTATGAGAGATAAAGGGTACAATATAGGGGAGAGAAAAATCTAGGTTGTCACAGCATCCTATATCTTAGGAATCAAAATCTATAGAGATAAATCTAGAATCCTTTTTGGCATAAGACAGAGTGCATACATTGACAAGGTGTTGAAGAGGTTCATCATGCAGGACTCAAAAAGCGGAAATTTATCCATTTCACATAGAATTAGTCTATGTAGATCCCAATGTCCCAGTTCTTGTGAAGAATTAGAATGCATGAGTAAGGTGTCATATGCATATACTATTAGATCTATCATGTAAGAAATTTCATGTATTCATCCCGATGTCTCATATTCTTTGAGCATGATGAGAACATATCAGTTAGATATCGATAAAAATCACTAGATTTTTTGTAAAGAACATCCTTAAGTAATTTAGAAGAGCTAAGTATCAATTCTTTGTATTTTGTCTTAACAATGGTGTTGTAAGTTGGAAACATTTCAAACAAGAGACAGTTGTTGATTCTACAATAGAAGCTGAATACATTGCAGTCTTGATTACATAAAAGGAATTTGTTTGGATCAAGAAGTCCATCAGTGAACTTTAAGTGGTTCCGAGCATTAGAAATGTAGTAGAGTTGTATTGTGAAAACAATGGAGCTATTGCACATGCTAAGGAACCTAGGCCAAATCGACATTCAAAACACATACTTTAGTGGTTCCATCTCATATGTGAGATCATACATCAAGGAGATGTGAAAATTTGCAGAGTAATGACTAAAAGTAATATTGTTGACCTACTAATAAATGCACTTTTATAGCAGAAACATGTTGGTCATGTTAGATCACTTGGGACTAGATTCATGAGTGATTGTCTCTATGTGCAAGTCATATTCTTTTGGTATGTTGCCTAGAGAGTCAGTCATATGATGATTGTAAAGTGTCATCGTGTACTTGGTTTTATTAATAATAAAGGAAAGTTTGTCTATTATGTATATTCAATTATGAGATGATGATATAACATGATAGATGTCTAAAGAATGATGTTAATAGATGATATATGTTTTCATCTTAAGGACCTGAACAATGGGATCATATGTATGATAAGAATATATACATTCTTGTTATGTCCCTAGTTGGTTACTATTTTGGAAGCTATATAGACAACAATAATACTTACGACTAGGATATGTGTTGACTAATGATAGAATCTCATTAGTCATGATATTGGATATCAAGTCAAACACATACACATTTGATAGAGAATGGTGTGCCTAATAGACCCACTTTAAGAGTTATACATGGAAACCATTGAATTGTTGTCACAGTCATTTCTCAAAGTGATAGTGGTGATTGTGGTTTTTAGACCTCACATCACTACACTCATCACATGTCATTCAATGAACTTTTACACCATTCTACATGACCTTGAATAAGGGTTTCTATAAAGATGGTACTCAGGTACGTTATGAAACTTGGGTATCGATTGTGAGTGATGTAGACGGGATTTGTCCTTCCTACCATAGTTGGTATCCTAGAAACTTGATAAGAAAGACTCGGAAACTCATACCCAAGCTTATGTAAGTCAATATGTATTATTGAGCTCATGTGCATCACAACAGTCTACTCTAGCTCAAGAAACATAGATCGGTTGAATCCAATGGGCTCTATAGGGGGGGTGAACAGAGCTAAAAGCACTTGCACAAAATTTGTTAGACCTTCAAGTTACTACGATGTAAGGGATTGCAAATATTGAATTTGTAGTGCAACTAAACATACATAGCAAGGATGAGAGAGATTGAACAAGCACAAGAACACACACTTTTTTAGAGTGGTTCCAATCCCCAAACTAGGAGAAAGTTAGGCCAACCCCTAGAGAAGTCAAGACCTAGGATTTTATAGCCAATGTATAATTATATTCCATTATATGACATACAAGGTGACCTTCCTTTTCCTGGTCAAGGATACCTAGCCTTCCCTTTGAGGATAAGGGAGCCAATAACCAACCAAGGTCTTACCTTTCTAAAGAATATAGAGTATTCTTCCTCTAAAAGTTCTTACCCACTCTTGCAAGAAGATGGACACCTTCTCCAAGGAGATCCCTTTCTTTCAACAAATCTTTTGCCTTGAAGGATTTACCGACTCTTCTCCTGAATCTTCAGCCTTGGCCTTCTCCTTCACCTTGAAGAAGCTTTTGAACCTTCTCTACAGCTTGAAGAAGCTTGCACCTTATCCTTCACTTGAAGAAGCTTTCACCAACTTGATCTTAAAGAAAGGGGTTGCGGAAAGGTAAGCTTTGAGAGCTTTACAAATCTACAATGAAGTATCTCTCTCGCGCAGATCCTATCTCACTCATATGGATGCTTTGATTTGCAAACAAGAGAGAAAAGGGGACTCAAGTGGACTGGATACACTCAACAATGGCTAAGATATTGAATAGCATGAAGGAGCAACCTTAGAATGAACTCCGAGAGGTCCTATTTATAGTTGGGGGTGTCCACTAAAGGGTAGGAGCACTAAGGTGCATTTTCTATCCGTTTGAGGTGTTGAACGGATATAAGTTTGAGATTTGCAACACTCTAATGGTTAGAATCACTTTTTTTGCACACTTCATACAGTGCAGTCTGTTGAGTTTCAATAAAGGTAAGTCAACCCATTACACTATGCGGCTAAGCTAATTTGAAGCATCAATTGAGTTTATCCTAGATGAAATTCGACCAAACCACTTAAATCAGTTTTAATCAGTGCAGGGATCGGTCGAGTTCTATGTATGGTAAACTTGACCGAACCTGAATTTTGTTAAAATGCATTAAAGAGATTGATTGAGTTTGTACAAGGGAAACTCAATCCAAAAACACCATGTAGTGAATTTTGGAAAATGTCATTAGATTGATTAAATGTTCAAATTTAGACTCTTGACTTTTTCTCATCTTAGTTACAAGTCATTACATCAATATAAATGATTATAAAAATCATCCTAAAGATTTAGGGTGTTTTCCAAAAAAGTACATTTTCATTGCTTTTGATTTGAACTTCATCAAGCTAGGGCTTGATTGAATTTATCCTTTTCAAGTACCTAATGCCTGAAATAAATCTCAAATAGACATATTAGATACATATGAATGGAGTGGTTAAGTCATTATCAAAATATGGACAATGTATAACTCTCATGTCAACATGCTCCCCCTTTTATACAATGACAAACCATTCCTCAATATACTGAAAAGGATATGAAATTTAAACCTTCACCTTTGAGAAGGATGTGAAAGTTAACCCATTACCTTGTGAATTGCACAGGGGATACATGAATGACCAATGCTAATTACTCCCCATCAATTCATTCTTATCTATGCATGCATGGTTAGCATTTCCACAAACAACCATAGCACATATATGTATACTATATGATCCTCTTGCAAGTCACATTATATTATAGATAATTGATAAGAAAAGGATCATATAATCAATAAAATCAATATGGATGAGTTCATTTCTCCCCCTTTGTCATATCAAAAAGGTAGGGGGTAGAAGAGATATAAAGAATAAGTCTTTGTCACAGGCACAAACTACACAAGGAACCACATAAAACACACCAAATAGAGATAGAAATAGAGAAAATAAGTAATCTAGATCATAATCAAAATATGGGAGTAGATACCATCAACTCATAAGATAGATCCAAGAATAGAGTTAAGGTAATAAGATTAAGATTACAACACAGATGATGTCCTCTCGAAATAAAACTAAAAACTAGTGATAAAACGATGAGATAAGAAAATAGTATGCCTCAGATACATTGCCCAAATGTCAAATACATGATAGTCTATATATATATATATATATATATATATATATATATATATATATATATATATATATATATATATATGTATGTATGTGTGTATGAGCACTATAATAGAATATATAACTAAACATCTATGACATATTCGATGTTGAGGAAGTGTCACCTTGACACTGAGTTGGTTTTGCGGCCTGTGGAGGTTGACCTAGAGCAGGATGTGTCATATGTGGAGGGTCCCATTTTGATCCTTGATAGGAGGATCAAGAAGATAAAGAAGAAAGACATCATATTGGTTAAGGTTTTTTGGCATCACTGTGGTGTTGAGGAAGCCAAGTGGGATCTTGACGATGAGATGTGTAGGAGGTACCCATCTCTTTTCACATAGGATTTTGGGGGCAAAATCCTTGTTAGGGGTTTATGGTTGTAAGGCCTATGACCTAGCTTTCTGGATAATAATGTTTGTTTGGCTTAAATAATATTCTTAAAAATTAATCTAACATCTTGAGATGCTTTAATATCATATGAAGTGCTTGTAGTTTCAGTTTGGTCATGTTTGGATGTTGTTTGAGCTAGGTTTGCTTGTTTTGGACCAAGTTGCAATTAGCCATGTTGAGGGGTTATCTTGAAATTTATTACATGTAGTTTGAGTGGGATTTGTGTTTTGTCTTCATGAGAGAGAATATGGTGCTTTGGGGTGCCTTGTTGTGCCTTGGTTTGAATAGGAGAGAGAAGATGACATGTGAGTGTTGTTTCTAGGGTTTGCTTGGGTGCTCTAGGTTGGTGTTGACCTTGTGTTGACCGTTGATGTTCTTGGTTTTATAGCGAACCTTCATTGATTTTTCTTTGTATGTTCTCTCTGGTCGAAGGTGTTTTGAGGGTGTGGAGGAGTCTCAACAGTCACAGAGCCTTCCATCTTTTCTTTTAGGTTGATGAGGATATAGGGTTTTGTGTTTGGACACTGGTTTTCTCTTTGACCATGAGCCTTTGTGGCCATGTTTTTCTTCGACCAATGGTCCTCTAGGACAAAGTGAGGTTGTTGGTCCTATTTGGTTTTCATGTCCTAGCTTGGTTTCATGGTTTTAGTGGATGCTTGGTTGATGTGTGGTGGACATGTGGAACTTATGTGCATGACACCTAACCTCTTTCATATTTCCCTACCCTTGGGTATATGAACCCCTTTTTCCCATGAATGTGATCTTTTTGCATCCTATCTACCCTCTCTCTTCCCTTGTGATCGGCCCTTGTGTTCTTGGTGGAGAAGAAGCTTGTCCTTGGAGCTTTGGTAGTCGATCACCTTACATGTGGTGACCTTGTGTGGAGCTAATCTTCTTTGGTGATCCTTTAGTGACCTTTGATCTTTAGTAAGTGATCCATCTTCTTCATCTTCTTTTCTTTGAAACCCTATACTTATTTTATCTTTCTTTAGTGAATCCATGGTTCTCCATAGTGGTCTTTTGAGAAACTTTTCCCCATATAGGTCGAATCCATGGTCTTCCATGGTAGTACCTGAGTGGGATGGATATCTTCTCCTTCTTCCTTTATTTTTCATATTAGAAGCTTTGGATATCTTTTTATTTCTCTTTTGACCTAGGGTTTTCTTCTCTTTTGAGGTGGTGACTAGCTTGGTCGTGGTGGTGATCAAAGATAGGGTTTCTATCCCTTCTTTGGAGCTTCTTGCTTGGAGGTGGTTGCACCATCATCTAAGGTGAGTTATATAACTTTCCCCACTTCTATTATTGCATCATAATCTTTCTTTCTTGCTACATTTTTTATCTCTAAAATGTGATCATAATATTCTAGATGTTATTATCTTGTTATAGGGTTTAAGATTATGAAGTATTCTTGCTTAGATTGCTCTTTCTCCTAAACCCTAATTCATGTGAATGAAATCAAGTGGTGGTGATGATGATGGTTTGACATGCATCTTGACCTTGGTTTTGCTATCTTGGTTTTTGGTTCGATTATCTTGCATGAGATGGAGTTTGATCTTATTTACATGTGCTTAACCTTGAGATTACATCTATCTTGCCATGGTTTTCATGTTGACCTCATGTGATGCTTGTTTAGGGTTTTGATGGCTATTGTTTCCATAATATTTCACCTTAGTGAAGTTTGAACTTCTTGATGTTATGTAGTTGTTTTTGTTAAAGTGCTTTCACAGTGTTAACCAATTGTTTTGATCATTTTCTCCTAAGTAGTTGAAGGATTGGGGATGTTTGTTGGTCGTTGTGATGGTCTTCCTCGGTTTGGTTACTTATTTTACTCTTGATGGTAATTATTGGTCGGTGACGTTGCCTTGGTCACTAACCATTATTTGTTTGCTTGGGTCACTGACCTAGTTTGTTGCTTTTGGTCACTAAAGATGTATTTGACCTAGACTTCTTTGACCTAGGTCTTCTCTTCGGTCAAAGGTATGCATGTTCTCCTTTTGGCCATTGGTTGATGGTTTTCGACCATGGTGTTGTGTCCCCTCTTCGACTGCTGAAATCAAGTAGTGTCTTGGTCACTGGTGTGGTCTTCGACCATGATCTTATTCGACCACTAATGTGTTTTAGTTGTGCTTGGTCGTTGGTCTGAGTCATGGTCTTCGACCATGATGGTATATGTTCTTCAACTGTAGGGATCTATGACCTCCTACCTCCCTTCGGTCGATGGTTTTTCCTAGTCACATGTTTTTGGCTTAAGTTGTTGACTATGGTGATGATAATGGTTGACCTTCATGTTCCAAGAATGTGGGGAGGTGATGCACCTAGGGTTTAATGCTAGTGTTTTGATGAAAACCCTAATTTGATATATGTGAAACCCTAACCCTAATTCAATGGTATGATATATTTGTTCAGCTTGATTGAAATGATGAACATGTAATGGTGTTTATATCTCCTACTTATGTAAGCCTAATCTTATTGAACGAATGAATATCATAGCTAGTGATGGATATGGTAATGCTTATATCACACAGGGTGATGGTTATGAGACCTTCTATGGCATGTGGAGATAACGATGTGATACAAGAACTATGTGTTTGGGTCTTATGACCTGGCAGAGACTTGTGCCTAGTTTGAGGTAATATCCTCCTGAGTTGTGATGAGGGATTGATATCCCATGGCAGTACGATAATGGTGATAGCCTTGTATGGAAGGGTTATCAAGTGATGATGTGACAAGTTGTATCTCATACTTTTTATATCTTCAGGGTTGTAACTTACTCTTGCTTTTGTGGGATTTGTTTAGAGTTTATACATTTTAATTTGATTGATACTAAAAGACACTCAAATGGCATAACTAAGTGAAACCCTAATCATGTACTTGCCATGTGCCATAGATCCATTTTAGTTTTAGTACTTGCTAGATGGTGAAAGAGTAATTCCTACGGGAAGCTCAAAGTGCATATTTTTGAATATGTGAGGGTGCAAGTTGAGTATATATTTTTGCTTCCACAATTACAAGTTATGGAGGATGAATGAGGTCATGCTTTGAGTTTTGTGTGTAATACGCAATAGTATAATTTCAGGATGCCACTTATAGAATGGCCATGTGTGAGTTTGTTCTCTATCATTGTGACCTATACCAAGGCGGGCTAGTTGTTTTTTAGCTTGACTATATGTCATTGTTGGTAGTTGAATTTCATGCTTCTGCATTGTCTCTGAAACTGACCGGAAGTAGTGTGGAGAGATCATGGATTCTGGCTCTTCCATTGATCTTCTATGGCATTGATTTCAACTTCACAGTGGTCAGTTGGATTTGTGTGGTATGACTCTAATCCTCATTGCATAATACAAGATGTAATACAATCATGTAGTATATTCTCTTAGGGTTAAACACAATTCACATTGGATGACCCTATGCCTTGTGTCTTGTATTGTTTAGTTATAGCAGTTATACATGTTCTTCATATTCCTTCTAAATGTATAAATTGATCTACTGCTCAGTGGTAAATGCCTATTTTTGCTTTAAAATGTTAATTGCTTTGCTCATATCATTTAGCTGAATCTGCTCAACTGGATAATAATGTTACCATCCTTCTTTAAGCTTATCTTCGATAATAATAGACCTTGGTGGTGAGTTATATATCTCTTTGGGACATTTCTTTTCACCCCGTGGGTTTCCACAGCTTTTAGGTGGTAGTACACGATGATGAAGAGATCGTGTGGTTGAGGCAGAGCAACAAGAGGAGCAGTAGATGTTAAAGGTTGGATATGTTGCTAGTGTTTTGTAGTAGAGTCATATGTGTCGTACCTATACTCTTAGGTCCTTGGGGGTGTTTTGTAGATGTTTGTATATTGAGATGAGGTTTTGATTGTATGACATGACTATATATCTTGGCTTGTAACTATGAATGAGTATCTCTTGTATAGGTTTGTGGCATGAGGGCCACTGAACATCCATGTATACATCTTTGTTGCATGATATGAAATATAGGTAATGACATGATTTGGATCTAAATGCAATGTGTTATTCTTGAGATCGATAGTATGAGTTGGTTTTAATTTATACTTTTTTGTGGTAACATGGTTTTGTTAATGATAATTATGTGCTTTATTTTTGAATAATCTCAATGTGGCGTCGTCAGTGTGTCATAGTTTGGTTGGTATCAGAGATCTAGATTCGTTGAGTCTACAGGGACATAGAACTAGGGTTGTTTCTGTTCTAGTGTCCTTCAGTCTATCTTGTGGTAATTTCTTCTTATGTAGAAAAAGAAAAACAAGAAGATAAGAAAATAGCTGGAGAACACTAAGAACATGTTGTAAGAGCAGTGTTGTTGCACCAAGAGGTGGTGCAAGATAGAAGACTAGGGTTGATGTTGTGTCTGTGATGCTCCAATTTGAACCAGATATAGTGGTAAATCCCGCTTTTCAACCCATGTTTGGACATTTCATGGCCACGATGACACATATGGTGGATAGGATTCTCGCACCCCAAGTGAGAGTGACAATCCCCAATGTGGAATCTTTGGGTTCTGGGAAGACCTTTGAGAGGTTAAGGCATTTAAGGGTGGTTGAGTATGCTGGTACGGAGGACCAGATGGATGCAGATCTATGGTTGACAGGGTTGGAGAAGACCTTTAAGATGATCAACATCCCTAAAGAGGATAAGGTGAAGCATGTAGTGTACCTGTTGAAAGGGATTGTTGACCTTTGAGAGGTTAAGGCATTTAAGGGTGGTTGAGTATGCTGGTACGGAGGACCAGATGGATGCAGATCTATGGTTGACAGGGTTGGAGAAGACCTTTAAGATGATCAACATCCCTAAAGAGGATAAGGTGAAGCATGTAGTGTACCTGTTGAAAGGGATTGTTGACCACTGCTGGGCCATAGAGGAGGAGAAGAGGCCCGGTGTCGTGATCAGTTAGGAAGATTTCTGGCGGGAGTTTGTCATTCACTACTTCCCTAAGATATACATTGATGAGAAGATCACGCAGTTTGAGAAGATTCGGTAGGTAGCCATGTTGATTAATGAGTACGTGGAAAAATTCATGGAGCTTCTAGGTTTTGCCCGCATATGGAATTGATAGAAAAGGAGAGGATTAGACGGTTCGATAAGGGTTTGAGTGCAGATTTGATGACGTCATTGTCATATTTAGAGAATAGAGAGAAGTTTGCCATGTTTGTGGAGTCAGTCAGGAGGGTGGAGTGGTCAGTTGTGGATAAACAAGAGGCGAATGCCAAGAAGAGACATGCTAACTATCAAGGACAGTTATTTGGAGGCTTGAAGAAGCCTAGTTTTTCAACACCGCTTTCATAGAAAAGGTCTGGAGTATAGTCTCAGTGATCATGAAGTTGAGGAAGAGGTTGTAGCTTCCCACCAGTTGGATTTCATAGTGCAACATTAGTTTCATTTACAGTTACGACTAGGCCATGGTATGAGAGCAAGACTTGTTTTAAGTGTGAAGAGACTGGGCATACAAGGTCGTATTGACCAATGAAGGATGAAGAGGTGACCCAACAACTAAGATAGACTCAGTAGGATTCTCATCGGCAACAGATTTGCAGTGGCATAGGACATGGTCAGACATCGCATGATGGATCGTCTGTACAAGCTAGAAGAGGTAGGGGTCGACAAAAGGCAATGGCTCTATTCTATCCTATGAGTCATCCAAAAGGAGTGGTCAACCCGCAAGTTGTGATAGGTCAGATGGAGTTATTTAATTCTGATTTGTCTTCTTCTTGCTTTATATCTATTTTGGTTAATCTGGGTGCGACAAACTCTTTTATCACTATAGAACTGATTGTTAGTTGTTCTTTTCCTATTAGTCGTAGAGCTCATAGCCTACAATTAGAAACCCATCTGGTTGGTTCCGCCAAGTTGTGGGAGGAGTGTCCTACCTGTGTTCTTTCTTTTTCAAGATGCAACATTCAAGTGGACCTCATACCACTTGAAATTAATGGATTTGATGTGATCTTAGAATGGATACTTTGGAGAAGTATTGGGTGGTCTTTGATTGTAGCTCTAAGGTCGTGATGTTTGTTTTTGGTTATGTGACATGGGTCTTCCAAGGTGATAGGAAGATTCTTTCAACATGTTTGGTGTCTGTGATGACGGCAAAGAAGTGGATGAAACAGGTTTGTGAAGCATTCTTGGCTCCTATGGTGGATACTAAGGCAAGGAGTCTGAGTATCTAGGAGGTGTCGGATGTCCGCGAGTTTGAGGATGTGTTTCCCTATGAGTTTCTCGGTGTTCCATCAGTCAGAGAGATTGAATTTTAGATCAATCTAGTCCCTAGTACACAACCTATAGCATAGACACCTTATATAATGGCACCAATAGAGATGCATGACTTGACAAAATAGTTGCAGGAGTTTCTTGAGAAAGGTTTCATCAGACCAAGCACTTCACCTTGGGGTTGTCCCATGTTGTTTGTTATGAAGAAGGATAGATCCACGAGGTCGTGCATCGATTACCGATAGCTGAACAAGGTGATGATCAAGAACAAGTATCCTTTGCCACATATTGATGATCTATTTGACTAGTTGCGAGGTGCCATAATATTTTCAAAGATTAATCTGAGGTCTAGATATCACCAGTTGTGGATCAAGGTGGATGACATACCCAAGTTATCTTTTAGGACTAGGTATGATCACTACGAGTTTGTGGTTATGTCGTTTGGGATAACCAATGTGTCGAAAGCATTCGTGGACTTGATCAACATGGTTTTCAGACCGTATCTTGATTCGTTTGTGATGGTTTTCATAGACAACATCATGATATACAATCGAGATAGTCAGTAGCACGGTCAGAATTTGCGTTAGGCGTTGACCTTTTTGAGACAAGATCAGTTGTACGCTAAGTTTAACAAATGCAAGTTTTGGCTGAAGGAGGTGTCTTTCCTTGGACACATGATATATGCTAAGGGTGTTCATGTGGACCCCAACAAAGTAGAATATGTGCTTGAGTGGGAGCAACCAAAGATGCCAACAAAAGACTGTAGTTTTTTGGGTTTGGTAGGATATTATAGGAGGTTCGTCAAGAACTTGAGTGTTGTACTGTTACCCCTCATGAAGATGGTGAGGAAAGGTGTGCCATTTTTCTAGGATGACAAATGTCAATGTGCTTTCCATCTTTTAAAGGAGAAGTTGACTAGTGCTCCCGTGCTAGTGTTTCCAGAACATGGAAAGTGTTATATTGTCTTTTGTGATGCTCTGAAGAATGGTTTGGGTTGTGTGTTGATGCAAGATAAGAATGTGATCTCTTTCACTTCACGGTAGCTAAAGAAGCACAAAGAGAACTATCCCACACATGATCTAGAGTCAGTTGCAATTGTTCATGATTTGAAGATCTGGAGGCATTACCTTTATGGCGAGAAGTGTCAGATCTTCACATATTACAAGAATATGCAAGTACATATTCTCTAAGCAGGAGTTGAACATGAGGCAGTGACGTTGGATAGAGTTAATCAAGAATTATGATTGCACCATGGATTACCATCCAGGGAAGGAAAACGTGGTGGTGGACGCTTTGAGTAGAAAGTCTTCTTCACCATCTATTGATAAAGTGTGGTTGTATTCTTTGGTGTGCTACAAGTGAGACATGTTAGTGACCTTGTGTCAAATGGACGTGAAGTTGGAAGTCTCCTTGTTATCAGGCTTGTTGGCATAGCTACAGGTAAAGCCTACATTAAGGCAGTAGATTAGGGACGCTCAGCGTGATGATACTGTGATACAACATATCTAAGTAGAGTTTGGTAGTGAGAAGCATGATGGCTTCCATGAGTCAGAGTATGGGACAGTGTGTTACCACGATAGAGTACTGGTTCCATATGTTGTTGATCTAAGGAAGATTGTTTTGGAGGAGGCTCACTCCTTGATGTATGTTGTGCATTTAGGAAGCACCAAAATGTTTTACAACTTGAAAGACTTGTATTGGTGGCCTAGACTGAAGCGTGACATGGTTGAGTTTGTGGCAAGGTTCCCTTAGCATCAACAGGTTAAGGTAGAGCACCAGAAACCTCGAGGAACTTTACAAATGTTGCCCATACCATAGTGGAAGTGGGATCATGTCAGGATGGATTTTGTGGTTGGTCTTCCAAGGATAGCTAAAGGTTATGATTCCATCTGGGTAATCATGGATACGTTGACAAAGATAGCACACTTTTTCCTATAAAGATGACATACACAACAGAGAAGCTTGCACAGATCTATGTCGATGAAATAGTGTATTTGCATGATATCCCAACTACCGTTTTTCTGACAAAGGTCCTTCGTTCACCCGTCATTTTTGGGGACGCCTACATACCGCTATTGGTACGTAGTTGAGGTTTAACATGGAATTTCACCCACAAAAAGATGGACACTCAGAGAGGAAGATCCAGATCTTGGAGGATCTATTAAGAGTGTGTGTCCTGGAGTTTTTGGGTAGTTGGGATGTGCACCTCAGTTTGATATATTTTTCATGCAATAAAGCTATCAAAGGAGCATTGATATGGCACTGTATGAAGCTTTTTATAGGAGATGTTTTAGATCTCCTTTGTGTTGGTATGAAACCAGTGAGTATTCGATGTTGGTCTCAGACTTATGTGATAGATGACAGAGAATATCAAAGTGATTTAGTAGCAGCTGAAGGCAGCGCAAGACAAGCAAAAGTCATATGTTGATAATCGACATAGGCCCTTAGATTTCCAAGTGAGAGACAAGGTGTATCTCAAGGTCTCTCCTTGGAAAGGTCTTTTGAGGTTTGGGAAGAAGGGAAAGTTGGCTCCTAGATATATGGGACCTTACCCTATGGTGGCATGTATCACAAAGGTGGCCTATAAGTTGGAGTCGTCACCTGAGTTGTACAGGTTGCTTCCAGTGTTTCATGTTTCAATGTTGAGGAAGTGTCACCCTAACATTGAGTTGGTTTTGTGGCCTGTAGAGGTTGAGCTAGAGGAGGACATGTCATATGTGGAGGGTCATGTGCTGATCTGTGATAGGAGGATCAAGAAGCTGAAGAATAAGGACATCATGTTGGTTAAGGTTTTGTGGCATCATCGTGGTGTTGAGGAATCCATGTGGGATCTTGAGGATGAGATGCATAGGAAGTACCCATCTCTTTTCGCGTACGATTTTAGGGGTGAAATCCTTGTTAGGGGTTCATGGTTGTAAGGCCCCTGACCTAGATTTTTGGATAATCTTGTTTTTTGTCTTAAATAAGATGTTAAAACCTTAAACTAACCTCTTGAGACACTTTAATATCATCTAACGTGCCTGTATTTTCAGTTTGGTCATGTTTGGATGTTGTTTGAGCTATGTTTGCTTGTTTTGGACCAAGTTGAAATTTACCCATGTTGAGGGGTTATCTTGAAATTTATCACATTTTGGTTGTTCCCTTTGTGGTGTGGAATCATGAGATAGAAGATGGTTCTTTGCGATGCCTTGTTGTGCCTTGGTTTGAAGAGGAGAGAGAAGGTGGCATGTGAGTGTTGTTTCTAGGGTTTGCTTGGATGCTCTAAGTTGGTGCTGACCTTGTGTTGACCGTTGATTTTCTTGATTTTTCAATGACCCTCCTTTGATGTTTCTTGGTGTGTTCTATCTGGTCAAAGTTGTTTTGAGGGTTTGGAGGAGTCTCAATGGTTGTAGAGTCTTCCATCTTTTCTTTTAGGTCGATGAGGATCTAGGGTTTTGTGTTTGGTCATTGGTTTTCTCTTCAGCCTTGATCCTTTGTGGCTATGTTTCCCTTTAATTGATGGTCCTCTAGGACCTAGTGAGGTCGTTGTTCCTTTTTGGTTTTCATGACCTAGATTGTTTTCATGGTTTTAGTGGATGCATGGTTGATGTGTGGTGGACATGTGGCACTTATGTGCATGACACCTAACCTCTTTCATAGCTCCCTACCCTTGGGTATATATATCCCTCTTTTCCCATTAATATGATCCTTTTGCATCCTATCTACCCTCTCTCTTCCCTTGTTCTCATCCCTTGTGTGCTTGGTGGAGAAGAAGCTCATCCTTAATGCTTTGGTAGAAGATCACCTTGCATATGGTGACCTTGTGTGGAGCTAGTCTTCTTTGGTGATCCTTTAGTGATCTTTTATCCTTGACAGGTGATCTATATTCTTCATCTCATTTTCTTTGAAACCCTATCCTTATTTTCTCTTCTCTTGGCTAAATCCTTGGTTCTCCTTAGTGTTCCTTAGAGAAACTTCTCCCCATAGAGGTCGAATCAATGGTCTTCCATGGTAGTACCTGAGTGGGATGAAGATTTTCTCCATATTCCTTTCTTTTTCAGTCTCGAAGCTTTGGATCTCTTTTTCTTTCTCTTTTGACCTAGGGTTTTCTTCTCTTTTGAGGTGGTGACTAGCTTGTTCGTGGTGGTGATCAAAGCTAGGGTTTCCATCCCTTCTTTAGAGATTCTTGCTTGGAGGTGGTTGCACCATCATCTAAGGTGGGTTATATAACTTTCCCGACTTCTATTATTGCACCATAATATTGCTTGCATGCTAATTCTTCATCTATAAAACATGATCGTAATATGCTATATGTTACTATCTTGTTCTAGGGTTTAATATTATGAAATATTCTTTCTTAGATTGCTCTTTGTTGATGTAGTTGTTTAGGTGGATGCACTTTCATAGTGTTAACCACTTTTTTTATCATGTTCTCCTAAGTAGATGAAGTCTTGGTGATGTTTGTTGGTTGTTTTGATTGTCTTCCTTAGTTTTTTTGCTTGGTTTACCCTTTATGGTAATTCTTAGTCTACGAGATTGCCGTCGTCATTGACCATTGTTTCTTTGCTTGGGTCCCCGACCTAGTTTGTTGCTTTTGGTTGCTGAAGATGTATTTGACCTAGGTCTTCTCTTCGATTGAAGGTATGCATGTTCTCTCTTTGGTCACTAGTTGATGGTCTTCGACCGTGGTGTTTTGTTCCCTCTTCGACCGCTAAAATCAAGTACTATTCTGATCGTTGGTGTGGTCTTCAACCAAATGATCTTCTTTGACCGTTGATGCATTGTAGTTGTGTTTGGTCTATGGTCTGAGTCATGGCCTTTGACCATATGATGGTATGTGTTCTTTGACAGTAGGGATATATGACCTCCTACCTTCCTTTGGTCAATTATTTTTCATAGTCACATGTTTTGTCTTATGTTGCTGACTATGGTGATGATAATGGTTGACTTTCATGTTCCAAGAATCTGGGGAGATGATGCACCTAGGGTTTAAAGCTACTGTTGTGCTAAAAACCCTAATCGGCTATATGTGAAACCCTAACTCTAATTCAATGGTATAATATACTTGTTGAGCTTGCTTGAAATGACTAGCATGCAATGGCGTTTCTATCTCTTACTTGTGTAAACCTAATCTTGTAGGACGAATGAATATCAAATCGAGTGATGGATATGGTGATGCTTATATTACACATGGTGATTATTATGAGCCCTTATATGGCATGCGGAGATTGTAAAGAGGCGAGATCACCTCCTTACTAAAATTTAAAGAATTACAAAACATCCGTCTTTTTAGAAAGACAAAAGATATTGAGGGATGCATGTATAATATTCTAAGTAAATAAGCATGCACAAGATACAATATAAAATGTCAATAGCAGCGTAAATAAAAGTACTAAGCCTATTACATGGCTTTCATTATTCATTACATGATTGTTCCCAAAAGAAAAAGATAATAGAAAAGGATCTAGCTATAGCAACCTAGACATCCTTTCAGATAGCTTGAGATCTACTCCAGAGATGACTTCCTTCAAACTTGTCCTTCTCCTTGCTCAACACCAGTACCTGGGTGGTTGGGAAAGCACCCAGCAAAAAGGGGAAAGAAAACAAGGTATGTGTCACAAAACTAGTCTAGGATAATAAGATAAGTAAAGCAAATAAGAATAGGCTAGGGTTCATCATAAGATGAAGATAACAAGAGTTGAGGCTATATTCAAAAGAAACTTGCCATTAACAATTATATTAAAAAGGATTTGCATGTAAGATAATTATGTCTACCTAACTAAATAGGGTTGAGGCACCTACCAGACCTCTAACCTATAGGTGAGGGGAGAATAAGACATTCCCAGTCACCTACACAATTATATAGGGGAGAATAAAAACATTCACCCGGGCAATTAAATACATGCCCTCTGTGGGTGGTTGTACATAAGTATTGCTACTTTAAATTAACTAGAACATAAATCTACATGCTAGAAAAGTAGTCATGGCAAGAGTAGTCATAATATTCAATAAGCATGGCAGTGGGGTATAAGACCCAAACAAGAAAAAGTTATAATCTGATTTGAGGCATGAACAACATTAGGATTCAAGAATAGAAGATTTAGGGTTCATTTAAGCCTCATTGGGGAAATATAGGGTTTGGCTGCAATTATCCCAACATAGGGTGTATGGAATGCACATACATAAAGAGGGTTTGCACATTCATAAAGTGGGATTGCACATACCTCTCTTACTGATATCAATTACTAACTTTCACCACTTTGATTGAGTCCAAGTTCCACTTTGCCTATTTTCAATGTATTAACATATATTAGAGTACACAGTGCACATTAATGTATAGAAATCCTAATTTCAAAACTTTTTAGCAAAACACAGATTTAGATTTTGAAAATATCACCAATGAACTTATTAGGTTCTCCCGACGAAGAAAACATATTTTTATGTTAATTTTTTAGTTATGATGATTAAGATGTAATTTTTATGGATTTTATGCATTAAATTCATTTTATAAAATCACCCTTCGTCAAACCATGAAATAAGACCATGAAAATATTTTTATTAGATAGATATTAAACTTCAAATTCCAAAACATATTTATTCATAAAATTTGGATAAGCGGATTAGAAGATATGAATTTTTAAATACTAACCAATAGGAAATTGCCACATCATCAAACTGATCGAGATAATTGAAGAGAGAGGGAGAGGGAGAAAACACCATTTGACCCAAGATCAGGTTTGAATTTGCATAGGTAACCAAACTATAGCTTCTAGAGAATGTAAAATAGCAAGAAACCAAAACCCTAGAAGAACATGGTAAAAAGAGATGGAAATCATCGATTTTAATCATAGAAGCATGAGTTTTAAGCATGTACTAAGAAATATATGAGAAGGGGGTTAACAAAACTTACCTATAGGAAGGTAAGAAGGTACAAAAAGAAAGGATACCGAAACTAGAAGGTCTGGTTGCTCCAATATAAGCTCCTTTCTTGAGCAAAGATCACCTTCTCAACTTTAGAGGTGCAAACCCTAGCAAAAGAGCATGGAGATGCGATGTTTTAGGGTTCTAGGTGGAGTTTTACCATGGAAGGTCATGGTTATGACCTGGAAGAAGGTGGGATGAATACTAACAGCATGAAAATAGGAAAGCAAAGGAGGATTCTTACAATTTTTGGTCAAAATCACCGAGGAGCTTAAGAAATCCTAAATAGAGAAATTTGGAAACCTAGGAGCCTTCTTCACCAAGGTAGGCACCCTATTTTATCTTGGGACATCAACTTTGTGGCCAAACATAGAATATATGATTCTCGAATATGTGGGAAAGTGAAGGAGAGGATTTCTTCTTGGATTGGGAGGTGGGAAGGGGTAGGCATGGCTTTATAAAGAAGGGGGCAAGCATGAAGTGTCTATGTGACTTTCCATGTGTCCTTGGGCTAAGGCTTCATGTCCATGCAAGAGGAAAGCTCATAGAGACTTCTTGTATGTCCAAGGTCGGTCATAAAAGCCCATGGAGGCTTCTAGGACATCCCCACCGTCCTCCATTCAAAGAAATAATCCCATTGGTTGATAGCTTTTAAAGATAAGCTCATTTATAAAGAGGGTAATCCCTATAATGCCCTTAGAAAGTAACACCTTCAAACCAAGGTGCAACTAGGTGCCCCACGGTTCAAAATCTCTAGAATGGTAAGGGAATATATAAGTATTAAAATTCAGGTGATAATTTGCAAAGAAAACCTCCCAATTGGGTAAATTGCATAAAAGTCCAGAATGTACCTAAAATTGCCTAACTTTCACAAACAACATCCAAATCGAACCAAATTTGAAACATAGGCTCGTTTTATGTTTTCAAATCACATAAAAAGGTTATATTAAGGTTTAGAGAACTTAATTATGATAATTAAGCTTGTTTAATACATTAATCAAGGTTTAGGGCCTTGCACTTCTAGCACAAATGAATAAACCATTGTTCTAGATTTTACATTTTAGATCCTTTAATAAGATTTCACCGAGGTATTTGTGCATAAACCCTTCCATTGGTATAATTATTGAACAAATGTTCAAAAAACCACTATAAATTTCACAATTTAAGCATTAAGGCCAAAAAGGATAGAAATGATAGGAAAATATTGGGAAAGGGCCAAAAAGAGAATATGTCGAAGTTTCAGTATGTTACAACACTCCACCCCTTAGAGAGGATATCATCATCAAAATATAAAGAAAAGTGATAAGGATGAGTATGGAACATATCACCACTAAACTCCCAGGTTGTTTCCATTAAACTTCCACTAAAACTTTTACTAACTAAAATTCCTTATTTTTCAACTGCTTAACTTGGGAGTTCAGAATCTTCTCAAGCAAATCCACATAGGTCATGTTCTCATGGATCACTAAGGGTTATACTATTAAGATTTATTTTTATTGGATATAACACAATTAACATTTTAGGCTTATTAATATTATATTCATTATGATATTATATCATCCTTATCATTCTTTTGATTGTGTCATGTTATATTTACATTGTTGCCAAAAGAGTTATATTTTATTATTATATACAAAGTCCTATATATTTATTATTTATCTCATTAATAGTTTTAGAACAATTAGGTTTCACTCATTTATCTCAAAATACTTTATTATTATCCTTAATAATTTGTATTTAGTCTATGTTATCAACATATTGTATTATAGTAGATTGTTTTGCATGGAGTAAGACATTTTATCCAATTTGTTACAATTAATCCAAATAATGTCAAATTAATTACTTATATGTATATTAGATATTGGTACTTTACCATTCTTTCTCACATTAATGTCATCCTTAATCTTTCTCTCATATTTATTCACTTCTGATATATTATTGATTATGAACATTTGTGTGAATCAATTACTTCTTTTCCATATTGAAGTTATTATATATATTTTAATGATCAAGGTAAGACATAATACATATTAATGATTTGATTGATATACTAAGTCATTAGGTGATTAATTAGGTGTGTATTAGAGAATAAGGTGATATGCATTTCATATTAATGACCTGATTAATGTATGATTTATGTGTATTAAAGTATGTTATCTGATTATGACACCTAGTGACACCAATGTATCATGAATGTCATTAAGGATGTGTAGGTTAAGGTTAGATTATTACAACTTAGGGTTTAGTTTAACATGATCATTATTCTTCACCTATACCTTCTTAGGATGCATTAAGTCCAAGGCTAGACTACAATTATCTTGCCCATCACATCATTAGGGTTTATTAGTTTATGACATGGTCAACATCATGCTTATCCACTATTAGTATTAAAATGTGAGTTACTCTTATTATGTGCATTAGATATTCATTAGGGTTCAAACATATGAGCTATTCATTAGATGATCATTATATGTTCTTTTGGATACCAAGAAACACGTGGTTACAACTATAACTTGTTTGGTCAAACTAAGGATTCAAGCACACTAACTTACTAATTAGGGAGTTAGGGTTTCTAAAGTTAGAGTAGCTAGATTTTAGTATGTTACATGACTCCATCCCCTTGGAAAGGATTTCATCCTCAAAATCTAACTACCCAAACATCATCAAACCAACTACTCTCCACCCCTTAAAAGGTTTGACCTACCCAGTCAACCTAATCTAGAGGTAAAAGGGAGAGTCTAACTAGACCATATACAAGATCCATCACACTTCACTGCACACTCTGATTTCTTACTAAACACCAAACTTCAAAGTCTAGGTCTTAGGGACAACTATCCAAACATGTGGTTCTATGGGTCATAAGGGAACTATATTGGGTATCCATCCTCAAACAAGTCATTACATCTGGAAGACTGGTTCAACATATTAGGGTTCCTAAAGATAAATCATGTAGATGTCTAAGGCTACTATTACCTAAAAGCATGCAATTTGGGACAATTCATATCAGCTCAGGCTAGGCCGGTATCACATGGATTCGGGAGTCCTCGTAAACCAAGCTAGTGGTGCGGAGGAAAATCTTGCCAGCCCCTAAACCCTGATCCTTTCTAGACACCTTTACTTTCAACTTCATGTCCTAGTAGCTGCCTGAAGGCCAAGCTAAATAACCTCAAGTTACTATGGTCACTTATGCATCTTTTAGTTGTATGTATTTTAGGGATCTATTCATCATTATTCTAATGTGAAACTATAGGATCCTAAATCAACCCTTCATCATCTATTGATCAACTCTAGGGCAAACATGTCACTTAAAGGTAAGGCAAGTATTCTAACTAGGGAGATAAAATTGAAATAGTCAGATTATGACTACCATGGGCTCTGATACCATGCTGTAAAGAGGCGAGATCACCTCCTTACTAAAATTTAAAGGAAGTACAAAACAACCATCTTTTTAGAAAGACAAAAGATATTTAGGGATGCATGTATAATATTTCAAGTAAATAAGCATGCACCAAATATATTATAAAATGTCAATAGCACTGGAAATAAAAGTACTAAGCCTATTACATGGCTTTCATTGTTCATTACATGATTGTTCCCAAAAGAAAAAGATAAGAGAAAATGATCTAGTTATAGAAACCTAGACATCCTTTCAGATAGCTTGAGATCTACTCCTGAGATGACTTCCTTCAAAATTGTCCTTCTCCTTGCTCAGCACCAGTACCTGGTTGGTTGGGAAAGCACCCAGTAAAAAGGGGAAAGAAAACAAGGTATGTGTCACAAAACTAGTCTAGGATAACAAGATAAGTAAAGCAAATAAGAACAGGCTAGGGTTCATCATAAGATGAAGATAACAAGATTTGAGTCTATATTCAAAAGAAACTTGCCATTAGAAATTATATTAAAAAGGATTTGCATGTAAGATAATTATGTCTACCTAACTAAGTAGGGTTGAGGCACCGACCAGACCTCTAACATATAGGTGAGGGCAAAATAAGACATTCCCAGTCACCTACACAATTATATAGGGAAGAATAAAAATATTTCCCAAGGCGATTAAATACATGCCCTCTGTGGGTGGTTGTACATAAGTACTACTACTTTAAATTAAATACAACATAAATCTACATGCTAGAAAAGTATTCATGGAAAGAGTAGTCATAATATTCAATAAGCATGGCAGTGGGGGATAAGACCCAAACAAGAAGAAATTATAATCTAATTTGAGGCATGAACAACATTAGGATTCAAGAATAGGAGATTTAGGGTTCATTTAAGCCTCATTAGGGAAATATAGGGTTTGGCTGCAATTATCCCAACATAGGGTGTAAGGAATGCACATACATAAAGAGGGATTGCACATGCATAAAGTGGGATTGCACATACCTCTCTTACTGATATCAATTACTAACTTTCACCACTTTAATTGAGTCCAAGTTCCACTTTGCCTATATTCAATGTATTAACATGTATTACAATACATAGTGCACATTAATGTATAGAAACCCTAATTTCAAAACTTATTAGAAAAACTCATATTTAGATTTTGAAAATATCACCAATGAACTTATTAGGTTCTCTCGATGAAGAAAACATATTTTTAAGTTAATTTTAGAGTTATTTTTTTTAGGAAAGGTAATGTTATATAATTAAAAAACACATCAAGCAAGCGAAAACCTGCTTATGTGGAGTACCAACAGAGAGTTTAAGAAGAAAAAAAGCAGCTGAAAGAAGAAAAAACTAAAAAAAAGCATAAGGAGACATAGTCCAGCTAGCTGGGGGAGGCACCCCTTAAGACAAACCTCCTATCAAAAATATAATGTTTTTGCATCCTAGAGATTTTCCTGATTTGACCAGCCCTTGATTTAGAGAAGAAATCATAGAAGTTGATGCACTAAGCTGACCCCAGCCTCATCGTCCACCATAGCTTTAAGATCACAGAGAAAAGTTGCTTCAGATTCACCTTCTTCCGATTCATCCATTCTTCCTTCTGCTATTTTTCCTGCAATTTAGTAAGGATGTGAAGATCGACATCTATTTGTGTTATAATAATTCTTTCCAATTTTTTGATGTTGTTGAAAGTTCTATTGTTCCTTTCTTTCCATAGATTCCAGCAGATTGTGATGAAAAGATCATTGCTTTTGAAATTTTTGTAATGTCTTGAAGGTGTTATTTGGATGGGGAAAATGGCTTCCTGGAGATCAGGAAGGCAATTTCGCATGAAGTGTGAAAAGATTGCTTGAGAGAATGTGCATTTAAAGAAGATGTGGTTGACCGAATCACTATTTTTTTCACAGAGGGCACATCTAAAAGGTCCAATGAAACCCTTTTTTGTGATGTTTTCACCTGTAAGAAGTTTATTATGTAAAAGAAGCCATAAGAAAGTTTTGTATTTTTGTGGCCATTTTTGTTTCCAAAGCTTAGTTGAAGATGGGGAGATACCTCTGAATGAGAGAAAGTTGTAAGCTAGTTTGACCGAATACTCTTTCCCCCACTTCCACGAGATGTTATTTGAGGTGTTGTTTTCTAAAGAACTAGAGAGGTTTCTGAATTCCTTTTGACTTACCTGGGAAAGGATACATCTTTTGAATGAGTTTGATCTGTTATTAGTGATGAGCGAAAGGGCTTTATCAATTTTTAGGTTGAGGAGTTTTTTTGGAATAGACCAAGATGTTTTGAGATTTAAAATAGAGCTGTTTTCATACCATGGATCAGACCAGAAGGAGATGTTTTTGTGAGAATGGGGAGGAGTAATTAAGATTTGTGAAATTGTTTTTATATTTTTATTGATGAATTCCCAGAGTGGGGAAGCCGATTTCCGCTGGATTTGGTGCCAAGGAGGTGAGTTATGGTAGTATTTGTTAGTGATGAGATTTGTCCAGATTTTCTTTTTATTTTGGGTAAGACAGTCAATGATTTTGGCAATGAGGCAGAGAGAGTGTGTTTCAATGTTTATAATTCCCCAACCTCCTTGATCAAGTGGAGCTGAAATCATTTTCCAATTAACTAGATGATAGTGTTTCCCAGGTTTATCTAGTTTTTGGACATTGTTCCAAAGGAAATTTCTTCGGATTTTGTCTAGTATGGATTTAGTTTTTTAGGGTAAGGGAATGCAGCTTAAGAAGTGGGTTGTTATAGGTGTGATGACACTATTTAGCAGGGTGAGCCTCCCCGAGAGATTTAGGAAGTTGTTTTCCCAGCTGGTGAGTTTAATGTTTATTTTTGAAATTATGGGTTTCCAAATAGCATTGGAAATGTTAAACGGGATGATAGGGAGACCCAGGTACTTGATCGGGAAATCTTCTGTTCTGCATTTTAGCAAGTCTTTTAGGTTCTCCAAAGACAATTGTTGAATGTTTACCCCAAAAATGGAGGATTTTTGAATGTTTACTTTCAGCCCAGAGATATAAGAGAAAATACCTATGATCCTAAAAATATTCTGGACAGAGGATATATCTGGTGAGGAGAAAATGATCGTGTCATCAGCGAATTGAATAATGTTCTCCTTGCAGACATCAGGAGCCAAAATGAGTTCATTTTGCTTTCCCATATGAATCATGCGAGAGAGAATGGTGGTTAATATGATTAAAAGGTAAGGAGATAGAGGGTCCCCTTGTCTAAATCCATTTGGAGTTATGATGATGAAGATGTAATTTTTATGGATTTTATGCGTTAAATTCATTTAAAAAAAATCACCCTTAGTTACACCATGAAATCAGACCTTGAAAATATTTTTATTAGATATATATTAATTTTCCAAATCCAAAACATATTTATTTGTCAAATTTGGATAAGTGGATTAGAAGATATGAATTTTTCAATACTGACCAATAGGAAATTGCCACATCATCAAACCGATTGAGATAATTAAAGAGAGAGGGAGAGGGAGTAAACACCATTTTACCCAAGATCAGGTTTGAAGTTTAATAGGTAACCAAACTAGAGCTTCTATAGAAGGTAAAACAACAAGAAACCAAAACCCTAGAAGATCATGGTAAAAAGAGATGGAAATCATCGATTTTAATCATAGAAGCATGAGTTTTAAGCATGTACTAAGCAATATATGAGAAGGGGGTTAACAAAACTTGCCACTAGGAAGGCAAGAAGGTCCAAACAGAAAGGATCCCGATATTAGAAGGTCTATTTGCTCCAAGCCAAGCTCCTTTCTTGAGCAAAGATCACCTTCTCCACTTTAGAGGTGCAAACCCTAGCAAAAGAGCATGGAGATGAGATGTTTTAGGGTTCTAGGTGGAGTTTTACCATGGAAGGTCATGTTTTCGACTTGGAAGAAGGTGGTAGGAATACTAACAACATGAAGAAAGGGAAGGAAAGGAGGATTCTTACTAGTCTTGGTCAAAATCACCAAGGAGGAGCTTGAGAAATCCTAAATAGAGAAATTTGGAACCCTAGGAGCCTTCTTCACCAAGGTAGGCACCCTCTTTTACCTTGGGACAACAACTTTGTGGCCAAAAATAGAAGGGACAATGATCTAAAATGTGGGAAAGAGAAGGAGATTATTTCTTCTTGGATTGGTAGGTGGGAAGGGATAGGCGTGGCTTTATAAAGAAGGGGGCAAGCATGAGGTGTCTATGTGACTTTCCATGTGTCCTTAGGCTAAGGCTTCATGGCCATGCAAGAGGACAGCTCATAGAGACTTCTTGTATGTCCAAGGTCGGTCCTAAAAGCCCATGTAGGCTTCTAGGCCATCCCCACCGTCCTCCATTCAAAGAAATAACCCCATTGGTTGATAGCTTTTAAAGATAAGCTCATTTATAAAGAGGGTAATCCCTATAATGCCCTTGGAAAGTAACACCTTCAAACCAAGGTGCAACTAGGTTCCCCATGGTTTAAAATGTTGAGAATGGTAAGGTAATATCTAATGATTAATATTCAGGTGATAATTTGCAAAGAAAACCTCCCAATTGGGTAAATTGCATAAAAGTCCAGAATGTACCTAAAATTTCCTAACTTGCACAAACAACATCCAAATCGAACAAATTTTGAAACGTAGGCTCATTTTATGTTTTAAAATCACATAAAAAAGTTATGTTAAGGTTTAATGCACTTAATTATGGTAATTCATCTTGTTTAATATATTAATCAAGGTTTAGGGCCTTGCACTTCTAGCAACAAATTAATAAACCATTGTTCTACTAAAGTGGTGATTTTACATTTTAAATCTTTAAATAAGATTTCACCGAGGTATTTGTGAATAAACCCTTACATTAGTATAATTATTGAACAAATGTTCACCAAACCACTATAAATTCCACAATTTAAGCATCAAGGCCAAAAAGGATAGAAATGATAGGAAAATATTGGGAAAGGGCCAAAAAGAGAATATGTCAAAGTTTCAGTATGTTATAGAGATAATTATGTGATACATGAACTATGTGTTTAGGTCTTATGACATGGCTGAGACTTTAGCCTAGTTTGAGTTAATATCCTTCGGCGTTATGATGAGGGATTGATATCCCATGGAAGTACAATAATGGTGATAGCCGTGTATGGAAGGGTTATCAAAGTGATGATGGGACAAGTTGTATCTCATACGTTATATCTTCTGGGGTTGTATATTACTCTTTCTTTTGTAGGATTTTTTTAGAGTTTATACGTTGTAACTTGATTGATGCTAAAAGATACTCAAATGGCATAACTAATCAAGTGAAACCCTAATCATGTAGTTGGCATGTTCCATAGATCTATTCTAGTGTCAGTACATGTTGGATGGTGAAACGAGTAATTCCTATGGGAGCCTTAGAGTGCATATTTTTTAATATGTGGGGGTGCAAGTTGAGTATATATCCTTGCGTCCATCATTACAGGTTATGGAGGATGACTGAGGTCATGCCTCAAGTTTCTTGTGATCTATGACAAGAAGTAGTATAAATGTAGGATTCCTCTAATAGAATGGCCATGCATGAGCCTGCTCTCTAGAGCCATGACCTGTACCAAGGCGGGCTAGTTGTTTTTCAGCTTGAATATATGTCGTTGTTGGCAGTTGACTTTCATGTCTCTGCATTGTCTCTCATACTAACAAGGAGTAGTGTGGAGAGATCATGGATTCTGGCTCTTCCATTGATCTTGTATGGCACTGACTTCGACTTTGTAGTTGTCAGTTGGATTTGGGGTGGTATGACTCAAATCCTCAGGGCATAATAAAAGATGTCACATAACCGTGTAGTACATTTGCTTAAGGTTAAACACAATTCACATTGGATGACCCTATGTCTTGTGTCTTGTACTATTTAATTATAGAAGTTATACATGTTCTTCATTTTCCTTCTAAATGTATAAATTGATCTACTGCTTAGTGGTCAATACCTAACTTTGCTTAAACAATGTTAATTTCTTTGCTCATATCATTTAGCTGAATCTGCTCAACTGGATAATAATGCTACCTTCCTGCTTTAAGCTTATATGTGATAATCATAGACATTGGCGGAGAGTTTTACCTCTTACTAGGACATTTCTTTTCACCCCGTGGGTTTCTACATCTTTTAAGTGGTCGTGCACGACAAGGAAGAGATTGTGCGGATGAGGCAGAGCAGCAAGACTAGTAGTAATTGTTACAGGTTGGATATCATGCTAGTGTTTTGTAGTAGAGCCCTATGTGTTGTCCATGTACTCTCAGGTCCATGGGCATGTTTTGTAGATGTTTGTATATCAAGACGAGGTTTTGGTTGTATGCCATGACTGTATGTCTTATCTTGTAATTATGAATTGGTATCTCTTGTATAGGTTTTTGGCATGAGGGCCATTGAACAACCATGTATACATCTTTGTTGCATGATATGAAATACAGGTAATCATAGTCTTTGGACTTGAATGTAATATGTTCCACTTGAGATGGCTAGTATGAGTTGGTTTTAATTTATCCTATTTTGTGGTAACGTGGTTTTGTTAGTGATAATTCCATGCTTTTTTTAGTAATCTCTTTGTGGTGTCATCGGGGTATCACATCTTCCTATATGGGACAGAAGGCTTCTTCAAGAACTTATGGATGTCCAGAAGGGTAAGCATGGGGTCAAATCTCTTGCAAAAAAACTTTGGGGTCTAGAAAGTCACGGTATTGAGGATAGGAAGACATCCAAGAAGTAATGACATCAATACCAGAGAAATAGGTATTCAAAGGATCCTTAGAGACAGTTATCTTGGTATCGCCTATCATTGAAGTCAATATGACTTGAGTATTATGTGGTGGGACTAGGGTAAAATAATTCCACATCAAATTTGTGTAGAATTCAAGGACATGGCATTTGAGAAGTATGAATTCTCTACACACAAAGCACTAACATGATGTACTTTGCAAAACCTAGATACCTCTTTAATCACCTCACTCATTGCAAAATGAGGTTTAAACAAGGATTGAAGTGGAAAGGGAGTCCTAGTAAGTAATTCCTTATACCTATTCAAGGCTTGAGTTGAGATGAAGGAGGTATGATCGAAGGAGATGTGCCTTGGAGCAACTGGTGTGGATGATGCTCCAGTTGCGGAAGATCTCTTCCTACAGTTGGAGAACATAAGGACGCATGGAGAGTAGATAACCACCAAACGAAGGAGAGAAAGAATGAGACACATTGCCTAACCACCTAGGTCATGATGGGGAGAGGCAAGGAGGGTTGATCGAAGGCTAGTAAGGGTGTAGGAAGCATTTGTCTAGCCTAAGGTTGGAGGACAAATACTGGAGGATGGGTATTCAGTCAACTTTCTTTAGGTTAGAGAAGAAAAGTCATCTGATCCCCTTTTTAATTTTCATCCAGTCATGTGATTGATCAAGTTTTGTGTGTCAAAAATGCCACTACACAAGTATGTCAGTTCAATCCTCACCCAAGGATCGGTCAAGTTGTATCAGGACAAACTCGACCGATCGTCAACCTGGTCCAAAACATAGAAAATTTAATTCTAAGCCTCTAGAGTGCTATATAAATTTATTTTTCTAGCCTAACATGTATTTTAAACATATTGAGGCACATTTCACTAGTCATTGGCTACTATTTTGCAGTAAAGCATCTGTTTGCAAAAAATAGCCGAAAATAAGTGAAACAAGGCATGAAAACATGGCAATTATAGCAATTACCAAGCATAAGGTGATCAAGACATGAGCAAGACATAGAGGTATGTGAACATCTATATAGATTGCATGTCAATATCATCAATAATGGTTATAAGTAGTTTTGATCTAATGAAAGTAAATTTCTCTCTAGCTAGAGGTTTCATGAAAATGTATGCAAGCAGATTCTCTATGTCCACATGTGTGATATAGATATCCTTCTTGGCAATGTGGTCACCAAGAAAGTGATGATGTATCTCTATAAGAAACATTTGGTCTCCTCGGTGAAATATTTTCTTCTTATCTTATTGTTATCCCATTCCTTGGTTCTCTCTTTGTATATTTTTGCATTTTTCATATGCATCCATCTGAAGCTCCTCAAGGTCTTGAAGTTGCAGTAGTCACTTTTTACCTATCTTTGTTTCAAAGTTGAGAAACTTGATGTCCCATAGGACTTTGTGTTCTAGCTCTATAGGGAAATGGAAATAATTTCCATATATGAGCATGAATTTCGTGGTACCTATGGTTGTCTTGAATGCTATCCGGAGTGCCCAAAGAGCATCATCCAGTGTGAGATTCTAATCTTTCCTTGAACTTGAAACATGTCTTATCTAGAATTTTCTTGAGTTGTCTATTAGATACGTCAATGTGCCCAATAGTTTGGGGATAGTATGGAGTAGAATTCTTTTGCTTAACTCCATACTTGGTGAGAAGATTACCGAAATGTTTCTCACTGAAATGTGTACCTCCATCTAAAATTACAACTCTTAGAACTCCATAGATAGGAAAGATGATCTTATGAAATAATTTTATGACTAGTTTAATATCTGGAGCTTGAGTAGGAACAACCTCTACCCATTTTGAAACATAATAAAAAACAACCAAAATATATTTATAGACATAGTGGTATGGGAAGGGTCCCGTACACCTCACATATCAAATACCTTTACCTCAAACATGGAGTTGATAGGCATTTCATCTCTTCTTGATATACTTTCCATCCTTTGGCATTTGTCACAAGCTTTGACATAAGCATGAACTTCTCATAATAATGTCGGCCAATAGAAACCTACTTGCAAAATCTTTTTAGTTGTCTTCTCCCCTCTAAAGTGTCCTCTGTAGGAAGAAGAATGGCAATGGGAGATGATGGTAGGAATCTTTTATTTAGCTACAAATTGTCAGATCAGCCCATTTTTCCCTTACTTGAATAGCAATAGGTCATCCCAATAATAGAATTTGACATCATGGATGAACTTCTTCTTCTGATGATATGTGATATTGGGGCGGAGGTGTCCACTAAGAGAGGCTAATTGTAGTAGTATTTTCACAATATATATAAGAAGCATATAAATGAATGCTAAAGTCTTGGAGAATTTACATCATCCATAGGACTTGGTCACAACAACTCCCAGTTGTAATGTATTCAACCTAGGTATTTGAAATAGCCATTGTGTTTTGTTTCTTAGAGAACCAACAAACCAAGCATGGTCCTAGGAAGAAGCAAGTTCCAATTGTGCACTTTTATCAAACAAACAACCTACATAATTAGTATCACTATAGGCCATAAGAGTAAAGTCCCTTGACTTGGGATACCATAGTCCAAAATGTTGGGTTTTGGATAGATACCTCAAAATCCTCATAATCGCTATGAGATGTGATTTTCTTGGACTTGATTGAAAGCAAGCACACAAGCCAACACTAAACATTATGTTAGGTCTAGAAGCAGTTAAATGGAGTATACTTCCAATCATACCTCTTTAGAGCTTTTCTTCTACTTTCTCACCTTCTTCATCTTTGTCAAGCTCGGTAGTGTTTCACATGGGGGTGTCCATTGGCTTTATGTTCTCCATCCCAAAACACTTAATAAGTTCACTAGTGTACTTGCCTTGGATGATGAAGTTACCTTCCTCGGTTTGCTTGATTTGGAAGCCGAGGAAGAAAGCAAGCTCCCCCATCATGCACATTCTCAAACTCACTCTACATAAGAGAACTAAACTCCTTGCAAATATCAAGATCAGTTTCTCCAAACATAATATCATCAACATAAATTTGTATGATCAAAAAATTGCTAGAAATGTGTTTTAGACAAGGTAGAATTGACTTTGCCCGTGATATAGACATTGTATAGAAAAAGGTTATTTATTTTCTCACACCAATCTCTAGGGGTTTGTTTGAGTCCATAGAGAGCTTTTTGTAACAAATAAACATGGTTAGTAAATTTATCACATTCAAATCCAGAAGGTTGAGCCACATAAACTTCTTCTCAATTTCACCATTCAAAAATGCACTTTTAACATCCATTTGATAAAGCAAAAAATTTTTATAACTAGCAAAAGAAAGTAGAATTCTAATAGATTCAAGTCTAGCAACAGGTGCATAAGTTTTATAAAAATAAATACCTTCAAGTTGGTTGTAACCTTGAGCTACTAACCTTGCTTTCTTCCTTACCACATTTATACTTTCATCAATCTTGTTGCAGGTAGACCCACTTGGTGCCAATGATCTTTGTATCACTTGGTCTTGGCACTAGGTCCATACTTTGTTCTTTTGAAATTGTTCTAACTCTTCTTGTATGGCTAGGATCCATTCATCATCCTTGAGAGCTTCTGTGACATTCTTTGGCTCAAGTTGAGAGATGAAGGTGTTATCAGCTTGTTCTTTGTTGTAAGCAACCTGTGTCTTCACCCTTTCAAAGCGATTACCTAGGATGAGCTCTTTTAGATGATAATTTGTAAAGTGAGGAGTTGGATCCTTCTTTTCTTCTTCTTTCTCTTCTTCATCAACTAACACCTCATTTCCTTTATCAATAATGTTGAGCTCCTTCAAGTGAGGGATCACCTCATCTACAACATCATCATTAACAATATTCTTGGAAGTAGAGGGGTTAGTCTCAACAAATTTAACATTTATAGATTTTTTTACTTTAGACAATTCGATGTTAAACACGCTATAAGCCTTTCTAGTGGTGCTATAGACAAGAAAGAAATCCTTGTATGATTTTGCATCAAACTTATTGAGAGAATCCTTGGGGTTAAAAAAAATAAGGACAACCAAAAATATGAAAGAAATCAATAGACGGATTTCTACAATGCCACAACTCATAGGGGGTTTTCTTTGAATATGGGTGAGTGAAAATATGGTTTTGTAAAAACCATGAAGTACTAATAGATTTGCCCAAAACTTCTTTGGAGTATCATACTCTAGAAGCATATTCCTAGCCATTTCCTATAGTGACATATTATTTCTCTCGACATCCCCATTTAGTTGAGGTGTTCAAGGTGAAGAAAAGTTATGTGCACACCTAGATTCCTCACAAAACTGTTCAAACAAGTCATTTTCAAATTCTCCCCCATGGTCACTGTGGATAGAGACGATCTAGTAAGAAGCTTCATTTTCAACTCATTTACAAAAGGTCGAGAAAACATCAAGAGTATCTCTTTTTGAAACAAGAAAGAAGGTCCAAGTATAGTGAAAAAAGTCATCGACAATAACAAGACAATACTTTCTACTATGAAGTGATTGTGCACGCATTGGTCCAAAAGATCAATGTGAAGAAGTTCAAGAGATCTTTTGGTACTAAGGACTCCTTGAAATTTGAAGGAGGACATGGTTTGATTTTCTTGGGTACAAGGTTGGAATTCCTCTTCCTTTTCAAAATCCAATGTAGAAAGTCCCTTTACCAATTCATTTTAGTTCAACTTCTTCAGTTGATCGATATTACATGACCAAGCCTACAATGCCATAAAGAAATATCATTCAAATTGACAACAAGACACCTACCAAAAATAGGCTTAATAGAGTCAATAACAATAACATAGAGATTACCATTTCTAGATCCCTTATATATAACATTGTAGGAGAGGGAATCTAGAAGCAATCATTCAAGCAAGGTAAAAAGAACAAGATAGACATTATCACATAATTGACTAACACTGATTAAATTGTGATGTAGGCCATCCATAAGAATAATATTTTTGATGCATAGTGAATCACCTACATCACCCTCCTATCACTTTACCTTTATTGTTGTCACTAAATGTCATTGATCCTCCTTTCTTCTTTATGAATTGGTTGAAGTGGTTGATTTCACCTGTCATATGCTTTCACCAACCACTATCAACAATCAATTTTCCTTTTACCTACAATAGAGGAAGATGGTGGTGCCCGATTCAAACCTGGAGTCTTTGGGACCCATTTCATCTTTGGGTTGGTCCCCTTCTCTCTATAAGGACAATAAGTAGAGTAATGGTCATCACTCTTGCAATGCACACAAACCATAGGATTCTCAGATTCAGATAACTCTCCATGAAAGATAGGAGGTCCCATACTCTTTTTCTTACCCTTTCCATTTCTCTTTCTCTATGGATATCCCTCATATCCTAAACCACTTTTACCATTATGTTTGGTAGAGTGATCTAGAACTTCATTGATGGACTTTTTCCCTTGGATGAATTTCTACATGGAATCGCTAAGGTTGTGATTATCATCACTAAGATTAATTACAATACAAGATAAACTAGTAAGATCATCTTGTGCATGAAGTAAGTCATCCTCCAAATAGAGGGCTTTAGTATGATAGGAATCTCTATCAAAAGTAAAGCTACCTCAATACTAGGCAATAGAGATCTAGAAGATAGATCACTAATTTGAGTAAGCAGTCTAGCTTTTTTAGTTCTAATCATGATAAGCTCATCAAGATAAATCCTATTCTCATCTTTAATAGAATCACAAGCAAGTCTAATATCATCAATTTCAGTTCTAAGTAAGACAAGCTCATCTACTCGGGCTTGGTTTTCTTCCTTAAGACTGTTGATGTTATTAAGGTAGATGTCATTCTCTACTCCATCTCCATTGTATTGGATCTCAAGATCAAGAAATTGTCCTTGCAAGGAATAAATTCTATCGAGATGAAACTTCTCATTTTGATCAAGTATATCAACTTTAACATACAAACCATACATATCTTCTTCTTCTTCTTAGATTTTGCATTTGAAATAAGAAGAGCAGGTAGCATTAAGCATATCAATGAGGGTTTCCTTATATAACTCATGTAAGCTTAGCTCACTTACCTCACCAATGTCTTCACTTGTAGAGGCAATGAGTACAAGGTGAAATTCTCCCTCATTGGAGCTTGCATCACTAGAAGAGGATTCTTCACATGTGGCATGGGTTGCATCTTTCCTCCTTTTATCCTTTTTGTCCTTATTCTTATACTTGTCATCCTTATGTAGTCCTCCCTTTTCTTGGAACGGCTCTTGTGGTAGGACTTCTTAGCCTTGGGGCTTTCATTGACCACATTCATAGCACCTTGGAGTGGAGTAGTAGAAAGGCTTTCATTTGAAGTGCTTGCCCATAGAGTAGTTAGCTTCATGCTCACTTCAGGCTTCATCTTCACTTGAAGAAGGAGAAGTAGACCAACATGCATGTTGTTGTTGTTGGAGTGCTTCTATTTGATATTTGAATGCACTGTCTTTTATCTTATTTGATTCCTTCTCTTCTTACTTTTCATCTTCCTCTTTCTTATCAAGCCTTGGCTCATGAGCTTGGAGATTGCCAATGAGCTCTTCGGTGGCAATGTCACCAAGACTTCTAACTTCTTCAATGGAAGTCACCTTGGATTCCCATCTCTTTGGGAGATACCTTAAGATCTTAGAGTTGATGGTACCCTGGTCCATGGTGTGGCCCAATTGAGCCAGTCCATTGATGATGGTGTTGGGCCTTGTGTACATTTCCACCACTCTCTCCTTCTTTCCCATCATGAAGTTTTCAAGGAGACCCTAGAGCATGTGGATCTTAGACTCCTTGACTTGCTTTGTGCCTTCATATGTGATGCACAACTTGTCCCAGATATCATGGGTTGTGTAACAAGAGGAGATGTGGTTGAACTCACAGGAGGTGAGGGTTGCATAGATGATGCTTACTGCCATTGCATTCAGTTGTGACTTCTTGATTGTAGCTTCATCCCAAGTGGATATCTCCCCCCACTGGCTTCTTGTATGGAAGAATCACCATCTTCCACATGCCATAGTTAATTTCTTGAAGGTAGAATTGCATCTATCATTTCCAATAAAGGAAATTTGTCTCGTCAAAGGCTAGGGGTCTAATGGAGAAGCCTCCCTCTAGGTTGAGGGACCCAAGTAGGTTGTCTCCCATCTTCTTGTCTCATGGGATAACTTGTCGGAGAAGACCATGGATCCATTACCACTTGTTAAATCAAATGGGCTCTAAAGGGGGTGAATAGAGCTAAAATCACTTGCACAAAACTTGTTAGACCTTCAAGTTACAACAATGTATGGGATTGCAAATATTGAATGTGTAGTGCAACTAAACATACATAGCAAGGATGAGAGAGATTGAACAAGCACAAAAATACACACTATTTAGAGTTGTTCCAATCCCCAAATTAGGAGAAAGTCAGTCCACTACCTATAAAGGTCAAGCCATAGGATTTTGTAACCAATGTATACTTATATTCCATTATAAGACATACAAAATGACCTTCCTTTTCCCAGTCAAGGATACCCATCCTTCCATTTGGAAAAAAAGAAGCCAATAACCAACCAAGGTCTTACTTATCTGGAGGAGCTAGAGTCTTCTGCCTCTACAAGGTCTTACCCACTCTTGCAAGCAGTTGGACACTTTCTCTAAGGAGATCCCCTTCTTACAACAAGTCTTTTACCTTGAAGGATTTACACACTCTGCTCCTGAATCTTCAACCTTGACCTTTTCCTTCACCTTGGAGAAGCTTTTCCACCTTATTCTATAGCTTGAAGAAGCTTGAACCTTCTCCTTCACTTGGAGAAACTTTCACCAACTTGATCTTGAAGAAAGGGGTTGGGGAAAGGGAAACTTTGAGAGCTTTACAAATCTACAATGAAGTATCTCTCTCACATAGATCCTATCTCACTCATATGGATGTTTTGACTTGTAAACAAGATAGATAAAGAGGATCAAGTAGACTGGATGCACTTAACTATATCTAGGAGATTGAATAGCATGAAGGAGAAACTTTGAAATGAACTCCAAGAGGTTCTATTTATAGTTAGGGGTGTCCACTAGGGGGTAGGAGCACTAAGAATTGTTTCTCGCCATTTGGGGTGTTGCAACAGATATGATTTTGAGATATGCAACACCCTAATGGTTAGAGTCACTTTTTCTGCACACTTCGTACTGTGCAGTGGATTGAGTTTCAACAAAGGTAACTCGACAGATTACACTATGCAAAAAAGCTAATTTGAAGCATCTATCGATTTTATCTTGGATGAAACTTGGCCGAACCACTTAAATCAGTTTTAGTCAGTGCAGGGATCTGTTGAGTTCTGTGTATAGTAAACTCGACCAAACTTAAATATCTCCAAATTCATCAAGGGGTTCGGTTGAGTTTGTCACAGGGGAAACTCAACTGAAAAATGCCCTATAATGAATTTTGAAACATGTCATTAAATTTATTAAATGCTCAAATTTAGAGCTCCTGGTTTTTTCTCATCTTAGTTACAAGTCATTACATCAATACAAATGATTATAAAATCATCCTAAGGGTTTTTTTGGTTTTCCAACTAAGTGTCTTTGCATTGCTTTTGACTTGACCTTGATCCATCTAGGGCTTGATTGAATTGATCATTTTCATGTACCTAATTCCTGAAATCAATCTCAAATAGACATATTAGCTACATATGAATGGAGTGGTTAAGTCATTAACAAAATATGAACAATCTTAACTCTCAGGTCAACAAGATCTAGTATTAAGAGGATGACAATTCCATGCCTCACATTCAATCTAGATATACGAGACATAGGAACTATATGATTATGATAACATTGAACATAGAAAGTTTTTCTTAACTTCATGATTACTTGGGTATCAATGATGTGTTGCTAAATATCGCTCATTTCTCATGAAGTCATAATTTGGTTTTGGACATTCACTGCTAATGTAATTTGGGACCTATAGGGTCACACGCATAGGATGCACTAGGAAGAGAGGTTTAATCAATGATAATAATTTATTTGGTTACTAAAGTGTTAAGGTAATAAAAATAAATAATATTGGTTGTTGGTCAACTAATAGGTGTGTCAATCGACTGACTGGTGTCTCCAATCGACTGAGTGGACTTTTTCAACTCTGGTTGATGGAATCAGTTAGTCAATCTATTGAAATGTTTAAATCAATCTATTGATGATTAGAGTAGCCAGTCGATCGTTTGGAGTGTTCCATCGACCGATTCAGTCGAATTAGCATGTTTGAATGAGTCACATGAGTTAATGTTGGCCAAAATGATACACATAAATCATTGTAATAAAAGTAGTGTTATTGCACCGTTGACCACAAGCCAATTGATTGATTGGATTGGCCAATCGATTGACAAGTCGTGTGCAACAGCTGCCCAGTCACGAGATTTGACCCTTCGTCTTCTTAGGGTTTGTGAAATCTTGGCCTAGTCACTTCTATTGAAATGGGGATGGTCAAGTCTCTCTACACACTCTCAAAACATAGAGACTTGTATTCTCATAGTTTTGGTAACATGAGAGCCCAAGACGTCTTACCAGTGAAATGGATAGATAGAAAGGGAGAAGGCAGTTGACATTAGTATGTTGACAAACAAAGGGGAAGCTCCTTTTTTTGGGTCAAGAAGCAGAGCGTGGAGTTCCCAGTGATCCGTGTGGACTACGTAGAGGTGTGGAAGCCTTTGTTGCTATGCTAGGAGGACACCTTGAATTATTGTCTGTGTGTGCAACACCAGGAGGACACGTCAGTCATCGTATGTCTGTAGCTTAAGAAGGAAGTGCATTTCCATGTAAGGATAGTCATTGGACTTGCTCCAGGACAAGGTACATTATGCACCCTCTTTCCTAATATATTGTTGTTGATGCAATCTATTAGTTGGGAAATATGGATACAAATGGATACCCTTTTATTTTACCAATTAAACATTAATAGATACCCTTTTATTTTTCCAATTATTCATTAATTATCCTTAATAAATACCCTTTTGTTATATGAACTAATCATTTGCCTTATCTAACAATTTACCATTTAATAATAAATGTAAATAAAAAATATAATTTGTTTTGATGATTCAACGAATGTACAAGGTGGTACCATAGAAAAATTAACCTTAATACCCTAGTTAGGATGTTGTTAAATTAGTTTAAGGATATTATCTTGAAATTACATAGGGAATTCATCAATTATTTTAGAAAATCCTAAAGTAAAGTTTTACACCTAGAGACTGAATGGTACAAGTCTCCACCCTTTATAAGAATTAACCAACACCCCAGCTAACCACTTAACTATGCATAAAGGTAAATCAACTAAAACTTACATATCCAAAACTTCATATCATCCATTGCTCCACGTTCAAATTTTTGGTTTTAAGGGTTTGATGCCACTAGATAGATGGTTTTTATGTAAGAAATGTCTCGACTACATCACACTTCTTTAAGTGGTGACTTGGTTGAAGAAGTCATCAATATGATCTTGAATACTTTTCTTTTTGTACATATATATCGTAATGGAACATAAGGATAATGAGGAAACTTTACATTACAAATGTAAAAATGGCATCAAAATCATTTGAGAACCAACTATATGGCTTATCAACATAACTAGTTCATTATCGCTTCCTTCAAACAAGGGTGGTTTGATCTTCCAAGTACAAAAAAGGGCAGATGATAAGCATCTAAAATTATAGTTATATGAGACAAAGATATGATTTCCTATTACATGATTTCAAGTAATCCAAAATCCTTATTGGGTATAGAATCCATTATTCATTGTGTCATCTAAATCATAACTTGACTCAATAAGGTAAATATATATCCATATAAAGTTAACATCAACTAGGCATCTAACTTAGAGTATAGAGGTGAGATACATGAATATATAAGGATCTTTATAAGATACCCTATTGAATTCCTCAACTAGACCAAATGTATGAGTTCTACAAAACTCAAGGTAAAGGTTATGCAGTGTCATGGAAGATAAGGTTTAAACTAACTATACTGAGACAAATCCATGTTCAAAGGCAAGATCTGGATAGATATATGTGTTGGTGATATGCCCTGAGAGCCAATCATATGATGATTGTAATGGCACATCTTTTAATTTATTTGATTATTAATAAAGGAAATTTTTATTATTATATTTGTTTCAATATGAGAAAATGAATAAATATAATAATGTCATAAATATGTATGACTCAATAACATGTGAATTAAGGTTGAGGACATGAACATGTGATCATGTGTATGTTAAGAGTATTCATTCTTGTCTTAGTCCCTATTCAGATATTATTGTGGATATTAGGACAACAATAATACATTGAGAATAGTGTGTGTTGTTGATGACTATGTCTCAAATATTGCATATTAAATCAAACACATAGGTACTTTTATGAACAAGTGTACTGGACATACCCACTTTAAGTGTGATACATGGAAGTCAATAATGGCGATCACAATCACATCTCAATGCAAAAATGGTGATTGTGGCCCTTAGACCTGATGTCACTACAGTGATTACATATGGTTCATTGTGCTTTAATAGTACCAAGTGTGACCTTGAATAAGGGTCTTTATACAAGTAGTGTTTAGGTGCATTGTGATTCATGTGGATTATTGTGAGTGACATAGATAGAATTTGTCCCTCCCATTAGAGTGATATCCTATCCACTTGATGAGTAAGACTATGAAATGCATGGACATGCATATGTGAGTCAATATATGATATTGAGCTCACATGTATCTTAGGTACTCTACTCTAGATCAAGAAACAAATATTGAACATTAAGAGTATGATGTTTTAATGCCTTAGATTCAACTTGAATATCAGAGATAAAGGGATTATACAATCTCTATAACATTGGTCACAAACTAGGTTAAAGTGGTTCTCCAATTTCTCCAATCGCTTGGGTAGAAATGAAGTTTTTCTTGATACCAATAATTTCTTATGAAGTCATAATTTGAATATGAACATCATTACCAGCATAATTTGGAGCCCATAGGGTCACACACATAGGATGCCTTGGAATAGGAGTATAATTATAGACATGATTGAAAATATTCCAAGTCAAATTGATTACTAGAATGTTTACATAATCACCTAGAATAATGTTGTAATTGGTTAAAAGCTTTAAGTCAATTGGTTGTATTTAAATTATTGACTTATATGACAAGTCGATCGACAAACCTCGAGCAATCGGTTAGATGCAGTCAGGTCGTGGAAAAGTAGTTAATATATTAGTGTGATTAATTGATTTATTAACTAACGACGTGATTTCGGAATACTTTGATTGTCTTTTTGGCTATCTATGAGCTGGCCGCATTAAATGCATCTAAAATCTTTCATTTCTTGAGGTTTTTGAAACCCTACTTCTTTTTCTCTCCTACTTAAAGGGGGCATGACGACAGGATCACACAAAAATGCTCTTGTACCTAAACCCTAGTCATCATTGTCCCAAAGAGAGATAGAGCGAAGGAGAATGATCACAATGCTATCACATCACCAATCGAGAGGCTTCTCCTTCCCACCGACTTAGGTAGCTTGACGAGGAGTTCTAGTCCATCCGTGTAGACTCTGTAGATATACAGGCGATGAAGGACTGCGTTCAGAGGACATCGATGAGGACTATCTTTCCACATGAGGAATGACACATGCCAATATGCGAGATGGACGTCATTGGACTTTTTATATAATAAGGTATACCTCACACACGCTTTATCCAAAAACATTGTTGTCAATGAGATCTACTTGTAAGATAGTAGAGAATTGTTTTTTATTGTTCCCATTGTGTTTTGTCACCTCCATGATTCCTAACCGTAATGGAGTTAGTTCAGTTTGTCACTCGATAAAGATATGGCATATATATATATATATATATATATATATATTCTTAACATGTGAATTAAAATGGTCATCTAATTATACGCATCCTCTTGCAGTACTATAGTGACCTATTTTCATTTAGTCCTCTAATTAGGGTTTACTCAGATGATTACAAGCTTAACTACAATGATCATTATTTAAGATTATTAGTGATTCTAGTTAGTTATTATGTTTTAAGTCTTATAAGAAACTCTAAGCATGCCTTGTTTCAAATATATAGGTTTGAAAAATAGAAAACCCTAATTTTTTGAATTTATAATTTTCATTAAAAATATGTTAAGTATAATGGTGTGCTAAATAATTAGTAGTATTTATAAATAACTATTATCTACTTAAAAATTTTATATGGTTTGAATAACTCAATTATAAGTTTTTGCAAAATATTATAATTTTTGGATGTTTTATAACATATTTCTCAGACAAGTTTCCCCAAAACAAACTCAGTGGACCACACATTCTAGCTAAAATGTAGTAGCCTTGTGTTTGATTTTTATCTATTTATACCTATATTTAAATGATCCTAGATTTTATGGGTAGTTTGGTAACTCAATTTTAGATATACGACAAAATTTTCATAATCTTTGGATGATGTTGGAGTGATCAAGAATGTGGTGTCCTCCAAGCTTCTTATTGAAATCAACTAGGCCGACCAACTAGTCTGTATAAATAAAAAAGAAGATTCAAAATCAATTATGGACTTATTTGCAAATGTTTAAGCACATCAAATTCATCTATATGATCAATAAAACACCCTAGTAACTCACATAAATTGTCATCCCTATTAGAGATACAAAATTTGGGAGTGAGGGAGAGATTAGGGTTTTGAGGTAGAAAATCGTCAGAAGTACTAATTTAGGGATTTGGCTTCCTATTGATTGAAAATTCATGTAATTTCTTTGATCCTAGATAAGATTTCATGGTGAATCTTCTCTCCATTATCTAGATTTCGTTACACTTCTAATTTTATTTAAAATAATAGAAAATCACAATATTTTCTCTTCTATTATTCTTTTCTAGGGTTTCTAAGTTGGAAGGAGGAAGAAAAAGGAGTTGTTTTCTAGGAATTGATTACTTTTATAGAAATTCAATAATTGACTCATGAAAGTAATATTCTTTGGACTAAAGGTGAGTGTTTACCTCCCTCTTAATCTTTGTATTTATGTTGAAAGCCTAAATCTCTAAAATAATCAAGATTTTTGCTTATAATTGTATGTAGTTGGGTATTCACTTGTGAATATATTATGGAAGCAAATGCTATTGATTTAGATTCTTTCGCATTGAATTGTATTTTTTTAGTTCCTGGTCTATTGATTGATGTTCTATGAACTATCATATGGTTAGAAACTATGCTATATTATATGAATATTTCCTAAAAATTGGCCTAATGAATGGTTTTCTTGCAAATTTAGTTGACAAGTATAGAATCGTATTTGAACTGAATAAGAATGATTTTCTACATTTTATTTTTAGATATTTGCTAGAATTTCATATGGCATGTAGATGATGATCGATATGAGGGTATGAAATGTGAATATTCCCTTTCTAGGGTTAGTGTTGAGGGATTGGTTCAAATGATCAAATAAATCGATGTATACATACAATTGACAGATGAACTGCGTGGAAATGGAAACTAGGGTTTTCATTTGTTGTGAATAGACTTAATGACTTATATACACCCTGATGAGGTTAGTGAATAATAATATTTACTATGGCATATTGAATCAGTCGACTTCTTGAAAGCCCTAAAAAATTCTGTAATAAGTTGAGTATGAGAGATAAAGTGTGATCTTATATATAATATTCTAAATGTAATGAAATCTGAAATTGTAAGCATTATTACTACAGTTGAAAGTGATAAGTCTCACTAAGATGGTTTAATCCTAATGCATCTAATTTAGTATAATTTATATAATACTGAGTAAACCCTACATCAATGCAATACTTTTATAAAATTCATATACTAATGAATTGGGAAGATGACTAAAGGTTGAAGAGTAAGAAGAACTAGCCCTAATTTGTTATACTTCTAAATTGAAAGTTTTATAAGGAATAAAAGGATTTATTGTAATTACCAAAATGTTAGTGGATGTCAATGACATGGTACAATCATCTAAATATAAGAGACAAAATGGAAAAGAATGAACTGAATGGCGATGACAAGTTATGGATGAAATTAGTGAAATGAGTATGAGGAAGTATTGTATCTATTTACATTAAATATATATGGGTTGACTTAAATTGAATGAAATATAGTGTTATAATGAGATAGAAACTATATGCATTAATTAAATTTGGAAAGATTGATCCCAAGGATAGTAGTGAGTGATATTTAATAAATTTGGACTAATGGATATAAAATGAAGGGAAAAATAAGAAAATTGATTGTGGAATCTGAGACCATAATTGTAACCCTAATATGATGAGTGGTGTGATAATAATGAATAATATTTTGAAATAAGGAATTAAGGAATGTACATAAACATAGTCTAATTCAATTACAAGATGAAGTTTAGGGCTGCAAGTGAGTAATAAGAAAACATGTTCGGATTTTAATTGTCTACACAACACTTGTGCTTTGAGAATAGTCTAATTTGATGGATTTCAAATGAGATTACATATGTGTTGGACGGTAACCCTAACTAAAAAATGGTAAGTAGTAAATGAGGAGTATTAAGTGTAATATGTACGCTTATGCTTTGGAGTTATTCATATCTATAGAAATCATATGGAATGTGTATGTGTTGCATGATAAACATATTTTGAGTATGATGAATGATATAAGATGGCTATATGCTTATATTGTTGTTAATTCTAATGTCTTTGTGAATATTTGATGAGAACTATGATATGGAATGAATTGATAAGATATATGTTCAGATTGAATAAATATGGATTTATTACTTTTGAGAAACCCTATTTAGGGTAAATGTTGGATAATCAGATTATGTCTCTAGCTAAAAGTCCATTGATGATGATCATATGATATGATGTGGAAATGGAAAGAATCATATGTTTTGCAAATTTAAAAATTGTTATGATTCATGGTTTAGTGATTGTCTTTCTTGATAAGCCTAATCATATTCATGTTATTATAGTTGCATGAGAATATATACATATTATAAATGATGAATTGAATTTTCTTTGAGATGAGTAAAAAGAATTAATAACAAGTGAAATGATGATAAATCTAGTTAGGTCCCCTGAACACTTTGAGTTTCCTCTGAGTGTCGTATTAGGGAAATGAAATGGATCTTCTTGTAGTAGTTAGAGTATTATGAAAAAGTATTTCTGGAGTGTGGATCTAGACCTTGAATATTTGACCACTAGGATTTAAAGATCAGTCGTCTGGTGTGATTCTGACCCTAAATCCTTTGTAGTGAATGTCTATGTCCATGAGGAATAGACTATTATGAAATGAAAATTATGAAATATGTGAAAAATGATTATATGTAACATTAAGTTATGTTTATTCCTATATCATGTACCAAAGATGAGGATGTGAACCTCTTTAGGCAACCTCGTAGTGAACAAAGGTTTGTTGTTGATGTCTTAAGGTGGATGGGTAAACCCTAAGATAGTGACAGTGAGTTGTTGACACAAGAATCAGGCGTGGAGACTTCTACTCCGTGAGGTACAACCCAATTATTTCTAGAGAAAATGAATCAAAAAAGACAAGTCATGTAAATTATGAATTGAATGGTTGTTACATTCCTTGTAAAGCTAGATAATAAATCTAATATTGTTTAATATCTTTCTTGTGGGAATATTAGTAATTCTTTTGATAAGATAATTTGTATCCATATTCTTATTTGTCTAGTTTAGAATATGATGTTAAATGTTTACAATTGGTTGATATTGGCATTTTAATATTCTCTTTGAATATGATATGGTTTTATTGGTGATTTGAATAGTCATGTTTGCAAGACATGTCTTATGTGTACTTTCACTTCAAGACTATAGGATGTGTTTGTGGTCTGGCTAGTGGAGTGTCACAAAGATGATGTTATTGTTATGTCTTGATTCTAATTGTTTAGATTTTTACTTGTTACTCCTGCAATATGATTATCATTCTGAAATAAGTAGCATCTGCTAAATTGTTTATAGATATTCTCTTAAAGATGTTATAGAAGTTGGGATTGTACTAAATGAATACCTTATTGATTGATTAGATTATTGTCATAATTTGGATTGGGTAAATTCTAGAATTATATGATAGACCTTTCAATATGTACAAGTTCCTTTTAAGTTCATAATATTAATCTGATGCCGATTTATGTACTCATCAAGAGTGGGAGGTATCAACTCATTGGGGCTCTATATGAGTCTCATGAGGTTGTTTCAAATACTTTTAGGTATAATGCTATCCAGTAGAGAGGTCGTGACAAAGAACATGTAAATAGAATAATGTAGGATAGAATGTCCTTGTACTCTCTCTTTTCTAGGATGGGTAGTATATCGAGTTTGTTCATTCATGTACATGTAAAAATGTAAATTAAACTACATTTGAGAAATAAGGTTTGATTCTAGTTTTAATGGAGTTTAATAAGATTTGTAATAATGTGAAATTGGTTTATAAGGTTTTATGAGAAAGGAAATGAAAAATTATCTATTTCTTTTATATACTATGTTAATCATGTTTGTCGAGAATTAGTTATTTTATTTCATAGTCTAGTTTTTATTTAGGGTTTCTCCACAATGGTAAGCATTTATACTGATCAAAAGAGAGGTTATCGATTAGCACATAGTTGAGATAATACTTTAATAGAAATAAGTTACAATTTTGGGAGAATGTTATGGTTTATCACCCAATTATACTCATCATTGAACACTTGAATGAAAATAGATAACAATTTTAAGAAAAATATTATGGTATATAATAGATAAAGGTATTTGGCATGGCATATCCCTATTGTTGATTGCGGTTGAGCTAAATTTTACTTAGTAGAGAAAGGTTAGAATCTATCATTAAAGATGCCAGATTTTTTGTGGGGAATTCCACCCCCCAGAGAAGTCCTAGGGTAGTTTGAGTCAGTACTGGTTGAGTTTCAAACCACAGAAGTGACTTGTGAATAAAAAATTACTAGGTCATAAAGGGGTTGAAATACAGATTAAGAATCTCACAACTCAAACCATAAATCCTCAACACCCTCAATGAAGATCTCCTCATGCCTACGCTAGGATAGGGTGTTGGAATCATAAAGGATAAGTAGAAATGGTCTTTGACCAAATTCTATGGATGTAATATAATACTTTTAATTAGTGGTAACTAAGGAGGTTACTACACATTACTTTGAGAATTAAACAAAAATCTAGACCTAAACACACAAGTATGTATAAAGTAAGGGGTGTGTTTTCATTTCTCATAATATGAAATATCAATCAACATCACTTATAGAATGGAAAAAAGCTATTATTTTATTACAAAGTTATTGTTGTTCCTCACCCACATTGGTAGCATAACACCAAAGTACAAACTACATGAAAGAAATAATCATAGAGGGAAACCTAGCAATTATGATCCATACTTGATTCTATAGTCATGGGATAGATTCCTCTTAAAGCTTCTCCTTTAGGTGATCTACAACTGGGTGATTTGGTTAGAAACACCCACAAATAGGAATATAGTATATATCGCACATCTATATATATTATTATTACATGCTTAAAGTTAATTGTTGGGAAAACAAAGATTAACTTAAAAAAATAATTGTCACCTTTCAAAGTAAGGTACCATGATGTCAACAGGAAATATAAAAGGAAATGTCAATAAATAAATGGTTATGCATGAAAATAAGAGCATATATTTAACAAAAAAAGATTCTTCACTTTAAAGTAATTCCCAAAAATAAATCATTACATGTAAGACGTCTAGTAAGAGTAAAACTAGATAAATTGTAGGGCTAGAACACCATGATACTCTAGTACTTGGGAGAGAAGAACCTACTCCTCAAATCCATGAATATGTATGTAAAAATAGATGAGAGAACAAACACACACCTAGAGATAGGAATTAACACATAAATCCAAAGTATATGGTTGTTTACAAGGCTCTGACACTTAGATTACACCACTATAATTTGATAGCACTATTCTTCTCAATCCATTGTGCATTTTTTTTGGTGAACCGAGCTCTAAATAATCACTTATATTTAGTTTCAAGTGGAAACCATCAAAGCATTCAACATATAAGTTAAGGATGAAAAGGATCAACATTGAGTGATATACAGATTAAAGTAATAATGATGTAGAAATCAAAATATGGTAAGGGTATTTAAAAAATGATTCAAAAAGGATGCCAAAATTATGTTCTCCCCTCATCATTAGGCGATTAGGGATTAATGAATCATCAATTACAAAATTATTAGGGAACAAAAAGATGAATGAGTTCTAGTATAAACATGTCCATAGTCAAACCTTTAGTCGAAACCCAAATTTCCATTAAATGCATACCTTGAAATTTGGCTTCTAAAAAAACAACCATTCTAGGCTTCAATACCTAGAAACATAGTTAGTATAAAATTTTATCATTCAATAACATACTTTCATATTATATTTGAAACTTATAAAATCCATAAAAAGACTATACTACCAAGGCCCACCGCCTAAGGCCCTAGTAGAGCTTCAGGAATGACGAACGGACCCACAGACCACCAATGGTCTCGGTTGCACGTCCTTACTAATGCATAGCTTAAGATCAACTTTTTGACATGTCACCTATCCTAATACTACTCTGGGTTGAGCCTACTCAACTATGGTGTTCTTAGTGATGAGCTCTTTGAAAAGGAGGTGCACCTTGGTGATATGAGTAGTCCAATTATTCCTTTTAATATCATATTATATGAGGCCTCGAATCCTAAATATTACAATTTATTCTACTTAGACTCTTGACGTCATCATCAAGGCTCAACTATATTGCCTCATAATCACTTTCCCATTTCATTATAGACCCAGAATGGTCATGTACGCCCAGCTCCCATTCACGGATACCAGCGCAAGGGTAGCTCCATCAACTCAGATGGCCCTTTCTAACATGCATGTATTCTACCAGTGTAAGGGTGGCTCCATCAACTTGGATAACCCTTACCAACATGCATGGACTACATGACTTCAGGATAGGGGTGTCACATGCCCACGTGGGACCTACCTACCAGAAGGGAACTAGATTAGATACCATTTGTAATGCTCAGTGAGGCTCTAATAGAATTTTAGGAATGTTGATTGGCCCCATAGACAACCATTTTCATAAGATTTTCACTTTGTCCTCACTCACGCACATCCTAAAATCAACTTCCTGATAGGTCAACCATCCTAGTACTACTTTGGGTTGAGAACGCTTAACCACATAGTTCTTAGTGATGAGGTTCTTAAAAAATGAGGTGCAACTTGGTAATATGGGTATTCCTATTCCTTTTAAGATTATTTTATCTGAGGCCTAAAATCTTGGGATACTACAAAGAACATATTACCCTAGCATGAGATTACATGACCTTACCTTATGATAAGACACTTTAATAAAAGCCAACTCAAAAATATATATGGTCAATTAAAACAAAAAATGAGCCCACTTTAGTAAAAGCTAAGTCAAAAACATATATGGTCAACTAAAACCACAAATGATAAGGGTATGTTGCTCATATGTGTGTGATAAGATTAATCATGTGATGTGGAAGAAATAGGTATTTCATTTTCTATATTGGTTTTGTTTTAGAACGTGACAAAAAGATAATGTTTTTATATAGATGTTGATTCAAATCTCGATTTTTGGGGAAAAGCTTGAGAAGAAAACCTCCTAAACACGTTTTTGGGGTCCCAATGGTCTCAATTGCCTTTTTTTATCGAGGGTGGTCAAAAGCATGAGTGAAATATTCCACCATGGCTAGACTGAAAGGTGAAAAGATGAAACACTATTAGACTAACATGCATGAATAAATGCTTATTGGGATCATCTCACTGTTGAAAATTAGAATTTTTTGAGAGATAAACAAAATAAATGATGAAGAGACTCTTCTAAATGGATCTAAAGACCAAACTAGGATAGATGGGGTTTTACATGATTACATATGTTGGGAGGAAATAGATAGTGGTGTGGCCTTACAAAAGTTGGTTAAACTCTCAAGGAGATTTCTCTAGTTATAGAGGTTGGGTATGTTATATTAAACCTATGTTACATCTTGAGGTATATGGGGATCAAATTTGGATCGTGGTTCAATTGAAAGGCTTTTGTGAGTGTCCATGGGTTTTTGTGGTGTAAGGATCAATTTGGAGGTATTATATAAATAGTTAAGTGTTTGATGCAATGGTTCTGATGGAAGCATGGGGGTTTGGGTTTGTTAGGGTATATGGTGAATGGATTATGTGTAAAGTAGGGGTTAGGATTATTGAAATGTCTTAACAAAACCATAGGGATGATCATTTGGGAGGGAGAAGGATTGGAGAGACAAAAGACATCATGAGAAGATCTTAAGAATTATTGCTCATAACAATAGGGGATGCATATGGAGACCGTGAGATGGATTCCCATACCTTGTCAGGTCCAATCGGGATTCATCGTGTCTTCATTATCTCAACGCATTGTTGGATCAACATCTAACTATTTATAGGAAATGTTAAACTTTATTTATTCATGACCTTATTGATATTTAGTAGAATGATTATAAATTTCTTTCCTTTTCCTTTCTATTTTCCTTTTGTGGTCCACAAGGTCAATTTGACCATGGCCTAACTAAGGTATCTTATTCATAAGCATGTAATTATATCTCACATTTGACATCATGTTTGCCATAGTTTAAGCAATTATGTATAGTGCTAGTTTATAGTAGTAATTACTTATGAGGGGACTATGTGTTGGGATTTCTAACAATATATCAGATTAGTTATTCCTATATAACAGTATTTAGGTTAAGAGATGAGAAGATTTTTACATGGCTACATTCTAATGTATAAGAGAGAGGTGAGTAGTTGCTTAATTAAGTTTAGAGATCACGTATAATGTTTTCTATTATACTGGAATTTGTTGGTGTTACATCAATTCTTATTAGTATGGTACATATATGGTTACCATATTTTTTGGAAAGCTAACTTTAGGATTATATTACCAGAATAGAAGTTTCATATATTTACTACCCAAAATACATTATATCCCTTAACTTCACCATTAAGTGTTTATAATATGATACTAGCTAGATATTTGCAACCTAGATTATCAAACTTGCATTACAAACCTAAATACATACTTATTTAGATTTTTGAAACAAATGTCAACTGTTAATGCATTTTTCAAAATATTTATGCATACTCATGCACTGTATGAATATCGTGTAGATAAATATGTGAAATATGGAGTTATGTAATTGTTAATTAATTGGACATTTTAGTTAAGTATGTTTTCACACGTTACCTAAGTTTCACTAGTTTATGAATTATGTTATGTTCATAATATTTTATCATGTAAGTCACGTTTGTATGACAAATGTTTCACTTTATTTATATTATTGACGCAGATCAAATTTTGGGTTAGATTTGTATGTAACTACACCGATGAAGATGAATGTATAATTGAAGTATTATATGGGTAGATGAATGGTTTTTAGTGTTCATATGAATAAACATTGGTTTGACGGTTATTCGCTAAGCATAGTCTCACCCAAATTATGGAATTTGGATTTTAGTGATATATATATATATATATATATATATATATATATATATATAGAGAGAGAGAGAGAGAGAGAGAGAGAGACAGAGAGAGTCAGGCTAGAATACACTCGAGTGTATTCAGAGCGGAATGCACTCAAGTAGTTTTTCATGATGCAATGTTTTTTTCAAAAATCTAATCCGTTGATCTTCTTAAACATCTTGTGAACAACTCATACGCAAAATTTGAACACATTTGGACATGTATAGCTCATGTTATGAAGACCGCAAAAAGTATGCATTTTAAATTAGTTTCGGGCGTCGATTTTGTTGCCCTTGGATGAGTTACTTACACTCATCCAAATGGGCTCAAAATTTGTATGTAGCCTAGTTATAGTATGGCGGTGAAGATCAACGGTTTACATTTTGCAAAAAATAGTCTTGATATGCAAACACACTTGAGTGTATTTGTGTGATCCGTACACTCGAGTGTATTCTAGCCTGACTCTATATATATATATATATATATATATATGCTTCGTAGAGGAAGATATGACATTTCCACCTTATTTTTACTCAAAATAAATGTCAATAATATTCATCTTTAGCTAAAATGTCGATGCTAGGTTATTCGTAATGATGCAGCTTAATTAAGTATAGAATAATAATAGAGGGGACGACAAATCAGCTTTTTTTTTGACAAATCATCTTTCATTCACTGATAAAAATCAGGTGGGGGGGGCATATGGATGCCAAATTCTTACGTCCTATTTTGTTTATAAATACATTGGTGATTGGAACATGTAGTAATTAACACTTTGGTCAGCTAAGCCTTGCGCTATGACCCTGGTTCATTCTAACATCTAGTATTCTACAGTCTAACAACCTTAAATCTCCAGTTTCACATATCTAATTAACTAACTGAGACCAACTTCTTCCTTTTGCTGATAAAAATGTGGCCTCTAATTACATCGGAATTTTCAAACTGGCAATTCAATTAGGCCTCTAGTAAGATAAGGAATAACTAGAAGCGAGTTTGAGGAAGTCCGAAATATCCAGATGGGCTTTTATAAACTTGCGGGCATGGGACAATGCGGGCTTTTTCATTGAGCAAACGGGCTAATATAAGAGGGGGCTTTGGAACTTCGGCTGACAGTTCAGGGAGCAAAAGTCTCTAAGCATTATTGGAGATGCGGGGGATCGAACCCCGTGCCTCTCGCATGCAAAGCGAGCGCTCTACCATTTGAGCTACATCCCCAACTTACTGATCGTCTTTCATTATGTTTAATTGACTTTTACTTAGTTCGAATGATCTCGGCAGTGTCTATTGTTTCCCTTATTGTCAGGAGTATCTGTGACACGCTTATGCCGTGATCTTAATCTATATCACTCCAACTGTTAATATTGCAGATTTATATGCTGTCCAAGTGTCATATCTACTTACTCTTAATTGTCCAAGTGTCATATCTACTTATTCTTAATTGTCCAAGTGTATAAAATGGCTAAGCAATTAGTTACGTGCTCCCACGCCAACAAAGCCCATATCCGGTGGAGATTTATCCTACCTTCCCGATAAGGTGCAGCTGCATTTCCTTATTAGATGAGTATTGACCAGTTCATCATCGTATCTTTAACCACGTAACTTCTTTTATTGTAGGTGGGTCTAAATCGAATGGTGTGTATGGTAGAAATGACTTCTTTGGCATGTTGCTAAAGAAGCGAGCAAGACTTCACCTACTTGAGGGGCTGTTAGCCTCATGTACTTCAGAATTCTGGAATATAGTGTAGATAGAATGTTACATCAATAGCAAAAAGATCATTCTTCATTTGAGCCGGTACTTGTATATGGATACTGACAGCTGATGTCTCGTTTTAGCCTTTCTACCAGCTCACCTATTGTGTTGCACAATAGATTTATCCGCTCATACCCAGGTGATCCCTAAATTAGTTATTATTTTTGCATACAAGTACAAGAACTTGTCAGATGGCGGGAAAACGACCCCTAAGTGATAAATACAAAAAACACATAGGAGACTATACATCGTGCTATTCCGCGTGCAACGGGCAACTAGGGCTCCACGCTTGCGTGCATCTCAAGGGAGAGAGGTGGTCGCCAGTGTGCACCCTCACTCCCCTCGAGCACCATGCTTGCACCCGCTTCGGCCTTTGATGCATTGCTTGAGTCGCAATCTGCTCCGGATTTCAGACGACAGTCTCCTCCTAGTAGACAAGGTTGAAACTGAGAGTTTTTTAGGTCTAGGGATGGAGCGTTGGGGTCCATCCACTGGATTTGCTTCACCTTCTGGCCCTCAAAAATCTGATCAGCCCCTGGAGCCTAATATGATTATTCCTAGTAGTGGCGTCTTGGGTAAGTGGTCGGCCTCCCCCCTCTTCTGTTTATTCATTTTGTGTTGTCTTTAGGTGTCTATTTTTGTTCTAGAGGCTAGTTGGTATCCTAGTCACCGCTTAGTCAGTGTGTATTTAATAGGTGCTTATTAATTCCCTATAATAAGGTTGTGCCTCCCTTAAGAGAATATGGAAAGCTTTGAGTTTTCCCAGAGGCTTGGCCGTGATCAAGGTTTTCCATTTATCCTCCTACTTTTGGTTCCAGTTGATGGATATGTTCATCGCATTTGTTTTCTAATCACAAGATTATGTGTGTGGCAAATTGAAAACCTCTGGACTTGTCTTTTTAGATATTGTAGTGTTAAGAAAAAAGATTTGAGACTGGCATAATCCAAGTCGCACTTAAGAGTCAATCAAAATAATTTGAAGATTCAACTGTGTAAACCGAGTACTTGAGTTACTTGATCCATACCAATACTTAATAAAATGAAGTGCACAGTTTGAGTCAAATGAGGACTTAATATTTTCTTTTATGTATTAAATATGTAGTTCGAATCTTGATTCATGAATAAAAAGAGTCATAACATATGTTGAGTAGTCTCTTGCGGTTGATTTGTCGTATCAAAATGGTCATAACTGAGATATCTCATCAATGTAAGAATATTCAACTGTAGTTTGGAGTTCATCAAAAAACTATACATAGTGGATTTTTCCAAAATATGATTTACACTCAATTTTTTATGGGACCAAAGTCTTATACCATTATTGTATCAACCTAGTTCTACCTTGTTCAAGTAATTCAAGCTGACCTAATTATTCAAATATTTAGCTTAGTTTACCCTTCATTTGGTTGTTATCTTTTTATGGTTATATGATGTCTCAACTTAGTATGGGTGAATTTAGTTGGATTTTGAGAAAACAAAACCATAGTTTGATGTGAATTCCGTTTTAGAAATTATCCTACTTAAATATTCACTTTTTAAATCTCAGCAAACTATATTGTAGCTAATTAAATATGTTTGGATGATCCACTAAATGATAATATTTGCATATAACCATAAAGATGGAATAACCCAAGTGTTGTCATTGATATATGTTGGTTTGGGAGGACAAAGGAAAATTTTGGTTGATGTTGTACTATTTGAGGATGAAGGATGGTTGAATTTCACAAGAGGTCTCCTTCCCTTCTTGGAAAATGATCATCAGATTAGAGCCCTTCTAGTTGATATGATCGCTCATTGGTTAGTGGAAACCAACATAGAGTCACTAGAAACCCACATTTCTTCAATTGATGGTGAGCTTCTTAATTAGATGGAGACCCACTTGTAGTGATCCAAAGGTTAGATTGAACTAAAGTTTCAAAGTCAGACAACATTTCAAGTTGATATTGGTTGGTTATTTTCATTGGAGGGTAAGTCATAAGCAATCAACCAACTTATGTAGAGTGATGTGGGACACATCAGGGAAGAAGATGGCCAAGAAGATAGCTACATATTCATATTTGAATTCATATTCATATGGAAGGGACAAGCACCCGAGGTGTGTATTTATACAAAAAATAAAATCCTAGAACTGAGGTGATTGCATAAATTTCCTAACAAAATATAAAATTAATAAAAAAATAAATTAGAAACTAAGTGCATGTAGCTACATAATTTTCACTTAAGTCGCTAGTGAAAAAACATAATGCAAAACAAACAATACAATGTTACTTGTGTCTTGCATCAACTCCCTTGGGTTCAAACAACGAGCCACCGATAAATCAAATTTGTATCCTACGTGGGCTCTCCCAACATTGGTCGATGGTAGGACAAGTGGACTGGGCATCACCTAGTGGCCAGACTAGGGTTGTTGTCAACCTCACACATGTAGTATGATTGAAGCAATAGAACTAGTTTTATCTTTGAAACATTAGCAAACATTGAAAACACAAGGGAGGAGGTATATGCATCATCTATGTTGTCATGGCATGTGATGAATGTATCTATCAACAAATAGTGTGGTGTATGGATGGGTCCACAATCTGCTAGAATCTTATAGACATACACTGGCACCATCAATTGTTGGAGGTAGAAAAGAAGCATGTTGTGGCTCCTCCTTGTCAGTTTTAGGAACATTGACACTCTCAATCTCTAGAGGTAGCACATAAGCTTGCTCGGACTTGTCCTTGTCAACTTCAAGATCATGTAATTCTTCGTCATTGTCCCTTTTGTTACTAGGATTCTCTAGAGGGGAGTATTTACTCTATTGATATGTTGTCCTCTTAGTTCTATGCAACTGTAGTTGTGATGATACTGGAATATGATGAAGGATGAATTCCAAGACAGATCATATTTTGGTCATCGTGTTGGAGGATTATTGGAAAGAGCTCATTGGAGGGGGGTATGTGAGAACTGGAGGGGACAATGTCCTCTCACACAAAGTTAGTCTCTTGGTGCTTGGAAACTGTGGGCATGACAGGACTGGGAGACAAAAGAGGTCACATTCTTAAACTCCATAATTTTTTATTGAGTCATTATAGTGTTGTCGATAAATATGTCTTGACAGAACTCTTAAACTCATTGAAATCCATAGTAGTGATTGAATCTTTATCATGCACCTTGTTGTACATTGAATAACTATGTAAGTGTGCTTCAATCTCCTAATTTGCAGACCCAACTCTATGAGTTGGCTAGAGGTTGTAGGTGGTCGACTGTCCATTGTTGGGGGTTGTGGGTGAGAGCTCCCACAAACAAATTTCTGACATCATGAAGCGGATAAGTGCGGATGTCGATTACCATGTATTGGGTTGGCCGATGTTAATGCTAGAAGTAGGAGGAAATAATATTGCATGTTGTTGTTTTGAAAGTCACAAACGTAATGATCATTTTCTTATGGTTCTTGATTTTAAGATTCACACCTTTTGCTTTATAGGTTTGCTTCTCTCTCTCTAGGTTTCACCATTCATCTTCTTCCTCATATTTTTATTCCTAGTAGAAGACACATGCTAAACACATATGTTGCATTTAAATTTGTCTATTATATGACTAAAATATATAACATATTACATTTTTCTCATATATAGGATATTGTTTTTCTCATATATCATTACGTCATATTGTCAATCACACAATAAAATTCTAAACAGGGTGATGAATTGACTATTGACCCAAATCAAAATAAACTAAACTTAAAATTGATCTCAGATACATAATTGATACTCATGATATTTTATATGCAACATGTTAAAAAAATAGTTTAATTAACAACCACTTGACTCCCCCTGGCCTATAAAGTGTACATCTACTCTCTTCTTTTGGCATGTGAATGCAGACTACTAAAAAGATAGACAAAAATGATAAATATGATTAGCAATGCAATAAAAAATAGACTAAACATCTCATATTGACAGTATACCCAAACTGATAAATTTTAAATTTAAGAATTATCTGGGTGCATAATTAATACTCACAATAATTTACATACATTCTACAATCTATAACATATCATTATCAAAATTACCATTGTATCTATATTGAGGTAATTTTTTAAAAAAGTATGGAAAAGTAAATAAGAAATATGATTTACACAAGGAAAGAACTTAAGTAGGCTGATGAACTTACACTCGTCCTAGATAGAAAAAATTTCATCCCAAAATAATATTTTTTTCGGGTTCAAATTTATGACTCACAATAATTTTCATACAACCTACTAAAAGGAACAATTCATTTAAATGTTAGCCAAATTTCCTCTGATATGAAAGATGTCATCTCAGAAATTAAATGTCAACTCCCTCCAACATGAAACTGTTGACTCAAGGTCAATTAGGTCAATGTTGACTCACGTCTAAATTGACTAAACCCTTGTTTTGATAATGACTAACCATTCCACATATTGGTGTCTAATGCTTCTACTTGAGTGTTTTTATATTAGGTATAGACACACTCCAAATGCCCTAACTTGCGCATCTCAAATTGGAGAAAAGACAAGTCAAAGTCAATTCAAGTGCACATTTTTGTAATATGATGTAAATCCATTAGAATCATGTTTTAAATCACTTGTAATGATTGTATGACTTGTAATTAAGCTTAGAAAAATTCAGGAGCACTTAGATCGAATGATTAAGCACTCAAAAGCCATTTTCCAAAATCCACATCAAGTTGTTCATCGGTCGAGTTCTGTGAGTTGCAAACTCGACCGATCCTGATTGGATCTTGAAAATGACTTTTGATCGGTCGAGTTGTGGTTTCATAGAACTCAACCGATGGAGTACCTGACCAATTCGATTTTCATTGGTCGGTCGAGTTTCCCCGGGACAAACTCGACCGATGGTTTGAATATCAGCTTTGTCTTTTACTCTATCGGTCGAGTTACCCTTATATAAACTCGACCGATTGCACTGTACGGAAAAGTGTAGAAAAGTGCTTCTAGCCATTGTGGAGTTGTAACAAGTCAAAATATATCCGTTGCAAGTCACAAAATGGCTAGTTTTCGGCTCCAAGTGTTCCCAAAGGCTTCTAGGCATCCTCAACTATAAATAGGACCCCTTGGGCTTCATTCCAAGGTTGAGCATTCAAGCCAAGCACTATGAAGGTCCCTATTCTATAGTTGAGTGATCCTATAGCCTCCTCTCTCTCTCTAAGATTAATCACGTGCTACATTCATTAGAGTGAGTAGGAGATCTGTAAGAGAGCTAGTCCTACATGTATATCTTGTGAGGCTCTCACTTCCACCACCTCCCTATCTCTCTTTTCAACCATGAAGATGAAGGTTCTCTCTCTTGTCTAAGAGAGGTGAAGAAGAACATGGGAAGGAGTCCCTTGGTGAAGATCAAGGCTGAAGACTTGGAGCAAGAGTGGGTAAGCCCTTAGTGAAGGCAGAAGACTCCTTGCTCTAGTGAGTAAGTCCTTGGTGGAAGCTTCTCCGAGTGAAGGTGAAGTCAAAGGCGGAAGATCCAAGAAGAGTGGGTAATCCCTGCAAGGCTAAAGACTTGTGCAAGAGTAGGTAAGTCCTTGGAAGAAGGCATAAGACTCCTTGAAAAGTGGGTAAGTCCTTGGTAAGGTTGAAGACTCTTTGTATTGGATAGGTAAGTCCTTTGGTGGTCATGTATTGTATCTCTTATAATGAATATAATGAAGATACAAGGTTAAGAAATCCTAGACGTTGACCTCTCTAGGTAGTGGACTGACTCACTTCTAGTTTGAAGTGTGGAACACTCTAAATAGCTTGTCAATTGGTGTATGTTCAATCTCTCTCTCCCTTGATATGCATGTTTTAGTTGCACTCAAACTTCTTATTTATCAACCTTATTTTGTGATATACCTTGAAGGTCTAATGAATTTTGTTTAAGTGCATTCATCTCTATTCACCCCCTCCTCTAGAGCATCTAATCACCCATCTAGGATCAAACAGAAACATGTCTATAAAATTATCTCTTCTCTTTAGATGTTCAGAACACATAAAATACAAGATGTACATGCCATTTCAAACAATATAGGTACTAGTTTTTTTGTTGTTTGAGAAAAGGACTAACTAAGCTCGATAATTTTTTATCACAACACTGATATTTTTCTAGACTTCATGATCTCTACTCACAATACTCTTTTAATGAAACGGTTTGTTACCCAAATCCTAACTCTAGATGACTATAAAGCCAATGGTGATAGGGCCTAGGCATCCATCCCTAGCATGGTATTATCAAAGTGTGAATATGGAAGCGTAAAGCTTATCATACATGAACACATAACAAATTAACAGCACCAGTCATAGTCTCAATATTCAACAGGTATTATTAAGCGACATCCTTTCAATTACAAGATTCTCATTTACAAATTGGTGTACAAATTACACAAGTTTGATCATGTATGCTAATGATCTACAAAAAGTACACATGACATAGCTCTCCAAGCCCATCAATTGATATCCATCTCTGAACCTATAAAATATGTGAAACACGGCAGGTCAAGCACACAAGGTGCTGAGTACAGGGCTAAAAGATACATATATGTAAGCTTTGCATAATATGAAAAGATTTGCAAAAGTGATAGATCAATAATAAACAACTTAGTACTTAGAAAAGTGAGATCCCACATCTAATGTCATTTTACTCCAATTATACCATCAATATCATGTATCGTAAGGCCTTTGATCAACTTCGCATTAGAAGGATCCATAAAGGTGCTCAAGATTAGCTACCCTTTTATATGTAAGGGACCTCAATAACCAAAGTCATTGAGTAAAACCTTGTTTCAACTTTATATAATGGAGTTCTATATTATGTGTGCAATTCATAAAACTACGAGACAAGACAAGCATCGAGTACATATTAGAATACTACATGGCAATATTTGAGCAAGTAAAAAAGCATACATATGTATCACATTTCAAGCAATAAAGCCATAGTTGTAATGCCCAGACCCACTGGCCAAGGCTCTAGTAGAGTTTCAGGAATGACGACTGGCCCCATAGACCACCACTAGCCTTAACTGCACACTTTGTCCACACTGACGCGCAAGCCAGGATCAACTTCCCGACTGGTCACCCATCCTAGTACTGCTCCAAGCTGAGCACACTTAACTATGGAGTTCTTTAGAGATGGGCTCCCTGAAAAGGAGGTGCACCTTGGTGATATGGGTAGTCCAATCATTCCTTTTAAGATCATGTTATCCCAGGCCTCAAATCCTAGGATGTTACAATCTCCCCCACTTAGACTCTTGACTTCCTCGTTAAGGATCAACTATTTGGCCTCATAATCTGACCCCATTTCAGTGTAGACCCACAATGGCCCATGGACACCCAGCACCCGATCACAGAATACCAGCGCAAGGGTGGCTACATCAACCATGGAAAACCCTTTCCTACATGCTTAGACCGCACGGCTCAAGTCTGGCATGCCACATGCCCATGCGGGCCCCACCTACTGGAGGGGTTATGGCTCTGATACCAATTGTAACGACCCCGACTCCCGATAACCCCCAATTAAGGGAGACCGAAAGGTCAGAGTCGTTAACCAATAACCCGGATCAAAGGTTCGACAAATAATCAATAACAATTAATAAATTTTACCAACTAAACTGAAAACTGGTATAAAATAAAACTTTGCATACCTTTTAAAAAGTATCCATTTTAGGGTTTCGTTTTGCAATTAGGGTTTATGAGTAATGGCATAAAATTAGGGTTTAATATGGTAAAAGATGAAGGGAAACCCTAATTGTAAAATGAAGCCCTAAAATGGATACGGAAACCCTAGAAAGAGAATCCAAGTCAATAAAGTAGATTCTTGATAAAGTATGTAATAAATAGAATTCATATTCTTTTCAGGAATTATGTGATTGTTGAATTGCTTGCTTGGATTTCTTTCTTGGTTGGATTTTCTTAATGCTTGTGAAATCATCAAATCAGGTATGTGGTTACGCTTATGAATATATCAAGTTAGTTTTCCGAGGTTTACCGAAGTTTTCATCGATGTCATAATTTAATTGTTGGATGATTTTAATTCATGCAAACTATAATGTGGATATGACTATCACATAAGATATGTGCCTACTAGTTCAGATCATGGTTCCCTCTGTGGCTTATTGGTTGACCTAGTACATGGCTACCAATGGGGTAGGTCCATCAGGTCATTGGATGACTTAGTACATGGTTACCAATGGGGTAGGACCATCAAGTCACTTTGAGTTAGATATTGGGATAACTTTGGGTAGTGCCATGCGACTCTATTACCCTATGTGTTGGCTACCTATAAGGTAGGACCATGGGGGTAAGAATCTACCTAAAGAGAGGTAGCATGCAAGTCCACTACAGGGACAACACAGAGTTGGGGGATAGGTAAGGATTGAGTAGTATGGCTTAAAACATAATCTTGGTTGTTAACTGATTAATTGAATGATTACATTGTTAACATAGTTGCACATTATTTGTTTCCCCCACATACCAGTTTCTTGCTGACCGACGTTTTGTTTGTCGGTGTTTTAGGTACAATGAAAAGAACAAACAGTAAAGTGGCATATGTGGAATTAAATGAGAATTATCGTGCATAGGAGGATTAGTTAGATTAGTATCTTTATGGATAGAAGTTTAGAAATCTCAGTTTTTAAAAGGGATGCAAAGTTTTATTTTATACCAGTTTTCAGTTTAGTTGGTAAAATGTATTAATTGTTATTGATTATTTGTCGAACCTTTGATCCGAGTTATTGGTTAACAGCTCTGACCTTTCGGTCTCCCTTAATTGGGGGTTACCAGGAGTCGGGGTCATTATAATAGTCATATAATTAATAAATCTCGTACCTAATTCATAGATTCTTAACTTGACTTATCATTGACCATCTAGCCATAAGTAACACCTAATTAACAACAAGATTGCATACATGTATTAGATTCTCATCATTAACCCGAACAAGATCCATTTTAGGGTTTTGGCCAAATTAGGTTCCAAGTTGGTTACTTAGGGGTTTGATGATCTTTTACTAACTAGATGTCATCAAAAATGTGTTATTCGAGTTTCATGTCATTTCAAGGTTCCATTCATCTTATATGGTCATTACATGATTTAAGTCACTTATGTACATGACTAGGTCATAAGGCTCACAATAGAGAAACAGAGGTCAAGGCTCATCAAGACATGAGAACCAATCATACAAGATGATTTAGGTCAGCAAGATAAAGATAAGATTAGCATATTTCAAAGAAGGGTGGATGGTCATCTAGGTATAGCCCCATAAGATCGTCATTATATTCAACATCCCTACACATATAGTCTATAGATTCAACTTGTGAATTAGTGAACCATCCACACAGAAACGATAAACAAATATTAGGGCAATCTCTAATTTGAGAATGGTGAGTCATATCAATTACATTCACGTTAAGATTGGGCCACAAGAAGTCAATCAAGCAATAGGTATCACATTAGGTCACCACAAGTGGACCTAGGGTTTCAAACATCATCATAGAACAAGGAGAAGATCATAGTCATTAAGGTCATAAATCATCACAAGAGTGCTAATTTTAGAGATATAATGGAGTTGGATGCATAAGTTTGGTCACACTCATCATTGGTTCAAGGTGTAACCAAGCAATCACATAATAGGGGCACATACAAGCATTATATGTCAAAAAATTCAACCATAGGAAGGAGGATATTATGAACTGATATTAAAGTCAAGGGGAGACATATATTTCTGATTTGAAGTAGATTAGGCATTAGTCCATCATTAAGTAGCAAGATTATCAATTTAGGGCAAGGTACATCATTAAAGTCTCAACACTAGTTGTATATGTAAAATTAGAGACATGTATGAGAAATATGATGACCAACACTCACATTTAGTTCAATAATGCACAAGAATTAAAGATTTTATGATTAAGAGGGTGAAAATTCATCAAAGTTCCAAGCTTGATCATAATAGTGCATTAAATGTACTCAACATGACCAAAGTTGTCATTTTCAAGGAATAAGAATAACAAATATTGGATTTGGGATATGGAACCAAGACAAAGTGTAGGTCTAGTCGAGATGATAAAAATGGTATATTCATTCACTAGATTTGTCCAAGGGATGAGTTAGTTATTGATTTTTGAAGATTCCAATTGAAAACTATAGGAAAAGGGGATTTTTTTCAGGTTTATACCTTCTTGGCCAATTGGCCACTGCCAGGTGGTGCCTAGGTGAGCCTGCAAGTGTTTGGGGGCCACTTTCACCCACTCCTCATCTATCCGCCTACATCTAGTGCATCAGTAGTTTCATTCACCCATGCCAAGGGCGTCAGAGTTGGGTCGTGGTCAGGATCTTCATGGTCTGCGATCGTCTGTCTGTGATCTATCTTCAGACCCAATCCAAGTTGTTTGTTCTTCTCCCTTGCTCGCCCATCCTCACATCTTTCTCCCTATTTTCACACTACAAAATAGAGCATGGATAGGGTATATCAATCCCCCACCCCAATGCCGCCATCAACGACTAGACGGGGAGGGAAAGAAGGGAGAGAGTTTAGCAACCTGCTTGCCTCTTCCTTCTGTGAGTAGGTGTAAGAGTGGCTAGGCACATCCAACTCCAATGCCACATATCTCAAAAGCCTTGTCTCCATATCAAGTGTAACAACACTTGTCTCCATGTGAGTTTAGAGCCTTGCAGCATGGCCTATAGTCAGAGGCAAGGATAGAGGAGATGGGGGAGGGTGAGGTTGGAAAAGTTTAGATCTTTCTCCTTCGTTGGTCCTCCTAACTTTTTAGGTAGAAAGTATTGAGGGGAACCACAAGACAAGCTGTCAGGCAGCAAAAGGGTGGAGAAGGGAGCAAGGGTTGGGGATGATGTATGTGATCTGACTTCAAGCATGCTTAGGAGGTAGGGGTAAGGAAAATGGAGGCAAGAGTTAGCAACGGGGATCTAGGGTTTAGTCCTCACTTTTGTTTCCCCTCCATTACCCAATTTGGGTGGAGAAGCAGAAGGGAAGCTCACATCCTCATATGATTTCCTAAAGGAGAAAGGGGTATCTAGAGCATGTTGATGGGCTTGAACTTCAAATTGGGCACAGGTACGCCAGCCCAAGGCAGAGAAAAGGGGAACAAAAAGGAAGTCAAACATGAAATCTTCAAATCCTCATAATTGGAGTTCTATAGGTTTGGTAGGCATGATTTTGGTGTTCAAAATTGAACCCTCCACAATATGAAAAGCACCATGTTATTTATGAAGATTAAAATAAAATCTAAAGCATGATACATCAAGGCATGGAACTCAGGTAACCATGCAAAAATTGTATCAAATCATGGGCCAAAAAAATTCATGTGGCCACATCACACCTCAAGCCACTTACATCATGAAATTGACATCAAATCTGATGATTTGGATCACTAATAGAGAGAGAATGAGTATAATCTAGGAGAGTGAAATTCTGGGATCTCACAACTTTTGACTCCCTCTCACATGTAATGTGTAATTATCAAAACTAATTCTATATTTTATCATTTAGAATACATAGGATACATAATAGATTCCTTTAAAAATATATGTATGAGCTACTGCTAAAACACATAGACATCAATGAGCTAAAAAATAGACAATTAAAGCAGTCAGACTGAACTTAAGAGCTCACATATATGTTATTTACACTGACACGCAATTGAAGCACAAAAAATAGTGTTTGTTATCTTGTGCCCATTGGTTGACATAGTAAAAAAAATTAACAATGAAACCACACACCATGAAAGATAGAATAAAAATCAGCTACACTAAAGTGAAACTGGATACTAAGAAATCTGTTGTTCATCGGACCCATCTACAACAAAGTTGGACATTTGCTAAGTATTCATAGCATGTGTTGTCTCAATTGTAGGCTGCATCTTTTATTTGTGTCGATCTCAGACATAGTTGCACTCATCTACAACACACACCAATTAGCTAAATAATAAAAAATCAAAATTAACAAAGAAACCAAGAAACAAATATCAGAGCAGCCTAGAAAAGAAACTAACATGTCAATGTACACACACACACTCTGGTTGATTACTTTTATATTAGGGATCTAGATTTGTTCATCATTTATCCCCATCAACTAGAACCAAATCGTAGGGTATCAGTTTTGGGAGGTGAGTGGCTTGTTGTGTTGATGACGGTTGACTTGTAGTTCACTATGGAAGTGCTACAAGGGAGGGATTTATTGGGGAGGGCTTTATTGGGGTGGGAGATTTGCAAAAGTGAGAGGCTAAAGTCGTTGTATCTGTGCAATTGGTAAAGGTGATGTTATGTTGTGTACTGATGGATAGTTTTGTTGGGTGTAGTGGGGTGCAGTTGTGTGAGTTTGCAATGTAAAAATGTACAACAAACACGCACTTTGTCATCCAACTACATCTTACCAAACATGCCTTGAAGGTAGTTTATGATGGCTTGCAATCTACTATATGAGACATCATCAGAATCAAATGTATTAGTGGGAGGCCAATAGGAGGGCTGGGGTGAGGAGGGGTCAGTATAGTCAAGTGGAAGTCGACTTGAGTGGGTGTTTACAGTTTTTGGTAGGTTGCATTGTAGAGAGAGAGGCCCAAAGAGAGTGACTACAAGAGGAAGGTAAGGGACTTGTAGGAGTTGGGATTTGGGAAAAGGACAAGAAAATAGGAGGTGGATGGGAGTGGCATGGTATTGGGGGTGGAAGAAGCAAAGGAGGAAGCTGATGTGGGTGGTTGGGGTAGTGGGCCGAAGGTTGGATGGGGCTTTGGGTAGATGTTAGAGATGATGGTTGAGTGGTGGGCTGAAGGGTGTGCAACTGTGGCTGGTTTTTGTAGACGGTGAGGCTACAAAAGGTGAATGTCATAGCAATGGAAGCAGAAGGAGAGGTAAAAATGTCATTTTTAATGAGCACAGCTAGTAAGTTATCTCAGAAAGGAGACAATGTGATAAGGAAGGTAGAATAGTCGTACCCTAATTGATTAGGGTTTGGCTCTAATATCACTTGATGTAGCACACATTGGGGAAGAAGATGGCCAATAAGATAACGAAAAATTCATATTTTACTTCATATTCAACTTCCACATACGAGCCCCCAAGTCAGGTGTTTATATTAAATAACATTAAACCCTAAACCCGAGACAATTGTGAAATTTCCTAACAAAATATAAATTAAAATAAAATAAAAAATTGCAATTAAGTGCATATTACTAGATAGTTGTACTTAATTTCTGAATTACAAAACATAATGCAAATAAATTGGATAATGTTGTGTGTGTATTTCATCTTAGATCATCTGATGTATAATTTGTAGAAGTTAGTTTACCTTTTAGATAAAATCAAAATCAGATGCTCGGTTTAATAATTGAAATAAATATGAGGCACTCTAACACCTATATTACCCTTGAAAAAGAAAATATCATCATCTTCATTATGTAGCCATCTAGGATCAAACTTAACTCTAGGAGTGGATATTGGGAGCTTCTAGAGAGAGAAATCTTGAATCTTGGCAGTATTTACCCTATCTTACTCTTAGAAGGATATGGGGAAATAATCAAAAGTTTATAGGTAATTACCACCCATCTTAATCTATGTATATAAAATGTATCCTATTATCCTCATCTTATTCCCTAAACTCAAAATATTTCCCTCCTTGTACATGTTCATGTTTCTTTTCTTGAAGAGGGAAAGAACCTTTTGTTGATGATTTGGTGATTTTTTGTACAAGTTCATAGATCAACAACAAGGGTGTTTGTTTAGATCATCCTAGACCTAATAGGTGAGTGGGTTTGGACCCTTCATTTCATAACTAAACTATAAATTATCCATGAATTATATGAAATGTTGAAAAACAATTAAATTTGATTTTTTTAATCTAAATTTCGATAATCGAAACCCATAAAATATTATGAACATATGAATGGTATGAAGTGGTTAAACAATGTAGAAAATACTATGTTTCTCTGTAAAACCTAGTTCTTGCTTTAACTACTATTATTCTAGAAAATAATATTCATGGTAGGCATATATGTTGAATCATGTGTTAGTTGTTAACTATGGATGTAATAGTATGCTATTTTTTATTATATTACCATATGTATTGAAATGATAACTGAATCTTGTGTTTTAATCTCCATGTGGGTAACAATGATGTTGGTAATAATAACTTAGGATCATATACTTTGATGTTGTAAAGAAATGATGTTGAAGGTAGTTGTACTTTTATTAATTACTTAATTACCTAGTTTTTCTCATGAAGTGCGATAATATAATACCTTATGAATTCCAATATGCTAAAATGATATTACTTGATATCTTGTATTGGTGACATTTTTATTCACATGAATAGCTTTACTAATTTATAGTGTGAAAATATTATTTTTGTATGGCCTTGGGAATGGTAGATACTTTCTTATGGCATCCCATTAGGAGAGTTGAAGTGTATATGACTTGTATCAATCAGTAGGTTCGTGTACAACTACCGCAATTTACTATATCTAGCATATATGACTTTGGGGTCGAATCATCATGGTCATTTCTAGGACCTCATGGAGAAAGTGTGAACTATAGTATCTTGTGCATTATTTGAGTACGAGACCTTAGGGTGCTTTTGTTGAGCTTCTAATATGTGTGTCTTGTTGAGTTATTATTTCAATATATTTTCCATGATTACTTGTTATTGATATGTGACCCGATATGTTCACCTAGAGCATGAGGTTGTGTGTTGAGTATGTATAAGGAGGATTAGGTCCTACACACAAATTCAAACCTCGTAGTGAATTTTGGTCAGCAATGATGATCTTATCATATCAAAACTCTAATATCTATATAATGGGTTACATGGAAATGTATCTAACTAATTACATGTTAATGGTATGACCAATTTGATAAGTTCAAAATAAAAAATAGTAGTAATAAATATCATATATTATTATAGTAGTTGAATACTTTGTTATTCTTTTATTTTCTTTTATTTGCTAATTTCACTAGCTATAATAAATCCCATTGGATAATTCTTGCATAAATATTTGAGAAGAGTGTTTCCTTGACTTTTCAATACTTGCATTGTTAACTTGTTTATATTTATCCATTCTACAATTTCTTTCTTTCAGTGGGATCACTCTCACCCACTCAAACTTCTAAATGTCTTATATGGTTGTGACTCCCCATTTAGGTACCTCCCAACTTTGTTAAGTTGATGTTAAATGGCAATTACAACAACAATTATTGTGAAATTTGACTTCTTAAGTTTGGTGTCCTCTTTAGGTGATTTGAGTTACATGAATCTTGATTTCCTTTTATTAGGGGTTCCTTGGGATGTGCCTGGATTCATATGTATATATCTAGCTTGCATATGTGCTACAATGACATATAGTGATATAATTTGATTGTGCATACTATAATTACATGTATTGTTACTAAGTCATTGAGTATGATAGAAACATGATACTAAAACTCACATGTGTAAAATTGTAATCTTAAATCTTGGATCATGTAGAGCCTTACTAGGCTATAAAATCTTATCAAATATTTGAGTTTCTTGTTAGATGGCTCTAAGTCTTTCTATCAATCCTTACATGTGTATATCGAGTCCCCATCCATTCTAGGAAAAATGGAAAATATAGTTGAGTAAGGGGCATTGAGTAACTTTGTATGAATACAAAGTAAATTATACTTTTGCAAAACATGAAGTATTTGTTTATACTTTTGTATCATTTTTGTTGTCTTTAATTCTATTTTTCATTGTCATTCTTATGTTGTTTTGATTAAGTAGTCTTTAATCCATAGGTTCTACCAAGAGCTCATTGGTTTCATAGAGCTTAAAAACTCTCAAGAGCTTTGTAAGACACCTGACCTTGCTTTTTGGTTTAATATGCTTTTTTATCATATTTATATGCTTAAAACCTTAATCTAACCTTGTGGTGTGCTTTTATGTCATGTGACAAGCTTGTGTTTCAAGTTTGGTCTAGTTTGGACATTGTTTGAACTAGTTATGCATATATGTGCTAGTTTTGGATCTAATTGCAATTTACCCACTTCTAGGGTTTTTCTTGCAATTTGATGCATGCTTGTTGAGCCTCACATGTTTTAATATCATTTTTTATACAATTTATCTTTGGGGCGCCTTGTCAAACCTTGGTTTGAATGATGGCATGATGTGTTGAGATTAGGGTTTGCATGGGTGCCCTAGTTGGTGGCTGACCCTTTGAGTGTTTGATCGATCGTACCACCTACTTTTTGGTGATCGCCAAGATTTCTTGTGGTCCATGTTTTTAGTTGTTTATAATGTTCCCTTTGTTATTACTAGGGCTCACAGTCGATGAGGTACTCTACTCATCTTGGTCGCCAACTTCACCTAGGATTAGCGACTGTTTACTTCCCTTGATCTCTTCAGTCGCCAACATCATGCCTTAGCAGTCATTTTCTTTTCTTAAACAAGTGTGGTCAATGGATTCTCTTGTTTTTTTCACCCTATTTTCATGCATGTATGTGGTTCTTGCATGGATGAGATCTCTTGGACACCTGACATGCTTAGCTTGACACCTAACCCTCTTTCCTTCTCTTAAAACCTAAGTTATATAAACCCCTCTCTTTGTATGAAAATAACCTCTTTACTCACCTAGTTACATCTCTCTTCTTCTTTGGTTGATCTTGGAGCTCATCCCCTCTTGATTGGTGGGAGGAGCTCAAGGTTGAATAGGGTGGGTTGATCTCCCCTACATGTTGAGCTAGGGTTTGGATCTACCTTCTTGTGATCGCTTGGTACATCCTTGCTCTTATTCTTAGTCTCAATAAGTGAGATCTCTCTCTCTTCACCTACGTTCTACTTGCTCTACCCTCTTTTTCTTCCTCTTCTTGGATAAACCTATGGTGATCCATGATGGTTCTTGAGTTATCACTTGAAGAACATCTCTTCTTTGCCTTTATACCTAGGGTTTGGTTTCTTTCTTGCTTCCTTGACCTAGGGTGTTATAACCTCAATTTTGCTTGTATAGATTGTAATACAATGTTACAAATTAAATATATTTTAATGGAATTTCTATGCTTTGTATTTAAAGAATGGATTCCTTTGCAAAATTTCCCTTGTATGCATGAATTCTTAGTTTACACTATTTGATAAATCCAATAATGATAAAAGGGAAAAAGGATGAAATAAATCCCATAATACATAAAAGGAAAAAGAAATAAAAGATAATTGGGTGTATATGTGAGGATTTTGTAGAATTCTCTAGAAATTTGTATGGATGACCACTATTGACTAGTTTTCTGTTCCACTTGGTTTCTAGTAAGAAAAGAAATCAAAGTAAATAAAATAGAAGAGAAAGAAAGAGAAAAAGATGAATTTTAATGCATTATATGTAACATCCCTGACCTGGGTTATGAGTCAACCCTAGGTGTTTTGCCTAAATATGTAATTAAATCTTTGTGATTAACTCTGAGCATGTAATTAAGTTTCTCAAAAACGTATATTTCAGTATTTGCTCCTTTTTATTTAAAGTTGTAGCATTGTTTTGATATACAGGGACCTATGTGTAATTTACCCAGTTAAAAGGGTTAGCTTGCAATTTGCACATGTTTAAGATGTTCCTCTGATGTTGAGACATCATGAGAATCTTTTTGGTAAAGTTTGAGGGATTTCCCAAGCTAGGGCACCAAGGTGCAGCTGTGGAAGCAATCCCGGTGCTTGAAACCCTAGTTTGGGGTAAAATGCAATTTACCCAAATTAAGGGATACAAATTGTGAAATATGTCATCTAATGTATCTTTTTAGACTCTTGCCATCATTAAGATAAGAAATGATGAGGAAGTCACCTCAATTGAATTATCAAGTTATGAGATATGCCTTGTGATTGAATAATCAGGGTATATGTGTAATATCTCTTTATGTATGTACCTCATTATTAGCTTGCTCTCCTTTACTTTTTTTTCTAAGACCTTAAGAGAAGGTTTGTCCTTATAATAAAGAGGAAGGGACGATCAAGTAAAGAAGGAGGGACCTAGTTGGAATTATGGGCAACTTATGAACTAATGTTGAAAATCCTACCCCATGTATATAAGCTCTCCTTCCCTTAGTTGCAAGGGAACTTACCCTTCGTTCCCTTACTGTTTCATTTCACCAAAGACGACCAAAGACTGCCTTGGAGCTAAGGAGGACGACCAAGGGATGCAAGGTAGGTTTAAACCCCTCTTCTTGCCTAATTCCATGGTTAGAACTCGAATTCAAGGTCAGGTTCATGGCTAACTCTCGAAACCCTATCTTTCTAGCCATCTCCTTTCGTCTTTCCTTGAAGTATTCACCTTGGCCAACCTGTGGGAACTCAAGGACGCCATTAGAGCTTGGAGCTTCAAAGCTTGGAGCTCAAGAAGCAATCTTTAGGCGGGTTTTATAACTCTAAACCCATGCTTTACTATGTGCATCTTTATATGCGTTTTGATGATAGCTCTTAGTGTTTCCCTACTTTTCCCTGCTATTTTGCAAGCAAACCCATGGGATATTCGTACTGTTCTTGAGCTAGGAGATGAAGGCGTGATTTCCAAGAAAAACCCACCGCTTTTCACTTCCTTAAACGGTCTCACCAGTTTGCTCTCTCGGTCTCAAGACCACAAGGTGAGCAAACGGTCTCGAGACCGCGACAGGGAAAACGGTCTCCAAGACCGTTGGGCCCCGTTGACCGAGCGTGGACCGTATAAGAAATCTGTTTCTAATTATATAGGCTAATTACCCTCAAAAGTTGGGAGGCTAACTCCAAGGGAATCGGGAGATATGACCTTGTTAAGTAACAACTTTATTTGCATTTATTCCTGATTTTCAAACGGTCTGAAATTTCCTTTTTGGGCAAACGGTCTCAAGACCGTCTAAGGTCGTTGACTAAGCGTTGAACATATGAGATTACTGTTCAAAATAATGTTAATTAACAACTCACCAAGTCTGATGGTCTAATTCCAAACGGGCTAAGAGTTGAAGGGTGAATACTAGGGCTAACCCTAGATGAAATCAGTACTGAAATTATGGTGACCTAATTAGGGTTTTTAGGGTTGATTGACCTAAACGGTCTCAAGACCGTTTGGGGGTCATCCAAACGGTCTCAAGACCGCGAGGGCAATCAACCAAGACCGTTTGGAGGTCTGGGGTTAAGTAATTTGACCAATTGAGGACCTAATTGCAAATAAGTTGTCAATTTAACCAAAATTCTGTTTGTGGATCAATCATGGTTCAACCCCTATCAAATCACCTTGGAATTTGATGAACTCTTGGGAAAACGGTCTCAATACCATGTGGGGGTCCACCCACATGACCTCAAGACCGTTTGGGCCAAGTTTGGGCCCAATTGGAGCTCAATTGAAAGGTTCAACCTTGTGTTGAGTCACATTGTTAAGTGTTGATGGGTGAACATTGATAGACCCTAATTGAATCGACTTCAACCCTAATTGGTCAACCATTAAGGGTCAATAGAATGACCAAGTGGTCAAGCATAATGTAAGTTAACCCAATCCATAAGTGGTCAACATGGCTCTGACCTTTTGAGGGCTTCAACATGAGTTGACATTATTGGTTGTATCTTTGAATCTTGTTGATGGTCCAAGCGGTTGAGACCATGTGAGCTCGCGGTCTCAAGGTCGTGAGGAGGCTCGCGGTCTCAAGGTCGTGAGAGGGCTCACAGTCTCAAGATCGTGAGGGGGCTCACGGTCTCAAGGCCGTGAGGGGCCTCGCGGTCCTGAGGTCAAAGTGGGCAAACGGTCAACATCTCTTCGCGGTCTCAACTTCAATTCGATCTTCGCGGTCTTGAACCACTTGAAGGGCTTCGCGGTCTTGAACCACTTGAAGGGCCTCGCAGTCTTGAAGCCTAAGGAGGCTCACGGTCTTGAATATAGAAGAGGGCTCACGGTCTTGGAAAGTCAAAGTGGGCAAACGTTCAACACTTTCAAACGATCTCAATTCGATTGAAGGTTGATAATTGAAATCAATCAATGTGATTCAAGGTTGACTTCATTCAATCAATTGATGATATAAATGGTCCAATGTTGCCCTAATTCAACCCTAATGACAACCTAGGATATTAAGGGGTCAATGGACTAAGGTTTTGACCATAATGATGATCAATGTGGTGAATTACCAAAATACCCCTAAAGGGTAAATTGAGTAATACCTTGATCAGATCGAACCCTAATCATATGATGATAATGTTTTATCCATGTTAGCCTATGATGACTTAATCCGACCTGATCTAGGGTGATGTTGACATCACCTAACCTTATGATGAGAGAGAAAGTACTTCTAGAGAGAGAAAGTACCCTTTTTAAGTGGAAACTTAATTAAAGCATCTCCAATGAACAGGAATGAGCATAATTAGGGTATGATCCACCTGTGTGAGATCATAGAAACCCTAATTATGATAAATGATGAACCTTTAACTAATCCAAGAGCATCAATGAAGATGTTACTCATACATGATGATGTTATGAGTTTAATTCACCTTGATGTGAATAGTAAACCCTAATTCAAGGGTGATGACATGTAATGTGAATAGTAAACCCTAATTCAAGGGTGATGACATGTAATGTGAATAGTAAACCCTAATTCAAGGGTAAGGACATGCAATGTGAATAGTAAACCCTAATTCAAGGGAAATGGCATGCTTTTGAGTATTAAACCCTATTTGATGTGAATTAGAGATTTAACTCTTATGACAAGAGTAGGAAGTACATTCCTTATTGTTGTATTACCTTTATCAGATGTATTAAACATGCAGGTTCTGATATGAAGGTAATCATATCCAGGTATGGATGTTGATGTTATATTCATTAAAGGCATGTTGTTAGCCTTATGAATAAGTAAAGTAATCTGATGCCTTGCTAGTGGCATCCTATGTTGATAATGGGCTATGAGAGCCATGAATACCATCAAGGTCATGCCTTAGAGATGACTTGTGATGAGGATAATGAGAAATGATGATTGATATGAGTTAGGCCTGTTACATTTAGTATTCTTATTTTATAGCTGCTATGCTACTGTTATTGTTTGAAGAACAATGTATGCTGTTAAAGAATACTGAATGTACCTAACTAATCAAGCATAATGTAGAGCCCTGATCATAGATCCATCATTGTCAGAAATTAAGTGATGGTGAAATAGGTTTTCCTCAGGGAACTCCTGGAGCACATACTTTTGAGTATGTGGGGTACATGGATGTGTAGAACCTTACATCCTAGTGTAGGAAAGTGATGTAGATGTGTAATCCATCCATCCTTCACTATATTTTCCATATCGTATCAGTGGTAGGTAAACATGAAACCTCCTGATGACGAAGAAAGCACAGATATTTGTATCAGTGGTAGGTAAACATGAAACCTCCTGATGACAAAGAAAGCACAGATATCCGTATCAGTGGTAGGTAAACATGAAACCTCCTGATGACGAAGAGAGTACAAAACGCCACTGTGACTCTAGAATAGCGAAGGACCAGTTTACCCTGGTGAGCTATAGTAGTAGAGACACGAGATGTCCTACAAGTGATCCTCTTACTGACTGAGGAGGTGAAGGTCATGAGAATCCAGCTCTCTTAATGACCTATGTATGATACTGATGCGGCTTCTCAGCGATCAATTGGAGTATGAGTGGTAAGCCTCATCTCCACAGGGCATAATGTTGTTTGTAAAACATAATCAACCATGTAGTATAACTTGTTAGAGATGACTCCAAGTTAGTTGATTGATGTTATCTTACAATAATGTTTATATTCTCCACATCTCCTAAATTATAGAGATCTTGTTATACCTGCAACTGTTACATAATGCTTTGAAGGCTTTACTGTTTAAGATATTCTCTGATGTTATAATAAAGCTTCTGGCAAAGAGTTATAACTCTCGCTGGGACAATTATGTATAATTGTCTCACCTCGTAGGCTTCAACTTTTTAGGTGGACGTCGGAGACGAAGGAACCAGCCTACAGGTGATCAGTCTCAGCAGCAGCATCAGGGGCAGCAGTAATCTCAGGTGGAGATTGTCCTGCCATATGGTGTAGTTAGAGTCAGTCCTATGTGTCCTTTGTACTATCAGGTCTTGGAGTCTTTTGTATAGTGATCTTGAGATTTTGTATCTGGATGTATATAATTACTCAAGAAGTAATTATCCTGAGATGTAAACAGTTTATCTCCCTTTATGAAAGAAGCTTTTATGGATTCAAGCTCTTGTCACGAAAAGTTTTAATTTCCCGTGATTTTTGCCTTCCGCTGATTACCGATTCGTTTCCGCTAAGTTTTAATCGTGTTTATGTCATGGTTTGGAGATCAGAGCCCACAACTAGTGGTATCAGAGCTCCAGGTTCAGTTGAGTCTGCAGAGGCATAGGACTTAGGATGTCGAGTCTACCTTTAGTACTCCTTCCTCATCTAATAGAATCTTCTACTCCTCAGGAGAAGAAGATACATAAGGATGTCAGAACATCGTGATGAGCACGTGGCAGAGAGTAGTGCTAGTGCACCTCGAGGCGGTGCAAGAGTTCCGAGAATAGAACAACCTGCACCTGATTCGCCAAGAGAGCCACCCCAGTTCGACCCAGCTGACATGAGTGATCCAACTATACAGACGATGTTCGGGCAGTTCATGACTGCCATGACACATATAACCGATAGGATGCCCATTCCTACACCCAGGGCACCTGTCCAGTCTGAAGCACAAGGTATTGGTAAGACATTCGAACGACTTCGTCGTGTCGGAGCTACCGAGTACTTCGGAACTGCCGACCCTGCAGATGCTGACTTATGGTTGACAGAGTTGGAGAAGGCTTTCAGGATTCTTATGATTCCGGAAGCTGAGAAGGTTAGACATGCTGTCTATCTTCTCAAAGGCAGTGCTGGTCACTGGTGGAACATGGAAGAGCAGAAGAGACCTGGAGTAGAGTTCTCATGGGAAGAGTTTCGTCGGGAATTTATCAATAGATATTTTCCAAAGACCTTCCTAGATGAGAAGATCTCTCAGTTTGAGAAACTAAGGCAGGGTATGATGAACATTAGTGAGTATGAAGCTAAGTTCATGGAGTTGTTGCGGTTCTGTCCGCACATGGCTGCTACGGATGAGGAAAGAATCAGAAGATTCGAAAAGGGTTTGAATTCTGATATGTCAACCCCTGTGTCTGCCTTAGAAAACAGAGAGAGATTCTCTACCTTTGTTGAGTCAGTCCGAAGGATAGAGAGATATGTGGTTGAGAAAAGACAAACCCATAAAAGATATCCACAGTTCCAGGGTTCTTCATCTAGGGATTCCAAGAAACCTAGATTCTCTGCACCTAACCCCCCACCACCCAGAACGAGTTTTCAAACTCAATGGACACCAAGCAGAGGTAGAGGACGAAGTCAACCGCTTCAAGGGACGCACAGTTCTGCATCTGAGTCAGTCACTGGACCACCCAGACCACAACAACAGGAGAGGAGTTGCTACAACTGTGGTAAGGTGGGACACTTGATGAAGGATTGCCGTTCTAGGCCTGTCGGTGTGACACAACACACCCCGAGACAGAATCAACAGGGATCTCAGAATAGACAACATCAAGGAGCAGCTCGAGGACGTGGACAAGCGTCTCAAGCTGGATCATCAGCACCACCTCAACACCAGGCGACTGCGAGGTTCTATGCTATGAACCCACCTGAGGCAGTGGTAAATCCACGGGTAGTGGCAGGTCAGATGAAATTTTTATATTCTGATATGTCTACATCCTGTGTTGTATCTGTTCTGATTGATCCGGGTGCTACGCACTCTTTCATCACTCGTGAAGTGATTCGTAACTGCAATGTGACTGTTAGTCATAGAGCAGATAGTTTGTTGTTAGAGACTCCGTTGAGTGGGTCTGCCGTTTTGCAGGAGGAATGTTCTCCCTGCATCCTTTTCTTTTCTGACCATCGCATTCAAGTGGATCTTATACCACTTGATATGCAGGGATTTGATATAATCCTTGGGATGGATACCTTAGAAAGGTATAGAGTTGTCTTGGATTGTGAGTCCAAGTTGGCTGTGTTTGCTGATGAAAGCAACACATGGATCTTTCAAGGTGAAAGAAAGATTCTGCCCACCTGTCTTGTGTCAGCTATGGTTGCTGATAAGTTGTTGAGGCAAGGATGTTATGCATTCTTAGCCCATGTGGTAGATGTTACCAAGGAAAGTTCCAATCCTTCTGAAGTTCCTATAGTCAGGGAATTCGAAGATGTGTTTCCTAAAGAACTTCCTGGTATACCACCACCCCGGGAGATTGATTTTGAAATCAATCTGATCCCAGATACGAAACCCATAGCTTAGACTCCGTATAGGATGGCGCCTACCAAGATGGCAGAACTCAAGAAACAGCTTCAAGAGCTACTTGAGAGAGGTTTTATCCGACCGAGTACTTCACCTTGGGGTTCTCCGGTCTTGTTTGTTAAAAAGAAAGATGGGTCAATGCGGTTGTGCATTGACTACAGACAACTCAATAAATTAACAATAAAGAATAAGTATCCTCTGCCGAGGATTGATGATCTCTTTGACCAGTTGTGTGGTGCAACAGTCTTTTCAAAGATAGACTTGAGGTCTAGATATCACCAACTCCGTATTAAGGATAGTGACATATCCAAGTCTGCCTTTAGGACAAGATATGGTCACTATGAGTTCACGGTTATGTCGTTTGGACTAACCAATGCACCAGCTGCATTTATGGAACTCATGAATAGAGTTTTTCGACCTTTCCTTGATCAGTGTGTTGTCGTCTTCATAGATGACATTCTGATTTATAGTAAGAATGCTCAGCAGCATGAGCAGCATCTTCGCCAAGCTTTGACCTTGCTAAGAGAACATAAGTTGTACGCTAAGTTTAGCAAGTGTGAGTTCTGGCTGTCGGAGGTATCTTTTCTTGGACATGTAATATCCGCCTCGGGAATTCATGTTGACCCTACAAAGGTAGAATCTGTTCTACAATGGGAACAACCAAAGACACCGACGGAGATTCGAAGTTTCTTGGGGTTAGCTGGCTATTATCGAAGGTTCATTAAGAACTTTAGTTCTATAGCTTTACCTTTGACCAAGTTAACCCGGAAAGATGTTCCTTTTTCTTGGAGTGATAAGTGTCAACAATCTTTCCAGTTGCTGAAGGAGAGGTTGACAAGTGCACCTGTGCTAGTGCTACCTGAACAAGGAAAAGGATATGTAGTTTTCTGTGATGCTTCCAAGAACAGACTAGGATGTGTGTTGATGCAGGATAAACAAGTGATTTCTTTTGCTTCCCGACAGCTTAAGAAACATGAGGAGAATTATCCAACACACGATCTGGAGTTAGCTGCTGTGGTTCATGCTTTGAAGATCTGGAGGCACTATCTCTACGGAGAAACATTCCAGATTTTCACAGACCACAAAAACCTTAAGTATATCTTCTCTCAGCATGAGCTCAACATGAGGCAACGTCGCTGGATGGAATTAATCAAGGACTACGACTGTACAATTGATTACCATCCAGGCAAGGCCAATGTTGTTGCAGATGCCTTGAGTAGGAAATCAGCAACATCAACCATGAATAGAGCACAACTAAACTCTTTAGTATGCTCTAGAAGAGATATGCTTATCTCTTTAAGGCAAGACAATGTACAGTTGAAGGTGTCATTGTTAACTGGTTTGTTAGCTGAGATGCATATTAAACCTACTCTAAGGGAGCAGATTAAAGAGGCACAGCTAGGTGATGCTGCAGTTCAACATATAAGATCTGAGTATGGAAATGAGAAGCAAGATGGTTTTCATGACTCAGAAGATCAAGTAGCTTGTTATAATGGAAGAATGGTAGTGCCAGATGTGGACAACTTGAGAAAGTTAGTCCTGGAAGAAGCCCATTCTTCCATGTATGATATGCATCCAGGGAGCACCAAGATGTATCGGAATTTGAAAGATCTGTATTGGTGGCCTGGGATGAAGAAGGATGTTGCAGAGTTTGTTCTGAGGTGCCCTGTGTGTCAGCAAGTTAAAGCTGAACACCAGATCCTGCAGGAACAATGCAACCTTTACCCATATCACAGTGGAAGTGGGACCATGTGACCATGGACTTTGTTGTTGGCCTACCCAGGACAAGCAAAGGACATGATTCCATTTGGGTAATTGTTGATAGGTTGACTAAGACAGCACATTTCTTACCTGTCAAAACAACCTATTCTGCTGAAAGGTTATCAGAGTTGTATGTTCAAGAGATAGTGTGTTTGCACGGAGTTCCTGTCACAATAGTTTCTGACAGAGGTCCTCAGTTTACCAGTCATTTTTGGGAACAGTTGCACAAAGCCTTAGGCACTAAGCTGAGGTTTAGTACGGCCTTTCATCCACAGACTGATAGACAGTCAGAAAGGACCATACAAACCTTAGAAGACCTGTTGCGAGCATGTGTTCTCCAGTTCACCGGAAGTTGGAATCTACACCTAAGCTTGATAGAGTTTTCCTATAACAATAGCTATCAGCATAGTATTTATATGGCACCTTATGAAGCCTTATATGGTAGACGTTGTAGATCACCCTTGTGTTGGTTTGAGACTGGTGAGCACCAGTTGTTAGGTCCTGACCTGGTGCAGCAAACCACGGAAAAGATTAAAGTTATACAACATAAGATTAAGACTGCTCAGGATAGGCAGAAATCTTATGCTGACAAACGTCGTAGACCCTTAGAGTTTCAGGTTGGAGACAGAGTGTATCTTAAGGTCTCACCTTGGAAAGGGGTCCTTCATTTTGGAAGGAAAGGGAAGTTAGATCCTAGATATATGGGGCCTTATCCAATCATTGAACGGATTGGAAAGGTAGCATATAAACTAGAGCTTCCCCCAGAATTACAGAGGTTACATCCTGTGTTTCACATTTCTATGTTGAAGAAATGTCACCCAAACACCAAGTCAGTTCTACAACCTATGGAGGTATAATTGAATGATGACATATCCTATGAGGAGGGACCAGTGTCAATCCTTGATAAACGAATTAAAAAGTTAAAGAAGAAAGATATAAGTCTTGTGAAAGTCCTCTGGAACCATCGTGGTATTGAAGAAGCCACTTGGGAGTTAGAGGACGAGATGAGAAGGAAGTATCCTGCCCTTTTCTCGTAGTATGTTTTATCGATTTTGGGGACGAAATCCTTGTAAGGGGTGGATAATTTGTAACATCCCTGACCTGGGTTATGAGTCAACCCTAGGTGTTTTGCCTAAATATGTAATTAAATCTTTGTGATTAACTCTGAGCATGTAATTAAGTTTCTCAGAAACGTATATTTCAGTATTTGCTCCTTTTTATTTAAAGTTGTAGCATTGTTTTGATATACATGGACCTATGTGTAATTTACCCAGTTAAAAGGGTTAGCTTGCAACTTGCACATGTTGAAGATGTTCCTCTGATGTTGAGACATCATGAGAATCTTTTTGGTAAAGTTTGAGGGATTTCCCAAGCTAGGGCACCAAGGTGCAGCTGTGGAAGCAATCCCGGTGCTTGAAACCCTAGTTTGGGGTAAAATGCAATTTACCCAAATTAAGGGATACAAATTGTGAAATATGTCATCTAATGTATCTTTTTAGACTCTTGCCATCATTAAGATAAGAAATGATGAGGAAGTCACCTCAATTGAATTATCAAGTTATGAGATATGCCTTGTGATTGAATAATCAGGGTATATGTGTAATATCTCTTTATGTATGTACCTCATTATTAGCTTGCTCTCCTTTACTTTTTTTTTTCTAAGACCTTAAGAGAAGGTTTGTCCTTATAATAAAGAGGAAGGGACGATCAAGTAAAGAAGGAGGGACCTAGTTGGAATTATGGGCAACTTATGAACTAATGTTGAAAATCCTACCCCATGTATATAAGCTCTCCTTCCCTTAGTTGCAAGGGAACTTACCCTTCGTTCCCTTACTGTTTCATTTCACCAAAGACGACCAAATACTGCCTTGGAGCTAAGGAGGACGACCAAGGGATGCAAGGTAGGTTTAAACCCCTCTTCTTGCCTAATTCCATGGTTAGAACTCGAATTCAAGGTCAGCTTCATGGCTAACTCTTGAAACCCTATCTTTCTAGCCATCTCCTTTCGTCTTTCCTTGAAGTTTTCACCTTGGCCAACCTGTGGGAACTCAAGGACGCCATTAGAGCTTGGAGCTTGAAAGCTTGGAGCTCAAGAATCAAGCTTTAGGCGGGTTTTATAACTCTAAACCCATGCTTTACTATGTGCATCTTTATATGCGTTTTGATGATAGCTCTTAGTGTTTCCCTACTTTTCCCTGCTATTTTGCAAGCAAACCCATGGGATATTCGTACTTTTCTTGATCTAGGAGATGAAGGCGTTATTTCCAAGAAAAACCCACCGCTTTTCACTTCCTTAAACGGTCTCACCAGTTTGCTCTCTCGGTCTCAAGACCGCGAGGTGAGCAAACGGTCTCGAGACCGCGACAGGGAAAACGGTCTCCAAGACCGTTTGGCCCCGTTGACCGAGCGTGGACCGTATAAGAAATCTGTTCCTAATCATATAGGCTAATTACACTCAAAATTTGGGAGGCTAACTCCAAGGGAATCGGGAGATATGACCTTTTTAAGTAACAACTTTATTTGAATTTATTCCTGATTTTCAAACGGTCTGAAATTGCCTTTTTGGGCAAACGGTCTCAAGACCGTGTAAGGTCGTTGACTAAGCGTTGACCGTATGATATTACTGTTCAAAATAATGTTAATTAACAACTCACCAAGTCTGATGGTCTAATTCCAAACGGGCTAAGAGTTGAAGGGTGAATACTAGGGCTAACCCTAGATGAAATCAGTACTGAAATTATGGTGACCTAATTAGGGTTTTTAGGGTTGATTGACCTAAACGGTCTCAAGACCGTTTGGGGGTCATCCAAACGGTCTCAAGACCGCGAGGGCAATCAACCAAGACCGTTTGGAGGTCTGGGGTTAAGTAATTTGACCAATTGAGGACCTAATTGCAAATAAGTTGTCAATTTAACCAAAATTCTGTTTGTGGATCAATCATGGTTCAACCCCTATCAAATCACCTTGGACTTTGATGAAATCTTGGGCAAACGGTCTCAAGACCATGTGGGGTCCACCCACATGACCTCAAGACCGTTTGGTCCAAGTTTGGGCCCAATTGGAGCTCAATTGAAAGGTTCAACCTTGTGTTGAGTCACATTGTTAAGTGTTGATGGGTGAACATTGATAGACCCTAATTGAATCGACTTCAACCCTAATTGGTCAACCATTAAGGGTCAATAGAATGACCAAGTGGTCAAGCATAATCTAAGTTAACCCAATCCATAAGTGGTCAACATGGCTCTGACCTTTTGAGGGCTTCAACATGAGTTGACATTATTGGTTGTATCTTTGAATCTTGTTGATGGTCCAAGCGGTTGAGACCATGTGAGCTCGCGGTCTCAAGGTCGTGAGGAGGCTCGCGGTCTCAAGGTCGTGAGAGGGCTCATGGTCTCAAGACCGTGAGGGGGCTCACAGTCTCAAGACCGCGAGGGGCCTCGCGGTCCTGAGGTCAAAGTGGGCAAACGGTCAACATCTCTTCGCGGTCTCAACTTCAATTCGATCTTCGCGGTCTTGAATTACTTGAAGGGCTTCGCGGTCTTGAACCACTTGAAGGGCCTCGCGGTCTTGAAGCCTAAGGAGGCTCGCGGTATTGAATATAGAAGAGGGCTCACGGTCTTGGAAAGTCAAAGTGGGCAAACGGTCAACACTTTCAAACGATCTCAATTCGATTGAAGGTTGATAATTGAAATCAATCAATGTGATTCAAGGTTGACTTCATTCAATCAATTGATGATATAAATGGTCCAATGTTGCCCTAATTCAACCCTAATGACAACCTAGGATATTAAGGGGTCAATGGACTAAGGTTTTGACCATAATGATGATCAATGTGGTGAATTACCAAAATACCCCTAAAGGGTAAATTGAGTAATACCTTGATCAGATCGAACCCTAATCATATGATGATAATGTTTTAGCCATGTTAGCCTATGATGACTTAATCCGACCTGATCTAGGGTGATGTTGACATCACCTAACCTTATAATGAGAGAGAAAGTATTTCTAGAGAGAGAAAGTACTTCTAGAGAGAGAAAGTACCCTTTTTAAGTGGAAACTCAATTAAAGCATCTCCAATGCACATGAATGAGCATAATTAGGGTATGATCCACCTGTGTGAGATCATAGAAACCCTAATTATGATAAATGATGAACCTTTAACTAATCCAAGAGCATCAATGAAGATGTTACTCATACATGATGATGTTATGAGTTTAATTCACCTTGATGTGAATAGTAAACCCTAATTCAAGGGTGATGACATGTAATGTGAATAGTAAACCCTAATTCAAGGGTGATGACATGTAATGTGAATAGTAAACCCTAATTCAAGGGTAAGGACATGTAATGTGAATAGTAAACCCTAATTCAAGGGAAATGGCATGCTTTTGAGTATTAAACCCTATTTGATGTGAATTAGAGATTTAACTCTTATGACAAGAGTAGGAAGTACATTCCTTATTGTTGTATTACCTTTATCAGATGTATTAAACATGCAGGTTCTGATATGAAGGTAATCATATCCAGGTATGGATGTTGATGTTATATTCATTAAAGGCATGTTGTTAGCCTTATGAATAAGTAAAGTAATCTGATGCCTTGCCAGTGGCATCCTATGCTGATAATGGGCTATGAGAGCCATGAATACCATCAAGGTTATGCCTTAGAGATGACTTGTGATGAGGATAATGAGAAATGATGATTGATATGAGTTAGGCCTGTTACATTTAGTATTCTTCTTTTATAGCTGCTATGCTACTGTTATTGTTTGAAGAACAATGTATGCTGTTAAAGAATACTGAATGTACCTAACTAATCAAGCATAATGTAGAGCCCTGATCATAGATCCATCATTGTCAGAAATTAAGTGATGGTGAAACAGGTTTTCCTCAGGGAACTCCTGGAGCACATACTTTTGAGTATGTGGGGTACATGGATGTGTAGAACCTTACATCCTAGTGTAGGAAAGTGATGTAGATGTGTAATCCATCCATCCTTCACTATATTTTCCATATCGTATCAGTGGTAGGTAAACATGAAACCTCCTGATGATGAAGAAAGCACAGATATTCGTATCAGTGGTAGGTAAACATGAAACCTCCTGATGACGAAGAAAGCACAGATATCCGTATCAGTGGTAGGTAAACATGAAACCTCCTGATGACGAAGAGAGTACAGAATGCCACTGTGACTCTAGAATAGCGAAGGACCAGTTTACCCTGGTGAGCTATAGTAGTAGAGACACGAGATGTCCTACAAGTGATCCTCTTACTGACTGAGGAAGGTGAAGGTCATGAAAATCCGGCTCTCTTAATGACCTATGTATGATACTGATGCGGCTTCTCAGCGATCAGTTGGAGTATGAGTGGTAAGCCTCATCTCCACAGGGCATAATGTTGTTTGTAAAACATAATCAACCATGTAGTATAACTTGTTAGAGATGAATCCAAGTTAGTTGATTGATGTTATCTTACAATAATGTTTATATTCTCCACATCTCCTAAATTATAGAGATCTTGTTATACCTGCAACTGTTACAGAATGCTTTGAAGGATTTACTGTTTAAGATATTCTCTGATGTTATAATAAAGATTCTGGCGAAGAGTTATAACTCTCGCTGGGACAATTATGTATAATTGTCTCACCCCGTAGGCTTCAACTTTTTAGGTGGACGTCGGAGACGAAGGAACCAGCCTACAGGTGATCAGTCTCAGCAGCAGCATCAGGGGCAGCAGTAATCTCAGGTGGAGATTGTCCTGCCATATGGTGTAGTTAGAGTCAGTCCTATGTGTCCTCTGTACTCTCAGGTCTTGGAGTCTTTTGTATAGTGATCTTGAGATTTTGTATCTGGATGTATATAATTACTCAAGAAGTAATTATCCTGATATGTAAACAGTTTATCTCCCTTTATGAAAGAAGCTTTTATGGATTCAAGCTCTTGTCACGAAAAGTTTTAATTTCCCGTGATATTTTCCTTCCGCTGATTACCGATTCGCTTCCGCTAAGTTTTAATCGTGTTTATATCATGGTTTGGAGATCAGGCCCCACATTATATATGCCTTATAAGTGTATGATTTGCATATGAAGGAAAGTCTCTTTTATTTTCAAGTTTTGGTTCGAAACTTTGCACACAAGTAGTTTAAGTCGTTACAGACTTTTCGTTAAAATTTGATAGAAAATGGAGTAAATATGGAAGAGTTATGGATGTTACAAAAATACACAAAGTGGATGAGTTAATGGGATTTTACATTAAATGTAACGATTTCCTTTCATACTGGGAGTATACCCATCCCTTATTTTGTGGCATACCACATGAGGGCCATTAGATCATTGATCCTATGGTGATGGAGTCACCGCCTACCTCTGCCAAACATGGAAAGTCTTGAATAGTAAAATGTGGAATCCCACGAGGATTTCTCCCTCTCTCGGCTATCTCTTCCCTTATTTTCTTTCCCATTGTGTTTAGGATATTATTCTGGATACAACCATCCCTTGATGGCCCTATTCTAAGGAGAAACGTGAGTTTCCCTAATTCTCTGGATATCAGATACATGAGTTGGGTGTCTCAAGTAGGCATGCATATATAAAGCCATGTTATCCTCTCTAACGGCACCCACGAGACCCTCGAACTATTGAGAGAATTCCATCAGTGTCAATTTCTTGGCCAACCCCCTTTTTCAACTCCATATGTACCCTCTTTTGCTGTAAGGATATCTTTGCCTCAGCCTTCCCTTAGCCACCACCAGTGAACAATCTGAGGTCACAGCCAAGTTCGGGTAGGCCTCGCAAAGAGGAACCTATCCTCACTTGTCACTCCTGAGCCCCAATGCCTAGATTCAATGCTAGAGGTTGACTCAGCCTTGTCGACTCTCCTCGTAAGCTCAAAAATGAAGGAGGGAGACAAGTCTTGAGGGAATATCTCTTCTTCCCTCACCTCAATGTGACAAGGTTAGGGGCATTATTGTCCTTTCATCTTTTTTGTTAGCCTCTTTTGTCATCTGAGTAGGCCGCCACGTAGACGTGGGTGTCATCGTGGCCTGAACCCATTGGCCCAGGCTCCAACCCCTTGGCATGGCCAAAGGCCCACCTGATGTTGAGGTGGCGATCGAGGATTGGCCAAAGCCTTATAATTTTGTAAAAATTATAGTAAATGGAAGGCTAATCAGATGAAGACAAATAATATATGGTTTTTAATCATAAAAATCTGTAGAGTTTAATAAAAATGTTATTATAGTCTAGTTTTGCTTCTAGTTAGTAAGTTTCTTAAATATTTCATCTTTGAAGTGTTAAATGAACTAGAACCCTAATTTTTTAGAATTGATGATCTTAATATGTCCAATCATTATTGTTAATCAAATATTGATCTTTTATGAATAAAAAGAGAAACGTGAATGTTATTTGAGTTTAGAAACCCAAAATTTGGTAAATTAGGGATTCCTTGAAATAAAAGGTGGGTTTAATGAAGGATTATGGTTTGTAACCTAATGAAATATGAAAAGTGGAAACTAGTTTTGGGAAGACAAAACCCTAGTAAAACCCTAATGTTGACCTAGAAACCCTAACTTAGGACCAAGTCAGTCTTAAGGATGATTTGTATAAAATAATAATACATGAGTGTGTTGCATTAACTTTTAGGGTGAGATGGCTTGGTTGATTACTTGCTTGGACATCTAGACTCCTAATCAAGGAATGTGGTCACGCTAATGGCTAAATGCTCTAGTTTCATGGCAATTTCTGAGGTTTTACTGATTGCTTGAAATTTAATGCTTGGATGAAATTTAATTCCTGCAATCCATAAAGTGACTATGGCTATCACCTTATAAAGTTTATAACTTTCTCAAACCTGCATACCAACTCTGGAGATTGTGAATGAAAAGATGATTAAATTCATAATTATGACTAGAGGACCAAGCCCCAGGTTGGGAATGTTAGACAAAGCCCCAGGTTGGGAAGGTCATAAGTGGTCAAGCCCCAAGATGGGAAGACCTAATGGCACATAGCTCCAGATTGAGAGGTGTCTAATGAGGTACCTAGATCCAGATTGAGACGTATCCTAAAGTCCATTGCAGGGACAAAACCCTAAGAGAGTGTATACTAGAGGTTGAGTAAAAATGGTTGAGAGGTTATGAAGAAAATGTAAAACTTGTTTTGTAATAAATAATTGTTGTGGTTATGTTGTTACAAGTATATGAGAACTTTTTGGTTCCCCCACATACTAGTATAATTCATTATATTGACCGATATTTTGTTTGTCTGTGTTTTAGAATAATATGTCGTATGCAATTATGATGAAACCAGATATCCATAAAGAAAACACAAGATGAATAAACATAATGAAAACGCAGAGGTTATAGTTAGATTTAATTTTTTGAAAATTTAGATATTGATGTGCACAAATCATATCATCTTTTGGATCATGTTTGGTTGCATATCCATGTTGTTTTGACTCAATTATCACTATCATTCATGCTAGATTCTATATTTTTAGCTATTCTTACTTACCTCATGGTTTGGATTGTAGGTACTACATTTTGCAATGAAATGATGAGGAATAGATCATATTATCACTAATTGGATCACTCCTCAAGTATCTACATATTTTGGGGTTTGAAACTATGCAAATACCACTTTTTACGGCATGTAAATCGGACCTACACACTGAAAGTTATGAGCAGAATACACAACAGCCCAGAACAGCCAAGTGCACGCCGTGTCTTGAAAATGCATGTCGTGCACCAAAAGTGCACACCGTGCACCTGGAGCATCGAGTAGAATGAAAGTTTCTGGAAAGTTGCACGGCGTGCATTTCTTCAGCGCACGCCGTGCACAATGCATTCTGGAGCAAACTGAAAGTTTCTGGAAAGTTGCACGGCATGCACCTGGCAGTTTCAGCATTTTGTAAAATACGAGTTTTTGTTTAAAACGAAGTAGGAACTTAATGGGGGGTTACGCCCGGTCATTTATGAATGTTCCCTCGTCCCAGAGCAAGCCTAGAGCAGAGGAGGGATATTTTGAGGAGATCAAGGGTGGTTTCTTGGGAAAGGAGTCCATTTCTTCTTCTCTTCTTCTCCATTGTCTTCTCCAAGGTGCAGCCAAGCTTCCCCAACTTCGTGTAGCTTCTCGGGAGAGGAGCCAGTCCGTTTTGGAGCAGCTTTAGGAGTGCAATTTTGTCCCCAAGATGGAATTCTACTTATCTTGGGTTACACTTTCAATTCTCCTAGCTTTTCCTTCTCTAAACCATGTTAAACTCTGAAAATTTTGTAGCATTTCTGTAATACATGATCATGGATGAGTAGAATCTGAATCTTGGACATGGGAGAGTAACTCCCATGTCATAGCTTGTATGAACATGTGAATTTCGTACTAAATGTTAGTTTCTTGCATGTTCCAAGAGTTGTTTCAGATCTGAAATGCTTGTTTGTGTGATTGGTCATCATACTTGCATGTTTTATGCTTTCTTTCATAATCTGAGAAGATGTGTTTGAGAGTATGGTGCTACTCTTTTGGCAACTTGTCCTTGACCGTGAGAGTGGATGGGATTAAGTTGAGGAGCAAGGTTTGTGATTCAATATGAAATACATGCACGAGAGTGATGTATGGAGTTAGAATCATCATTACTTCACTGGGAGATGAGTGATGACTACAAACCTCCTTTGCAAGTTAATTAACATGTTTAAATTCATATTTTAATATAAGCTATGATGTGATAGTGAAATCCCAAGTCTAAGATCCTCCTAAATCTGAATCTTAACCTTTCTTAAGTGATAATTTACTATTTTGTTTTAAATCTACAATTTAGTTGTTTGAATCCAATCATCTTGTGTACAATGATCTAGATTATTGAAAATCATAACTCTTGTGCCTAACTAACCAATGCTCCGTGTGTTCGACCTCAACTACAACTACTCTCATATACTTGCGGGATATAGCTGGTTGAGTAAAAGATCATCCTTAATGATTGAAACTCGTTAGTGTAAACAACCAACAGATATCCCTTCAATTTTGTACCATCCTCCTTTTTGTTAATACAGTTTATTAATAATTTCTGGTTAATTTCAAAACCTACGATCATGTATTAGTGATAATGGCTCTTTCCCTCTCAGTCCACCTGAATAGGGGATAACATGGGGAGGGGGTCGCTACATTTGGTATCAGAGAAGGGTTTACTCTTCAACCACTAATAATTATTGAATTTTACAAAGTCTATAGAACTCAAAGGGAATTATTAGAGTGTTTTCCAAAGTCAATGGTGTCTAGAAAGGACCATCGCTAGGGGATGGCAATATTTTCCTCCACACTACTATTCAGATTATGAGGACTCCCGGACCCGCACTTCATGTCTGGCTAAGGTCTGAGGACTTTACTCAAAATAACATGCCTCTAGGATTTCTCATCTATCTTTGTCTTCTTCTCTACCCCTTCACTCAAACAACCCTTGGTGGATATAACTGTTCTATATATCTCATTTTGTGAACTAGGATTATGAGGATTAGGGGGTTAAGTCAACCTCTGCCATATAATAAAAATCATGTAAGTAAGATGTCATGGAAATAAGTTTTGACGATATAAAAACTTAGACTGAGTTTAATTGCATGCTTATGTGTAACAGCAGGGCTCGTACCAAGACCATCACCATCCTCATTGACATCCCTTAGGAGAACGTTGAGGTTAGGCTCTCTCACAGGAAGAGATGGTCTCTAGAGAAGAGAAGGAAGGCTATGGAGGAAGAGGCATCCAGGAAAAGGAAGAGACCTGATGAATCCTCTGAGGATGACTCAGATCCAAAACGCATCCCCTTCGACAACCTGAACATAGAGGATGACCAGAAGAGGGAGACAATGGTAGAAGATGAGGCCAAGGATAACTTAGTTGATGGCCTAGGACCAGTTGTAGTAGTCCATACTCCCGATGCTAATGGTGAGCCACTACAGGTTCATCCATGACTTGGAGCCACCATTTTGGATTTTGTAAAGTTGAACATTGAGAAGTTATGGGGAGAAAACAAGACCGAGGTGGTTGACAAAGTTGATGCCTAGCTTCTAGTGGTTGAGAATGGTTTCCGCATGTTGGAACTACAGCCAAACATGAAAGTTATGTTTCATGCTCACCTCCTGGAAAGAGCAGCTAAGATTTGGTGGGAGAACCACATCATGGAGAGAGATTTGAACGAAGACCCAATGGCCTGGACTGACTTCGAGACCATCTTCTCTGCCATTTTTGTGCCCGTCTCGATCAAGAAAGAGAAAGAAAAGGAGTTCACCTTCCTAGTTTAAGGCAACCTCTATGTGGCAGACTACACCCACAAGTTCCTCCTTCTAGAACGGTTTGGATACATGTTGAATGAGGAAAGAAGGGTGGATCACTTTTTTGAGCATCTACATCCTGCCACGAAGCCTCATGTGATGGAGAGCAATCTAATGAACTTCACTACTACTTACAACACCTCCCTGGACATGGAGAAGACAATGATGCCTGCACCGAACCCACTTAAGGGGTACCTGGGTTTCACTAAAGGTACCTCTGGACCAAGGAATGATCATAAGAAAGGACAAGGATGAAACCATGCCAAAGGAAGAGATGGGGGAATAGGGAAGCCCCGCAACAAGAACTACCACCCAAAGTGCCACAACTATGGAAGGTTACACCCGAAAAAGTGCCGCTTTGAGAAGAAGGTGTGTTTCCATTACTATAAAGAGGGACACTTCCAAGCCAACTGTCATCTACTTGACCCGAGAGGTCTGGGCCCTATAGAAGCCCATCCAGTGGCAGCAACCCCACTGCACCTAATGCAGTCCCTCCCAGAAGAGAGAGAAGGCAAGCCCCATTTTTCACCATCGACAACAAAGAGGCTCAAGCCAATGCTAACCATTTGATAAAGGGTAATAACCCTTAGAGTTCTTTCCTATTTTAAGTTAAGCATGCAGTAGTATGACATGTTATGAAAAACAATGAGATCATGGGACATAATGTAAAAGCTCTATTTGACTCTGGTTCTACTAATACTTTTGTTTTGATAAATCTTGCAACAATGTTTTGTTTGGACATCAAGGATTTAGGATATGTTTTGGATGTCAAAACCCCGATTGGTCAGATCTTTACATCTCTCTTGAAGACCCTAGTTATACCTGTTAAGTATCTGGATAATGAGCTCCCTATAGATTTCATCCTCCTTGACATGAATGACTTTGATGTGATCATTTGTATGGATGGGCTCTGTACTTATAGTGCAAATATCAACTTTAGGGAAAAGAAAATAAGAATAGAGAGACCAGGTTATCCACTGTTCACCATTAGAGGTAGGAGGGATGCTACCACCAGCCTGTGTGTGTCAGCCTTGAAGGAATAATAGATGATAGCCAAGGGTTGTCAGGCATTCCTAGTAGTAGTTATTGAGCTGGAGCCTAAGGTGCTGCCCTTAGAGGAAATAGAGGTATCCAGTAACTATGAAGATTTATTCCTAGATGATTTGATAGGGATTCCTCTAGAGAGAGAGAGGTAGACTTTTCGATTGAGTTACCTTTCGAGACAAACTCTATTTCTAGGGCACCTTACAGGATGGCCCCTTCTGAGTTGCTTGAGTTGAAAAAGAAACTATAGGAATTGCTAGACAAAGGCTTTATCCAACTAGAACATCACCATGGGGAGCACCAATAGTCTTTGTAAAAAAGAAGGATGGATCTCTTCAAATGTGCATAGACTATAGAATGATCAACCATGCTACCATTAAGAACAAGTATCTTTTACCCTGTATAGATGACTTGTTTGACCAGATCAAGTCGGCTCGAGTCTTTTTGAAGATTGACCTGAGATCTGGGTACCACCAGTTGTGAGTCAAGAGTGAGGACATCCTAAAAATTGACTTTTGAACCTATTATGGCCACAATGAGTTTGTGGATATGCCTTTTGGGTTGTCCAATTCCCCAAGTGTGTTTATGAATCTCATGAATAGTGTGTTCCAGCCTTTCCTAGACTCGCTTGTCATAGTGTTCATAGATGAAATCTTGGTTTACTTTGATGAATTTGAACAACACCATCACCACCTGGGTGAAGTCCTTGATATCTTGAGAAAGCAGAACTTCTATGGGAAATTCTTGAAGTGAGAGTTTTGGATAGACTGTGTCATGTTTCTTGGACACATCATATCTATTGGGGCCATCTCATTGGATCCTACTAAAGTGTCATTCGTGCGAGATCGGACAAGACAAAAAACCCTTCCAAGATTTGGAGATTCATGGGATTGGTCGGATATTGTCAACGCTTCATAAAAGATTTCTCAAAGACTATTTTTCCACTAACCAAGCTTTCCCGAAAGGATAAGAAGTTTGTGCAGTTAGACTTGTGTGAAGCCTGATTCTAGGAGTTGAAGGAAAAGCTAACCACAGCTCTAGTTTTGACTCTACCATCAAGCAATGAAGGTTATATGATCTTCACTGACGCATCAAAGATGGGGCTTGGATGCGTGCTAGAGAAAAATAGGCATGTTATTGCTTATGCCTCCAAATAGCCCAAGACCAATATAGTAAACTAACCGACACATGATTTAAAACTAGTTGCAATTATACATTCCCTAAATATTTGGAGATACTATCTTTATGGAGCCGCTTTTGATATCCTCACCAAAGAGCTTGAAATACCTCCTGACTTAGAATGAACTAAACATAAGACAAAGACGATGGATGGATTATATGAAAGACTATGATTTCACCATTAACTGTCACCTTGGGAAAGCTAATGTAGTAGCAAATGCTCTTAGTTAGAAACAACTTAGGTGTGTAGTTGTCTTATCTAGCCGATGGAGAGAACTAGAAGAGTTTGCTAGGTGGATCCACAATCCTTAGAACATCATATCCATGTGGATAACATTTAGCTAAAACCAGACCTCTTGACTGAGTTCGTAGTTGCCCAATTAGCCAGCCCAGAGCTTTACACAATGAAAGGTTTGTTAAGGAAACCTCAAATACATCTCTTAGTAGCAGTAGATGGTGGAATCTACTATAAGAGTCATATTTGGGTTCCTGAAGATTTGCCCTTGAAGAATCATATCTTCCAAGAATCTCATGGTTCTAAGTACATGGTATACCTTGTCACTACCAAGATGTTTAAAGACTTACAATGATAGTTTGGTGGCCTAGAATGAAGAGAGACATAGAGGCATACATGGTCGTTGTCTCACATGCCAGATGGTGAAGGTTGAACACCAGTGACCTAGTGGATTACTCCAATTAATTGAGATTCCTGAGTGGAAATGGGAACCGATCACTATGGACTACGTGGTGGGTCTCCCCAAGACAAATAAAGGTCATGATGTAATATGGGTTGTGGTAGATCGCCTTACCAATTCGGCACATTTTATTACCTTAAAAATCACTACCAAGGTGAAAGACCTAGTTGAACTATATGTTAGAGAGATAGTTCGACTGCATGGTGTTCCAAGTTCAATTATTTCTGATCATGACCCTAAGTTCACTTCCAAGTTGTGAAAGCAAGTGCATAAAGAACTCAGTCCGTGATTTAAGTTTAGCACATCTTACCACCCCAAGACTGATGGACAGTCAGAAAGGAAGATCCATACTTTAGAAGATTTGTTGAAAGCATGCATGCTCAATTGGGGTGGATCATGGAAGTAGTACTTACCCTTAGTTGAGTTTTCTTACAATAACAACTACCAAGCCAGTATCAGGATGCCTCCGTAGGAAGTTCTCTATGGAAGGATATGTCGGTTACTGCTTCACTCGGATGATGTTTGTGAGAGGACCTTGTTGAGGTTAGAGGAACTATAGTTGTATGTTGATAAAGTCACTTTGATCAAGTAAAGCCTGAAGAGAGTCCAAGATCGACAAAAGTCATATGCTAATGCGAAGCGGACTCACTTGCACTTCACTGTGGGTGAGCATGAGTTTTTGAAAATTTGACCCCTCCAAGCTATAGATAAGAGTAGAAGAAAGTTGAATCCATGATACATGTGAATGTTTGAGATTTTAGAATGGATTGGTGAAGCTTCCTGCCATTTAGCCCTACCCCCTTAGTATAGTATGATGCATGATGTGTTCCATGTGTCCAATCTAAAGTTCTATGTGAAGGACCCGAGCCATGTGCTGAGCATTGAACCTTTTGAACTCCAAGGGAGGCTGACATACCCTGAGTCACCTTTGAGGATATTGGATACCAAAGTGAAAGAGCTCAGGAGTAAAAAGATAGAGATGGTAAAGGTTCTTTGGAAGCACCATTGAGAGGATGAAGCCACATGGGAGCTAAAGACAGACATGGAAACATCTTGCCCAGAGTTGTTTGTTTCATTTGTTGAATTTTGAGGGAAAAAAACCTATAAGAGGGGAAGGATGGTATAACCACAATTTTTCTTATATAGATTGAAATGTAATTTTGCAAATAAAAGGGATTTGAATGGAAATTTGTATGCTTTGTTTTTAAAGAATGGATTCCTTTGTAAAATTTCCCTTGGATACATGAATTTGTAGTTTACACTATTTGATAAATCCAATAATGATAAAAGGAAAAAAGGATAAAAGAAATCCCATAATAAGTAAAAGAAAAAAGAAATAAAAGATAATTGTGTGTATGTGAGAATTGTGTAGAATTCTCTTGGATGACCACTATTGACTAGTTTTCACTTCCACTTGGTTTCTAATAAGAAAATAAATCAAAGTAAAGAAAATAGAAGAGAAATAAAGAGAAAAAGATGAATTTTAATGCATAATATATGCCTGATAAGTTTATGACTTGCATATGAAGAATAGTCTCCTTTTTTTTAGTTTTGGTTCCAAACATTTCACACAAGTAGTTTGAGTCATTATAGACTTTCCATTAAAATTTTAGATAAAAAGGAGTAAAGATGGGAGAGTTATGGATTTTACAAAAATACATAAAGTGGATGAGTTAATGGGACTTTACATTAAATGTAATAAATTCCTTTCATACTGGGAGTATATCCAGACCTTATTTTGTGTCATGTCGCATGAGGGCCATTGGATCATTGATCCTATGATGATGGAGTCATCACCTACCTCTGCCAAACATGGAAAGTCTCGAACAGTAAAATGTGGACTCCTGTGAGGATTTCTCCCTCTATCGGCTACCTCTTCCCTTGTTTTCTTTTCCATTGTGTTTAGTATATTATTCCAGATACAACCATCCCTAGATGACCTTGTCCCTAAGAGAAATGAGAGTTTCCCTAATTCTCTGGATATTAGATCCATGAGATGGGTGTCTCGAGCAAGAATGCCTATATAAAGCCCGGTTATCCCTCTCCAACGGCACCCACAAGACCCTCGAACTATTGAGAGAATTCCCTTACTGCCAATTTCCTAGACAAACCCCTTTTTCAACTCCGTTTGTACCCTCTTTCCTAGCAAGGACATTTTTGCCTCACCCTTCCCTTGGACGCCACTATTGAACAATCCGAGGCCACAACCAAGTTTGGGTAGGCATGATGAAGAGGAACCTTCCCTCACATGCCGCTCTTGACCCCCAACACCTAGAATCAATGCTAGAGGTTGACTTGGCCTCACCGGCTTTCCTCGCAAGCTCAAAGATGAAGGAGGGTGATGAGTCATCAGGGAATATCTCTTCTTCCCTTGCCTCAATGTGACAAGGTAAGGGTCAGTATCGTCCTTTCATCTTGTTTTTTAGCCTCTTTCAGTCATCTAAGCAGGCCGCCACGTAGGCGCGGGTGTCATTATGGCCTGAACCCATTGGCCTATGCTGATCCCATGGCATGGCCAAAGGCCCACCTATTGCTGAGGTGGCAGTCGAGGATTGGCCAGACCCTTTTAATTTTATAAAAGTTATAGTAAATGGTAGGATAATCGGAAGAAGATACAGAAAAATCTGCAGAGTTCAATAAAAATGTTGTCAGAGTCTAGTTTTGCTTCTAGTTCAAAAATTGCTTAAAGATGGCATCTTTGAAGTGTTAAATGAATTAGAACCCTAATTTTTTAGAATTGATGATCTTAATATGTCCAATCATAATTGTTAACCAAAGATTGATCTTTTATGAATAAAAAGCCAAACTTGAATGTTATTTGAGTTTAGCAACCCATAATTTGGTAAATTAGCATCTCTTGAAATAAAAGGTATATTTAATGAAGGATTAGGTTTTGTAACCTAGTGAAATGTGAAAAGTGGAAACTAGGGTTTGGGAAGCCAAAACCCTAATAAAACCCTAATGTTGACCTAGAAACCCTAACTTGAGGACCAAGTTAGTCTTAAGGATGATTTGAATAAGATAATAATACATGGGTGTGTTGTTTTAACTTTTAGGGTGAACTTTCTTGGTTGATAGGTTGATTGCTTGCTTGGACTTCTAGACTCCTGATCAAGGTATGTGGCTACACTTATGGCTAAATGCTCTAGTTTCATAGAGATTTCTGAGGTTTTACCAATTACTTGAAATTAAATGCTTGGATGAACTTTAATTTATGCAATCCATAAAGTGATTGTGGCTATCACCTTATAAAGTTTAGAACTTTCTCAAACTCGCATACCAACTCTAGAAATTATCAATGAAAAGATGAATAAAGTCATGATGATGACTAGAGGACCAAGCCCTAGGCTGGGAAGGTCATAAGTGGTCAAGCCCCAATATGGGAATACCTAATGGCACTTAGCTCCAGACTGAGAGGTGGTCATTGAGGTACCTAGCTCTAGATTGAGAGGTAGCCTAAAGTTTGTTGTAGGGACAAAACCCTAAGAGATCGGTATACTAGAGGTTGAGTAAAAATAGTTGATAAGTTATGAAGAAAATGTAAACTTTTCTTTCTAACAAATAATTGTGACGCCCCACACCACACAAAGCGAGATTATTTAAAACAAAACCACAGAAGAGAGATTAACAAACAGATTACTAGAAAACACTACAAAAAATTAAAACCATTTTTGTAAAACTGGAAAACAGCAAGAACCTTCACATATAAGTCCTTTCATGCCTCAAAGCATATGCAATGCATGTTGTCAACCTGTAACCAAAGAACTGATCCAAAACATAAATACATGATTCCACCACATCTCGTGTACAAAAGGGCTCATAAGAAAAGCACATTCATGAAACAGCTACAAAACATTCCCGAAGACCCGAGTGTATAGGGATGACTCTAGGACTCTATCAACAAAAGACATCCAACAACACTACCAAATTCATTGGCTACTGGTCCTCCTACTGCTCCTCAACCTCCATTGCATGATCTCTACTTCTTCATGCTCTACTGTCTGATTTATGGAACATCTTAGTAATTTAAAAGGAATACGAAGAACATGTATATTTCCTATCAACAACATATATAAAGATCAAGCAAGGCCTCAACCAATGTTTTTGTATTTTGATCCTACACAATATACTACACGGCTAATTACGTATTATATTATGCCCTGAGGATTTCAGTCGTACCACCCAAATCCAACTGACCACTTGATAAGTTGAAATCGGTGACATACAAGGTCTAATTGAAGAGCCAGAATCCATGGCCTTACCTTCCTCACTCAGTATGAGTGAATATGCAGTGACATCATGGGTCAACTGCTTCCAGTGACGTATAGTCTAGCTATGTAAGATTTAGCCCACATTGTTACAGGCCACAGTTCTAGTGAGTTATGACCGTAGCCACACTCTTCCAGGATATAGCTTACAGCTGATCCCATTATATTGATTATAGAGTTGCAGTCTAAAGTTTCACTCTTCCAGGTATGGCTCATAGACAATCTTGTGATATATATTGTGGAGCTGTATTCTAAAGTTGTACTCTTCCATTTATAGCATGCAGCCAATCCTGTGATAGATATACAATCAGGACATAAGAAGTTATTTTAACTTGCACCCCACATATTCAACAATATGCGTTCTGAGTTAAACTCGTTTCACCATTCAATAAATGTTGATTCTGAATGGATCTATGGCACTAGACAAACTACACTATTAGATTTCACTTTATTAATTAGACCAATTTAAACATCTTTAAGCATAAATCAAGTTACAACATACATCTTCTAAACAAATTCTATAAGATTAGGGTTTGAGGCATCACTAGCACATACTGAAACATATAAGTATCACATCATTACTTTATGCCTGTTATTCACCATATGTCCATCACAAGGACCAATGTCCATCACAAGGACCGCATGCTTGGGGTAGCAACCCCTCATCTCCTCATTGAGGAATTCATCATCTCATTTAAGATAATAGGCCATCATCAGGTCATAAGACCACTTTCCTCCTCTTTTTGAGTCATCATCTCACGTGTGCCTCAAGGGCTTATTCAATCATATCAATATCACCATAGCTCATACATGGTTATGTGCATCAACTAATATTACCTACATGGTTAGAAACATACAACAAGGGAATAAACACATCATTAACACTATCATCTCATAGGACTCATGCCATACATTTCAAATTATTACAATTAGGGTTTCACTTTACTCGATTAGGGTTTACAAGGTTGGATAAACAACCACCCTTATATCATCACTTTCATTATCATCATGAGATGTGTTATGAGGTATAGAAACATGGGTTTCAACATCATTCATACAACTACTCCAAAGAGTATCACATCATACCATGTGACCCTAGCATCAACATGGTGTATCTCAAACACCACCACAAGGTACTGTTTAGGGTTTCAGCATAGGGTATCAGTTACCCTAAGTGTGTTGGGAAACCACTCCAAGGGGGTTATCAGTTAAGCATATACTAGATGAACAACCAAGGTATCGACCTACCACTAGGATGGTGTATATGTTTTGGCATCATGGGGTATAGGGCATCAACCCTCCTCCAAGTTGTGAAGGCTAGAACACTAACGGGAAACAAACAGATATCGGGCAACAAGGTGTGTCAGCCAACCACTCCTATTAGCAATGTCGACACATGTGTGATGAGCATCAGGGGTAACGAGAAACACTTTGAGCAACACATCCATGTGACACCGTAGATGTGTCGGGCAAAAACACCCCCAAAATGTGTCTACATACACACAACTAAGGTCGTAATGACTAGCCTGTAGCAGCATCCATCATCCATCATTCTAGGAGTTGTCAAGCAAGGACAACCATCTGCAAAGCATGTCGAGCTAAGTCTCCCAAAGACCGTGATGAACTATCACAAAGGGTGATGGCCAGGGGCGTCACAGGTCATGACGACCATCCAAAGCATAACGACCTAACCTATGTGTCATCCTCCACATACATACTGGCCTACCCAAGCATATCGTCCTCATCATCTCCTACCTTAGGATGGTGTTATAAGCAAGGTGAAAGAAGTGCAACACAACTGCAACATCTAAGCATGGTTCATTTTCCAAAATAGAATTCTAAACTACCTAAAAGAGTTACTAGCATGCAAGCAATAATGAGCCAAGGGTGAAGAACAAGATAACAAGAAAGAAGTGATAATAACAAAGAGGGTTTAGAGTTATATAACCCACCTCAAGGATCACCACCAAGATCTAATCTCCAAACTCACGAACTCAAGGTAGAAGAAGATCCTCCAAGCTCGATCACTACAACACCTCCAAGAGAGAATATGGGACCATGGTTAAGAGAGCATGAGAGGGAAAAAGAAGATACCAAGGTCCATGGCCGAGAAGAAGAAATAAAGAGAGAAAGAAGGGCTAAGGATCATGGCTTACCAAGGAATAAGATGAAAATAGAACACCACAAGCTTAGTATCATCCACCAAGCTCCAAGGGAGAGCACTCCTCAAGCTTAAGGTCGGCCACCAAGGAGAGGATGCAACGATAACCAAAAGGTTTCTCTTGCATGGAGAGAAAGCGATATATATGCAAGAGAGATGAAACAGAGAGCAAGGGGAAGGTGTCACCACCTTAGAACCCTAGATGACACATGTCCATGAAGAAAAAGCCACATGAAACACCATGAAACAAGGTGATAAGAACCATGTCTCACCCAGTAGGTCACCTTCCTAGGTCATGGTTGATACACACACCCACTCCCTTCACAAACTAATAGGGATGAAACCCTAGGTGCCACAAACAAATATGGTGCATCTAGAGACACCCCAAAACCGATAGGATGCTCCTCAAGACATCCAAAAATCAATACAAATCCTCTCCAAGGCTCTCAAGCCCGAAACAACACCTCTAGGTGTAAGGCACACCTCAAACATGTGCCCAAAAACATCACCAAGGATGTCACCACTCATCCAAGGTCTAAACAAGGTGTCCATCCCTTTCTCTTTCCTATAGATGATGCCAAGAGAAAGAAGAGACACACTAGATGTGGCAAATTTGCACATCAACTCCTTCTCCTGGGTGAATTGCAATTTGCACCAAAACCTCTCCATAAAACACAAGCATCAACTAAACAAGCTCAAACAAGGAACTCAAGCCTCCATCATGCCCTAATTGCACCTTAGATGATTAGAGCAAGGAGCTAAGAAACATACTTAAGAAAAAAAAATAGGGTTATCCCAAAATGTGGGTCAGGGTCCTTACAATAATTGATGTGGTTATGTTGTTACAAGTATATGCAAACTTTTTAGTCCCCCCACATACCAATATAATTCATTATAATGACCAACATTTTGTGTGTTGACATTTTAGGATAATCTTCCATCTACAATTATGATCAAACCAAATATCCAGAAAGAAGACACAAGATGAAGAAACATAATGAAAATATGGAGTTTATAGCTAGATTTTATTTCATGTTGAAAATTTAGATATCCCTTCAGTTTTGTACTATATTCCTTTTTGTTAGTAAAATTTATTAATTATTTCTGGTTAATTTCTAAACATGTGATCTTGTATTAGTTATAGTGTCTCTTACCCTCTCAGTCTTCCTGAAAAGGGGATAATAGGGGGAGTAGGTTGTTACATGGGGTTTACTTCTTTCTTAGAGGTGGAGATAGCTTTTCTCAGAGGAGTGCTCAAGCTAGGATTCCTACCTTTATTCTTCAAGCTATCTTGTTGTTTGGAGTTTCTACATCAACTCTAAGGTGATTTATACACAGCCTCATGGAACCATCCTTCTTCTTCACAAACAACACGGGAGAACCCCAAGGGGAATTGCTTGGTCTGATAAAACCTTTTTCTAGCAAATCCTACTACTATTTCTTCAACTATACATCTCTGTCAGTGCCATTCTGTAGGGTGACTGCACTATGGGTTGTCTTCTAGGAATAAGATTGATCTCAAGATCAATCTCTCTAGGAGGGGGTACACTAGGAAACTCTTTAGGAAACACATCTTCTAACTCTCACACTATTGATACCTCTGGATACTAGGACTCCTCACCTTGGTACCCACAACATTTGCCAAGAAGGCTCAGACCCCTATCCCATCAACCTATCCACTATCATGGATGACACCAAACATGTAGGAAGAATATTCCTATCTCCTTGGAAGATCCACAAAACATCTCCATCATGGAACGTTGCCACCTTGGAACTACATTCCAAAACAACCTTGTACTTCTCCAAAGTATCCATCCCAAGGATCACATTGATTCTGTGCATATCAAGTGGCATAAGATCCAGTTGAATGTTGCATCTTGAGAAAGAAAGGACACAAGATGGACACACCTCCCACAACTTGGCAGAACCAACAAGTTAGGTTTCTAAGAGAAGACTATCATATATACTACAAATAGATAGATAACAACTATTTATCACCTCTCTGGTGATAAAAGAGTACATCACACCTAGTTCAATCAAAACAAATATGAAAGAAGTGAAAAAGTTCCATCTAACCCGTCATGACTAGTGGATTGACCACTCCTTCTGACTGAGTCACAATGTAGAATCTATTTGTTGCCTATTTTCATTTGCATCCTTTGCTAGCTAATCCAGAAGATCTTGCTTGTGATGCCTGACCGCGTCCTCTACCACCACCACTACTAAATTGCTATTGTTGGGAACCCCATTGACTTTGTATTGACTATTGTGTCACTTCTTCATCCTTCATGGGGCACACCCACATGATATGTGCCACTTGGCCACACTTGTGACAAGGCCTCAAATCATACTACATCCTAGACCACCCTGTCATTGATACAAATGTTGTACTATGAGTTCATGCTATAGGAAAACTATGACCTCTCTCCCTGCTCAGGAACCACTATGATGACACTCTTGATCTCGGCTCAGAAAAAGATGATCTCTATTGTGATTGAGGTGAAGAAAACCTTGGCTTTTTAAAGCCACCAAATGACTATACCTAAAACTGAGCTGACCTTTTCTTAGTGTTGGCTTCACGTTTCTCGATAGAGGACATCTCAATCCTCCTCACTGACTCCACAAAGGTAGATAACCTCTCCCTGTTCTCCAAAGTAGACACTATCATAAACAACTTTGTACTCAAACCCTTCTCAAACCTGCCAATCCTCTCCTTTATAGTTGTCTCCATGTGAGGACAGAACCTCTGAAGCTCCACAAACTTGGACTCGTACTCGTTGATGGTCATCGATCCCTGGCGTATCTTCTCAAATTGATCTATCTTCTCATCCAGACATTATCTAGAAAGTATCAACTCACAAACTTCTGCCAAAAATCTTCCTAAATGATCACAACTCGTGATATCTTCTCCTCCTATATGACCCACTAATGGCTAGTGATGCCCTTCAACAGATAAACCAAATTCTTCACCTTGTCCTCTTCTATGATATTGAGGACCTTGAACACCTTCTCAAGATCCATAAAACACATAACTGCATCATTCGGGTCTGCTTTACCTAGATACTCAACTGCTCTAACACATCTCATCCTCTTGAATGTCTTCCCAGAACCTTAAGATTCCACGTCCGGGACAACAACCTTAGCTTGAGGTACATGCACTTTATCTGCTATATTCGTAATCGTCGCTGTGAACTATCCAAACATGGAATGCAAGGCATGATTTGTCATGGATGAGGCACTGGGGGATGCTCTGGCCCTGTATTAGGCACTCTATCTTTGTGTGTTTGCCTCCTAACGCCACCTCCCATCACAACATAATTATTCTCAGCATGCTCTTCATGTTCTCTAGACATATCTGCATAAGCGCAAACTATGATCAGATATGTTGGATGATGTGAGAACAAACACAAGCCTAACTCCTATGTCCCTGTAGACTCATTGAATCTAGAGCTCTAATACCAGCCCTGTCACAGTGTGACACCCAACCACACCAAACATGATTACTCAAAACAAAACATACGATCAACTACTAGGCATTCTCATTACCAGAAAAATGAATAAAATTAAAACTGATTTCAAAATTACTATCATGTACAGAAAACATTACATAAAGGTCCACTACCTGTATCACATCACATACATCTAAGAAGAGTTATCTTCTTAAGATGACCATATAAACACAAACCTTAAGTAAAGGATATTATCTTCCTACTTTTAACCATGTTTTAGGGCAGAATTAAGTGCATGAAAGATGAAAGTAAGCTATAACCATGGAGAAAATTTGGACTATATGCCATTGGAAGCAGTTGACTCACAATGTCACTACAGGTTCACTCGTGTACTGACCATGATGCTAGGGATTTAGGCTCTTCCATTAGACCTTCTATGACACCGATTTTGACTTAGCAATGATCAGTTGAATTTGGGTGGTATGACTCAAATCCTCATGGCATAAGAAATACATAATCAGTCGTGTAGTGTACATGTATAGGATCAAATATAGAAACATTGGATGAAGCCTTACTTTGCTTTTATACTGTTTAGTTTGTAATACTTATACATGTTCTTCGTATCACTTTTCAAGCATAAAGATAATCTGTTGTGTAGTGTAGATGCCTAAACTGCTTAAACAAGTGATAGTTTCTTTACTTAAGAGAATTTTTTGAATCTTCTCATCTTATAATAATATTCCTTTTTGCTTAGTTATCTCTGATAATAATGGAGTTGGCAGAGAGTTATATCTCTCGCTGGGACTTTTGCCTCACCCCATTGGTTAAAAATCTTTTAGGTGGACGTGCATGCACCAAGATAAAGATTAGATAGATGAGGATATATATGAAGAGGAACTACACATGGTGGATCATGGTATATGGTTAGAGTCTAGTAGTAGAGTCATATGTGTCATCCTTGTACACTCAGGTCCTTGGGGGTATTCTCAATGTGTTTTGTGGACATGTTTCAGCAATTCAATTTCAATTAATGCATAAGATGACGTCAGCACCAATCCTTGATGCAATCAAGTTGCACTCCTGAATAAGCCTTTTGGTGCAGACTAGATGGTCATATCGCACCACTCGAGATGGTCATCTTGCAGTCCAGGTCAGGTTGAATTCCATCCAAAGCACAATACAATCAACTTGACCCTCCAAACGGATGTCTCAACACTTGAACCGATCATTTGACAGCCCATTCAGCTGACTTGTTGCATGAATTGAGTACCTAAACACTTTAGTATTTAGTCCAATCATTATTTATGATCAAACTCCTCTTCTAGGTCAATATCTATGTGTGTGACCCTATAGGTCCCATATCACGTTGGTAGTGAATGTCCATAACTAACTTATGACATCACAAGCAAAGACTGGTGCCTAGTCACACATCAGTGCTACCCAAGTGAATGGAAAGTTGGGGAACAACTTCAACCTACAATATGTGCTTGGTGTTATAGTGTTTGTATGATTCCTTTGTCACTGATATACATATTGTACTCAAGTCATGGAGTAGTCACCCTCTTTAACATTCAATCTTATTTCTAGAACCAAAGTAGATCGTCTGAGATATATGTAAGCTCAATATCACATATTGACTCACATGTGCATGGACATGCATTTCTTAGTATCTCTAATCAAGAGGCTTAGGATATCATACTCATTTAGGAGGGACAAATCCCAGTTCTGTCACTCATAGTCAGTCCCCATGTGTCACCATCACCCAATCATCACCGCTATAACAACTCATGTTTTAGGACTGCATTTTAAGATGTCAAAGCATACCCAACGACATGTGATGAGTGCCACAATTATAGGTATAAGAACCACAAACACCACCATCACTATGAGAGCTGACTATGACTTATCATGGTAATGGTTTCGATGTGTCAGTCTCCACGGTGGGTCTGTCCAATATACTGTTCTCTAACATGTATCTGTGTGATTGGTTTGATATATCCATATCTTGACTAATGAGATTTTGTCATCAACCAACTCATACTTTGATTCTATGTGTCATTGTTGTCTATCAACCTTCCACAATAACAAGTGATCAAGGACATAATGAGAATATATGTGTACTATGATCTCATTTCCCCAAGTCACGTACTTGAAGACATACGTCATTGAGTAATATAATTCTCTAGATATTTATAATGTTACATCATTATCTCATCACTAAATTAAACAGAAGAAATTGGAGGCTTGCCTTTATTTATTAGTCAAATCAATTACAAATTATGCCATTACAATCATCATATGATTGGCTCTCTGGGCATACATATCAACTTCTCCAAAAACATGTAGTGTCTCCAGATCTTCAAGGCATGGACCGCTGCTGCAAGTTCCAAATCATGTGTCAGGTAGTTCTCCTCGTATTTTTTAAGCTATCACAAAGCAAAGAAATCACATTATTGTCCTGCATTGACACACATCCCAAACCATTCTTCGATGCATCACATAAGATGATGTAGCCTTTCCCTTGCTCTGGCAAAACTAACACTGGTGCATTGTTCAACATCTCCTTCAGCGTCTGGAAAGACCGCTGACAGTTGTCAACCCAAACAAAAGGAACACCTTTCCTTATCAACTTGGTTAGGGGTAATGCCACATCATTGTAATTCTTTATGAATCCCCTATAGTAGCCTACCGAGGCTAGGAAACTTTGACTTTTGTCGTTGTATTGGGATATTCCCATTCCATCACTGACTATACCTTCTTAGAGTCTAGACAAACACCTTTAGAAGATATGATCTGACCCAGATACCTCTATCAACCAAAACTCACACCTATTGAACTTGGTGTACAACTTGTGATCCCTCAACAACGTCAATGCCTGGTGAAGGTGTTGCTCCTAATGTTGACTATCCTTAGAGTGTATCCACTACTACAGAAATGGCTTATAACATCACTTTTAAAGGTGTCGATTGTATAAATACACCGAAACCTAAAACCTAAAGCGTCGGTTTAATAAAAAAACAGACATCTATCTGTGAAGGGTGACCACACACGTGTATCACTTTTATTCAGTGTCAGATCCCTAATAATAAACCGACGCCTAAAATTAACCGCCAAATCCAAAATTTCTAGTGAAAAAAATTACCTCCAAAATTTAACATATGGCGTCGGTTATCACTATTAAACCGACGACAAAAGGTTATTCGCAAGACAGAAATTGGGCACATTTTGGTCGTCGGTTTTACTACAATAATCGACGCTTATGGGTTTTCCCGCATTGCTCCCGGGAAATTTTTCACACCCTTTGAGCGTCGGTTTTTGAAAGAAACCGACGACTATGGTCACTAATCGAGAACAATTTTTTTAATCGGCATATGTAGATAGACGTCTGTTTTTTTGTAGTAAAAACTGATGACTATCATTGAGAATAGGTGTCGGTGTGTTTGTAGAACTGACTGTTGGTATGTATGCCCTGAGAGCTAATCATGAGATGATTGGTGGGATACATTAAGATTGATTTGATAAACATAAAAGGCAAGCTTCCAATTCTTTCTGGTTCAGTCATATGAGATAGTGATAGAACAGATTGAATGTCTAGAGAGTGACAGTACTCAATGACGTATGCTTTCAGGTTGAGGACCTGAACAATGAGATCATACAGATGCTAAGAGTTTGTACATTCTTGTTATGTCCCTAGTCGGATGTCATTATGGAAGGTAGATAGACAGCAATGACACACAAGACTAGATTGTGGTGTTGGTTCATGACAGAATCTCATTAGTCATGATATAGAGATATCAAACCAAACACATACGTACTTGTTAGAGAGCAAGTGTATCGGATAGACCCACAGTGAGTTTGACACATGGAACCATGACATGGTAGTCACAGTCAGTACTCACAGTGATGGTGGTGAATGTGATTCTTTGACCTGAAATCACTACACTCAACACATGTCGTTGGGTACACTTTGACATCATCAAACACAGTCCTGAAACATGGGTTGTTATAAAGGTGATGATTGGGTGGCTTTGACACATGGGGCTTTTGAGGGGTGAGTGATAGATATGGGATTTTTCCCTCCTGAGGGAGTTTGATATCCAAGGCCACTTGATGAGTAGGATTGAAATAGGCATGCGTACGCATGTATGAATCAGTATGTGATATTGATGTCATACATATCTCTTCCAATCTGCTCTGAGATCAAGAAAGTGAATGAACATTGATAGGATGATTGTTCCATGCGCCTCGAGTTCATTCAGGATATCAGTGACAAAGGAATTATACATTCGCTGTAACACCATTCACGGATTGTAGGATTGAAAGTTGTTCTCCAACTTTCTATTTCACTTGGGTAGCATTGATGTGTGACTAGGCACCGCTCTTTGCTTGTGAAGTCATAAATGTTATGGACTTTCACTGCCAACGTGAAAAGGACCTGCAGGGTCACACACATAGGATTTAACCTGGAAGAGGAGTTTTTGTCCACAAACAATGTTTAGATTGATTACTAAAGGAGTTTAGTAGTTAAATTAAACACTCAATTAATTGATAGCTCAATGTCATAATGTTCAAGGTTTTGGACACATTGATTAGAGTATCCGATTAATTGAAACTGCAATTGACTATTTCTACACAATCTGCACTCCCAACCGATCGGCTCATGTGATGAATCGATCGGCTGAGCTTGGTGAACCGATCGGCTCAAGTGGTCAGTCGATCGGCTCATGGACATGGTGAATCGATTGCTTCAAGTGTTGAAACGATCGGTTCAACTGTTGCAACCGAGCAAGTTGGGAAAGTAGGATTGGTGAGAAATTTCTTTTCGTTTCACTTGCCCAATTTGATTGGAACAAGGATTGGTATTTGATACCAATTAGAAACAAAAGATGGAAAGTCAATCGGGAACTGACCAGGACCACAAACCAACCGGTTCAGAAATGAACCGATTGGCACATGGGTCCCAACCAATCGGTTGAGGTGTCAACTGACCGACTCAGGTCCCCAACCGACCGTTTCAGAAATGAAATGATCGGTTCAGGTTGTGAGTTGGTTGTTTTGTGGAAAATCTCGAACCCTTCTACTCCTGCTTTTAGTCCCGCAATGCCCGAAATGGAGAACCCTGTCCCATGACCCTCCTATATATATAGGGGTATTGGGGGCTTCTCAAAGTACAACTCAGTGCAAACCAGTTGCTCTGCAAAGTTGTCGTTCTCTCTGGTTTTGGTAACCGAGAGAGCCCAAGCAAGTGCTACCCGATAAGGGAGGCACAACAAGGGAAAGACAACTGCAGTTGCGACCGGTAGCAGGAGAGTGTGTTGGCGACTAGTACGCCAACAGGAGGGTGCGACTCCTTCCAATTCCTTGTGGGACAAGGAGATTGGATTTCTAGGTGGTCCGTGTGGACTACTTCAGAGGCGGGAGGTTTCTGCCGCTCGGAGGACAACTGTCAATCCCGACAGTCCCGGTGAGAGCAGGAGTCTTCAGTCCTGGTGCGACCAGGAGCTGCACAGACACCATCCAAGACCGGAGGTGAAGACCGTGCAAGGCGCGGGGTATTGTCGATGAGCAAGCCTCAGGACAAGGTATGATTCCACAAACCATCCTTTCCTATTGTATAGACGTTGACACGTTTCCTTGTTCTGGGTTTGGGGATGAGAAAGTTTTGTTTCCGCTACCTTCTTTGCCTCCCCTAAAACCCAACAGTGGTATCAGAGCCACATCAACTGCTCTATACTTTAGGATTATCGATATGATCGATTTTGGTTTTTCGCTTTTATTTATTGCATACGATGCGAATAAAATTGGCTTTATGCATGTCCAATCCTAAATCCACAAATCCCAATTTACATATATGATATGAATTATTAATGCACTCGATACGCGTCACCCTTAAACGAGTTTTGTGGTGGATGTATAGTATGGTTATGACCAATAAACCCTATTTGTGTATGGTTGTATGCGGCTGCTTGCATCTCAGTCTGCGCACCGATCTTCCTTCTCCTATTCCTGATGTAACTCGAAATAATTCGAGATTTCTTTCCTACCTTTGCTCCCCTCGAATGTAACTTGAGGTTTCTCTTTTTATAATGTAAAATAGGATAGAATTTTATTTCTTGTTATGTCAAAGAACAGAGGACATCCTGACGATAGCTGAGACGATTGGTTCAAGGCATGAACCGATCAGTTGACATTCCAGACGATCGGTTCAAGGAGTGAGCCGGTCGGTTGATGACCGGTTCGAGGAGCGAGACGAGCGGGTGGTGGCCATGATGAGATGCACGACGACCAGGCGAACCGATCGGTTGGAGGAGCCAACTGATCGGCTGGTGGCACCCAGCCGACCAGTCTGATGGCGAGCCGATCATATATGTGATGAGTTGATCAAACCCATAAAGGAAAAGCATAGAGTTCATCTTGTACAGGTTGCATGTGATGTAGACCTAGATGACCGTGATTCCTCTTGACTCGAGGAATCACATTAGGATGGCCATAATCATCGCTTTTATCATTTTGCATGTTTTCTGTGGGATATAGCATGTATATGATACATACTATGTATTGTGGTGATTGGATATGTATATGTATATAAAACCAAATCCCTCATTAAATATTAAGTTTTAGATGCCTTCCAAATGCGACACACGTGAAAAGCTTGATCGATCAAGTGTGGGCACGCCCTAGCGTGGTGCACCGTCTATCTCGTGGAAGCGTGAAGGATGGATATGTGGGTCTGCCCTAGCAGGGTGCATATTCATCGTGTTTGCTTTGGGTCAGACTTAGCAAGGTGATCTAGATGGGATCTAGTACCTTGAGGCATGGAGATGATCATGGCAAGGAGTTGCATATGACATCTTATTAAGAGTTGCATATGATGCAATTGGCAAGAGTTGCCTACCTGAGAGATCTAAGTTGTGGGTGATAGCCCTAGCTGGTCCATGACTTAGAGGATTTCAGGATCTTGCCCACTAGAAGGTTGTACGCTGCAATCTTCCGAATTGATGGTGAGGGCTATCAATTTGAACTAAAATAGTGGGAGCGATAATTAATTAAAGGCCTAATTTTTATCGTCCACTTTTCAAATCAATCAAATAAATCAAAAGAGTTTTGGACTAAAATTGCATTTATTTCCTTTTGTTAAAATAAATGGTTAATCAACAATAATCACTTTATTTGTGATTGGTCTTTGAGACCAACAAATTAAATGGGAATAATTCCACGATTGGTTAGGATGATGAGAAGTGTTCTCAATCAAAGAGTGAAAAGCTCTAAGTCCTAGTTATACCAAGACCAGATGAACTCAATCCCACCACATTAATGGTTGAAAGTATGCTTATGGAAGCATACCGAGGATGACATTGATGAGGAGTGCTTGATGTTGTGTTCTCTGAACTATGAGTTGTAGTGACAACATGAGACATATGATGTCTCCCAGACACTGTCCTAGTATGTCATGACAGAAGGAGATCTAGTAAGGTATTCACACACTCAATATGATTGGGTATGTGGAAAACCTGACTAAGAAGGATTCCCTCTAAGCCAAGAGTTGGCTATTGGTATGATACTGCAAATGTTGTGAGAATCATACAATTCATGGTAAGCTACAACATGAACAACTTTGACAAGCATTGACAGAGTTGTTGCACATGTTGAGGATAGTAGAGGCAAAGATGAAGAAAGACAAACCATAATATTTGATGTGATCAAAGAAAAGGTAAGTCTTAAGGGTAAGGGCAAGGGCAAAGCTAAGAAGTGTTCTGATGCTAGCCAGCAGCCCAAGCCGTCTTCAGCCTCAAGGCACATGGGGAAAGGGTGTATGAGGGAATTTCCCTCTATATCTAGAAGAACAAAAGAAGATGAAGGAGGGGATGGAGATCTCCACCTAATGTATCATGAAATGAACCACTTCTTTATCTGTGGTATGTGATACCAAGATATGGATATGTCATATATGATATGCATGATCAACAAAGAAGTGATGGCCTTTGTGAAAGGACCAAGAAAGGAGTACCCATCATTGGAGCAAGTGTTGTTGCCATAGATAGGAGTATCTTTCAGTTTATTTCAGCCAAAAGGGCACGAAATAGAGTTGAGAACTGCTATTTCATATATTGCCAATAGATATAAACACTTTATTTTTGCATATTGTATGACAATGATGGCAATTAATAAAGTTGATGTTTCAATCTTAAAGATATGATCTTTGTGGCAATGTCTTGTTTATCTTGTGATACATGGTATGCATAAGATAAACTGATACCTAAAGTTATTAGTAACTCAAACAATCAAATTAGCATCAATCATGAGAAATTCATTTCTAGTTTCCATATGATGGATAAATCTAGACTCTTTTGGTTGGGTAACCGGTAAGAGACATGAATCTCTTGGACATGATTAATCAATCTTCACTAATGGTAGTGGGAGAATGATTATCCAAATAGGTATAATACATGTGATGTATTTACATACCTATTGGAGCGAATGCTAGTACTTCAAATGGTGTTTGAAGAAATACCAATACGAATATCTTGAAGTGTTCAAGAATATCATAGATGAAGTATGAATTTGGTAAAGTGTTAATTCTTGATGAGATCAATGAATGAAATACTTAGACCAAAATGTTTGAGATCCTTATGAGTGATTATGATAGTGTATCATAGTGAGCTCATGATCAAGGCATAGTGATGTCTAAATCAAAAGGGAGTCATACTCTAAGGAGTTAGAGAATGATTATCAAATAACTAAATTCTTATTAAATAAATAATACCCCATACGAATAAAGGACATTAAGAATCACAAAGGTTGTGAGTTCTTATATCCTTAACAGACACACCTCGATCATCTATATGATGCGTTGTTCATGAGATGAGTCAACTATCTAGATGAATATGAGGAACCCGATTTTGAGTTATGGTAGATGACCATTACATCCTAAATGACTTCCATATAAACCATAAGGTATGACCTTGATGGTAGCACCCATTGGATGTAAATCCATGAGTGCAAATGAGTCTTAAGTGTTAAGACACATGGATAACATTTTGAGAAGGATGATGCTTGTTTATTGCAACTTAATGACTAAGACATTTGGCATATGGATACTAAAACCGCATTCCTATGAGGAATAAAACAAGGATGTGTACGTGACACAACCTATAAGGTTTATGAATCCACTAATGCAAATGAAGTATATAAGTTACAATGGACTAATCAATGTGATTGATTGAGTACAAGCAACTCAGAATTGGATCTTTACTTTGATGATATAGTCAAAGGGTTTGACTGATATGTCAAAGATAAAGAAGGGATCTGTGATTTAGTGGGAGCGTATTCACATTCCACATGTTGATGTGAAATGGAAATGTTCTAGAATGGAAATCCAAAGTGGAAATTATCTTTAAGGAAGATAGAGATGTTTCCTATGAGATAGGAATAGAGATCTATAGAGATAGTTCTCAAAAACCTCTTGACCTAGAAAAGAGAGAGCATACATTGGCAATATGTACTGAAGGGTTCAGTGTACACAGATTCCGTGGGAGAAAACTTGTCCATGTTACATGGAGTTAGTATCCCAAGGCCAAGTGTCCAATTCTTATGAAGAATGGGAACACTAAGAATAGATATGGATCTATCATGTATGTAATCATCCCATTATCTTTCATGTATCGACATGGCAAGAACAAAATGCTTTCATCATCTTGTATGTAGGACATGATAATATGATGTGCTCATCCTGATAACTCGTATGTGGGACATGACGAGTGGATGTCTGTCTACTTCCAGTAAGGGTTACTAGAAACCATAAGCACTTGATAAGTACTTGAGAAGTACTAGTTATATGGAGATAAGGAAGAGTTCGATGTAAAGAGTTACATTGATGCGAACTTCTGAAAGGACAGAAAATTTATCGCAAAATATATATAGGATATATAAAAGTGAAAGTTTATTGATAATTGGAAGTGTTCCAATGAAACCATTTAAAAGGAAATGTCGAGTATCTGTGTGTTAGAGAACAGCAGTGGATACTATATGGATCTGGAAGTTCATGAGATGAACTTATAGATATTCCGGTCATTGATGACAAGTATGGAATCCTTGATCATGCACTGTGGCTAAAGGTTAGCAAAGGAATACTGGATCGCATATTACAACAACTCCATCTCATACGTGTGACGTTCAGCGAAGAGATGTGAGACATGCAATTAATACTGACTTTGGCAAGGTGTTTCCATAACTCACTATGTTCGCACTAGAGCACAGTAACATGTGGGACATGTTTGTAGATCACTATGAATATGATTCAAGGGTGATTAGCTCGCAGTGCAAGTGGGAGTCTGTTGGTATGTATGCCCTGAGAGCCAATCATGGGATGATTGGTGGGATACATTAAGATTGATTTGATAAACATAAAAGGCAAGCTTCCAATTCTTTCTGGTTCATTCATATGAGATAGTGATAGAATAGGTTGAATGTCTAGAGAATGACAATACTCAATGATGTATGCTTTCAGGTTGAGGACCTGAACTATGAGATCATACGGATGCTAAGAGTTTGTACATTCTTGTTATGTCCCTAGTCAGATGTCATTGTGGAAGGTAGATAGACAGCAATGACACACAAGACTAGATTGTGGTGTTGGTTGATGACAGAATCTCATTAGTCATTATATAGAGATATCAAACCAAACACATAGGTACTTGTTAGCGAACAAGTGTACTGGATAGACCCACAGTGAGTTTGACACATGGAACCATGACATGGTAGTCACAGTCAGTACTCACAGTGATGGTGGTGAATGTGATTCTTTGACCTAAAATCACTACACTCAACACATGTCGTTGGGTACACTTTGACATCATCAAACGCAGTCCTGAAACATGGGTTGTTATAAAGGTGATGATTGGGTGGCTTTGACACATGGGGATTTTGAGGGGTGAGTGATAGATATGGGATTTGTCCCTCTTAAGGGAGTTTGATATCCAAGGCCACTTGATGAGTAGGATTGAAATAGGCGTGTGCATGCATGTGTGAATCAGTATGTGATATTGATGTCATACATATCTCTTCCAATCTGCTTTGAGATCAAGAAAGTGAATGAACGTTGACAGGATGACTGTTCCATGCCTCAAGTTCATTCGGGATATCAGTGACAAAGGAATTATACATTCGTTGTAACACCATTCACGGATTGTAGGATTGAAAGTTGTTCTCCAACTTTTTATTTCACTTGGGTAGCACTGATGTGTGACTAGACACTGCTCTTTTCTTGTGAAATCATAAATTTTATGGACTTTCACTGCCAACGTGAAAAGGACATGTAGGGTCACACACATAGGATTTAACCTGGAAGAGGAGTTTTTGTCTACAAACAATGTTTAGATTGATTACTAAAGGAGTTTAGTAGTTCAATTAAACACTCAATTAATTGATAGCTCAATGTCATAATGTTCAAGGTGTTGGACACATTGATTAGAGTATCGGATTAATTGAAAATGCAATTGACTATTTCTGCACAATCTGCACTCCCAACCGATCGACTCATGTGATGAACCGATCGGCTGAGCTTGGTGAACCGATCAGCTCATGGATAGGGTGAATCGATTGCTTCAAGTGTTGAAGCGATCGGTTCAACTGTTGCAACCGAGCAATTTGGGAAAGTAGGATTGGTGAGAAATTTCTTTTCGTTTCACTTGCCCAATTTGATTGGAACAAGGATTGGTATTTGATACCAATTAGAAACAAAAGATGGAAAGTCAATCGGGAACTGACCAGGACCACGAACCGACCGGTTCAGAAATGAACCGATCGGCTCATGGGTCCCAACCGATCGGTGGAGGTGTCAACCGACCGGCTCAGGTCCCCAATCGACTATTTCAAAAATGAAACGATCGGTTCAGGTTGCGAGTTGGTTGTTTTATGGAAAATCTCGAACCCTTCTACTCCTGCTTTTAGTCCCGCATTGCCCGGGATGGAGAACCCTGTCCCATGACCCTCCTATATATATATATATAGGGGTATTGGGGGCTTCTCAAAGTACAACTTAGTGCAAACCAGTTGCTCTGCAAAGTTGTCATTCTCTCTGGTTTTGGTAACCGAGAGAGCCCGAGCAAGTGCTACCCGATAAGGGAGGCACAGTAAGGGAAAGACAACTGCAGTTGCGACTGGTAGCAGGAGAGTGTGTTGGCGACTAGTACGCCAACAGGAGGGTGAGACTCCTTCCAATTCCTTGTGGGACAAGGAGATTGGAGTTCCAGGTCCGTGTGGACTACTTCAGAGGCGGGAGGTTTCTGCTGCTCGGAGGACAACTGTCAATCCCGACAGTCCCTGTGAGAGCAGGAGTCATCAGTCCCGGTGCGACCAGGAGCTGCACAGACACCGTCCAAGACCGGAGGTGAAGACCGTGCAAGGCGCGAGGTATTGTTGCCGAGCAAGCCTTGGAACAAGGTATGATTCCACAAACCATCCTTTCCTATTGTATAGACGTTTACACGTTTCCTTGTTCTGGGTTTGGGGAGGAGAAATTTTTGTTTCCGCTGCCTTCTCTACCTCCCCTAAATCCCAACACTGGCACCTTTAGTTTTATGTGTCAGTTTTATTTAAGAATCGACACCTATTATTAACTTAATAGCACCCGCGCAAGCCCGACTCTTCCCCTTTCTCTATTTCATTCAATCTTGCACAAGGTTTGGTCCGGTGAATTTCACTTCCGGTTTCCACCTCCGCCGTAGTTCCTTGCTCCTCTAATCACCGCCTCCGCTATCGTTCGTTGCTCTGGGCCCCTAGCCGCTGTCATTCTGCCGCCGTCGTTCCTTGCCCTCTGCCCCCAGCTCGCTGTTCCGGCGGCCTGCTCTCCTACTCCAGCTCCGGCACCACTCTCCTGCTCCAGCTCCGGCCACCTTCTCTCCTACTCCAATGGCCTTCTCTCCTACCCCAGCTCGCTACTCCGCCGCTCTCCTACTCGACAGGTAGCCCTCTTCTTCTTCCCCCATGCCCCTCTTCTTCTTCCTTCACCCTCATTACCAACAGCAAGCACGACCAACACAACCACGACTGTGCTTGCTATTGGTAAGGAGGGAGAAGGAAGAAAAGAGGGTATTTTGTTCGTTAATTTTTTTATCTATTGCTTTGTATTTGTTTATCTACTGATTATATTTATTTATCTAATGCTTTGAGTTTATATATTTAGATGTTGCTATTGCAAATCAACCTAGGATATGAACAAATCTTTTGCTTGCATATATTTGTGCTTCTAATCCTAATGCTTGACCTAATTCAGTAAATTTAGATGCATATTGAAATAAGATTTAAACTTGTCCATTCTAGCATCCTAATTTGATTTGATTAAACCCTAACATTGATGAAACCCTAACATGTACATATCTATCATTGTGTTTGTTGGCCTAGAAACACGTCCAAGATTACTAATTAGAAGCAAATCTTAGATAGTCCCCGATTTGGGACTGTTATTGAACACCTAATCTCACTTAGGATGTAAGTGTATAATGTGTATTGGATTTTCAAGAAAATTTCAATAGAATTTCCCCGTTTGTTCTCTATGTACATATGTACTTAGAGAACAGCGGGGAAATGCTATCGAAATTTTCTTGAAAACCCAATACACATTATACACTTACTAGTGAGATTAGGTGTTCAAGAATGGGATAGGTGGTACACATTTATTATAAATAAGAATGACATCACATGTATTTGTTGGCTTAGAAACCCGTCCAAGATTTACGAATTAGGAGTAAATCTTGGATAGTCCCCAGTTTGGGACTGTTCTTGAACACCTAATCTCACTTAGGATGTAAGTGTATAATGTGTATTGGATTTTCGAGAAAATTTTGGTAGCATTTCCCCGTTTGTTCTCTATGTACATATGTACTTAGAGAACAGCGGGGAAATGTTGTTAAAATTTTCTTGAAAACCCAAAACACATTATACACTTATTAGTGAGATTAGGTGTTCAAGGATGGGATAGGTGGTACACATTTATTATATATAAGAATGACATCACATGTATTTGTTAACCCTAGACCCTAATCTTGTTGTAATATATACTTGTTTTCTCTTAGATCATAGAATGGATAGATCATGGATGTCCATTCACAATCACTGCACCCCAGAGTTTATTTCTGGTCTTGACCAGCTTATTAGATTTGCCGAGGAACATAGGAAACAACCTGGAGATAGGTTCTACTATCCATGTAGGCATTGCAGTCACAACTTGAAAGTCAGCACTGGTGATGAAATCAAAGTCATGTCATGTGCAACGGGATTATACAAGGCTATACAGAATGGCACTGGCATGGAGAGATTTCAAACCTAAATCCAGTGGATGTCGATAGCAGTTCTTGTATGGAAGAAGAAATTGCCTCCAATGACGTAGATGTGAATGAACCAGTTCCAGTAGACATCGTTGATGCGATGTTGGATACTTGTGGGGTAGAGCACACCGATCCACCTCCCATTTTTAGAAACATTGTGCATGATGCTAAGATATTGTTATACACAGGTTGTACTAAGTTTACGAAGCTTAGCACTGTGTTGAGATTGTATAAGCTAAAAGCTAACAATAGATGGAATGACAAAAGCTTCATGTCATTGTTGTCTTTGTTGAAAGAAATGCTTCCTGAAGGAAATGAGCTGCCAAACTCAACATACCAGGTAAAGAAATTGTTGTGCCCAATGGGAATGGATGCCAAGAAGATACACGCATGCCCGAATGATTGTGTATTATTTCAAAAGGACTATGTGGATTTGAAAGATTGTCCAAAATGTGGTGCGTCACGGTATAAATTGACGAATTCGGGGGAGTCCAAAATTGGTTCTCCTGCCAAGGTGATGTGGTATCTACCTATAATATCACGGTTTCAATGCTTGTTTCCCAATCCGATAGATGTAAAGAATTTGAGGTGGCATGCAGATGTTAAGAAAAATAATGATGGGATCCTACGACATGCGTCTGATTCCCCACAGTGGAAGAAGATTGATCTATTGTACCCTGAATTTGGTGAAGAAGTCAGGAATCTAAGACTTGGGCTTTGTACAGATGGGATGAATCCGTACGGGACATTGAGCAGCCAACATAGCACTTGGTCAGTCATGCTTGTTATATACAATCTTCCCCCGTGGCAGTGTATGAAAAATAAGTACGTAATGTTGTCGTTGTTGATATCGGGCCCTAAACAACCTGGAAATGATATCGATGTGTTTATCTTGAACCTCTGATTGATGACTTAAAGAAACTCTGGGGTGAAGGTGTAATGACATATGATGCTTCACGAAGAGAGACATTTCGTTTGCATGCTATGTTGTTTTGCACTATTAATGACTTTCCAGCATATGGGAATTTGTCTGGATATAGTGTCAAAGGAGCTAAATCATGTCCTATATGTGAAGAGAACACTGATTCAACAAGACTAAAACATGGCGGTAAGACTGTATATCTCGGTCATCGAAGGTTTCTTACAAAATTCCATATGTATCGTAGGAAGCGCAAAGCATTCAATGGATTGAATGAGGAACGAAGTGCACCTAAACCTATACCAGGGGAGGTTGTTTATGAAAGAGTAAAAGACTTTGTCAATGAATTTGGTAAGATATCACAATGTACTATGGCCACACGGAGTGACAAATCTTTATTCAAGAAGAAGTCAATATTTTGGGATCTTCCTTATTCGAGTTCTTTGACAGCCAGGCATTGTATCGATGTCATGCACGTTGAGAAAAATGTTTGTGATAGTGTCATTGGTACTTTATTGAATATACCAGGTAAGAATAAAGATGGGATAAAATCCATACTGGACCTACGTCAAATGGGAATAAGGTCGGAATTAATAGAATTTCATGAAATGGGAAATCGAAGAACATACTTACCTTCCGCTTGTTACACATTGTCTAGAAAGGAGAAGAAAGCTTTTTGTGAATGTTTGGTAAATGTTAAGGTGCCACAGGGTTACTCATCCAACATCTGTAGCTTGGTATCAATGAAAGATATGAAGTTGATAGGTCTTAAATCTCATGATTGTCACACTCTAATGCAACAAATATTGCCTGTGGCAATTTGATCTATATTGCCGAAGCATGCAAGGTTTGCAATCACCGGACTTTGTTTCTTTTTCAACAGTCTGTGCAACAAAGTTATTACCCTGATACTCTCGATAATTTGCAAAGAGAAGTGGTTGTTACCCTATGTTAGCTTGAGATGTATTTTCCTTTGTCATTCTTTGATATCATGGTACATCTTGTTGTCCACTTGACTAGGGAAGTGAAAATGTTGGGACCAGTTTTCTTGCATTGGATGTATCCCTTTGAACGATACATGAGCATTTTTAAAAGTGATGTTCAAAATAGTTATCAGCCTGAAGGGAGTATTATTGAGGGTTATGTGGCGAGAGAAGTTATGGATTTTTGCAATGACTTTCTCAGTGGTAATGACACTCCTGGTAATGACAAGAATATTGAGGAGAAATTTGGAAAATGAATTTTGGGATCATAGGTGAAAGTAATCAGCCGTGAGCAGTTGGAACAAGGTCACTTGTATATTTTACACAACATGGACGAAGTGAGTGTTTATATCGAGGAACATACCAATTTCATCAAGAGATAATATCCTCGAGCCAATACAATGTGGCTTGCTAGAGAACATAACAAGACATTTATTAAGTGGTTTGAAGATAAAGTCTTACATCAACTATCTCAAACACTAGATGATATTACTGAAACTATCAAATGCCCCGCCTTTAAACTGAAATTGAATGTTATGTCTTATGAAGGGTATGACATTAATGGATTCACATATTACACAAAGTGCCAAGATGATAAGAGTGTCGTCCAAAACAGTGGGGTCACCCTTCAAGCGTCGATTATGTTTTTTGCAAGTGCAAAGGATAAGAGTCCACATGAAGCTAAAATGTCATATTACGGTGTCCTTGAAGACATATGGGAGTTTGACTACATAGATTTCAGAATTCCTCTCTTCAAATGTAATTGGGTTGATAACACCAAAGGATTTATAGTGGATGAATTGGGTTTCACTTTAGTGAACTTTGAAAAGATTAGTGAGAAGGGTGAAACATTCATATTGGCATCATAGGTGAAACAAGTATTTTATATCGATGATCCTACAAATGATAAATGGTCAGTTGTTCTTCATGGTAAAAGACAGTTCATTGAAGATCCTATAGATGAAGAAGAGTACTATGATAAGTATGATGACTCCAGTCAATTCTCAGTTGGGTTGCCAACACCAGCAAATATTGAAGCTAACGATGACTTGTATGTGCGCGGAGATCACGATGAAGGATTGTTAATTGATAAAAAATCACAATATTAGAGGCATGTTTATATTTTTTTATATGTTTTATTTTTCTGAATGTGAACTTTACAATGTGAATTACTTTACAATGTGAATGTAAACTTTACAATGTGAATTTTACAATGTGAATTACTTTACAATGTGAACTTTACAATGTGAATTACTTTACAATGTGAATGTGAACTTTACAATGTGAGCTTTACAATGTGAATTGCTTTACAATGTGAACTTTACAATGTGAATGTGAACTTTCAGATGGCTGAGCATTCTCCTGATGACCGTGTTGATGATTACCATGAGGGTGAGGACATCAATGTGCCACCTCACAATGTAAGTTTTAAAAATATATCATATATTTATATCTATATGTCCATTTATAGTTATATCCTATAAGTGTGTTTATTTTATCAAATTTTAGGTTGATGATGCACATGTACCCTCTAAAGCACTTGAAGCACTTGATGAGCAGCACAAAAAAGTTGACAAGAGAAGGGGCATCACTATGATGAAGAAGTTAATAGAGCAAAGGGGCAATGGACCCAAACTTGTTGTGGATTTTGATAATGCAGGAAATGCAATTGGAGTGAATCGCAATTCGTTTGTTTCATATCTTGGGTATGTTACTCGTAGCCATTGCAGTTGTAAGATAGATTCTTGGCATAAAGTTCCTAAGGGGAAGAAAGACGTAATATGGAAGGATTTATGCGTGAGTTATTATTAATTTACAATTCTATTTTGTAGATTACTAATTTTTTGGATACTAGTTAATAGAAATTCTATTTTGCAGAGTATATTTGAATTGGATGAAAAGCTGCATCGTAAATGTGTGATGCAAGGCTATGGGAGAGTCCTAAGGAACTATAGGACAAATCTCACCCAAGAATACATAAAATAAGGTGACAAGAGGAAGAAGACAACCACTGAACAGTGGAACTTCCTGGACCAAGAAGAATGGGACGCGTTTGTTGCTTCAAGACAAACTGATGAATTCAAGATATTAGGCATCACTCCCAATTTAATTAATATATGTTGTATTCACCTATTCAAGATTAACATTTAGTGTTACTAACCAAATCATTAATGTGCATACTAACTAGGCCCTCAGTGAGGCGCAAAAAGCAAGGCGTGCACTAAATCTGCATGACCACACAATGGGTCCAAAGGGGTATGCAGGCATTCGCCAAAGACTACAGGATGAGTCTACTATTCATTTTGTTGCTACTCAGGAGTCCTCTACTATAGGTACCACACCTCTACCTCGTCATGATGTCTGGATAGCTGAGAGGTAAAATAAGAAGGGAGAAATAAGGAAGCCCGCAATTACTGAGGCGGCTGCAAAAATGGTAAAATACAACTCTTAGAGCAATCGTTCGAATATTGATTATTTGTGGTGTTTACTTAATTACAAATTTTTGTTTTGGTGATTAGCGAGAGCTGCATGAGCTGAGGAAACAAGGCAAGTTCATCCCTGAGAGCACAAGGGATGAATTGACAGTTGCTCGGGGTAACCCAGAGCATCTTGGACGTGTTAGGGCTGTAGGCGCTGGTTTGGCATCAAAGTGTTCTTTGGGACATCCCAGCACAAACATATCCCAAAAGTGGGACTTTCACAAGAAGAGGTAACCTATTCTTTCTTTATAATGTTACTGTAAAAGAGAATTCAATAATCAGAAGCTAACGTTTCTTTTATCCATGTATAGGTAGATAATATAGTTGATAGGAAACTCAAAGAAGCAATGAGCAAGTGGCAGACATCTCTGACTGCCACTCAGCAGACAGTACCTATGGCATCCCACTCTACTCCTACTATAGAGGTTGGGAGTAATCCTGTAGACCCACCACCTAGCACATCCACTGTAATTATTTTTATGACATAGTAACTAGTCTTTTCAAGATGATATATTTTCAAGATGATATGCATATATGTATATAATATTCTTTACACAAAAAGTTGTAGGAGTTGAAGCCATGTCATCTATAAAGTAAAGAATTTGTCATTGTAGAGGCGTCGTCTTACCCATCCCTACCAGGGGAAATGTTTCATGGGTCTCCATTACCAGTTGGTTGGGTTCGTTTGAGCCCGGTACGTATATTCCCCAATTGGATGGATCTTCCATTACCATATGCCCACCTAGATTGTGAAACGCTTGGTGAGGCAGAAGGCGGAGTGATATTGTGGCCAAAAGCATATGTCCTCTATATTGAAACTGTATGGTAAATTTACATTACGTTAAATTGTTAGTGTGTGTATATGATGTCAATTGATCTGAAATTATATATATATATATATATATATATATATATATATATATATATATATATATATATATACAGGTTAAAAAGAAGACACCAGAGCATCTAGGCCTCCACCTCCACCTCCTACATTACCAAGTTGGGTTCTACATGACCTACCTGTCCTGTTAGGTCCTAATTGTAAGGGTATGCCAATATGGTTAGGCGAACATGATAGAAATTCCCCTATAACTATTTCTATAGATGCGGATGCTGCAGGTCAATCATACGAAAGAAAACTATTTATACAAGATATTTTGGAGTTGTTTCGATATGATTGGCTAAATACATCTGTGATAGAGCTATGGATAAGGTGAGATCTTATTTATACATCCATATACCTTGTGTAGGATCTGGTGATCTGGTTTGTTATTTATTAATGCATACGTAATACATGTTTTGCAACTACTTAGACAAGATATGTGCAGATTTTTCATTCGAACATGTAGGATTTTTTATTCCATCTTTGATTAGTCTAGTAGCTAAAGACCCTCCATCAGTTCAACAATACTGTTGTGATGCTTCTACAAATTTTGCTCAAAATAATAAGACGGTGATAATAGCTCCATTCAATGTGGAGTAAGTTTACTTTGCTTATAATTTGGACTTAAGAAAATTACATTTTTATTATGGATTTTGAGTTATTAATTTTTAACTTTTTTACCTCTAGTGGTATGCATTGGGAGTTACTAGTTATTGTCCCCGAGACATTCACTTTCTATTATCTAGATCCTAAGGGGACTAAATTGAATTCAAAATATGGACACAAAATGAAAATGGCATTATTCCGGTGAGAAATATTTCATTTTCATATTCGTTAACATATGTTATTACATTACTATTTAATTATGCAATGTACTGTGTCACATTAACATGTAGGGGTTTAGATGAGTTCAAAAAGGCTGGAGGAAAGGTCCCCAAGAAAAAGAACCAGCCAATAATTTGGAAAAATGTGGAAGTAAGTTCCCGACTGTAATGTATATATTATTTATGTGAACAGTGCTTAATTAGTTGTATTTTTTAATATTTTGTATGTTTCAATTTATAGTGTGCTACACAAGACAACGGATGGGCATGTGCATACTATGTGATGCGATTTATGCACATGATTATCAAATATGCCGCAGTGGACATCGATACCATTCCTGAGGTATTATATATAGTCTCATTAGATAATATGAAATATATCAATCTTATTTATATATTATTAACTATATATATACATCATTCTCTTTGCAGGTGTTTAAAACTGACCACACTACAGGAAAGGCCTTACCAGATGTACATGATCCCTATACAACGGAAGAATTAAATGATGTAAGAGAAGAATGGGCAACAGCCATACAAGTAGTGGGGGTTTTAACATATAATTGGGATGTTGGTAGCAAATAATGACTCAAGAATGATATTTTGTAAATGAATTTCTGAATTATAATATGTGTGAATGTTTCTACATGTCTGAATGTTTGTACATGTGTCTGAATGTTTATACATGTGTGAATGTGAAAATGAATGAAACTGTTGGCTGCTATATGAATGTTTCTACATGTGTGAATGTGAAAATGAATGGAACTGCAAATTGTTACATGAATGTTTCTACATGTGTGAAAATCGAATGGAACTGCAGGTTGCTAAATGTGTGAAAATTAATGTTGTTAATTTTGCAGGTTTGTGGCCTGTTGTTGGCTGATATCAATGGATGTCATAAAACTTGCAATTCATAACTGAAGTGCAGGTTTCTCATCCTGTGACTAGCCACAATAGGCCTACAGACTGATAAGAAAAAAAAACATGAAATAGGCATCGGTTATTTGTTTAAAACCGAAGACAAATGATTATAGTGTTGGATAAATAATTATAACCGACACCTAATGCATGTGATGTGGCGTCGGTTATCAATAATAAACTGACGTTGATGGTTCTGGCATCAGTTTCCCTACTAGTAATCGATGTCGATTTCCCTAATGAGGCCAGACACCACAGCCGTGCTGGCCACCTCGGTCGTGGCAGCAGACCAGACACCACGGCCGTGTTAGCCAGCACGGCCGTGGCAGCGGGCCAGACAACACGGTCATGTTGGCCAGCACGACTGTGGCAGCGGGTGAGATGGCGTCAGTTATCACTAATAAATTGATGTTGATAGTGCCCCAGATGGTTCCCTTTCTTTGGTGCGAAGGTTCTTGGCGTCGGTTTCCAAGCTAATAATCGACGCCTCACATTTTTGATGGCGCGCGAAGGGTTGTGGCGTCAGTTTGAGAACTGAGGCCTAACGGTTGGCCTTTTAGCGGCGCCCACATAGGTGTCACATTAAAACCGACACTAAAGGCCTTAAATAACTAACACTAAAGGTTGGTTATGTACTAGTGATCAATATGTCATCTATGAACACTACCATGAACTAATCCAGATATGGTCTTAACACCATGTTCATTAGATCTACAAACATTGCCAGCACATTGGTTAGATAAAATGACATAACCACAAACTCATATTGATCATTCCTAGTCCTAAAAGCTATCTTAGGTATGTCATTTACCTTGATCCTCAGCTGGTGGTATCCAGAACTCAGATTTATCTTTGATAACATTGTGGGACCTCCTAGGGTTCGCTCTGATCCCTCACTAGAATCCTCCCCGTCAGCCACCGCTGGGGGGAGGGAGTGTCTTCCTGGATGCCTCCCTCCCCTTGGCCCTAACGGTCTCGGTGCGGTTCCAGTTAGGGAAGTGAGAGTTGAAGCAGCTCGTCGATGATGGGTGAGGCGCTGGGCGTCGCCTCCAGAAGAGCCGATTGGAGAGCAGTAGCAGCACGAGGAGAATCCTGGATCAGAGGGGAGGCTATCTGACCTGGTCGGTTCTGCTCCATTCAAGAGTGATGGGTGGAATGAGCTTCCAGATCTGGGGTCATCGTCGTCGGTCTGTTCTTCATTCTGGTGATTTCGGCGGTGATTCGTCCAGCTTGGTGGCGCGTCCCTCCTCACCCATGATGATGAGGATGGGTGTTTTGTCATCAGGCCATAGGCTCTACGCCTCCTGAAGATGGAGGCTACACTCGTTTGGGATGCTTCTCCTTCTCTGCCCGGCGCAGGGTGGAGGTGGTCGGATTTTCCACCTGTTACGGCTCAGCTAGCGGACGACCCTAGGCCTAAAGAGCCCAGGCGGCGGTGCGGCAGAGCACCCTAGGCGTCCTGGCGGCGTGACATTCTAGTGCTCCGTGATGTCGGCCTGCTCCTTCAGGTTGGGCGAAGGTGAAGGACGGCTGTGGATGGTCAAGCATCCTCGAGATGATGGCTCACAGGGTTCCTTTTCCTAGACAGCTATCTACAGCCTAGTGTCGCCTTCCCCTGTCGTGCAGTCCTCTTCAGGCGATTGACAGATTCTAGTATCCTCTTGGCTGGTTGGGTGTTTCGTGGCTCCTCTATAGATACGAGTTTGAAGGTACTCCAGGTGCTTGATGAGGCATCGTTGTGGATTATAGATGTCTCGCTTCATCAACTACTGAAAGGAAGGTGGTGCTGGCGCAAACCAGAAGGTGGCTTGCTGTCTCCTCTCTACTGCGTGTTGGAACACTCTCAGAGTGTTCGATGTTTTGCCTGAAAAAGGTTGGGGGCTGACCCCTACCTTATCATGCTGATTTTCTGGCTTCAATTTTGTTTAGTACTCACCTCTGAGACTCTTAATCTGTTGGTTGATGTCTGGGGGTTCAATTCTAGATCTTTCGCCCACACCTTCAGTTTGTGTTTTTAATGCTAGTTGGGGGGAGGCCTAGGAGCTGGTCCACTAGTGTTTGATTCTGCTGATTCAAGTTTTGAAGATGTGCATTACTTAACAGGCTGATGACAGGAGATAGTTCCAATGATCACTTAATGTGGTTGTTGATGATGGTTAGACTTGCCAATATCTGAATACGTTCATATGCCCTAGTACATATGTCAGCTGACAGTCATCTGCCCATCAAAGTTGAGTCTGCACATTTTGTGGGTATGCATAATGATAGTGGAGCTCCTCATCTGAGATGGCTGCTGGCAGGCCAGTCTTCTGTTTGTATGTAGGCTTTGGTGTATTTTTTGTTTGGTCTTTTCTTTATGTTTGAGGTCTTTTGTGTAAGACTTTGCATTGTTTTTTTGTGTTTTCTTTGGTAATCCTTTTAGAGGATTAGGGGGTGTGTTCCTTCGTACCTGAAGTTTTTGGTATCATTTAATAGAAACAGAGTTTTGGCCAACCAAAAAAAAAACATTGTGGGACCTCTCAATTGATCATACAAAAAGTTAATCCTTGACAACATGTACTTGTTCTTGATCATGACCTTATTCAACTGTAAAACTTAGTTATGGCCCATAGTCATTCTCTTCCTGGGTTTGTCCTGTAGCCAATACTGTAAAATCTCATAAATATAATATCACTGAGCTACGACCTGAAGCTGCACTCTTCCAGGGTATGCCCCGCAGACAATCATGTGTCACATATCCTAGACATAAGGGGATATTTGTCATCACCCCCGAATATTAAAAAATATGTGCTCTGAGTTAAACTCATTTTACCATCCAACAGATGATGACATTGAATGGATCTATGGCACAGGGAAAGCTACATGATTAGATTCCACTTAATTAATTTGACCAATTAAAGTGTCTTTTAGAATCAATCAAATTACAATGTACAAACCATAAGCAAACCCTTCAAAAGAAAGGGGCATAGTATTACAACAACAGATATCATCGTTTAAACTATAAACTGATTCCCATCATCTCATAACATTGTATTACTTCCATCCACAAGGCTATCATCATCAACATATTATCATGGGGTATCAATCCCTCATTCCAGTACCCGAGGATATCACCTCAACTAGGCACTAAGCCTTTGCCAAGTCCTAAGACCCATCACATCACACTTGTGATTCATGCTGACCTCATCATGCTTCATTGGACATATAAGAATTACTTATACCAACCATCATTTGTGCCATATCACATACACATACCATAGAATCCATTAGCTAGTACATTCATCTTTGTGACAAAGTTAATATTATATAATCAGAGAGAGAATATGTTTCAACACATCCTTTAAATAAGGCAAGTAATGCATCATAAGTTCTCTAATTTAGGATTAGGCTTCATGCTTATTCCTCAAAGGGTTCTCAAGCATCATTCTATCTTGAATCTCTAACTTTCACTACCTCCCATACGTTGGAGTGTATGAGGTTAAGAATTAGACAATGTAACAAAGTATGCACATTCACATATTCATACTATCCACTTCCCTTATCGAGGCTTATAGATAATGCTTGACATTATTTAACCATCTTCATAGTATTCATTTATTATAACACTCCATTAACTCACAAGGTTAAATTTATGTTATTAAGAGAGAGAATACGATATCATGATTTTTATTCATACACATTCAATAATATGAAATTCTTTTCACATACAGCTGATTAGGGTTTTACCTCATGGTTACATTACCCACCCTAATCTCAACAATTTCCACCTTTATGAACTGATTTAGGTTGAACAACATTAGTTAGATATGAATAGATTATTGTGTCATCAACATTGGGTATCACCATAGCATACATGTACATATGTATTACAACCATGCATTTTGTAAACATGTTGACCATGCACCATTCATAATGTTTCATAATTTTGTGACCCATATGTTATTACCATTCACAAATTATTAACCACATTTTATACTAAGGAAAGTCAAGCCTTAGATTACATATCCAGAGGATTTTACGTCAAATTATACACAAGGCACGTATTAGATCATTAGACGTGTTCATATGATTTCTACACAAATGTTGTCACCTTTTATTCCAACAAGGCTTATCATCACATATATATTCACATAGTTGTGTCATTAAACTCACTTAACAAGTTAAGATTATGTGCAAAGGAAATATAGAAGACACTTTTCATGGATTATAATATTTCATTAAGATGAGCACATGGGTCATATTCTTCAATGATTAAGGTTATCATATGGATACTCAACCATTGAACCCTATATCCATTACTTCCCACATTGTTGGAGATTTTAGGGCTAATATCTTTAGTTAAGGATGGACCACTCATAGTAACATCATCCTATGATGCACTAGGTTTAGGAGAAGCAACTAAAATTTATCATACATTATCCAAAACAACACTCTTCTATATTATGCATTGCTGATATGTGTGCATCATTGGGTATCGTATCATACCCTTCAACCCTCATCATGTGATATTGATTTCACCTCATCCAAATGTGTCAGCCTTACCACATCTTGGTGTGTCGGGTTAACATATATAGGTGTGTTGGGTGAGGCCTTCAAGGTGTGTCGGGTTAGCTACTCTTGAAGGTGGGTGTCTGGTTGATACTTGACATTGAGCGTCATCTTGTCACTACCATAACATGTCGACTACCCCAACGCAAGATACAAGGGGTTAACCTCCCCAAAGTGTATCGGGAAACCCTACTTGAAAGTGTGTCAGATTAGGTACTATCATGTCGGCCTCTTACTCAACCAAGGCATCATAGTTTGGCACCTTACTTGTGTTAGCCTAGACATTTATGTCGGCCGAAGCACCTCCCTTTGTGTCTCCCTATGCATATTTCCCTATGCATATCAACATGTGTGTGTCGGCCATAGCACATTCTAGTGTATTAGACACACTATCATCTAGGGAATCATCCTCAAATGTCTCGCCCCTCACATGTATGCCAGGTTAGAAGTGTATCGGTTGTTAGGGTTAGAGCATCAGCAAGGTATAACGGTTCACCTTATCAAGGTGTGTTGGTTCAAGAACCACTTAGTCGTCATTGTTTAGGCATAAGTTGGGTGTCACGGTTCAAGCATCAAAAAGCATGTTGGATTAGCACCATCAAGGCATGTTGGTTCAGTCATCTTCAACCTTAGGATATCAAGTCCTAGCTCATCTATGCCATGGAAGGTAGGTGCAAGATATGGACAATAACTAAATAAGTTTCCATCACAAAAACCAACAACAACTACTAGTATATATGAGATAAACGATCTAGAGATGAGAAACAACATAAGCACATGGAAGACTAAAAATAATAAAGAAGGATAAGAGTTGTATAACCCACCTCAAGAAGGTCTCCATAAAGGGTTCAAGCTCCATGATCAAAGCTCCAAAGCACACGTTCTCAAGGTGGAAGATAGTCCATCAAGAGTCCCGACTCGACCTCAACATCACCTCAAGAAAGAAGAAGGTGCCAAGTTTATGATAGCTCAAGAAGAAAGGAAAGAGAGGGAACCACGTACTACTCAACCTTCATCCAAGGTATGATCCATGTCTTAGAGAGGAAGAAGAAGACGAAGAAGAGAGGTCAAAGAAATGGCCATCAAAGAAACATAACTCACCAAGATGGAAGTTGAACAAGGAATCACCATGAGCAAGGAACTCGTCCTCCCAAGCTCCATGGGGGCTTCCTCTAGCTCCTTAAGCTCCCAAGCTCGTCCACAAAGAAGAGAAGAACAAGAATGGATGAAAGGATTTACTTGTATGAGGAGGTAGGGGGTTATATACTTGAAGGAAGATAGAAAGATCAAAAGAAAGGTGTCATCAGCTTAAGACTCCAAGTGACACTTGTCCACATGCAAAGGCCACATGCAACAACATGGAAGACATGGTGATATGATCTAGGTTAGGTCTCTCCCTCTTGATCCCCTAATAAGATCATGGACTTACAACCCAATAATTTATATCCCCACACACTCACAAACTAATACACCATAACCCTACACACTCACAAAATGATACACTATAACCTTACACACTCACAAACTGATACACCATTACCCTACACACTCACTAACCGATATGCAACCTTCCAACTCCTCCAAACCGAGATGAATCTCCTCCTACACACTCACCAGCCTGAGATGATTCCCCACACAACTTCTCAAACCAATACATAGCCTCTCCAAGGCTCTCTAGCCCGAGATAACACATCTAAGCGCAAAACACACCTCAATCATGTGCTCTATATATCACCAAAGATGTTACCACACAACTAAGACCCAAACAAGGCAACAATATCTCTCTCTCATCTAGATGATGCCAAGAGAGGGAAGTAACACTCTAGAGATGGTAAATTGTATGTTAACCCTTCACTCTGGGTAAATTGCAATTTACACCAAAACTAGCACATAAGGAACAAGCATCATCCACACAGGCTCAACTTGAAACTTAAGCTCTTCACAAGGAACCCCATAGCTTCATTTTATTTCTTATGATGCTAAAGCACTAAGGGCATGTTCAACATGTTACATATTGCAAGATAGCCCCTCATCTTGGGTAAATTGTACTTTGGTCCAAAATAAGCAAACATTGCTCAAATGTTATCCAAACTGAACCAAACTTGAAACATAAGTGTGTCACATGACCACAAAACACCTCAAGGGATTAGATTAAACTTATAAGAAACTTACTTTAAAAAATAGGGTTAGTCCAAAATCCAGGTCAGGATCCTTACATGTCATAAACCCCTTACATGGATTTCATCCCCAAAATCCCATGTGAAAGGAGATGGATATTACTCATGTGTTGCACCTTCAAACTTTCACATAGACACTTGATGTTAGGGTGATGTCATAAGACTTGACCAATGTACTATTCTTCCATCCAAGGTCAACACAGGATCTATTACACATGACACATACTCAACTTATCCTTTTCATTATTGGTTGTAGAGTCAACTCTATGTCAAGTAACACTTTCTTAGCCATAGAAGCACTATACATACTTATCCAACTCAGGTTTCCACTCTTTCTTATGTATCATCTTCTCAACTTACAACATCGTATGATAAGATTCTCAAGCTTGGAGGTTTACCATACCCTTCTCAAACCTCAGCATGTCTCTTCCAAAGAAAGACTAGAGAAATGTTCTGTCATCCACTTGAAACTACAAAACCTATCATGCTTCCGCTGCGCTACTTTGATCTGTTGACTCAACAAAAAGCTCACTTATGACTTGTACCAACTAGCCTGCTATTATGTACACTCCCAGTTGCACTTTCTCCTCAATTGACCTAGATAGGGATTGGAAATCCTACTCATCAATGTACACCCCTCTTGGAACCCTTATTACTTGCAAACCTGATAGGTGTACTCCAAGGGATCATACTCAACCTAGTGAACTTTACCCATGTAGATCTTGCAACTGTCTCTTCAACCTATGCATCCTCACTGATGTCATCTTATGTGGTGCATTAACCCCTACCGTGCGATATCCATACCATGGGTTGAGCATTTGGAATGAGATTGATCCCAAGATCAATCTTTCTAGGTAGTCAAACAATTAATAATCTTATCAGGAGACATATTCTCGGGTCCACACACATATGGAACTCCTTTGGATACTAGGATTCCTCACCTTGGTATCCATCACACATGCCAAAGACACATCACATCCTCAACACATCCATCAGCTGCTACTATTGCCAAACCCAAACATATCAGAAGGGTCTTTCCATCCTCTTATAAGGTTCATAAAACACCACCATCTTGGAACTGAAGTCTAAGACCAACTAATACTTATCAGAATATCCATATTAATATCACTTTTAACCCATAACATCAAGTGACATAAGACCCACTTGACTGCCACATCCTTGAAAGGAAAGAACTCAAGGGAACATATTCCTCTTATCACTACATTATTACTCAGGATTCACTTATCAAGGTGAAGGTATTATCACTTTCTTTGATTATTTCACGAGTTTTCAACTGTTCATGTATCATTTTAACTTGTTTTCACCTAGGTTTCCTTGCCCTTAGCATAGGAACTGTAAAGATCATTACATTTTACTACTCTTTCTTTAATTATTTCTCTTCATGTTCATGAACATTTCCTTATTTTACCAAACTTTTCATCTTACATCACAAAAAGGATCATTACTATTTACATATTGTTTATTAAGCAGGGATCATCTCCCTTATTCCCTTCCACAAATCATGAGGATTGCACTTTACATATTTTCATATTCATGGGTTGGTCTGACATTAACTCAGGTTCCATCTTATTTATTTATCATTCATTCTTATTTGTCTTCTAATTTCATCCTTGTTTTGAAAATTCTCTCCATCTTATGTGAATTTTACACCTTGAATTACTTTATTAGCACAAGTTCATCTGTCTTTTTCTTCATACATTTCCTAAAATTATAGCCTCAAGAACTTCTCTTATCATATGCATGCTTAGATGTAAGTTTCATGGAGCTGTATCTTTCTCTTTTAATCGCCAAATATTCAAGTTTTAGTAGGTTATGGTGTAGTTTTTATCTCTTTTTATAGTATGATGGAGGTATTAGCATCATGATTCCAAATTTTTTATGCTCTTTAAATTGTTCCAAAATGATTACTTGATCAGAGTAATCAAAGAGAAATCAATCTAACAATTACATGCTTACCTTTTCTTCAACATTTGAATACCTGGCCAGGGCACTCTAGTGCTGAGATTAGGCAGTATGCACCATATTTTATATCGTGTTCTTATCTTAGACACCATCCTAATCCTAGTCCTAGTGTCCCTATAGATTCAGTGAACCTAGGGCTTAGATACCACCAAATGTGACACCCTTTGCCATACAAGTGAGATTACTCAAAACTTAAACCACGATCAACCATTAATAGTGGATTACCGAAAATCATAGGAAATTATAACCGATTTGCAACAAGTACCATGAGCTGAGATTTATTATACAAGAGTCAATACTTGTATTTCATAACATATATTCAAGGTTCTACATCATCATATTCCAATCAACCTGTTACATAAGATAATAGTTCCACATGTATATACATACCACCAAAGGCACACAAGCCAAAAACCATGTATCGATCATCATGTCCACAAAACACATCGAGAATACACCTAAAGACATGAGTGTACATGGATGACACATAGGACTCTAGTACTAGACTCTATCCATATACCATGATCCACCAGGCGTAGCTCCTCTTCATATATATCCTCACTTATCCAATCATCAGCTTGGCATGCATGTCCACCTAAAAGATTTTTAACCAACGGGGTGAGACAAAAGTCCCAACGAGAGATATAACTCTCTGTTAACTCTATTATTATCACAGATAACTAAGCAAAAAGGAATATCATTATAAGATGAGGAGATTCAACAAATTCTCTTAAGCAAAGCAACTACCACTTGTTTATGCAATTTGGGCATCTACACTACACAACATATTATCTTTATGCTTGAAAAGGGATATGAAGAACATGTATAACTATTACAAACTAAATCATATAAAAGCAAAGCAAGGCTTCATCCAATGTTCTCGTATTTGATTCTATACATGTACACTACACTGCTAGTTACATATTTATTATGCCCTGAGGATTTGAGTTGTACCACCCAGATCCAATCAACCATTGCTAAGTCAAAATTGGTTCCATACAAGGTCTAATGGAAGATCCAGAATCCACAACCTCACCACCTCGTGGTCAGTATACGAGTGAACTTGTAGTGACATCATGAGTCAACTTCTTTTAGTGACATATAGTCCAGCTGTGCAAACCTAGACCGCCTTGGTACAGGTCACAGTGCTAGTGAACTGAACTATGGCCCACAACCACACTCTTCCAGGGTATGACCCGCAGTCAATCCTATGAAATCTCATAAACATAATATCAATGAGCTACAACCCAAAGTCACACTCTTCCATGGTATGGCCTGCAACCAATTATGTGTCACATATCCTGGATGTAAGGAGATATTCATCCTCACCCCCACATATTCAAAAATATTCGCTCTGAGTTAAAGTCATTTCACCATCTAGTAGATGCTAACACTAAATGGATCTATGGCATAGGGAAAGCTACATGATTAGATTCCACTTGGTTAATTAGACCAATTAAAGTGTCTTTTAGCATAATCAAATTACAATGTACAATGAATAAACAAACCCTTCAAAAGAAAGAGGCATAGTATTACAACAACATATATAATTGTTTAAACTATAAACTGATTCCCATCTTCTCATAACATTGTATCATGGGATATCAAACACCTCAACTAGGCACTAAGCCTTTTCCGGGTCCTAAGACCCATCACATCAAACTTATGATTCATGATGACCTCATCATGCTTCATTGGACATATAAGAATTACATATACCAATCATCATTTGTTCCATATCACAATCACATACCATAGCATCCATTATCTATTACATTCACCTTTTTGACAAAGTTAATATTATATAATCAGAGAGAGAATATGTTTCTTCACATCCTTTAAATAAGGCAAGTAATGCATCATAAGTTCTCTAATTTAGGATTAGGCTTCATGCTTATTCCTAAAAGGGTTCTCAAGAATCATTCTATCTTGAATCTCTGACTTTCACTACCTCCCATACGTTGGACTGTATGAGGTTAAGAATTAGACAACGTAACCAAGTATGCACATTCACATATTCATACTATCCACTTCCCTTATCGAGGCTTATAGACAATGCTTGATATTATTTAACCATCTTCATAGTATTCATTTATTATAATGCTCCATTAACTCACATGGTTAAAGTTAAGTAATTAAGAGAGAGAGTACAATATCATGCTTTCTATTCATAGACATTTAATAATATGAAATTCTTTTCACATATAGCCGATTAGGGTTTTACCTCGTGGTTACAATACCCACCCTGGTCACACCAATTCCCACGTTTCTAAAACTGATTTAGGTTGAACAACATTAGTTAGATATGAATAGATTATTGTGTCATCAGCACTAGGTATCACCATAGCATACATGTACATATGTATTACAACCATGCATTATGTAAACATGTTGACCATGCACCATTCATAATGTTTCATCATTTTTTGATCCATATGTTATTACCCTTTACAAATTATTAACCACATATCATACTAAGGAAATTCAAACCTTAGATTACATATCCATAGGATTTTACACCAAATTATACACAAGGTACTTATTAGATCATTAGACTTGTTCATATGATTTCTACACAAATGTTGTCACCTTTTATTCCAACAAGGATTATCATCACACATATATTCACATAGTTGTGTCATTAACCTCACTTTACAAGTTAAGATTATATATAAAGGAAATATAGTAGACACTTGTCATGTATTATAATCTTTCATTAAGATGAGCACATGGGTCATATTCTTCCATGATTAAGGTTATCATATGGATGATCAACCATTGAACCCTACATCCATTACCTCCCACATTGCTGGAGAGTTTAGGTATAAGCTCTTTAGTTAAGGATGTACCACTCATAGTAACATCATCCTATGATGCACAAGTTTTAGGAGAAGCAATTAAGATATGTCATACATTATCCAAAACAACACTCTTCTATGTTATGCATTGCTCATATGTGTACATAATTGGGTATTTGAGCATACCCTTCAACCCTCATCATGTGATATTAGTTTCACCTCATCCACATGTGTCGGCCTGACCACATAATGGTGTGTCGGGTTAGCACATCTAGGTGTGTCAGGTGAGGCCTTTAAGGTGTGTCGAGCTAGCTACTCTTGAAGGTGGGTGTCAGGTTGATACTTGGCATTGAGTGTTGTCTTGTCACCACCATTACATGTCAACTACCCCAACACAAGATACAAGGGGTTAACCTCCCCAAGGTATATCGGGAAAACCAACTTGAAAGTGTGTCAGATTAGGCATCGTCATGTCAGCCTCTTACTCAACCTAGGCATCACAGTTTGGCACTTTACTTGTGTCGGCCTAGACATTTATGTCAGCCTAATCACCTCCCTTTTTGTCTCTCTATGCATATCTCCCTATGCATATCAACATGTGTGTGTTAGGCATAGCACATTCTAGTGTATCTTCCACACTATCATCTAGGGTTTCAGCCTCAAGTGTATCGCCCCTCCATGTGTGTCAGGTTAGAAGTGAATCGGTTGTTAGGGTTAGGGCATCAACAAGGTATAACAGTTAACCTTATCAAGGTGTGTCGGTTCAAGAACCACTTTGGCATCATGGTTTATGCATCAGTTGGGTGTCACGGTTCAAGTATCACAAAGCATGTTGGATTAGCAGCCTCAAGGCATGTTGGTTTAGTCATGTTCAACCTTAGGATATCAAATCCTAGCTCATATATTGTCATGGCATGTAGGTTCAAGATATGGACAGAAACTAAATAAGGTTCCATCACCAAATCAGTTCCCAAAACCAACAACAACTACTAGTATATATGAGATAAACGATCTAGAGATGAGAAACAACATAAGCACATGGAAGAGTGAAAATAATAAAGAAGGCTAATAGTTGTATAACCCGCCTCAAGAAGGTATCCATCAAGGGTTCAACCTCCATGATCAAAGCTCCAAAGCACACATTCTCAAGGTGGAATATAGTCTATCAAGAGTCCCAACTCAACCTCAACATCACCTCAAAAAAGAAGGTGTCAAGGTTATGATAGATCAAGAAGAAAGGAAAGAGAGGGAACCACATCCTAATCAACCTTCATCCAAGGTATAATCCATGGTTGAGAGAGGAAGAAGAAGAGGAAGAATACAGCTCAAAGAAATGGCCATCAAAGAAACATAACTCACTAAGATGGAAGTTGAATAAGGAATCACCATGAGCAAGGAACTCGACCTCCCAAGCTCCATGGGGGCTTCCTCTAGCTCCTTAAGCTCCTAAGATCGTTCACTAAGAAGAGAAGAATAAGAATGGATGAAAGGGTTTACTTGTGTGAATAGGGAGGGTGTTATATACTTGAAGGAAGAGAGAAAGATCAAAAGAAAGGTTTCATCATCTTAAGAGTCTAGGTGACACTTGTCCACGTGCAAAGTCCACATGCAACAACATGCAAGACATGGTGATATGATCTAGGTTAGGTCTCACCCTTTGGTCCCCTACTAATATCATGGACTTATCACCTGGTATTCCATATCCCCACACACTCACAAACTGATACACTATAACCCTATACACTCACAAATCGATACACTATAACCCTACACACTCACAAACAGATACACCATAACCCCACACACTCACAAATCGATATGCACCCTTCCAACTCCTCCAAACTAAGATCCTTCTCCTCCTACACACTCACCATCCTGAGATGCTTCCCCACACAACTTCTAAAACCGATACAAAACCTCTTCGAGGCTCTCTTACCCGAGATAACACATCTAAGTGCAAAACACACCTCAATCATGTGCTCTATATATCACCAAAGATGTTACAACATAACTAAGTCCCAAACAAGGCTCTCATCTCTCTATGTATCCTCTAGATGATGCCAAGAGAGGGCAGGAACACTCTACTGATGGTAATTGCATGTTAACCCTTCACTTTGGGTAAATTGCAATTTACACCAAAACTAGCACATAAGGCTCAAGCATCATCCACACAGGCTCAACTTGAAACTTCATCTCTTCACAAGGAACCCCATAGAATCATCCTCTCTCTTAGGATGCTAAATCATCAGGGGCATTCTCAACATGTGACATATTGCAAGATAACCCATCATCTTAGTTAAATTGCTTTTTGGTCTAAAATAAGAAAACATTATCCAAACATAACCAAACTTGAAACATAAGTGTGTCACATGATCACAAAACACATCAAGGGATTAGACTAAAGTTCTAAGAAACTTACTTAAGAAAAACAAATAGGGTTAGTCCAAAACCTAGGTCAGGGTCCTTACAAATATATATATATGATATATATGCAATTTACATGCATCACCCTAAAATAGTTTTGATGATGGATGTGTGGCATGGTTATGTCCAATAACCCCTATTATCAGTGCATGGTTGTGTGGTTGGTTAATCATTTTATCTCAGTTTGCGTACCAAGCCTCTATCTTATCTTCCCAATGTAAAGTTAATTCTTTCTTTCCCTTGATCCTCATGAATGTAACTCGAGGTTTCTCAATAATTATGTAAAAGTGGGATAGTTTACTTTCCTGTTATGACAAAGAAGAAAGACATTCAAGATGATGCAAACTAACCATCCAGGAGACAAGCCAACTGGATGGAGGACTGAGGAGGACCAGAAGGATGAGTCGAACTGACCGGCTGGTGGACCCAACCAATTGGCTAGAGGAGCCAACATATGGTGGATAGAAGAACTAGTCAATCGATGTGATGACCAACCGAATGACCAAGAGGCGAGCCGACAGGTTCAAGGGTTGAACCAGTCAAACCAAATTGGCAAGCACAAATCTTCATCAACAATAGGTTTCTGCATGTTATGTAGACCATGGATATGGTAATTCCTTGTGGCTCCAAGGAATTATATTAGGCTGGCCATAACCATCGCTTTCATTTATTGCATGTTTTTGTTGTGGAATATAGCATGTATATGATATATTTTTGGTGAACCCAGCTCATTGCCCCTTTTTATTACATTTTCCGAAAGAATCTGTACAAAACAGAAAAGAAAGAAAAGAAAAGATCTAAGGCTAACTATACAAGGGAAGAGGAGGAGAGAGGGAGGAAGTTATTGGAGGATTGAGTTGGAATCAGAGAAGATATGATCCCAAATCTGAGGTATATTCCTCCTAAAACAAAGGAAAATACTATTGTTTCTCTCGATCCAAACTTCATAAAGAACACAGCAAGTCAGCGTTTTCAGAACTTTTCCTTTGATGTCCAGAAGCTGTTCCATCGAGGCTGGGAAGATGAAGTGTGGGTGAAGGGTACTCAATTTTCCCCACAGCAGCTTAGAGTAAATACAGGAGAAGAAAAGATGATCTCTTGTTTCAGCTTTGCAAAGACAAAGAGAACAGCGAGACGCAAAGGTGAAGCCAAACCTTTGTCTGATATCATCAGTGAATAGTCTGTTATGGAAAGCTTTCCACAGGAAAATAGACCATCTCCTAGGAATGGAGGAGTCCCAAATCCAGCTGCTCCAATCAACAGTAGGGAAATTATTCCTACAGATATCCCAAAAATCTCTGCAGGACAAGTTTGATTTGCCATTGCAAGTGATGCTATCCAATTCACCCTTGATTGGTTTGCTGATCGAATTAAGAAAGTTAGAGACAGAGTGACCACCTCTAATGTTTTTAGGAAAACACCAATCACCTTCGACAATACAGGAGCTGACTTTACAGAATTTGCCACGACCAAATCTATAGAGGAGTTGATTATTGACGTTACTGAGAAGAGTGGAGTTGCCAGGGCACCACGGGTCCATCCAGAGAAGAAGAGAATTACCATCACCAATCTTGAACTTTACATGTTTCAGAAGAAAATCTCTATTACTCAGCAGTTTTTTCCACAGCCACGAACAGGTGGGAGTAGGCTCCACAGACCAGATAGAAAATTTGTGTAAATATTTCTCATGTATCCACTTGACCCAAAGAGAGGATTTGCTCTTTGCAATGTCCCATAAGTTTTTTAGCATGCTAGCCTTAGACCATTCATTAATTTTTCTAAGACCCACACCACCTTCAGTTTTGATTCTGCACACGATACTCCAAGGGATGGTGTGAACCCTTTTAACATCAGAATTATCACCCCAGACGAAGTGTTTGATGTGTCTTTCAATGTCATCAATAACAGCTCTAGGTAATGGGAAAGCAGTTGTCCAGAATATATGATATGTAGCCAAAGTGGATATAGCTAATTCAATTCTGCCATCCATGGAGAGAAGATTCGATTTCCAAGAACTTAGCTTACCTTTAATCTTATCCACAATGGGGGAGCACATACCCTTAGTCAGTCTTCCAGAAAAAAGGGGGAGACCCAAATAATTGACAGGTTGGGAGGCTCAAGGAATGTCACTCAGCAGAGAATTAGATCCTTTACTAAGGAAAATATTGCTCTTCAAGTTATTCATCTTCAAACCAGAAATATTGCCGAATAGGTTCATAATCACTTCAATCATATCAATGTTTCTCTGTTCAGCCTTTGAGAAAATAAGGAGATCATCTGCAAAAATTATATGTGAAATGTTAAGTTTAGCTCTTTTTATAGGAAGAACATGGGAAAGAAGATTATTATGCACAAAAGAAATAATAATGGCAGTAAAGCTCTGCATTGTCAAGACAAAGAGATAAGGGGACAACGGGTCCCCCTGTCTAACACCAACAGATGATTTGAAAGCTCTGGAAGGGACCCCATTTAAAAGAACTTGAGTGGAGGCAGAGGAGAAGAAAACTTCAATCCATCGTAACTAGCAAGAAGGAAAGCCCATTTTCCATAAAATAAAGAGGATGAACTCCCTATTAATAGAATCAAAAGCCTAGGAGAGATCAGCTTTAAGGAAAAGCAAGTTAGACTCAGGCTTGTTGAAGTTGCATAGGATCTCGTTAGCAAGGAGAATGGCATCAGTGATATTTCTTCCTTTAATAAAAGCTGTTTGGTTTAAGCTAATAAAATCCGGCATGATAGGCTTCAACCTATTGGCAAGAAGCTTAGTGATTACTTTATAGATGATATTGCACAGGGAGATGGGTCTATAGTCTTTGATAGTTTGAGGATCTTTGACTTTAGGAATCAACACGATGAAGGACTTATTACATTCCTGCAGTAACTTAGCATTGTCAAAGAAATTCATCACTGCCCTACAAACATCATTACCCACAACATTCCAATTATCTTTGAAGAACAGAACGTTAAAACCATCTGGCCCAGGAGCGGAATCACTCTTCATATTTTTAATAACAGCTTCAATCTCCTCCTTAGTCACCTTAAGACATAATTTGTTCACCTGGTCAGTGGAGAGGGAAGGGAGCTTCCAATTGTCATTCCAGTTGAGAGAAACATGGTTATTACTATTGAAAGTTTTTTCAAAATAATCAGAAATGTGGGCAGAGATAATATCAGGATCAGAGCAAATGCTGTTATCAATTTGAATAGTATGAATAGAGTTATTCATCCTTCTAGTCTTAAGCGAGGTATAGAAAAATCTCGAATTTTTATCACCAAGCTTTAACCACTGGACCCTGGATTTTTGTTTCAAAAGACTTTCCTCATTGCAAGCAGCTTTCATGGCCTCCAGCCTGAGCTTATTTACATGAGCTTGAAGATCAGCATTATTATGGTCCTTGTCAGCTTCCTTCTGTAGCTCAACAACTTGCGCCTCCAAATGCTCTGCTAGAGACGAGAAATTTTTGACCTTCTTATTATTCCACTCAATAAGAGAGAGCCTGGTGGCATGAAGCTTCCTATACAGTCTGTACATAGGAGGTCCAGTAGTTTTAGTACTCCAAGCTTTATTCAGAATGTCACCAAAACCTTCCAAATTCATCCAAGCATTGATGAATCTAAAAGGAGTGATGCATTTTTTACCTTTAATAAGGTTAATCCTGATAATTTTGTGATCACTAGTTATGTTAGAGCATGTATATGATATGTACTATATATCTGGTGATTGGATAAAGTATATGTATTTATAAGTACAAACTCCCTCAAATAAAAAGAATATTAAGTCTTAGATGCTTTCCAACAACAACCTACATGAAAATCTTGATCGACCAAGCATAGGTGATACCTTTGTCTTGTGCTTCGTCTATCTCGTGGAAGTGTGTTGGTAAATATGTAGGTTTTGCCTTCATAGGATGCATATATATCATGTTGACTATTAGGTCAAGCTTAAAGTGGTGATTCTTAGAGTGTCTAAGCCCAGAAGCATGTAGCTGAGTATGGCAAGCAATTGCTCATATCATATATACATAATTACATATGATGAAATTGGTAAAAGTTACCTACCTTGGTAATTGACCATGTTTTGTGGTGTTGGTCGAGCCACAGTTGAATTATCTTGGATCTGACCCACTAGAATATTATACAATGCAATATTCCAAATTGATATATGAGGGATATCAATTTGAAATCAAATCGTGGGAGTGATAATAATTAAAGACCTAATTAATATCATCAAAAATTTCAAATGAAATAAAAAAATTGACAAATGCAAATTTTCTCTTGTAGAATCAAATGATGAACAAATCCAAATTGTGATTGTCCTTAAGAAGGACAAACTTGACAAGACAAATTTTTTCAACTGGTTTTGGACTTTGAGAAGGGTTCTCAATGAAGAGTGCAAGCTCTACGTCCTTGATAAACTTGTGCCAAAAATACCTGCTCCTAATGCACCTAGGGCACAAGTGGATGCTTACTGGAAGCATGTCAATGATGCCTTAGAGATAAAGTACCTTATTCTTATAACCATGAAATATGCATTGCATGGGCAGTGTGAGGACATGAGTGTTCTTGATATGGTAATATGTCTTACGAAAGTGACACTTGGTCTTACAAAGAAAGAAAGGGACAATATCCTAAAGGTGCTACTTGAGTCTAAGCTGATATAGGGAACCTTAGTAGAAGAACATTATGATTGGACATATGTATCATCTTAAAGAAATGGGATTCACCTTGAGATAAGATTTGGCCACAAATATGATTCTAAAGTCAATGCCAAAAATATATAGCCACTTTATTGCATGTCATCATGTGAATAACGTGGCTGACCACATGCCAGACTTGCTTGCCATGTTGATTCATGTTGAAGAAAAATTTAAGAAGGACAAGCTTGTGATGATGATCAAAAGAGATGAGACCAAGGATTAAAGCAAGGCCAAGAAGAGTTCTAAGGTCGTGCCCAAATCCAAATCTTCAACACTCAACATAAGGAGAAAGAAAAGTACTAGATGAACTAATCCTTTATATTGGAAGGCATTTGCGAAGAAGAAGTTGGGGATGGTGATCTCCACTTCAATTATATATGTTATTGAGATAAATATATCTACTTCTTCATCATGCATACTAGATACCGAATGTGGATCTCACATATGTTCTCATATGCAGGATCTGAAAGGAAGTAGGTCTTTGGGAAAAGGAGAGGTGGAACTACGGGTTGTTGATGGCACAAGAGTTGGACCGGCGTAGTTGGAACCTATAGTATATCTCTTCCTACAGGGTGTAATAGAGTTAAAGAAATGCTATTATGTAGCTGATATAAATAGAAACATCATTTGTGTATCTTGTATGGACAAGGATGCATTTGAATTCCATATTAAAAATGGTCTATGTTCTATTTCAAAAGATGGGATCTTTTATGGTAGTGCCCCGAGGTCTCATGGTCTTTACTTGTTAGATCTAAAGACAAATGTTTATAGCATGAATACCAAAAGACTAATACTCAACAACTCAAGAAAAACATACCTTTCAGATTGTCATCTAGGACACATAAATGAGAATCGCATATCTAGACTCCATAAGGATGGCTATCTAGACTCTTTTGATCTAGAATCAATGGAGACATATGAATCTTGTTTGTTGCGCAAGATAGCTGTAAGGACCCCTGACCTCAATTTTGGGCTTACCATGTTTGCTTTGCCTAAACCCTGTGTTTAGAGTCTTGCCTAATCACCTAAGTTGTGATTAGGGTTTGTTTGTGCTTTGTTGAGAGGTTGAGTTGCAACTTGAAAATTACCCAAGTTCTAGGGTTGGTGTGCAAGTTTTTCACCTTGAGAGATATCTTTCTCTCTCCTTGCATCCTCTAGGGTTGATAGGATGGGTTGGGCGCCTTGCTTGGTTTGCTTTGAGCCTTGTTTGAGCTTGTTGAAGCTTAGGCTTATTGTTGGGCTTTCTCAGGCCTTATTTGAGCTTAGTTCTGCCTCCTTGCTTGGTGTGTCGGGCAGGGTGTGTCGGCCAAGAGGTGTATCATCTAGGATTGTATCAGCCAAGTGGTGTATCATCCATGGCACCATGTTGGGCGATACACACCCTTCTTGACCTAGCTTCGTTTGTGTCACCCTTAGTGACACTTGGTGCTCTTTGCTAGCAAGGTGGCATAGCTTGGACAAGTGGTGGCTTGGGCGAGCACATGTGGAGCAGCCCTCTAGTGGATACCCACTTGACCCCTTATATATATATGATGCTTCTTACTTGCTAGAAGGTCCTTTAGTTCCCTTAGTTGCTCCCTTTCCTTTGGTGTCCGAGCTAGGAGAAGAGAAGAGGAAGTGTTGGCCGATACAGCAAGGAGTGGTGGCCGATATAGTTGGTGGCCGATATAGTTGGTGGCTTAGCCGATACCGTCTCCTTGGTAGAGCTTGGTGGCTGATATCCTTGGTGGAGTCTTCTTCTTCCTCTAGTGGTGGTCGAAACCCTAGAGTGTGCCTTGCTCTTTCTTCTCTTGTGATGAGTATCTTTCTGCCTTTCCTTGGTACCACCTTCTTTCTTGCTTGTTCGGCCATGGAGGTGATAGGTTCCCTTCTTTTCTTGAGGTGGGCGAAGGTGGTGCTTGGAGCTTGGAGTTTGTGCTTAAGGCAGGTTACATAACTCCTACCCTATCTATATTACCTTCTCTTTATGTTGCTCATTTATATGCTATCTCAATTGGCCATGCTTATCTTGTTAGTAATATCCTTGCTCTAGTATGTACCCTTGATGTTGTGGGATATGATGGCATGGATATGTTGCTTAGAGGTGTTCTTGGACCTTGTTGGCCGAACCTTGGATTAGGATTCCTTGGGAAAAACCCCTCTCTCTTGGTTGTTGAGAGGTGAGCCTAGGGTTCCTAATTTCATGGTGCGTATGGTGTGTTCTTGGGGCAAAATTCCTTTCTCTCCTTGGTCTTGCGAGGTGAGCTTAAGCTCTAGTTGTGCGGGAAAAACCCCTCTCTCACTTAGTTGCTGAGAGGTGAGCCTATGCTCTAGTTGCTTGGGCAATAGCCCTCTCTTACCATGGACTTGAGAGGTGAGCCTTTGATTGGTCTTGACCTAGTTGAGGTTGGTGGGTTGGCCGTTATGATGATGACCCACCTTGCTTCCCGATATGTGATGGAAGTTGTGCAAAACCCCTCTCACTTGGTTGTTGAGAGGTGAGCCAACTCTCTAGACCGATTAGGGTTTCTTGGTGGCAGTCTTTAGGTTGAAGATGAACAACCCGTCATGGTCTTTGAACCCTTGCATGATACCCTTATGATGTGTTCTGCCCGATATCCCTCTTCTAGGGCTGAGCCTTGGGCGATATGCTTTGGCCGATAGGGATGTGCCTTGGGCATTAGATGGTCTATGTTGGGCATCATGGTATGTTGGTACCTTGCCCGATAGGTCATGTGGTTCTTGGCCGATATGGATCCTCACCCTGGCTGTTGGGCGATATGTCCTTGACCGATATGGCCCTAGCTTGGATGTTAGAGTTGTTCCCTTGGACGATATGGGGTTGTGTTGGACGTTTGGAGGTTATGTCGGGGGTTGGGTGTTGCATTTGGTGATGTGGCCCTGCTGTCGCGCACGACATCCTCTTGGGTAGTGTTGCCCGTTACCCTGTAGATGTGTTTCCTGTCGTTGGGTGTTGCATAACACAGCGTTGCTTGCCCGATATGAGGCTGCACATTTGGGCATCATAGGTTGAGCGTTTCCCGATACTAGTGGGTAGGTGTTGCTCGACACAGCGTTGCACGATATGGTTCTGCCCGTTTTGATGATGCACACTTGGGCATTGTAGGTGGTGAAGTGTTGCCCGACAGGGGTGCTGCTCATTATCTCCTTGTAGTGTCAGACGTCACACTCTTTGGTGAGAGACGTTGTGCCTTTGGTGAGGGTTGTCCCTTACCCGATACACCTATAGTGAGGGTTGTACCTTGTGTTTAGTTGGTAACCCTAATGCTTGTTAAGATTTGGTACATGAGGCCGTTATGCTTTGATATAGATATAATAATGCTATGCTTTGATACACTCATCTATGATTGCATGGTTGACCCTCGTAATAAGGTAAAGGATTATAGATGTTCCTTGTACAAGTACCATTGTTTCTCTATGATTATGCTAACCCTACAGGTTCCATTTGTATGGATATGAAATCAGGTAATTTCTATGGTGATGGCATGGCAATGATATGATGTTGAACATCAAGGGTTGCGATGAACCCAGTGATATATGATGGGTGTTACCCATGGAATGGCAATGTGAGCCTTGATGATGGGATTGAGTCCCAGTGATGTTGATCCTTGAGATGGATCTTGATGATTGGCAAGAGGCCAAGTGGTAACATGTAATGTTGGATCCTTGTGATGGATTAGGACGATTTTGATGGCTTTGAGAATAAGAGTGATAATGTAACACATGATAATAAGATCTATGTTGTTTACTTCTATTTTACTTTACATGTTACATCACTTGGTTGAATCTTGCAATCCACTTAAAATACACTAATTAATTATAGAAGAACATTTCATGTAGTTTTCCCTGGCCATAGATCCATCATCGTCAGTAGCGGGTGATAGTGAAATAGGTTTATCCAGCGGGATTACCTGGAGCGCATATTGTTGAATATGCGGGGTTTCTCCTAGATGAAAATAGGAGGATTAGAGTGCAACTGTGAATGTATATAGAGCATGGTGAACATGCCCATGGCTCAGTGTGATGGAGCATGAATGCGTTCACGACTTAGGAGCATGGTGAATAGACTCGTGGCTCAAGGTATGCTAGCGCCGAGACCTGTACCAAGGCGGGCTAGAGAAAAAAAAAGGGTAGCCTGCGGAGCTGACCCTGTAGCCTAGGCCACTTAAGCATGAGACTGTGGTCCTGCTTGTTGGTTATCGTGCACTGACCATGAGGAGGTGAGGTCATGGAGTCCGGCTCTCCCATTGACCTTGTATGGCACCGGTTTTGGGCTTCGCAACCAAAGGTTGGATTTGAGCGGTATGACTCACTTCCTCAGGGAATAATAAATTGTAATCCATCTGTATAGTATATCTGCTTAGGGAAAAACACAGAGCATTGGTTGAGGCCTTGCTTGTATAGTTTCCCTAGTTATATCTTGTGGTTAATTACACGTTCCTCATATCTTATGATAAGTTCTTATAAAGCTTGTATTGTCAATCATGTTCCATAAGAAATATCTAGTTATATATCCCTTGGATATCTTAGTAAGTTTGTTGACAAAGTTAGTTCTGTTTAGTATGCTGCATATATGAGTTGCTTATATCAGTTATCTGCTTTATCTGTTCTAGCTTCTCTGAAGTTTTATAGTTTGGTGGGGAGTTATGTTTCTCGCTAGGACTGTGTGTCTCACCCTGCTAGTTTTAAACCTTTTTAGGTGATCGTGCTAGACGTGATGGTGGTCGTAAGGTTGTGGCCGAGCAGTAAGAAGAATAGTAGGAGGCAAGAGATGGATATGCTTCTTTCTTGGTTGTTTTGTAGTAGAGTCCTAGAGTCATCCATGTACTCTCAGGTCCTTAGAGGTGTTTTGACGACGTTTCACAATGTATAGCTGATGTAGCTTGTTTATCCTATTGATGGCCAAGTATGGCCTATTCTATATATATACAGGTAGTGAACTCTTTGTGTCTATGTGACACTTGATCCTATGAACTATGGACACGTATCAAGTTGATGTATATTTATATAACATGTTTCTTTGCAGGATGTGGATCTGGTTGTAATAGTTCCTTTCGTATCTACTTTTCACAATCAGTTTTAATTAACCTGTGTTTTTGGTAATGCGATGTTTATGATGGTTCTTCACGTTTTCGCGTGGCATCTCATTGTCAGTGTGATAGAGGGATGTCACAATAGCCAAGTCCCCTTTCACTAGTAACAATGAGAGGGCTAATGATCTATTAGGACTCATACATATTGATGTGTGTGGACCTTTTAGAACAACTGCTAGAGGTGGGTATCAGTACTTCATTACCTTCACTGATGACTTCAGTAGGTATGGCTATGTTTATTTAATGATACATAAGTCGAAAACTCTTGAAAAGTTCAAAGAGTTTATGAATGAATTACAGAACCAACTTGGCAAAAGTATTAAGGAACTTCATATTGATCGAGTGGAAAATACTTAAACCAAGAGTTTGAGAACCTTTTGAATGCCCATGGGATTGTATCCCAATGGACTCCACCTGGAACACCTCAGCATAATGGTGTTTCAGAATGAAGGAATCACACATTATTAGATATGGTGTGATCAATGATGAGTTTAGTTGAGCTTCTGACTACCTTTTGGGGGTATGCTCTAGAAACCACCGTGTTTACACTAAACCGAGTACCATCTAAATCAGTTCACAAGACACCATATGACATATGGCATGGGAAACGTCCCAAAGTGTCTTGTATGAGGATTTGGGGATGTGAATCTTATGTTAAGAGAATTTTTTCTGATAATATTGGTCCTAAATTTGATAAATGTTATTTTGTTGGATATCCTAAAGAAATAAGAGGATATTAATTTTATTTCCAAACTGACAACAAAGTGTTTGTTTCTAGGGATGTTGCATTTCTTAAGATGGATTTCATTTCCAAAGGAATCAGTGAGAGGAAAGTGGAACTCGAAGAGGTTCGAGACCAACAAGAGAACATAGAACCAATAGATGAACAAGAGGAACCAAGAGAATCACAAGGTGTTGTGGAATCTCAAATTCCTCAAGTTACATAGGAACCTCATAGATCTAATAGGACACACCTTGAGCCTGAAAGATTTGGATATCTTGTAACTAAGGAAGGTAGTGAATTGGTCATAGATCATGAGCTAATAACCTATCAAGATTCTATAGAGGGACCAAAGTCTGGAAAATTGCTTGAAGCCATGAGGTGTGAGATGGATTCCATGTACACAAAAAAAGTATGGACTTTGGTGGATCCACCTAAAGGGGTAAGACCCATAGGGTGCAAGTGGGTCTTTAAGAAGAAGATCAACATGGATGGAAAAGTTCAAACCTATTAAGGCAGATTGGTTGCAAAGGGTTTCAGACAAGTTCAAGGTGTTGACTATGATGAAACCTTTTTTCCAATGGCCATGGTTAAGTCCATCAGGATCATACTTGCTATTGCAGCTTATCACAACTATGAGATTTGGCAGATAGATGTTAAAACTACATTCCTTAACAGGAATCTTCTTAAGGATGTGTAAATGACACAACTCGAGGGTTTTATAAATCCAAAGCTTGCAAATAAAGTATGTAAGATGCAAAGGTCAATCTATGAATTGAATAAGTATCTCAGAGCTGGAATCTTTAGTTTGATGAGACAGTCAAAGAGTTTGACTTTATTCAAAATGAAGATGAACCTTGTGTGTACAAGAAGGTTAGTGGGAGAATAGTGACATTTCTCATACTATATGTAGATGGCATATTAATGGTGTGGAATGACATCCCTACTTTACAACAGGTAAAGACATGGCTTGGAAATATGTTTTCTATGAAAGACTTGGGATAATCATCCTACATCTTAGGGATAAAGATCTATAAATATAGATCCAAAAGGCTTCTTGGACTAAGTCAAAGCAATACATTTATAAAGTGTTGAAGCGGTTTAGCATGGAGAACTCAAAGAGAGGAAACCTACCTATGCATCATGGTGTCCCCATCTCTAGAGCTCAATGTCCCAGTTCTTATGAAGAAAAGGAATGTATGAGTTTAATTCCATATGCCTCAACAATTGAATCAATCATGTATGTGATGTTATGTACCCGTCTAGATGTCTCGTATGCCTTGAGCATGATGAAAAGATATCAGTCAGACCTAGGTAATGCTCATTGGATAGTCGTGAAGAATATCCTCAAGTACTTGAGAAGGACTAAGGATTGGTTCTTAGTCTACTACGGAGAGGAAGAGTTGGTGGTAAAGGGTTACACTGATGCAAGCTTCCTAACTAATCAAGATGGTTACAAATTGCAATCATGATTCATGTTTTGCCTAAACAATAGAGTTGTAAGATGGAAGAGTTCCCAGAAAGACACAATTTTTGATTTTATAACAGAGGTCGAGTATATTATTGCATCAAATGCAGCAAAGGAGGTTGTATGGATCAAGAAGTTCATCTCTGAACTTGGGGTTGTTCCAAGCATCAACAGCACAATCGATCTATATTGTGACAACAATGGAGCTATTGCACAAGCTAAGGAACCCATATCTCATCAATGCTCAAAGAATATACAAAGGCATTTCCATCCTGTATGAGAGATCACATAGCAAGGAGATGTAAAGATTTGTAGAGTACCAATTGAGAACAATGTTTCTGACCCCTTAACAACGGCACTTTCACAATATAAGCATGATGGCATTGTTAAGTCGCTTGGAATAAGATTTGTGGGTGATTTTCTCTAAGTGTAAGTGGGAGTCTGTTGGTATATATACCTAGAGAGCCAATCATATGATGATTGTAATGGCATAATTTTTAATTGAATTGATTAATAAATAGATGCAAGATTCCAATTTATTTTGTTTAATTCAGTTATGAGATAATGATGTAACATTATAAATGTCTAGAGAATTATATTACTCAATGACGTATGTCTTCAAGTATTTGACATGGGGAAATGAGATCATACAGATGTTAAGAGTACATATATATTCTCATTATGTCCCTGATCAATTGTTATTGTGGAAGGTTGATAGACTGATGAATGCATATTCATCCCATTTTTAGTTGCATTTTTATTCTAATCTAGCATTCATATAGATTAGTTTTCATTAGAATATCTTTGTTTTGATATACTTAAGTTTTTATGTTGATTTGTAGGATTTTGATACTTTTCTCATGGGGTGCGGGGCAGCGCCCTAGAGAAAATTATATTTTGAGCACTTTCAGAAGGCTGATCGATACACAAAAATTGCATCCAAGACCAAAGTTGACCTGTCGATCGACATGCAAATCGATGCTAAAATCAATAAGCAATCAAGAGGTCGATAGCCTTGTCAACCTCCCTACTCGATAACCTTGTCGACCTCCCATCTCGACACACTCAATGCTCGACAGTAGTATCGGGCCCCTTGGTCAACATCCATGTAGAATGACACCTAGAAACATCGATGATCAAGGTTGACAACCTAGTCGACCCCTCTCCTCAACAATGTCATCAAGCAAAAGCACAAGAAATCAAGTCATCAACACAATGTTGTTGACGCTCTCATCGATAGGCACAATTTCAACCAACAGGCTTGTCGACCCACAAGGTCGATAGTCCCGTCGACCTCCTAAAAGAGGACAGGAAGTTTAAAAGTCATGATCGACAAACCCGTCGACCCTCAAGGTCGACAAAACAATCGACCGACAACAAGGTCGACACCGATGGAAAGAGTTCGACAACCTCAACCCTATAAATAGGCCCCCAATGCAGCTGTACAACTCATCTCAGATTTTTTGGAGATAGAAACACTAAAAAGCTACCTCTGAGATCATAGAAAGGACAATGCTTGTTGACCTAGCTAGTTGTATTGACCTAGATGGTAGACACCTATTGACCCCAAGCATAGATCGATAGATCTCCTTCATTCACAACTCCATAAGTCATCAATCTCCTTCTCCAAGGTGATCAATCTCTTCCCCGAGCATTTGTTCCTCCACCTACTTTCACTACAAGCCAGGGTGAGTTCTTGGACGAGAGAGAAGGAAGGAAGTCAATCATCGTACACCACTCCGAGCCGCTTTCGCCACCATCACGACCATGATGGTGTCCTCTTTCTTTTCTTGTGATATTAATCTTGTGATGTCAAGGGAGTAGTCTGTTCACTGGGGTGTGGGGACTAGCCCCACTACCCATTTCTTGCAATTTCATTCATATTCCAATTCTTGTATGAAATCATATAATTCATAGACAATTGTTTATTGCATGTTTTGTGGATTTATCACCCGATTTACGTGATTTATTATAATCTTTCACTACGAGAATTTCAACGTTCAAGATTTGAATATCGATTAGCTTTGGTTGATACCCTGATGAGAACTTCCGACAGAAAGTCTCCGGAGTAGTGGATAGAGGATCCGTAAGTAACGAGACATCGAGCTTACATGGATATCTACTCATGCAAGTTTCTGACACCGAAAGGAAAAACTTGCATAACTCCAATTATATCTTCATACAGGTTTGGATTAGAATGATTGTGCATATTTGAATAGTGGCGGTGAAACCCAGTTCCACCCTAGTGTCTCCATCCATTAATAACTAGAACCTTAATCTAGCTACTTTCTTTCCTGCAATCTTAGATTAATCAACCCAATCTCAACTTTTGTGATAAATACTAGTCCTTGCTAGGTTACTTAGATTAGTTAATTCTTAAAAATGATGTCCCTTGGGATTTGATCCTCTACTATATTGTGGTAAGATTTGTCCACTTGTGTGTGCCATTATTGCACTTTGGTTTTGGTAAACTCTAGGAATTATATTCCTAGTGAATTTTCTTGTGAGATAATATTCCACATCATAGACAACAATGACACATAAGATCAGAGTGTGAGTTGGTTGATGGCAGAATTTCATTAGTCATGATATGGATATATAAAACCAATCACACAGATACATGTTAGAGAATAGTGTGTCAGACAAATCCACCGTAAGACTAACACGTGGAAACCATTACCATGGTAAATCATAGTCATCTCTCATAGTGATGGTGGTGCTTGTAGTTCTTAGACCTGAAATTAGTGCACTTATTGTTGGGTTTTAGGGGAGACAGAGAAGGCAGCGGAAACAAAAAATTTTCTCCCCAAACCCATACCGAGGAAACGCATCAACGTCTATATAATAGGAAAGGATGGTTTGCGGAATCATACCTTGTCCCGAGGCTTGCTCGGCGACAATACCTCGCACAATGCGCGGTCTTCAACTCCGGACTTCGACGGTGTCTGTGCAGCTCCTGGTCGCACCGGGACTGACAACTCCTACTCGAACCGGACTGTCGGATGACAGTTGTCCTCCTAAGCGGCAGTGTCCTCCCGCCTCTGTAGTAGTCCACACGGACCACCTGGAACTCCACTCTCCTTATCCCATAAGGAAGTGGAAGGAGTCGCACCCTCCTGTTGACGTACTAGTCGCCAACACGCTCTCATGCCTCCTGTTGCAACTGCAGTTGTCCTTCCCTTGCTGCACCTCCCTTTTGCGGGAAGCACTTGCTCGGGCTCTCTCACAGTTACCAAAACCAGAGAGAACGACAACTTGTAGAGCAACTGGTTGCACTGAGCTGTACTTTGAGAAGCCCCCAATACCCCTATATATATAGGAGAGTCATGGGACAGGGTTCTCCATCCCGGGCAATGCGGGACTAATGCAGGAGTAGAAGGGTTCGAGAATTTTCCACAAAAAGCAACCGGTTCGCAACTTGAAATTATCGGTTCACAACTGAACCGATCGGTTCGGCCATTGAGCCGATTGGTTGGACCTGAGCCGATCGTTTGGGGCACTCCAACCAATCGGTTGGTGCCCTGAACCGATTGGTTCATGGTCCTAATCCGGCTCAAAAAGACTTTCTTTGTTTCTTTCCCAATTGGTATCGAATACCAATGTTATTCCCAATCGAATTGGGCAATTTGAAACAAAAGGAAAATCCTTTCCGGCATGACTTTCCCAACTGGTCGGTTGCACCAGTTGAGACGATCGGTTCAACCCTTGAACCGGTCATTTCAACCTGGGCATGAGCCGATCGGCCTGGACACTCCAGCCGACCGGTTCAGCAACCTCAGCCGACCGGTTCATCACATGAGCCGATCGGTTGGGAGCACAGGTTGGGCAAAATCAGTCAATTGCAATTTCAATCAATCCGATACTCTAATCAATGCGTCCAACACCTTGAACCATACGATATTGAGCCATCGACTGATTGAGTGTTTAATTGAACTACTAAACTCCTTTAGTAATCAATCTAAACATTGCTTTGTGGACAAAACTCCTCTTCCAGGTTAAATCCTATGTGTGTGACCCTGCAGGTCCATTTCACATTGGCAGTGAAAGTCCATAACACTTATGACTTCACAAGCAAAGAGCGGTGCCTAGTCACACATCAGTGCTACCCAAGTGAAAGTAGAAAGTTAGAGAACAACTTTCATCCTACAATCCGTGAATGGTGTTATAGCGAGTGTATAATTCCTTTGTCACTGATATCCCGAATGAACTCGAGGCATGGAACAGTCATCCTGTCAACGTTCATTCACTTCCTTGATCTCAGAGTAGACTGGAAGAGATATGTATGACATCAGTATCACATACTGATTCACACATGCGTGCACGCCTTTCTCAATCCTACTCATCAAGTGGCCATGGATATCAAACTCCCTCAAGAGGGACAAATCCCTTATCTATCACTCACCCCTCAAAAGCCCCATGTGTCAAAGCCACCCAATCATCACCTTTATAACAACCCATGTTTCAGGACTGCGTTTGATGATGTCAAAGTGTGCCCAACGACATGTGTTGAGTGCAGTGATTTCAGGTCTAAGAATCACACTCACCACCATCACTGTGAGTACTGACTGTGACTACCATCTCATGGTTCCATGTGTCAAACTCACGGTGGGTCTGTCCGGTACACTTGTTCTCTAACAAGTACCTATGTGTTTGGTTTGATATCTCTATATCATGACTAATGAGATTCTGTCATCAACCAACACCACAATCTAGTCTTGTGTGTCATTGTTGTCTATCTACCTTCCACAATGACATCCGACTAGGGACATAACAAGAATGTACAAACTCTTAGCATCCGTATGATCTCATCGTTCAGGTCATGAACCTGAAGGCATACGTCATTGAGTATTGTCATTCTCTAGACATTCAATCTGTTCTATCACTATCTCATATGACTGAACTAGAAAGAATTGGAAGCTCGCCTTTTATGTTTATCAAATCAATCTTAATGTATCCCACCAATCATCCCATGATTGGCTCTCAGGGCACACATACCAACAGACTCCCACTTGCACTGCGAGCCAATCACCCATGAATCATATTTATAGTGATCTTCAAACATGTCCCACATGTTACCGTTCTTTAGTGCCAACATAGTGAGTAATGGCAACACCTTGCCAAAGTCTATATAAATTGCATGTCTCTCATCTCTTTGTTGTACGTCACACGTATGAGATGGAGTTGCCGTAATATGCGATCTTGTATTCCATTTGCTAACCTTTAGCCACATTGCATGATCAAGGATTCCAGACTTGTCATCAATGAGTGGAATATAAGTTCATCTCATGAACTTTCAGATCCATATAGTATCCACTGCTGTTCACTAACACATAGATACTCGGCATTTCCCTTTTAAATGGCTTTATTGGAACACTTCCAATTATCAACAAACTTTTACTTTTATACATCCTATGTATATTTTGCAATTACTTTTCTGTCCTTTCGGAAGTTCGCATCAATGTAACTCTTTACATCAAACTCTTCCTTTTCTCCATAGAACTAGTACTTCCCAAGTACTTATCAAGTTCTCATGGTATTCCAGTAACCCTTACTAGAATCAGACAGACACCCACTCGTCATGTCCCACATATGAGTTTTCAGGATGAGCACATCATATTGCCATGTCCTACATACAAGATGATGAATGCATTTTATTCTTGCCATGTCATACATGCAAGATAATGGGATGATTACATACATGATAGATTCATATCTATTCTTAGTGTTCCCATTCTACATAAGAATTGGACACTTGGCCTTGGGATACTAACTCCATGTAATATGGACAAGTTTTTCTCCCACTGAATCTGTGCATACTGAACACTTCAGTACAGATTGCCAATGTATGCTTTCTCTTTCAGGTCAAGAGATTTTCAAGAACTATCTTTATAGATCTCTATTCCTATCACATAGGAAACATCTCTATCTTCCTTAAAGATAATTTCCACTTTTCGGATTTCCAATCTAGAACATTTCCATTTCACATCAATATGTGGAATGTGAATACGCTCCCACTAAATCACAGATCCCTTCTTTATCTTTGACATATCAGTCAAACCCTTTGACTATATTATCAAAATAAAGATCCAATTTTGAGTTGCTTGTACTCAATCAATCACATTGATTAGTCCATTGTAACTTATAGACTTCATTTGCATTAGTGGATTCATAAACCTTATAGGCTGTGTCACGTACACATCCTTGTTTTATTCCTCATAGGAATGCGGTTTTAGTATCCATATGCCAAATGTCTTAGTCATTAAGTTGCAATCAACAAGCATCATCCTTGTCAAAATGTTATCCATGTGTCTTAACACTTAAGACTTATTTGCACTTATGGATATGATCCAATGAGTGCTACCATCAAGGTCATACCTTATGGTTCACATGGAAGTCATTTAGGATGTAATGGTTTCATAAACCATAACTCAAGATTCAGTTCCTCATATTCATCTTGATAGTTGACTCATCACATGAACAACTCATCACATAGATAATTGAGGTGAATCTGTTAAAGATATAAGAACTCACAACCCTTGTGATTCTTAATTTCTTTCATTAGTGTGGGGTATTCTTTTATTAAGAAGAATTCAGTTATTTGATAATCATTCTCTAACTCCTTAGAGTATGATTCCTTCTTGATTCAGACCATGCCTTAATCATGAGTTCACTATGATACACTATCATAATCACTCATAAGGATCTCAAACATTTGGTCCAAGTATTTCATTCCTTGATCTCATCAGGAATTAATACTTTACCAAATTTGTACTTCATTTATGATAATCTTGAACACTTCAAGATATTCATATTGGTATTTCTCTAAACACCATTTGAAGTATTAGCATTTATTCCAATAGGTATGTAAATACATCACATGTATTATACCTAATAGGATAATCACTCTCCCACTACATTAGTGAAGATTGATTAATCATGTCCAAGATATTCATGTCTCTTACTGGTTCTATAACCAAAAGAGTCTAGATTTATCCATCACATGGAAACTAGAAATGAATTTCTCATGATTAATGCTAATTAAATTGTTTGAGTTATCTATAACTTTTAGGTATCATCTAATCTTATGTATATCAAATATCACAAGATAAATAAGGCATTGCCACAAAGATCACATCTTTATAAATTGAAACATCTCTTTATTAATTGCCATCATTGTCATACAATATGCAAAAATAAAGTGTTTCTATCTATTGGCAAGTATGAAATAACAGTTCATAACTGTATTACATGCCTTATTGGCTGAAAATAAACTAAAGTATTCCTATCTATAAAGGCAACACTTGCCCCAAGTAAGAATGATTTACACTTTACATCTTGATATCATATATCTCAAAAAGTGTTACAAGTTTATTTACATGACACCTTTAAGTAGAGGCTTCAGTCGCCTCCTTCTTCTTTTGTTCTTCCAGGTAGAGAGGACAATTCCTTTTCCAATGTCCTGGCTTTTGACAATGGTGGCAATTTCCTTTCTTGGTCACGCCTCCCTTGGCCTTGAGAGCTGAAGATGGCTTGGACTCCTAGCTAGCTTCAGAACCTTTCTTAGCTTTGCCCTTGCCCTTGCGCTTGGACTTGCCTTTCTTGCTCGTGATCACCATCACGGACTTAGGCTTGTCCTTCTTCATCTGTAACTCGGCTGTCCTCAACATGCCCAACAACTCTGACAGTGGCCTATCAAAGTTGTTCATGTTGTAGTTCATCACAAACTGACTGTAAGATTCTAGCAACGATTGCAGTATCACGTCAGTAGCCAACTCTTGGCTCAGTGGAAATCCCAGTCTTTGCAGGTTCTCCACATACCCAATCATCTTGAGTGTGTGAGGACCAACTGGATCTCCTTCTGTCATGACGCACTTGAACAACGCCCTAGAAACATTGTACCTCTCTTGCCGTGCCTGATCTTCATACATGTTCCTGAGATGCAGAATCATCTCTATGACACCCATGTTCTCATGTTGCCTCTACAACTCATGGTTCATTGAACATAGCATCAAGAACTTTGCATCAATGGCATCATCAGAATGCTTCTTGTAAGCATCCCTTTCTGTCCTTGGTGCATTAGGAGTGGGTTCCTCTGGAATTGGAGTATCCAGGACATAGAGCTTATGCTCTTGAGTGAGAACAATTCTCAATGTCCGATACCAGTCGTGGAAGTTTGTCCCATTTAGCTTGTCCTTGTCAAGAACCGATCGCAAAGAAAAGTTGTTGTTTGTTGCCATTTTGAACTACAAAAGGAAAATATGCAATTTTAGTCCAAAACTCATTTTTGATTTATTTGATTGATTTGAAAGTTTGACGATATAATTAGGCCTTTAATTAATTATCGCTCCCACTATTTTACTTCAAATTGATAGCCCTCACCATCAATTCGGAAGATTGCAGCGTACAACCTTCTAGTGGGCAAGATCCTGAAATCCTCTAAGTCATGGACCAGCTTGGGCTGTCACCCACAAAATAGATCTCTCAGGTAGGCAACTTTTGCCAATTGCATCATATGCAACTCTTGATAAGATGTCATATGCAACTCCTTGCAATGATCATCTCCATGCCTCAAGGCGCTAGATCCTATCTAGGTCACCTTGTTAAGTCTGACCCAAAACGAACACGATGAATATGCACCCTGCTTGGGCAGACCCACACATTCATCCTTCACGCTTCCACGAGATAGACGGTGCACCACGCTTGGGCGTGCCCACACTTGGTCGATCAAGCTTTTCACGTGTGTCGCATTTAGAAGGCATCTAAAACTTAATATTTTAATGAGGGATTTGGTTTTATATACATATGCATATCCAATCACCACAATACATAGTACGTATCATATACATGCTATATCCCACAGAAAACATGCACAAAACGATAAAAGCGATGATTATGACCATCCTAATGTGATTCCTCGAGCCAAGAGGAATCACGGTCATCTAGGTCTACATCACATGCAACCTGTACAAGATGAACTCTGTGCCTTGCCTTCCGAGTTGATCAACTCATCACATGAATGATCTGTACTCTCCAGCCGGTCGTCTGGGTGCCACCAGCCGATCGGTTGGCTCCTCCAACCGATCGGTTCGCCTGGTCGTCGTGCATCTCGTCATGTCCGCCACCCGCTCGTCTCGCTCCTCGAACTGGTCATCAACCGATCGGTTCACTCCTTGAACCGACCATCTGGAAGGTCAACCGATCAGTTCACTCCTTGAACTGATCGTCTGAGCAGTCGTCTTGATGTCCGCCGGTCTTTGACATAACAGGAAATAAAATCCTATTCTATTTATTACATTGCTTTAAAAGGGAAACCCCGATTTACATTCGGGGGGAGCAAATGTAGGAAAGAATCTCGAATTATTTCGAGTTACATCAGGAATAAGAGAGGGAAGATCGATGCGTAGACCGAGATGCAAGCAACCACAAACAACCACACACAGATAGGGGTTTATAGGCCATAATCACGCTACAGACATCCACCACAAAACTCGTTTAAGGGTGACGCGTATCGAGTGCATTAATAATACATATCATATATGTAATTAGGGATTTGTGGATTTAGGATTGGACATGCATAAAGCCGATATTATTCGCATCGTATGCAATAAATAAAGGCGACAAACCAAAATCGATCATATCGATATTCCTAAAACATAGAGCAGTTGACGTGGCTCTGATACCACTGTTGGGTTTTAGGGGAGACAGAGAAGGCAGCGGAAACAAAAAATTTTCTCCCCAAACCCATACCGAGGAAACGCGTCAACGTCTATATAATAGGAAAGGATGGTTTGCGGAATCATACCTTGTCCCGAGGCTTGCTCCGCGACAATACCTCGCGCAATGCGCGGTCTTCAACTCCGGACTTCGACGGTGTCTGTGCAGCTCCTGGTCGCACCGGGACTGACAACTCCTACTCGAACCGGACTGTCGGATGACAGTTGTCCTCCTAAGCGGCAGTGTCCTCCCGCCTCTGTAGTAGTCCACACGGACCACCTGGAACTCCACTCTCCTTGTCCCACAAGGAAGTGGAAGGAGTCACACCCTCCTGTTGACGTACTAATCGCCAACACGCTCTCCTGCCTCCTATTGCAACTGCAGTTGTCCTTCCCTTGCTGCACCTCCCTTTTGCGGGAAGCACTTGCTCGGGCTCTCTCACGGTTACCAAAACCAGAGAGAACGACAACTTGCAGAGCAACTGGTTGCACTGAGCTGTACTTTGAGAAGCCCCCAATACCCCTATATATATAGGAGAGTCATGGGACGGGGTTCTCCATCCCGGGCAATGCGGGACTAATGCAGGAGTAGAAGGGTTTGAGAATTTTCCACAAAAAGCAACCGGTTTGCAACTTGAAATGATCGGTTCACAACTGAACCGATCGGTTCGGCCATTGAGCCGATCGGTTGGACCTGAGCCGATCGTTTGGGGCACTCCAACCGATCAGTTGGTGCCCTGAACCGATCGGTTCATGGTCCTAATCCGGCTCAAAAAGACTTTCTTTGTTTCTTTCCCAATTGGTATCGAATACCAATGTTATTCCCAATCGAATTGGGCAATTTGAAACCAAAGGAAAATCCTTGCCGACATGACTTTCCCAACTGGTCGGTTGCACCAGTTGACCCGATCGGTTCAACCCTTGAACCAGTCGTTTCAACCTGGGCATGAGCCGATCGGCCTGGACACTCCAGCCGACCGGTTCAGCAACCTCAGTCGACCGGTTCATCACATGAGCCGATCGGTTGGGAGCACATGTTGGGAAAAATCAGTCAATTGCGATTTCAATCAATCCGATACTCCAATCAATGCGTCCAACACCTTGAACCATACGATATTGAGCCATCGACTGATTGAGTGTTTAATTGAACTACTAAACTCCTTTAGTAATCAATCTAAACATTGCTTTGTGGACAAAACTCCTCTTCCAGGTTAAATCCTATGTGTGTGACCCTGCAGGTCCATTTCACATTGGCAGTGAAAGTCCATAACACTTATGACTTCACAAGCAAAGAGCGGTGCCTAGTCACACATCAGTGCTACCCAAGTGAAAGTAGAAAGTTAGAGAACAACTTTCATCCTACAATCCGTGAATGGTGTTACAGCGAGTGTATAATTCCTTTGTCACTGATATCCCGAATGAACTCGAGGCATGGAACAGTCATCCTGTCAACGTTCATTCACTTCCTTGATCTCAGAGTAGACTGGAAGAGATATGTATGACATCAGTATCACATACTGATTCACACATGCGTGCACGCCTTTCTCAATCCTACTCATCAAGTGGCCATGGATATCAAACTCCCTCAGGAGGGACAAATCCCTTATCTATCACTCACCCCTCAAAAGCCCCATGTGTCAAAGCCACCCAATCATCACCTTTATAACAACCCATGTTTCAGGACTGCGTTTGATGATGTCAAAGTGTGCCCAACGACATGTGTTGAGTGTAGTGATTTCAGGTCTAAGAATCACACTCACCACCATCACTGTGAGTACTGACTGTGACTACCATCTCATGGTTCCATGTGTCAAACTCACGGTGGGTCTGTCCGGTACACTTGTTCTCTAACAAGTACCTATGTGTTTGGTTTGATATCTCTATATCATGACTAATGAGATTCTGTCATCAACCAACACCACAATCTAGTCTTGTGTGTCATTGTTGTCTATCTACCTTCCACAATGACATCCGACTAGGGACATAACAAGAATGTACAAACTCTTAGCATCCGTATGATCTCATCGTTCAGGTCATGAACCTGAAGGCATACGTCATTGAGTATTGTCATTCTCTAGACATTCAATCTATTCTATCACTATCTCATATGACTGAACCAGAAAGAATTGGAAGCTCGCCTTTTATGTTTATCAAATCAATCTTAATGTATCCCACCAATCATCCCATGATTGGCTCTCAGGGCACACATACCAACACTTATCACATGTCGTTCGTTATGATTTGACATCATGAAATGCAGTCGTGAAACATGGATTGTTATAACGGTGATGATTGGGTGACTGTGACACATGGGGACTGACTGTGAGTGATATATATGGGATTTGTCCCTCCTACATGAGTATGATATCCTAGGCATTTTGATTAGTGAGACCAAGAAATGAATTGCCAAGAATATGTGAGTCAATATGTGATATTGAGCTTACATATATCTCATACAGTCTACTTCGGTTCAAGAAACAAGATTGAATGTTGAAGAGTGTGACTACTCCATGCCTTGAGTTCAATATGGATATTAGTGAAAAAGGAATTATACAAACATTATAACACAAAAAATAGATTGTAGGATGATATTGTTCCCCAACTTTCCATTCACTTGGGCAGCACTAATGTGTGACTAGAAACCACTCTTTGGTTGTGATGTCATAAGTTAGTTATGGACATTCACTGCCAACGTGATATGGGACCTATAGGATCACACACATAGGTATGGAACTAGAAGAGGAGTTTTATCATGAATAATGATTGGATTGATTACTAGAGTGAGTAGTTACTCAATTCACGCAACAAATCAACTGAATGGACTGCTAAATGATCGATTCAAGTGTTGAAATGACCGTTTGGAGTGCCAGGCTGATTGTATTATGCATTGGTTGGAATTCAGCTTGACCTAGGCTGCAAAACACCCATCTCACTTGTATGAGACGATCATCTCGGGTAGTGCGAGATGACCATCTCGTCTGCACCAAACATCTATTTGGGGGTGCAATTCGATTGCATGAAGGATTGGTGTTTCCATCACGGTATGCATTAATTGGGATTGAATTGTCAAAACATGTATAAAATTGGGAAGTACCATACAATCGTCTGGCATGCTAGATGACTGGTTTGGCTGTCGTAGGTTGCAAAAATTCTAAAATTATTGTGAAAATTTGAGATCTTACAATCCCTTCCACTCCTGCATAGACTGGGACCTGACCCTGGCCTCCACTATAAATAGAGGGGTATTGGGGGCTTCCTAGAACACAACACAGACAATTGAGAATCAGTTTCTCTGATAGTTGTTGTCCTCTCTGGTTGTGGTAACCAAGAGAGCCCAAGCAAGTCCTACCCCACTAGTCAAGGATAGCTATGGGAGAGAATAATGTAGGATCATTGTTGTGGGAGAGTAAGTTGGTGACTAGTAATCCAATAAAAGGGGCAACTCCTTCCTATTTGTTCTAGCATGACAACAAGAGTTCTAGGCGGTCCATGTAGACTACTCTAGAGGTAGGAGTCCTTTGTCTAATTCTAGGAGGGAAACGTCAACTTGTAGTGCATGGTGAGGTAGTATGAGTCATAGAAGAAGTTGTTCAGTTTGTTGTCTGTGGTGAAGACTAGGAGCTGCACAGACACTGTCCAAGAACAACTAGTCAACAATTGCATATCTACAACAATGAGGAGATGTCCCTAAACTTGTTCCAGGACCAGGTATATCCTCAAAACTATCCTTCATATTTTATAGTATTTGATGTGATCTGTTGGTTTATGGGGAATATGGTAAATGATTATTATGTTTTCGCTACCTATTCTGTAGCCATATTTCCCTACATAAGTGTCAAATATTCACCAACCACAAGAACCTTCAATATATCTTCTCAAAGAAGGAGTTGAACTTGAGGCAGAGGAGATGGATGAAGCTTATCAAGGACTATGATTGCACAATAGACTACCATCCAGGGAAGTCAATTGTGGTGGTTGATGCGTTAACTAGGAAGTGATCTTCATTATCATCTATATACAAGGTACAGTTAAATGCTTTGTTATGCCACAAGCAGGACATGTTGGTGTCGCTTCAGCAGATGAACATTCAGTTGGAGTTTCCTTGTTAGAAAGCTTGATAGCATAGTTGCAAGTGAAGCCTACGTTGATGCAACAGAACAAAGATGTGTAGCTGAATTATACCATGATACAGAACATCTGAGTCACTACTACGGAAACAGCGTTCAGTGTCTCTTTTCTGGGCATCAGTTATTTAGGAAAACCGACGCCTATAATATTAGACATCGGTTATTTATGCAAACTAACGTCTATATTCGAAGACCAACCAGACACGAGTACCACTTTGTATTCAGCGTCAGCTGGTTATAACAGACCGACGCCTAAAATCGCCCGCGAAATCCAATTTTCGTGCGAAAACATTTTAGGTCACCTACAGCGTCGGTTTTTTAACAATTCACCGACGCCTATTTAAAATGAAAATTTGCACGAAAAATCCCACTTTCAGTGTCGGTTATCCTTCGATAACCGACACTGATAATGGTTCCCGCCAAAAAATTTAGGTTAAATGTTGTCTAGTTGGGCGTCAGTGTTTTACTATCAACCGACGCCGAAGACTTTAGGTGTCATTTGTATTTGATAACCGACGCCTTTACGAACTTAATAGACCCACGATCGATCGCACCGATACCTGTTTCATTGTCTTCATCGCCCGCTAGCTACTGCTCGATCGCCCGCTAGCTGCCTGTTGGTTCTCGTCGTCGCCGACGCTGCCTGTGCTTCCTCGCCTCGCCTCGCCATCGCCGCTGATGGTTCTGCTGCTCTGCGTTGTCGCCGCCGCCCGCCACTTGCTCTGCTGCTCCTGCGTCGCCGCCGCCCTAGCTTCGTCCTACATCACCGGCACCACCCTCTCCTTCCTCCCTGCTCACGCCCGCCGCGCCGCCTAGCTTCAGTCTGCTCTCCAGGTATTAGCCGTAGCCTTTCTCCCTAGATTTTTACCTACATGCAGCAAACACGGCTGTGGCTATGTTGGCCTACCACGGCCGTGCTGCCCAGCACGGCCGTGGTAGGCCAACACAGCCACGGCTGTGTTTGCTGTTGGTAAGGATATGAACAAATCTATATGTAATGCTTTATGTAAATTCTAAGATACGAACAAATCTTTTTCTTGCATATATTTGTGCTTCTAATCCTAATTCTTGACCTAATTCAGTAAATTTTGATGCATGTTGAAATAAGATTTAAACTTGTCCATTCTAGCATCCTAATTTGATTTGATTAAACCCTAACATTGATGAAACCCTGACATCAATTGTGATGGAACCCTAACATGTACATATCTATTATTGTGTTTGTTGGCCTAGAAACCTGTCCAAGATTTACTCATTAGGAGTAAATCTTGGATAGTCCCCGGTTTGGGACTATTCTTGAACACCTAATCTCACTTAGGATGTAAGTGTACAATGTGTATTGGGTTTTCGAGAAAATTTCGGTAGCATTTCCTCGTTTGTTCTCTAAGTACATATGTACTTAGAGAACAATGGGGAAATGCTGCCGAAATTTTCTTGAAAACCCAATACACATTATACACTTACTAGTGAGATTAGGTGTTCAAGGATGGGATAGGTGGTACACATTTATTATATATAAGAATGACATCACATGTGTTTGTTTGCCTAGAAAGTGAACAATCATTGTTCTTTATATTACTTGTACATTGTTATAAATTAGAATGAACAATCACTAAATTATATAATGTTTGTATGGAGTCCGGCTTCATTGTAGATATCTATTATTATGTTTGTTGGCCTAGAAACCCATCTAAGATTTACTCATTAGGAGTAAATCTTGGATAGTCCTCGGTTTGGGACTATTCTTGAACACCTAATCTCACTTAGGATGTAAGTGTATAATGTGTATTGGGTTTTCGAGAAAATTTCAGTAGCATTTCCTCGTTTGTTCTCTAAGTACATATGTACTTAGAGAATAGCGGGGAAATGCTGCCGAAATTTTCTTGAAAACCCAATACACATTATACACTTACTAGTGAGATTAGGTGTTCAAGGATGGGATAGGTGGTACACATTTATTATATATAAGAATGACATCACATGTGTTTGTTGGCCTAGAAAGTGAACAATCATTGTTCTTTATATTACTTGTACATTGGTATAAATTACAATGAACAATCACTAAATTATATACCGTTTGTATGGAGTCCAACTTCATTGTAGATATCTATTATTGTGTTTGTTGGCCTAGAAACCCGTCCAAGATTTACTCATTAGGAGTAAATCTTGGATAGTCCCCAGTTTGGGACTGTTCTTGAACACCTAATCTCACTTAGGATGTAAGTGTATAATGTGTATTGGGTTTTCGAGAAAATTTCAGCAGCATTTCCCCATTTGTTCTCTAAGTACATATGTACTTAGAGAACATCGGGGAAATGTTGCCGAAATTTTCTCGAAAACCCAATACACATTATACACTTACTAGTGAGATTAGGTGTTCAAGGATGGGATAGGTGGTACACATTTATTATATATAAGAATGACATCACATGTGTTTGTTGGAGTAAATCTTGGATAGGATGTAAGTGTATACCCTAATCCTAATATATACTTGTTTTCTCTTTGATCATAGAATGGATAGATCATGGATGTCCATTCGCAATCGCTGCACCCCAGAGTTTATGTCTGGTCTTGATCAGTTTGTTAGATTTGCCGAGGAACATAGGAAAAAACCTACAGATAGGTTCTACTATCCATGTAGGCATTGCGGTAACAACTTGAAAGTCAACACTGGTGAGGAAATCAAAAGTCATGTCATGTGCAACGGGATTGTACAAGGCTATACAGAATGGCACTGGCATGGAGAGATTTCAAACTCAAAACTAGTAGATGTCGATAGCAGTGCTTGGGTGGAAGAAGAAATTGCCTCCGATGACGTAGATGTGAACGAACCGGTTCCAGTAGACATCGTTGATGTCATGCTGGATAGTTGTAGGGTAGAGCACACCGATCCACCTCCTATCTTTAGAAACATTGTGCATGATGCTGAGATACCGTTATACACAGGCTGTGCTAAGTTTACGAAGCTTAGCGCTATGTTGAGATGTATAAGTTGAAAGCTAACAATAGATGGAGCGACAAAAGCTTCACTGAATTGTTGACTTTGTTGAAAGAAATGCTTCCTGAAGGAAACGAGCTACCAATCTCAACATACCGGGTAAAGAAAATGTTGTGCCCAATGGGAATGGAGGACAAGAAGATACACGCATGCCCGAATGATTGTGTATTATTTCAAAAGGACTATGTATATTTGAAAGATTGTCCAAAATGTGGTGCGTCACGGTATAAATTGACGACTTCGGGGGAGTCCAAAACTGGTTCTCCTGCCAAGGTGTTGTGGTATCTACCTATAATATCACGGTTTCAACGCTTCTTTGCAAATCTGAAAGATGCGAAGAATTTGAGGTGGCATGCAGATGTTAAGAAAAATAATGATGGGATCCTACGACATGCGTCTGATTCCCCACAGTGGAAGAAGATTGATCTATTGTACCCCAAATTTGGTGAAGAAGATAGGAATCTAAGACTTGAGCTTTGTACAGATGGGATGAATCCGTACGGGACATTGAGCTGCCAACATAGCACTTGGCCAGTCATGCTTGTTATATACAATCTTCCTCCCTGGTTGTGTATGAAAAATAAGTAGGTTATGTTGTCATTGTTGATATCAGGCCCTAAACAACCCGAAAATGATATCGATGTTTATCTTGAACCTCTGATTGATGACTTAAAGAAACTTTGAGCTGAAGGTGTGATGGCCTATGATGCTTCAGGAAGAGAGACATTTCATTTGCACGCTATGTTGTTTTGCACTATTAATGACTTTCCAGCATATGGGAATTTGTCTGGATATAGTGTCAAAGGAGCTAAAGTGTGTCCTATATGTGAAGAAAACACTAATTCAATAAGACTAAAACATGGCGGAAAGACTGTATATCTTGTCCATCGAAGGTTTCTTTCAAAATTCCATCTGTATCGTAGGAAACGCAAAGCATTCAATGGATGGAATGATGAACGGAGTGCACCTAAACCTATACCAGGGGATGTTGTTTATGAAAGAGTAAAAGACATTGTCAATGAATTTGGTAAGAAATCACAATGTAGTATGGCCACACGGAGTGACAATTCTTCATTCAAGAAGAAGTCAATATTTTGGGATCTTCCTTATTGGAGTTCTTTGACAGTCAGGCATTGTATCGATGTAATGCACGTTGAGAAAAATGTCTGTGATAGCATCATTGGTACTCTGTTAAATATACCAGGTAAGACTAAAGATGGGATAAAATCCAGACTGGACCAACGTGAAATGGGAATAAGGTCAGAATTAACAGAATTATGTGAAATGGGTAATAAAAGAACATACTTACCTCCCGCTTGTTACACGTTGTCTAGAAAGGAGAAGAAAGCTTTTTGTGAATGCTTGGTAAATGTTAAGGTGCCACATGGTTACTCATCCAACATCCGTAGATTGGTATCAATGAAAGATCTGAAGTTGATAGGTCTTAAATCTCATGATTGTCACACTCTAATGCAACAAATATTGCCCGTGGCAATTCGATCTATATTACCGAAGCATGTAAGGTTTGCAATCACCAGACTTTGTTTCTTTTTCAACAGTCTATGTAGCAAAGTTATTGACCCTGATACTCTCGATAATTTGCAAAGAGAAGTGGTTGTTACCCTATGTCAGCTTGAGATGTATTTCCCTCCTTCGTTCTTTGATATCATGGTACATCTTGTTGTCCACTTGACTAGGGAAGTGAAAATGTTGGGACCAATTTTCTTGCATTGGATGTATCCCTTTGAACGATACATGAGCATTTTTAAAGGTGATGTTCGAAACCGTTATCGGCCTGAAGGGAGTATTATTGAAGGTTATGTGGCGAGAGAGGTTATGGATTCTTGCAATGACTTTCTGAGTGGTAATAACACTCCTGTTAATGACAAGAATATTGAGGAGGGCAAAGGAATTTTGGGATCACGGGTGAAAGTAATCAGCCATGAGCAGTTGGAACAAGCTCACTTGTATATTTTACACAACATGGACGAAGTGAGTGTTTATATCGAGGAACATACCAATTTCATCAAGAGACAACATCCTCGAGCAAGTTCAATGTGGCTTGCTAGAGAGCATAATAAGACTTTTACTAAGTTGTTTGAAGATAAAGTCTTACATCAACTATCTCAAACACCAAATGATAGTACAAAAACTATCAAATGCCTCACCTTTAAACCAAAACCGAATGTTATGTCTTATGAAGGGTTTTACATTAATGGGTTCACATATTACACAAAGCGCCAAGATGATAAGAGTGTCGTCCAAAACAGTGGGGTCACTCTTCAAGCGTCGACTATGTATTTTGTAAGTGCAAAGGATAAGAGTCCACGTGAAGATAAAATGTCATATTACGGTGTCATTGAAGACATATGGGAGTTTGACTACATAGATTTTAGAATTCCGCTCTTTAAATGTAATTGGGTTGATAACACAAAAGGAGTTATAGTGGATGAATTGGGTTTCACTTTGGTGAACTTTAAAAAGATTGGCGAGAAGGGTGAACCATTCATATTGGCATCACAGGACAAACAAATAGTCTATATCGATGATCCTGCAAATGATAAATGGTCGGTTGTTCTTCATGGTAAAAGACAGTTCATTGAAGATCCTATAGATGAAGAAGAGTACTATGATAAGTATGATGACTCCAGTCCATTCTCAGTTGGGTTGCCAACTCCACAAAATATTGAAGCTAATGATGACTTATATGTGCGCGGAGATCACAATGAAGGATTGTTAATTGATAAAAGATCACAATTTTAGAGACATGTATGTTTATATTTTTTTATTGAAGCTAAATGTTTGCTTTTTTAATATCAATATCATTTTCAGATTTGATTTTTCATTATCTTCTAGTTAATACAAATGCTAAATGTTTGCCTTTTTCTAGTTAATACAAATGCTAAATGTTTGCCTTTTTCTAGTTAATACAAATGCTAAATGTTTGCCTTTTTCTAGTTAATACAAATGATAAATGTTTGCCTTTTTGATGACATTTTCATATGGCTGACCATGATGAGCATGATGTCCATGATGAGCATGAAGTCCATGATGAGCATGCTGTCCATGACGAGCATGGCGAGGATACCAATGTAAGTTCTAAAAACATATCCTGTATTTCTATAAAATTCATTATCTTCTAGTTATGTCATATATCCTATATTTCTATATTGGGCTAATTCAGTGTGTTTATTTTTGTCAAATTTTAGGTTGATGATGCACATGTACCCACTGAAGCACTGGAGCAACTTGATGCGCAACACCAAACACTTAACAAGAAAAGGGGCATCACTCTGTTGAATAAGTTAATAGCGCTGAGTGGCAGTGGATCCAAATTGGTTGTTGAGTTTGATAATGGAGGAAATGCAATTGGAGTGAACCGCAATAATTTTGTAAACTATCTTGGGTGTGTCACTCGAAGCCATTGTGGTGTTAAGTATGATAATTGGCATAAAGTTCCTCAGGGGAAGAAATACTTGATATGGAAGGATTTATGTGTGAGTTATTATTATTTGCAATTCTATTTTGTAGATTACAAATTATATTATTTGCAATTCTATTTTTGGATACTAGTTAATAAGAATTCTATTTTACAGAATTTGTTTGCATTGGATGAGAAGTTGCATCGTAAAAGCGTGATGCAACACGCTGGAAAGATGCTTAGGAACTATAGGACAAATCTGAACAGAGAATACATAAAAGATGGTGATAAGAAGAAGAAGTCATCCCTTGAGCAGTGGAACTTCTTGGACAAAGAAGATTGGGACAATTTTGTTGCTTCAAGAAAATCTAAAGAATTCAAGGTATTAGGCGTCACTCCCAATTTAATTAATATATGTTGTATTTACCTATTCAAGATTAACATTTAGTGCTACTAACCAAATCATTAATGTGCATACTAACTAGGCCCTCAGTGACGTGCAAAAAGCAAGGTGTGCACTGAATGTGCATGACCACACTATGGGTCCAAAGGGCTATGCAAGCATTCGCCAAAGACTACAGGCGGAGTCTGCTTCTACTCAGGAGTGTGCCACACCCATGCCTTGCCTTGATATTTGGATAGCAGGGAGGCAAAACAAGAAGGGTGAAATAAAGAAGCCCGTAACTACTGAGGCGGCTGTGAAAATGGTAAAATACAACTCTTAGAGCAATCATTTGAATATTGATTATTTGTGGTGTTAACTTACCAATCTCTGTTGATGGTGATTAGCGAGAGCTGCACGAGCAGAGGAAACAAGGCACGTTCATCCCTCAGGGCACAAGGGATGAATTGACAGTTGCTCTGGGTAACCCAGAGCATCTTGGACGTGTTAGGGGTGCAGGCGCGGGTGTGGGCATCAAAGCATTCTTTGGGCCATCCCAGCACAAACCCAGAGCGGGACTTTCACAAGAAGAGGTAACCTATTCTTTTTTTAGAATGTTACTGCAAAAGGGAATTCAATAATAAGAAGCTAATGTTTCTTTTATCCATGTATAGGAGAATAAGAGAGTTGAGGATATAGTTGCTAAGAAGGTCAATGATATAGTTGCTGAGAAGGTCAAGGAAGCAATAGTGCGGTGGCAGGCATCTCAGGCTTCCAATCAGCCTATGGTGACCCACTCTTCTCCTGATGCACAGACTGTGAGTAATCCTGGAGACCCATCGCCTAGCACGTCTATTGTAAGTATTGTTTATGACATTGTAGCTAGTCTTTTCAAGATGATATGTATATATGTATAACATTCTTTACGTAAATTTGTAGGCATTGAAGCCATGCCGCTTAAAAATGCAAGACTATGTTGTTGCAGAGGCGCAGGCTTACCAGTCCCTTCCTGGGGCAACGTTTCATGGGACTCCAATGCCGCAGGGCTACGTTCGTGTGAGCCCGATATGTGTATTACCTGATTGGAGGGAAGTTGCATTGCCATATGCCCACCCATATATTGATACACTTGGTGAGGCAGAAGGCGGGGTGATATTGTGGCCCAAAGAAGATGTCGTCTACACTACTGAAATTGTAAGATAAATTTACATTACTTTAGATTGTTAATGTGTATATATGAGGTCAACTGATCTGAAATTATATATATAGGTTAAAAAGAAGACACCCGGAGCACCTAGGCCTCCACCTCCACTTCCTGAATTACCAAGTTGGGTTCCAACTGACCTAAAATACACGTTAGGTCCTACTTGTAGGGGAATGGCATGTTGGCTACGGGCACATAATATACATTGCCCTATAATTGTTTCTTTAGAAGCAGATTATGCAGGTCCATCATACGATAGCTCTTTATTTATACAAGATATTATTGAGCTATTTATGTATGATTGGCTGAATACATCAATGATAGAGACATGGATAAGGTGAGATCTTTTTTATACATCCATATACCTTGTGTAAGATCCGGTGATCTGGTTTCTTATATATTAATGCATACGTAATACATGTTTTGCAACTACTTAGTCGAAGATCAATGCAAACAATTTGCATTTGATCATGTGGGATTTTTTATTCCATCATTGATTAGTATGGTAGCTAAAGACCCTGATAGTGTTCAACAATATTGTATAGATGCTTTTACAATTTTCGGTCAACAAAAGAAGACGATAATAATAGCTCCATTCAATGTCAAGTAAGTTTAATTTATTTATAATTTGGACTTAAGAAAATTCCATTTTTATTGTGCATTTTGAGTTATTAATTTTTAACTTTTTTACCTATAGCGCTAGACATTGGGAGTTACTAGTTATTGTCCCCAGGACGTTCACTGTTTATTATCTAGATCCTGCGGGAAGTACATTGAACACTAAAATTGGACACACATTGAGAATGCCATTATTCTGGTGAGAAATATTTCATTTTTATATCCGTTAACATCTATTATTACATTACTATTTAATTATGCAATTTATTGTGTTACATTAACATGTAGGGGTTTAGATGTATTCAAAAATGCTGGAGGAAATGTCCCAAGGAGAAAGAACCAGCCAATAATTTGGGAGAACGTAAAAGTATGTTCCCGACTCCAATGTATATATTATTTATGTGAACTGTGCTTAGTTGTATTTTTTAATATTTTGTATGTTTCAATTTATAGTGTGCTACACAAGACAATGGCTGGGCATGCGCATACTATGTGATGCGATTTATGCAGATGATTATCCGACATGCCGCATTGGATATTAATACCGTACATGAGGTATTATATATAGTCTCATTAGTTAGTATGAAATATATCAATCTTATTTTTATATTATTACTTATATATATACATCATTCTCTTTGCAGGTGTTTAAAATTGACCACACTATAGGTAAACTCTTAAAAAATGTACATGCTCCATATACGATGGAAGCATTAAATGAAGTACGAGAAGAATGGGCAAAAGCCATACAAGCAATGGCGATTGTAAGATATAATTGGGATGCTGATAGCGATGCTGAATGATATTTTGTAAATGAATATTTCTGAATGTTTATACATGTCTGAATGTTTCTACATGTATTTGAATGTTTCTACATGTGTGAATGTGAGAATTGAATTGATGTCTGAATGTATCTACTTGTGTGAAAAAATATTTGTTGATTTTGCAGGTTTGTGGCCTGTTTGTAGGCTGATATCAATGGATGTCGTAAACCTGCAGTTCAGAAAACTGAACTGCAGGTTCTCATCCTACTGACCAGCCACAGCAGGCCTGCAAACTGATAAGAAAAAAAAATAAAGTATAGGCGTCAGTTATTTATAGAACACTGTCATCAAAGGCCTACAGTGTCGGTTATTGGATAAAACCTGACACCTAATATGACAAACAACCCGACCGTGCAGGAAAGCACGGTCGTGGTGGAAAAGGCGTCACTTATTCGTATAAAACCGACGCCTATAGTACTAAACACGGTCGTGCAACGAAGCACGGCCGTGCTTCGCCGTGTCGTCTGGGAGTATGACGTCGGTTGTTTAGTTGTTAACCGACGTATAAAGTTTCCTAGGTGGTTCTCTTTTTGTGGCGTGAACCCTATAGATGTCGGCCAACTATATATAACCGATGCCTATATATCATATAGGCGTCAGTTAGAAAACCGACGCCGAAGAGTTCGACCTTTAGCGGCGCCCACATAGGCATCGCTTGAAAATCGTCGCCAAAGGGGGTTAAACAACCGACACCAAAGGCGTGTTCTGTAGTAGTGAGTAGAGTTTGGTAGTAAGAAATATGATGGTTTTCATGAGTTATAGGATAGGATAGTTTGCTTTCATAATTGGACATTGGTTCTAGATGTTGAAGGCTTATGGAAGATGGTTCTTGAGGAAGCTCATTCCTTGATGTACATGATGCATCATGGCATTACTAAGATGTACTACAAATTTAAGGATCTATATTGGTGACCTGGTTTGAAGTGTGTCGTGGAAGAGTTTGTTTCTAGATGTCTCATGTGTCGGTAGGTCAAGGCAGAGTGTAAGGCCCCTAAACTTGCTTAATGAGTTGAATAATCTTAATTATCATAATTTAATTCTTATAACCCTAATCTAACCTTGTGATATGCTTTTAAATAATAATACAAGCTTAAGTTTCAAATTTGGTCCAATTTGGACACTGTTTGAGCAAGTTATGCAATTTTATGCACATTTTGGACTTTTCTACAATTTACCCAATTGAGAGGTTTTCTTTGCAGTTTATCACTTGAATTATGTTCCTTAGATATTCTATCATCATTCTTGAGTTTTTTGATCCATGGGGCGCCTATTTAAACCTTGGTTTGAAGGTGTTTGCTCCAAGGGTATTTTAGGGTTTTCCCCCTTCACGGATGAGCTACCTTTAGTAGCTATCAACTAATGAATTATTTGATTGGCTGGGAAATTCAACAAAGGAAAGATAAGAATGTCTATACACATGGTGGGGGAGCTGCTTGTGTGTGTGATTGTATATTGTTAATAAATTAAGGCCATGGAGAGTTGGATAGATACTAGAACTTCAACTTTTTCTTTTTCTTTTTCTTTATCGACCAGACACGCACATCCTCCCCGTCCTCCATGGAAGGGGGTCTAATGCTTTGCAACTTTCTGGACTATGTGAGGAGGTAGACACTCATCCAGAAAGTTGATGTCCCACGCTCCATCGAGTCTGGGCTCATATTGTGAACGGGATCTACACTTCCAAAACTGCCTACAGGAGGCTACGTGAAGGAAAAGGGGTTAAAGTGGAGGGGAAGTGGGAGAGCATCTGGAAACTTAAAGTCTCAGCCAGGATCAAGACATTTGCATGGCTCATGATGCACAATGTGTTACTCACTAACAAGAAGCGAGTCCAAAGGAATATCTCGACTACCGGTCTTTGTCCTAGGTGCAAGGAGGAGGAGGAATCTATGTTGCACGCACTTAGGGACTGCAAGTATGCCAAGGAGGTCTGGGAATTCATGATGCCGAGCCCGTGGTTTATGGAGGCGTCACATATGCATGACGTCAGACAATGGATCAACACACAACTGGAAGTTAATGAGGAACATGGATGCAACTTTCTAATCATATGTTGGCACATATGGAATGCAAGGAATAGGTATGTGTTTAGTAACAAAACCATGGCTACCACGCAGCAGACTAGACTGATTAGAGATAAAATCAGACTCAATAGAGTGGTGTTCATGAGAGAACCCAGGGCCAGAGAAGAAGAGGGGACGGAAGAGCTATGCTGGATCCCTCCCGTGCGCGGAGTCCCTAAACTGAATACTGATGCCGCTGTTAAAAATGGCACGGCAAGCTGTGCTGTAGTAGTGAGGGATCACTTGGGGAAATGGATGGGAGGAGCTGTGAGAAAGGTTGCCACCTCGGATGTTTTAGAAGCCGAAGTAGAAAGCATTCTTCTAGCAATGGAGGTTGCCTATGAGCACGGCCTTGCTTCTATCCAGGTTGAAACTGACTCGCTGATGGCCAAGACCATGGTCCATCAGCGGACTGATGAGAACCCTAGGTATGCTAAGCAGTTAGGGAGGATCAAAAGATTATTGAAGCATAACTGGACCATGGAACATGTGCCCAGGGAGATGAATAAAGCAGCAGACAAGTTGGCTAAAATTAGCCTAAAAAACGATCTTGCATACACAATGTATGTGACTCTTCCTAGTGAGGTTCAACAGCTAGTAGGTCTTGATTTATGTAATGGTAGTAGTACTACCATGTTTCCTGTTGATTGCTTAATTAGTGATTGTAAGTTATTTGAATTGGCTCGCATGAGGAGGGCGGGATGAATAAGATTGCCTCCTGACTTCTTTATAAAAAAGTGTCATATACTTATCCCCAAGAACCAAAATGAGGCATTTTCTCTCCACCACCTCCCTCCTTCTCCCAACCTCATTCTCCCTCTGTTCAGCTGTGAATTTTTCTGCCCAAGGAAGAAGAAAGTGGGGATCTTCTTGGAGAAAGGCTCTAAGGTTGAAATTGACTTCATTTTAGGGTTGAAAAGCTTCCTTCTAGTGATCTTGACCTAAAAGTGTAATAATTCCCTTCTTTCCTCTGTCTATTTCTTTGTTATCCTTCCTCCTAGCTTTATCCAGGTCGGAACCTTGTTGTTCCATGGTAGAAATTGCTCTAAAGCTCTAAAACCCTACCTTTCTTGCCCCTTATGCTTAGGGTTTGCTCATTTGATGAAGAAAGGTTCTAGATGGACGAATTCATAGCTTACTCTTGGATTTTCTACCCTATCTGCTCGAGATTTCTTCTGTGTGGGGTTTTATCTTCTCATTAGAGGCAATTTTTATAACTTTCTCCACGTTTATTGCTTACCATAAGCTTTCTAGCTCATGTTCTTGCTTGAAAATGATGATTCATGCACTAAAAAGCTATGCTTGACTTGGATTTTAATTTTTATAATGCTCCCTATTCTGATTTCAGTTCTAGATGAACCTGTGATCATGTGTAAATTATTCCTAAGGTATAATATGACTTGGGTCAGGTTGGTTTGACAACCTATGGTGCTAAGCAACTATCAACCAACGGTCAATTTTAGGGTTTTAAGCTGATTTCTTCTATAAACCATGACCCGATGATGGTACAATTGAAACAGCCCTATGGTGTTGTCTTCATAACAACCGATGTTCATGATAAAGGGTGTCAAATGATGGTGACAATCTATGGTCACCTCCTTAGGTCAGGTTTTGGATCAATTATAAGTTTAATGATCAACCATTAAGTACCCTACTGATGTTATCAATCAATGATGACATTAGCTTAATGTTTGATGATGATTAATGAATATAGTGTTGATCTAACAACCTATGGTGACTTAATGGTCACAAATGATGGTGGATCAGGTCTCTACAATCTATGGTGAGTTAAGCATTGTAGTTGTAGCATCGATTAAGCGTTAGACCAATGGTTTCTTGGGTCACTTGATGCAATGGTTAGACCTATACTGTTATTGATGGTTTTAACACATGAACTCGACCCAATGATCAAGATCTAATGTTTATTCCTCCAATAAAGTGGAATAATGGCTAATGTAATATGTTTGATCTAATAATGTGATTTAGAGGGTTTCCTTTATATGATCAACTTAAGGAGCGTACTTGTTGATAATGGATGGCTTGTTCTAAATGAACAGTCAATTGTGGGTTTTACCCTACTCTCAATGGAACTTTTTGTGTTGATAATAAAGGGATGTCTAGGGTTAGATGGTGACTCTTTCTAGAGCACAAATAAAGGACTTCATAGGTGGTTTATATAAGGTGTTTACTTATGTAAACAACCAAAGGTCTTACCTTTTAAACATCCAATGGTTCTGGGTGACCATCTTGTGTTGATATGTAACCCTAATGAGGTATAGATTGTTATAGCTAGCTTTAATGTAACTAAATGATGGTAATTGGGTATGAAAATTCCTTGAATGACTGATGAAATCATGAAGTACTTTGTTACTATTGTTGAAACCCTAGTATGCTATAACCCAATCGTTATACCTTGATTTATGTGTCGGTTCATAATTGAGAATGGTATGGAATGTGATGGTGATGCTTCACCTTATGCATCCATGATCCAATGGGGATGATGTGAGTTAGGGTTTGGGTATGAGTGCTATTTAGTAACATTGATATAATTTATCATGTTGAACCTAACTCTAATGCAATTAGATAAAGATGAGTATTCATGTTTAACATTCTTATATGATGGAATGATGGTGGAATAACCTCCTTAACATGATCATAACCTTGGTGTGTTAATTGGTGGTTATCATAGCCTCAAGGTTGATGTGACGACATGTCTCGGAAAACAAGGTCAACGAATGTAAACTAATGCGGAAGCGTTTAATTAGCAGCGGAATTATTGAAAATTACTAAAAATTTAAAACTTTTCATAAAGAGATCGACAAATGGTAAAACTCTTTCATAAAAGAACAGGATAAGTTATTTACAGATTGATTCATCATTACATTTCTGTAATAATCACATCTCGAGGGTAACAAACATCAATTGCCCTATTAATTGTTCAAGGCAAGATACAAAATCTCGAGGCATTACGCCAAAATCTCATATCTATACAAAACATCTAAAGACTCCTAGGACATGAGAGTACAGAGATGACACATAGGACATTCTATCTACAAGGCTTGATGGACAGTTTCTCTACCTGAGGATCACTATTGTTCCTGAGATTGCTGTTGTTGCTGCTGCTGCTCACCCACTGATGGGTTCCTTCGTCCTCGGTGTCTACCTAAAAAGTCGAATCCCACAGGGGTGAGACAATTGAATAATTGTCCCAGTGAGAGTTATAACTCTCCGCCAGAGGCATTGTTATTGCAATAAAGGAATAACATTGAGCAGTAACACTATAATTATTCAACAGTAGGTAAAACATTATATAAGCTAAGTAAGATAGTATTTCATAGGCAATCATTTCAATTATAACTTGATTGAATGACAAGACATATATCACTAAGGAATATGAAGGACATGTATACTAGTTATTCAACTAGAGCATTATAAACAATGTATCATCAATCATTGTTTCTCGTAGTTCAACCTAAGCAGTTATGCTACACGGCTGATTATGTTTTTCAAACATATTTATGCCCTGAGGAGATGAGTTACACCTCTCATACTCCAACCAACCATTACTAAATCACAATCGGTACCATACTTAGGTCATTAGAAGAGCCAGATTCCTATGACCTCATCCTCCTCAGTCAGTATGAGGAACAACATGCAGGAAATCTTGTGTCTCTGCTATAATAGCTTTTTGTGGTATTCTAGCAACTTCACTATTAGAGTTACAGTGGCATTCTGTACTCTCTTCGCCATCCAGAGATTTCTTGTTTATCTCACATCGATGCGGCATTAACAACATCATCGGGAGATTAGTGATACACCATCTCGGCATAAACATATAATGAAGGATTGAGAGATTAAAGGTACATCTCACATCAAATCCTACATTTGGACATAAGGATATTCGTGTCCATAACCCCCACATACTCAAAAGTATGCTCTTCAGGAGTTCCCTTAGGAAAACCTATTTTACCATCATTTAACTTCTGACAATGATGGATCTATGGGCAGGGCTCTACATGATATCATTATACTTGATTATTTAAGTACATTATGACATTCTTTTAGCATTAGGCATGTTTTCAAACATAAACCATTAAAACAATTGCTATAAAGAAAGAGTAATAATTGTATCAAGTTCATTTCACATTCAGTTATCATTGGGATATGAATCCCTAACCATCTCATCATTATGATTTAGGAAAATGGGTGTTCAAACCCTTAGATCGTCATAATACTTGTTACCAAGTACATATTATTATCAAGTCATTTAACAGCATGACCTTGATTGTAACAATGCATATATTTCTCATGGCTCATACAGCCTATCAATCTCATATGTTACCACTTACCAGGCAATATAGCATATCATTATTTTCAAAGCTTATAAGGTGCTTTCAATGGATATGACATCATAACCCTTACCTGGATATGATCACTTCTTGATAAAAACCTGCATGACTAACATAATTGATAACATGCACATTATATCTATATCAGCACAATACAATTTATTTCCTAATTCAATCATAGATTTTCATGATTAAAAGCATAACCTAGAATTAGGGTTTACAGTTACCATCATCACATTTCCCTAAATTAGGGTTTAATATTCACATTACATCACATTACCCTAGATTAGGGTTTATTATTCATATTACAATGAATTAAGATCATACCATCATCATATGCGAGGATTACTTCCATTAATGCCCTCAAATTAGGTTAAGATTCATTACCCATCATAATTAGGGTTTTCATGATCTCACTATGAAGGATCATACCCTAATTAGATGTATTCATACATATTGGAAGTTTATTACTTGGTTCTCATTCATATAAAGAGTATTCTCTCTCCTCTTTCTATAAGATGATATTTACATCACCTATGATTAGACTAAGTCAAATCAACACTGACATCATGAGTTATGTCATTACTATTGTGGTCATTAAGATTCACTTGATCAAAGGGTATTGGTTACTCTATCCCATCAAGGGTACTTTTGTAATGTTCACCACTGATCATAACATGCATCAATCCACTAATTACTTGGTCCCTTAATCACTTTAGGTATCTATAAGGTTTAGGTTAATCAACTACTAAACCATCATGACCACTAAAGCATCAAACGATCTTGACCTTTCTAGACCCTAAACGGTCTTGCACACTAAACCCCCAAACAGTCTTGAACAAACCTTGAAACCGTTTGGTGGTGTTGACCATTTGGTTTTGTTGACTTTGAAATCGTTTGGTAAAATGCACACTCAAAACCGTTTGGTCATGAAGAGCGTTTGGTCAAGTTCACTTTAAAACCGCATGGACACAACCGTTATTGAAACCGCATGAGCTCCAAACGGTTTGGGATCGTTTGGTCCCAAACGGTCTTGAGACCGTTTGGTCCAAACCATCTCAAAACTGCATGGACCAAAAAGTGTCTCAACCACTTCAATTGAGTTAGGGTTTCCAAGGTTGAACTCCTCAATCGTTCATGCACTTGTTAGACACTTATCAATTGAGTCAATTAGGTCAACCCTCAAATGATTTGACACTCAATTGACCCTCAATTGATCATCAATTAGGGCTTGGATCAATTGGATTAGGGTTTGGAATTGATTACCCTTCAACACACATCAACATGAGTCTAATTGTTTTGAAACCTTGAACCATCATACAATTTGGTCATGACCTGACCTCAAACTGTCTTGGGATCATTTGGATGACCTCCAAATGGTCTTGAGACCGTTTTCTCAAATCAACATCAAAAACTAACTCAACCCATGAAAGTTTGATTCATTGAATTGATCATTAGGTCACTAATCCATTACACTTCAACTTGTTACCTTTAGATTTACAACCACTTGACCATAGTCAACCCTAGACCTCCAAACGGTCTTGGGGTGACCCACAAATGGTCTTGGGATCATTTGGATGTCCTCTAAACGGTCTTGAGACCTTTTGCCCATTATTACATCAAAAACCAAGTCATTCACTTAGGGTTTGAACCCTAGGTTTAGTCACCAAATCAGCACTTAATTGCTCATCAACATGATATCATTGGACCCTCAATTGGTCAACCCTACTTAACCCTAGACCTCAAAACGGTCTTGGGTGATCACCAAACGGTCTTGAGACCATTTGGGTGATCCCTAAACGGTTTTGAAACCGTTTGGGCCACTCAACCCAAACTTCAACATGATTGTATTATTGAAATCAGCAATAGACCCGATTAGGGTTTAGGTGACTAATGGGCCTTCAATTGGTGATTTACTTGGAATTACTTGATGATTTTTAGCAGGTGATTAGTCCACATTATTTACAACAGACCTACAAAAGTTCAATGCCTGGTCAACGCATCCAAATGGTCTTGGACCATTTGATTCCATGCGTTCTTGGTTGAAACTGTTTGCATTCAAACGGTTTGAAACTGTTTGCTCCCAAACGGTTTGGGAAACCGTTTGAGCAAGGGGGTTAAAGACCGTTTGCTAAATCAAGTTTGTGGATAAACTTTGGAATTAACGTCATCATCTTCTACCTCAAGAACAGGGGCTGTTCTTCACGGAATTGCTAGTAAGAACACACAAAGGTGTCTAAAGAATAAGAACAAGCAACGATTCTAGGAGAAGAAGATGCATTAACAAAACTTAAGGGTTAGAGTTATAAAACCTGCCTTTAGATCTAATCTAGAGCTCTAAGATTCGTATATTTAATTGTGGATGAAGCTCAAAAGGTTGTCCAAGGTCCGTTCTTCAAGATTTGGATGGAGAAGATGGCTAGAAAGAAGAGTTGTATAAGGAAAACTACTAAACCAACCTTGTATTAGAGTTTTCACCATGAATTCGAGCTAGGTGATGATCCATACTTACCAACTTAGCTTGGTCATCTTCCTATGTTCCAGAGTTCCCTTTTGGTCGGTCGAAAGCAAGAATATGAGGAAAAAGAACTAAAGGAACGATCCTTTGCTTTGAGGAAAAAGGGTGCTTATATATTTTTGGGTATTATCAAGGCAAAGAAAAAGATAGCTATTTCTTTTATTTCTTAAACCCATCCACTGATGCTCGCTCCACCCTTGGCCACATTTCTTCCTCCTTTTCACATGCAAAACCTCTCTCTTATCCAAGGTTAAAGGAAAAGAAACCAATTACCTTATTAAGTTATATATAAGGGCCATTTGCTTAAGTATTGATTATTTTGATATCAAGATTCTCTCTCCTTCTTGATCCTTCTAATGAGGCGCCCCTATCAATTTATTTGCTCAAATCTATGCCAAGAAACATGAGAGATACTCTAGAGGATACATTTTACATGTTGGACCCTAGGTTTTGGGTAATTTGCACATTACACCAAAACTAGGTTTTAAAGCACAAGGATTGCTCTGCAAGCTACATCTTGGTGCTCAAGCTTGGAGAATACATACCACTACATCATATTCATTCTTATGATGTCTCAACACCAGAGGAACATCTTAACATGTGAAATTTGCAAGTTAACCCCTCAACTTGGGTAATTTTCACTTTAGTCCAAAATTAACAAAACAATATTACAACATTGTTCAAAAAGGACTGAAATGGGAATATAAGTTCATCAAAAGCTTTAATTACATAAAACAAGATAACCACAAACATCTAATCACATATTTAAGAAAAATACCTAGGGTTAGTTCATAACCCAGGTCAGGGATGTTACAAATTATCCACCCCTTACAAGGATTTCATCCCCGAAATCAATAAAACATATTAAGAGAAAAGAGCAGGGTATTTCCTTCTCATCACTTCCTCTAGTTCCCACGTGGCTTCCTCAACACCACGGTGATTCCAGAGGACTTTCACAAGACTTATATCTTTCTTTTTTAGTTGTTTAATTCTCTTGTCAAGGATTGACACAGGTCCTTCCTCATAAGATACATCAGCATTCAATTCTACTTCCATAGGTTGCAGAAATGATTCTGTATCAGGGTGACATTTCCTAAGCATGGAAATGTGGAATATAGGGTGTAACCTCTGTAACTCTGGTGGTAACTCTAGCTTATAGGTTACTCTTCCAATCCGTTCAATGATTGGATATGGCCCCATAAACCTAGGAGCTAACTTTCCTTTCCTTCCAAATCTCAGAACTCCTTTCCAAGGTGAGACTTTGAGGTACACTCTGTCTCCAACCTAGAATTCTAAAGGTCTACGACGCTTATCAGCGTAAGATTTCTTCCTATCATGTGTAGTCTTTATCTGTTGTTGTATCACTTTAATCTTCTCAGTGGTCTGTTGTACAAGATCAGGACCTAACAGTTGGTATTCACCAGTTTCATACCAACATAGGGGTGATCTACAACGTCTACCATACAAAGCTTCATAAGGTGCCATGTCAATGCTATGTTGATAGCTATTGTTGTAGGCAAACTCTATCAAGCTTAGGTGCAGATCCCAACTCCCTGTGAACTAAAGAACACATGCTCTAAGCAAGTCTTCTAAAGTCTATATAGTCCTTTCTGACTGTCCATCAGTCTGAGGATGAAAGGTTGTACTAAAACTTAACTATGTGCCTAAGGCTTTATGAAGTCGCTCCCAAAAATGACTCATAAATTGGGGACCTCTGTCAGAAACAATGGTAACTGGGACTCCATGCACTCGTACTATCTCATCTACATATAACTGTGCTAGCTTCTCAGCAGAATAGGTTGTTTTGACAGGCAAGAAATGTGTTGTCTTTGTCAACTTATCAACTATTACCCAAATGGAATCATGTCCTTTGGCTGTCCTGGGTAGACCAATCACAAAGTCCATGGCTACATGATCCCACTTCCATTGTGGTATGGGTAAAGGTTGCATTGTTCTTGCAGGCTTCTGGTGTTCAGCTTGAACTTGCTAACACACAGGACACTGCATAACAAACTCAGCAACGTCTTTCTTCAAACCAGGCCACCAATACATATCTTTCAAGTTTCGATACATCTTGGTGCTTCCTGGATGCATGGCATACATCGAAGAATGAGCTTCTTCTAGGACTAACTTCCTCAAGTTACCCACATCTGGTACTATCATCCTGCCATGATAACAGGCTACTTGATCATCGGAATCATGGAAACCATCTCATTTCTCACCACCATACTCCGATCTAATCAGTTGAACTGTAGCATCAACTTTCTGTGCCTCCTTGATTTGCTGTCTCAGAGTAGGTTTTATGTGCATCTCAGCTAACAATCCAGATAACAACGATACTCTTAACTGTACATTGTCTTGCCTTAAGGAGATAAGCATATCTCTCCTTGAGCACACTAAGGAATTCAGTTGTGCTCTATCTAGGGCTGGTGTTACTGATTTCCTACTCAAAGCATCATCAACTAAATTGGCCTTCCCTGGATGGTAATCAATTGTACAATTGTAGTCCTTGATTAACTCCATGCAGCGGCATTGCCTCATGTTAAGCTCAGGTTGAGAAAAGATATACTTAAGGTTCTTATGGTCTGTAAAAATCTGGAATGTCTCTCCATAAAGATAATGTCTCCAGATTTTCAAGGCATGAACTGCAACAGCTAGTTCTAGATCGTGTGTCGGATAATTCTCCTCGTGTTTCGTAAGCTGCGAGAAGCAAAAGAAATCACTTGTTTATCCTACATCAACACACATCCTAGTCCATTCTTAGAGGCATCACAGAAAACTATATATCCTTTTCCTTGTTCAGGTAATACCAGTACAGGTGCACTTGTCAATCTCTCCTTTAACAGCTGGAAAGATTGCTGACACTTGTCACTCCAAGTAAAAGGAACATCCTTCCTTGTCAACTTAGTCAAGGGTAAGGCTATAGAACTAAAGTTCTTAATGAACCTTCGATAATATCCTGCCAACCCTAAGAAACTACAGATTTCTGTCGGTGTCTTCAGCTGCTCCCATAGAAGAACAAATTCTACCTTTTTAGGGTCAACACGAATACCTGAAGCAGATATTACGTGCCCAAGGAAAGTTATTTCTGGTAACCAGAACTCACACTTGCTAAACTTAGCATATAACTTATGCTCTCTTAGCAAAGTTAGAGCCTGACGAAGATGATGTTCATGCTGCTGAGCATCTCTACTATAGATCAGGATGTCATCTATAAAGACAACAACACACTGATCGAGAAAAGGTCAGAAGATTCTATTCATGAGTTCCATAAATGCAGCTGGTGCATTTGTTAGTCCAAACGACATAACTATGAATTCATAGTGACAATACCTTGTCCTAAAGGCAGATTTTGGTATGTCACCATCCTTAATATGCATTTAGTGATATCCTGATTTCAACTCTATCTTTGAGAAGATGGTTTCACCACACAACTGGTCAAAGAGATCATCAATCCTCGACAAAGGATACTTATTCTTTATCGTTACTTTATTTAACTATCTATAATCAATGCACAACCACATTGAACCGTCTTTCTTTTTAACAAAAAGGATCGGAGCACCCCAGGGTGAAGTACTCGGTCGGATGAAACCTTTCTCAAGTAACTCTTGCAGTTGTTTCTTGAGTTCTACCATCTCAGCAGGCGCCATCCTATATGGTGTTTGTGCTATTGGTTGTGTGTCTGGGATTAAATTGATTTCAAAATCAATCTCCCGTGGCGGTGTTACACCTGGAAGTTCTTCAGGAAATACATCTGCAAACTCCCTGACTACCAGAACTTCAACAGGGTTAGGACTCTCCATGGTAGTATCTACCACATGGGCCAAGAATGCATAACATCCTTGCCTCATCAGCTTCTCAGCAACCATAGCTGACACAAGACAGGTGGGTAGAATCTTTATCTCTCCTTGAAAGATCCCTGTGTCACTTTCATCAGTGAATACAGCTTGCTTGGACTCACAATCCAAGACAACCTTATACCTTTCTAAGGTATCCATCCCAAGGATTATATCAAATCCATGCATCTCAAGTGGTATAAGATCCACTTGAATGTGATGTTCAGAAAAGAAGAGGATGCAGGGAGAATATACCTCCTGCAACACAGCAGACCCCATCAATAGAGTTTCTAGCAACAAACTATCTGCTCTATGCCTTATAGTCAGATTGCAGTCACGAATCACTCTCTGAGTGATAAAGGAGTGTGTAGCACCCGGATCAATTAAAACAGATACAACGCAAGATATAGGCATATCAGAAGATAAAAACTCCATCTGACCTGCCACAACCCGAGGGTTGATCACTGCATCAGGTGGATTCATCGCATAAAACTTCACTGTTGCATGTGGTTGATTCGGTGCTCGTTGACTAGGTGCCGATGATCCAGCTTGGGACGCTTTTCCACGTCCTCTAGCTCCTCCTAGAAACTATCTCCTTTGAGATCCTTGCTGACTTTGCCTTTGGGGTTGAGTTACACTCACTTCTCTGGCTCTGCAATCTTTCATCAGATGTCCCATCTTTCCACATATATAACAACTTTTGTTCAGTTGTTGTGGTCTGGGTGGTCCTGTAAATGACATAGATGTTAAACTATGAGCTCCTTCTAGTGGTAGGCTTCGTCCTCTACCCCTATTTGACGTACACTGCATATGGGTACTGAATCTAGGTGGTGGTGTAGGTGTAGAAAACCTAGGTTTCTTAAAACCTCTAGATGAAGATCCTTGGAACTGGGGATACATCCTCTTATTTTGGGTCTGTCTTTTCTCTGACACATACTTCTCTATCCTCCTGACCGATTCCACAAAGGTAGCAAACCTTTCCCTGTTCTCCAGAGTAGACACAGGGGTGGTCAACTCAGTGTTTAACCCTTTCTCAAAACGTCTAATCCTTTCTTCATCTATGGTTGCCATGTGCAGATAGAACCGCAACAGCTCCATGAACTTAGCCTCATATTCACTAATGTTCATAGGTCCCTGCCTTAACCTTTCAAACTGAGAGATTTTCTCATCCAGAAACGTCTTAGGGAAGTATTTGTTGATATATTCCCGTCGAAAAACTTCCCATGCAATCTCCACACCTGGCCTTTTCTATTCTTCCATGGTCCACCAGTGACCAACACTCCCCTTGAGAAGATACATAGCATGTCTAACCTTCTCAGCTTCTGGGATGTTCAGGATTCTAAAGGCCTTCTCTAGTTCAATTAACCACAAGTCAGCATCCGCTGGGTCAGCTATTCCAGCATACTATGTGGCTCCAACTCGGCGAATTCGTTCAAACGTCTTGCCGACTCCTTGTCCTTCAGGATGGGTTGGTGCCCTAGATACAGGTATAGGCATCCTATCAGTCATATGTGTCATGGAAGTCATGAACTTCCCAAACATGGCTTGGACGGCTAGGTTCCCCATGTCATTTGGATTGAACTGGGGTGGTTTAGGTACAGGTTCTTCCCTTTCTTGGTTTCTTGCACCTCCTCTGGGTGCAGCGACACTACTTTCTACAACGTGTTCCTCGTATGGTCCATACATTCTTAGTTTTATCTTCTCCTCCTGATGAGCAGAAGACACTATCAGATATACTGGAAGACACTAGAACAGACTCAACATCCTAAGTCCTATGTCTCTGTAGACTCAGCAAACCTAGAGCTCTGATACCACTTTGCTTGTAACGACATGTCTCGGAAAACAAGGTCAACGAATGTAAACTAATGCGGAAGCATTTAATTAGTAGCGGAATTATTGAAAATTACTAAAAAATTAAAACTTTTCATAAAGAGATCTACAAACGGTAAAACCCTTTCATAAAATAACAGGATAAGTTATTTACAGACTGACTCATCATTACATTTCTGTAATAATCACATCTCGAGGGTAACAAACATCAATTGCCCTGTTAACTGTTCAAGGCAAGATACAAAATCTCGAGGCATTATGCCAAAATCTCAAATCTATACAAAGCATCTAAAGACTCCTAGGACCTGAGAGTACAAAGATGACACATAGGACATTCTATCTACAAGGCTTGACGGACGGTGTCTCCACCTAAGGATCATTGTTGTCCCTGAGATTGTTGTTGCTGCTCCTACTGCTCACCCACTGATGGGTTCCTTCGTCCTCAGCATCTACCTAAAAACTCGAATCCCATGAGGGTGAGACAATTGAATAATTGTCCCAGCGAGAGTTATAACTCTCTGGCAGAAGCATTGTTATTGCAATAAAGGAATAACATTGAGCAGTAACACTATAATTATTCAATAGTAGGTAAAACATTGTATAAGCTAAGTAAGACAGTATTTCATAGGCAATCATTTCAATTATAACTTGATTTAATGACAATACATATATCACCAAGGAATATGAAGGACATGTATACTAGTTATTCAACTAGACAATTATAAACAATGTATCATCAATCATTGTTTCTCATAGTTCAACCTAAGCAGTTATGCTACACAGCTGATTATGTTTTTCAAACATATTTATGCCCTGAGGAGATGAGTTACACCTCTCATACTCCAACCGACCATTACTAAATCGCAATTGGTACCATACTTAGGTCATTAGAAGAGCTGGATTCCTATGACCTCATCCTCCTCAGTCAGTATGAGGAAAAACATTCAAGACATCTTGTGTCTCTGCCATAATATCTTTCCAGGGTATTCTAGCAACTTCACTATTAGAGTTACAGTGGCGTTCTGTACTCTCTTCGCCATCGAGAGATTTCTTGTTTATCTCACATCGATGCGGCATTAACAACATCATCAGGAGATTAGTGATATATCATCCCGGCATAAACATATAATGAAGGATTGACAGATTAAAGGTACATCTCACATCAAATCCTACATTAGGATGTAAGGATATTCACGTCCATAACCCCCACATACTCAAAAGTATGCTCTCCAGGAGTTCCCTTAGGAAAACATGTTTCACCATCATTTAACTTCTGACAATGATGGATCTATGGTCAGGGTTCTACATGATATCATTATACTTGATTATTTAAGTACATTATGGCATTCTTTTAGCATCAGGCATGTTTTCAAACATAAACCATTAAAACAATTGCTATAAAGAAAGAGTACTAATTGTATCAAGTTCATTTCACATCCAGTTATCATTGGGATATCAATCCTTAACCATCTCATCATTATGATTTAGGAACATGGGTGTTCAAACCTTTAGATCATCATAACACTTGTTACCAAGTACATATTATTATCAAGTCATTTAACAGCATGACCTTGATTGTAACAATGCATATATTTCTCATGGCTCATACAGCCTATCAATCTCATATGTTACCACTTACCAGGAAACATAGCATATCATTATTTTCAAATCTTATAAGGTTCTTTCAATGGATATGACATCATAACCCTTACCTGGCTATGATCACTACTTGATAAAAACCTGCATGACTAACACAATTGATAACATGCACATTATATCTATATCAGCACAATACAATTTATTTCCTAATTCAATCATAGAGTTTCATGCTTAAAAGCATAACCCAGAATTAGGGTTTACAGTTCCCATCATCACATTTCCCTAGATTAGGGTTTACTATTCACATTACATCAAATTACCCTAGATTAAGGTTTACTATTCATATTACAATGAATTAAGATCATACCATCATCATATGCGAGGATTACTTCCATTAATGCCCTCAAATTAGGTTAAGATTCATTACCCATCATAATTAGGGTTTTCATGATCTCACTATGAAGGATCATACCCTAATTAGATGTATTCATACATATTGGAAGTTTATTACTTGGTTCTCATTCATATAAAGAGTCTTCTCTCTCCTCTTTCTATAAGATGATATTTACATCACTTATGATTAGACTAAGTCAAATCAACACTGACATCATGAGTTATGTCATTACTATTGTGGTCATTAAGATTCACTTGATCAAAGGGTATTGGTTACTCTATCCCATCAAGGGTACTTTTGTAATGTTCACCACTGATCATAACATGCATTAATCCACTAATTACTTGGTCCCTTAATCACTTTAGGTATCTATAAGTGTAACATCCCTAACCTGGGTTATGAACTAACCCTAGGTGTTTTGCTTAAATATGTGATTAGATGCTTGTGGTTATCTTGTGTAATGTAATTAAAGCTTTTGAGGAACTTATATTTCTATTTCAGTCCTTTTTGAACAATGTTGCAGCAGTGTTTTGTTAATTTAGATAAAAGTGCAAATTACCCAAGTTGAAGGGTTAACTTGCAAATTGCACATGTTAAGATGTTCCTCTGATGTTGAGACATCATAAGAATGAATATGATGTAGTGGTATGGATTCCACAAGCTTGAGCACCAAAATATAGCTTGTAGAGCAATCCTTGTGCTTTAAAACCTAGTTTTGGAGTAAAGTGCAATTTACCCAAAACCTAGGGTGCAACTTGTAAAATGTATCCTCTAGAGTATCTCTCATGTTTCTTGGCATAGATTTGAGAAAAGAAATTGAGAGGGGCGCCTCATTAGAAGGTTCAAGAAGGAGAGAGAATCTTGATATCAAAATAATCAATACTTAAGCAAATGGCCCTTATATATATATATATATATATATATATATATATATATATATATATATATATATATATATATATATATATATATATATATATCTTAATAAGGTAATTGGTTTCTTTTCCTTTAACCTTGGATAAGAGAGAGGTTTTGCATGTGAAAAGGAGGAAGAAACGTGGCCAAGGGTGGAGGGAGCATCTGTGGATGGGTTTAAGAAATAAAAGAAATAACTATCTTTTTCTTTGCCTTGATAATACCCAAAAGTATGTAAGGATTCTTTCCAACAAAGCAAAGGATCGTTCCTTTAGTTCTTTTTCCTCATCTTCTTGCTTTGGACCGACCAAGAGGGAGCTCTGGAATAGAGGAGGAGGACCAAACTAAGTTGGTAAGTATGGACCACCATCTATCCCGAATTCATGGTGAAAACTCTAATACAAGGTTGGTTTAGTAGTTTTCCTTACACAACTCTTCTTTCTAGCCATCTTCTCCATCCAAATTTTGAAGAACGGACCTTGGACAACCTTTGGAGCTTCATCCACCATTAAAGCTACGAAGCTTGGAGCTCTAGATCAGATCTAAAGGCAGGTTTTATAACTCTAACCCTTAAGTTTTGTTAATGCATCTTCTTCTCCTATAATCGTTGCTTATTCTATTTCTTTAGACACCTTGGTGTGTTCTTGCTCTTATTTCTGTGAAGAACCGCCCCTATTCTTGAGGTAGAAGATGATGACGTTAATATCTATGCTTATCCTAAATCTTGCTTTAGCAAACGGTCTCCCACCTTTTTCAAACAGTTTCCCAAACCGTTTGGGAGCAAATGGTTTCAAACCGTTTGAATGCAAACGGTTTCAACCAAGAACGCATGGAAGCAAACGGTCCAAGACCATTTGGATGCGTTGACCAGGCGTTGACCATTTGGAGGTATGTTGTAAATAATGTGGACTAATCACCTGCTAAAAATCATCAAGTAATTTCAAGTAAATCACCAATTGAAGGCCCCACAATCACCTAAACCCTAATCGGGTTTATTGCTGATTTCAATAATTGAAATAAGTTGAAGTTTGGGTTGAGTGGTCCAAACGGTTTCAAAACCATTTGGGGATCACCCAAACGGTCTCAAGACCGTTTGGTGATAACCCAAGACTATTTGGAGGTCTAGGGTTAAGTAGGGTTGACCAATTGAGGGTCCAATGATAAACAAATTGATAAATGATTAAGTGCTGATTTAGTGACTAAATTTAGGGTTTAACCCTTAAGAGAATGACTTGGTTTTTGATGAAATAATGGGAAAACGGTCTCAAGACCGTTTGGAGAATGTCCAAATGATCCCAAGACCGTTTGGGGGTCACCCAAGACCGTTTTGAGGTCTAGGGTTGACTATGGTTAAGTGGTTAAAGATTCAAAGGCAATAAGTTGAAGAACAATTAATTGTTGACCTAATAATCAATCTAACGAGCCAAACCCTAATTAGTTGAGTTAGTTTTTGGTTTTGACTTGGGAAAATGGTCTCAAGACCGTTTGGAGGTCATCCAAATGATCCCAAGACCGTTTGGGGTCAGGTCATGACCAAATTGTATGATGGTTCAAAGGTTTCAAATCAATTAGACTCATGTTGATGCATGTTGAAGGATGATCGATTCCCAACCCTAATCCAATTGATCCAAGCCCTAATTGGTGATCAATTGAGGGTTAATTGAGTGTCAAATCAGTTGAGGGTTGACCTAATTGACTCAATTGATAAGTGGCTAGCAAGTGCATGTCCAATTGAGGGGTTCAACATTGGAAACCCTAACTCAATTAAAAAGGTTAAGACACTTTTTGGTCCATGCAGTTTTGAGGTGGTTTGGACCAAACGGTCTCAAGACCGTTTGGGTCCAAACGGTCTCAAGACCGTTTGGGACCAAACGATCCCAAACCGTTTGGTGCTCATGTGGTTTCAAGATTGGTTTTGCCCATGCGGTTTCAAAGTCAAAGTTGGCCAAACGGTCTTCATGACCAAACAGTATTCACCCCATCTTGGGAAAACGGTCTTGAGTGTGCACTTTATCAAACGGTTTCAAAAGTCAAACTAGACCAAACGGTCAACACCACCAAACGGTTTCAAGGTCTACCAAGACCGTTTGGGGAGTTTGTGTGCAAGACCGTTTGAGGTCTAAAAAGGTTAAGAACATTTGATGCCTTAGTGGTCAAGATGGTTTAGTGGTTGATTAACCTAAACCTTATAGATACATAAAGTGATTAAGGGATCAAGTAATTAGTTGATTAATGCATGTCATGATCAAGTGGCGAACTTTACCAAGGTACCCTTGATGGGATAGAGTGACTAATACCCTTTGATCAAGTGAACTTAATGACCACAATAACACAACCCATGATGTTAGTGTTGATTTGACTTAACCTAATCAAGGGTGATGTAATCATCATCTGATAGAAAGAGGAGAGAGAAGACTCCTTATGAAAATAAGAATCAAGTAATAAACTTCCAATATGTATGAATATACCTAATTAGGGTATGATCCTTCATAGTGAGATCATGGAAACCCTAATTATGATGGTTAATGGATCTTAACCTAATTTGAGGGTATTAATGGAAGTAATCCTCATACATGATGAAGGTATGATCTTAATTCATTGTAATGTGAATAGTAAACCCTAATCTAGGGTAATGTGATGTAATGTGAATCGTAAACCCTAATCTAGGGTAATGTGATGTAATGTGAATAGTAAACCCTAATCTAGGGTAATGTGATGTAATGTGAATAGTAAACCCTAATCTAGGGTAATGTGATGTAATGTGAATAGTAAACCCTAATCTAGGGTAATGTGATGTAATGTGAGTAGTAAACCCTAATCTAGGGTAATGTGATGTAATGTGAATAATAAACCCTAATCTAGGGAAATGTGATAATGTGAACTATAAACCCTAATTCTGGGATATGCTTTTAAGCATGAAACTCTATGATTGAATTAGGAAATAATTTGTACTGTGCTAATATAAACAAAATGTGCATGTTATCAATTTGTGCTAATCATGCAGGTTTTATAAAGAAATGAGCATAACCAGGTAAGGGGTATGATGTCATATTCATTGAAAGCACTTATGAGTTTTGAAAGTAATGCCATGCTATGTTGCCTAGTAAGAGGTAACATATGAGATTAATAGGATATATGAGCCATGAGAAATATCTGTATTGCCATCAAGATATCAACATGTTACTTCGAAATAAGTGTTTTGAAGATCTAAGGGTTTGAATACCCATATTCCTGAATCATAATGATCAGATGGTTAGGGATTGATATCCCAATGATAACTGAATGTGAAATGAACTTGATATAATTAGTACTCTTTCTTTATAGCAATTGTCTTATTGGTTTATGTTTGAAAACATGCATGATGCTAAAAGAATGCTATAATGTACTTAAATAATCAAGTATAATGATATCATGTAGAGCCCTGACCATAGATCCATCATTGTCAGAAGTTAAATGATGGTGAAATAGGTTTTCCTAAGGGAACTCCTGGAGAGCATACTTTTGAGTATGTGGGGGTTATGGACGCGAATATCCTTGCGTCCTAATGTAGGAATTGATGTGAGATGTACAATTAATCTCTCAATCCTTCATTATATGTTTATACCGGGATGATGTATCACTAATCTCCCGATGATGTTGTTGATGCCACATCGATGTGAGATAAACAAGAAATCCCTCGATAGCGAAGAGAGTACAACACTCCACTGTAGCTCTAATAGTGAAGTTGCCAGAATACCCTGGAAAGCTATTATGGCAGAGACACAAGATGTCCTGCATGTTGTACCTCACACTGACTGAGGAAGATGAGGTCATAGGAATCCGGCTCTTCTGATGACCTATGTATGGTACCGATTACGATTTAGTAATGTTCGGTTGGAGTATGAGAGGTGTAACTAATCTCCTTAGGGCATAATTATGTTTGACAAATGTAACCAGCCGTGTAGCATATTTGCTTAGGTTGAACTACGAGAAACAATGATTGATGATACATTGTTTACAGTGCTTTAGTTGAATAACTAGTATACATGCTCTTCATATTTCTTATTGTTATATGTCTTGTCATTCAATCAACTTATAAATGAAATGAATGCTTAAAAGAATGTTGCTTCACTTAGTTTTCGCAATGTTAAAACCTGCTGTTGAATGTTTATAATTCTACGGCTTGATGTTATTCCATTATTGCAATAACAAAGCTTCTGGCGGAGAGTTATAACTCTCGTTGGGATAATTATTCAATTGTCTCACCCTCGTGGGATTCGACTTTTTAGGTAGACGTCGAGGACGAAGGAATCCATCAGTGGGTGAGCAACAACAACAACAACAACAACAACATCAGAGACAACAATGATCCTCAGGTGGAAACATTGTTTGTCAAGTCTTGTAGATAGTATGTCCTATGTGTCGCCTCTGTACTCTCAGGTCCTAGGAGTCAGTAAATGTTTTATATAGATCTGAAATTTTGGCGTGATGCCTCGAGATTTTGTATCTTGCCTTGTACAGTTAACAGGGAAATTGATGCTTGTAAACCTCGAGAGGTAATTATTACAGAGTTGTAATGATGGATCAGTTTGTAAATAACTTATCAAGTTTTCTTTATGAAAGAGTTTTACTGTTTGTAGATCTCTTTACAAAAAGTTATAATTTTTAGTGATTTTCAATAATTCCGCTGCTAACGAAACGCTTCCGCATTAGTTTAAATTCGTTGATCTTGTTTTCAGAGACGCATCGTCACAAAAAGGTTTAGGTTAATCAACTACTAAACCATCTTGACCACTAAGGCATCAAACTATCTTGACCTTTCTAGACCCCAAACGGCCTTGCACACTAAACCCCCAAACGGTCTTGAACAAACCTTGAAACCGTTTGGTGGTGTTGATTGTTTGGTTTTGTTGACTTTGAAACCGTTTGGTAAAATGCACACTCAAAAATGTTTGGTCATGAAGACCGTTTGGTCATGAAGACCATTTGGTCAAGTTGACTTTGAAACCACATGGACACAACCGTTCTTGAAATCACATGAGCTCCAAACGGTTTGGGATCGTTTGGTCCCAAACGGTCTTGAGATCGTTTGGTCCCAAACGATCTTGAGACCGTTTGGACTCAAACGGTCTTGACACCATTTGGACCCAAACGGTCTTGAGACCGTTTGGTCCAAACCATCTCAAAACCACATGGACCAAAAAGTGTCTCAACCCCTTCAATTGAGTTAGGGTTTCCAAGGTTGAACCCCTCAATCGTTCATGCACTTGTTAGACACTTATCAATTCAGTCAATTAGGTCAACCCTCAAATGATTTGACACTCAATTGACCCTCAATTGATCATCAATTAGGGCTTGGATCAATTGGATTAGGGTTTGGAATTGATTACCCTTCAACACACATCAACATGAGTCTAATTGTTTTGAAACCTTGAACCATCATACAATTTGGTCATGACCTGACCTCAAACTGTCTTGGGATCATTTGGATGACCTCCAAATGGTCTTGAGACCGTTTTCTCAAATCAACATCAAAAACTAACTCAACCCATGAAAGTTTGATTCATTGAATTGATCATTAGGTCACTAATCCATTACACTTCAACTTGTTACCTTTAGATTTACAACCACTTGACCATAGTCAACCCTAGACCTCCAAACGGTCTTGGGGTGACCCACAAATGGTCTTGGGATCATTTGGATGTCCTCTAAACGGTCTTGAGACCTTTTGCCCATTATTACATCAAAAACCAAGTCATTCACTTAGGGTTTGAACCCTAGGTTTAGTCACCAAATCAGCACTTAATTGCTCATCAACATGATATCATTGGACCCTCAATTGGTCAACCCTACTTAACCCTAGACCTCAAAACGGTCTTGGGTGATCACCAAACGGTCTTGAGACCATTTGGGTGATCCCCAAACGGTTTTGAAACCGTTTGGGCCACTCAACCCAAACTTCAACATGATTGTATTATTGAAATCAGCAATAGACCCGATTAGGGTTTAGGTGACTAATGGGCCTTCAATTGGTGATTTACTTGGAATTACTTGATGATTTTTAGCAGGTGATTAGTCCACATTATTTACAACAGACCTCCAAAAGTTCAATTCCTGGTCAACGCATCCAAATGGTCTTGGACCATTTGATTCCATGCGTTCTTGGTTGAAACTGTTTGCATTCAAACGGTTTGAAACTGTTTGCTCCCAAACGGTTTGGGAAACCGTTTGAGCAAGGGGGTTAAAGACCGTTTGCTAAATCAAGTTTGTGGATAAACTTTGGAATTAACGTCATCATCTTCTACCTCAAGAACAGGGGCTGTTCTTCACGGAATTGCTAGTAAGAACACACAAAGGTGTCTAAAGAATAAGAACAAGCAACGATTCTAGGAGAAGAAGATGCATTAACAAAACTTAAGGGTTAGAGTTATAAAACCTGCCTTTAGATCTGATCTAGAGCTCTAAGATTCGTAGATTTAATGGTGGATGAAGCTCCAAAGGTTGTCCAAGGTCCGTTCTTCAAGATTTGGATGGAGAAGATGGCTAGAAAGAAGAGTTGTATAAGGAAAACTACTAAACCAACCTTGTATTAGAGTTTTCACCATGAATTCGAGCTAGGTGATGATCCATACTTACCAACTTAGCTTGGTCATCTTCCTATGTTCCAGAGTTCCCTTTTGGTCGGTCGAAAGCAAGAAGATGAGGAAAAAGAACTAAAGGGACGATCCTTTGCTTTGAGGAAAATGGGTGCTTATATATTTTTGGGTATTATCAAGGCAAAGAAAAAGATAGCTATTTCTTTTATTTCTTAAACCCATCCACTGATGCTCGCTCCACCCTTGGCCACGTTTCTTCCTCCTTTTCACATGCAAAACCTCTCTCTTATCCAAGGTTAAAGGAAAAGAAACCAATTACCTTATTAAGTTATATATAAGGGCCATTTGCTTAAGTATTGATTATTTTGATATCAAGATTCTCTCTCCTTCTTGATCCTTCTAATGAGGCGCCCCTCTCAATTTATTTGCTCAACTATATGCCAAGAAACATGAGAGATAATCTAGAGGATACATTTTACATGTTGGACCCTAGGTTTTGAGTAATTTGCACATTACACCAAAACTAGGTTTTAAAGCACAAGGATTGCTCTGCAAGCTACATCTTGGTGCTCAAGCTTGGAGAATCCATACCACTACATCATATTCATTCTTATGATGTCTCAACACCATAGGAACATCTTAACATCTGCAATTTGTAAGTTAACCCCTCAACTTGGGTAATTTTCACTTTAGTCCAAAATTAACAAAACAATATTACAACATTGTTCAAAAAGGACTGAAATGGAAATATAAGTTCCTCAAAAGCTTTAATTACATAACACAAGATAACCACAAACATATAATCACATATTTAAGCAAAATACCTAGGGTTAGTACATAACCCAGGTCAGGGATGATACAGTTGATACTTTCTTATGCTAAATATGTACATTATGAATATGATGAGAGTTAATCATATCTAGATTCATTGCATGTTGATGTAATAAAGGAATGTTCTTAATATTAATATAACCCTTCTATGATTGTTTATGAATATAACCTAGTTCATTAATGCAATATTGTGTTGATCTGGTGTATTATATATAAGTGATGTTGTTGAGCCTTTTTATAAGGCATGCAAAGATAATGATGATCTTGCAAGGAATAATATGATGGTCTTAATGGCCTTTGGGCATGGTTGAGCCCTGAATGAGGTGTAATCCTCTTGTGTTGATAAGGGTTAATACCCTATGATATTGTGAAAAGGATTTAAATCATGTGATAGTATGATGGTCTTAATGACCTTTGGGCATGGTTGAGCCCTAAATGAGGTGTAATCCTCTTATGTTGATAAGGGTTGATACCCTATGATATTGTGAAAAAGATTATTATTTTGTGATAGTAAGATGACTAGTGTGGTCTCATGAATGGAAAGTGAATAGTACCATGTTATGATGAGATGAGAAATTATGTTTCACACATTTTATATCTTTTCAAAGTTGTGATATTTATATGCTTGCTAGAAGTGAATTAGGGTTTGTATGTCCACTTGTTTGATGCAGCCTTAATTCACCCAATTGACATAACTAATCAAGTGAAACTCTAATCATGTAGTGCCATGTGCCATAGATCCATCTAAGTGTCAGAATTTGCCAGGTGGTGAAATGATTATTCCTAAGGGAAACTCAGAGTGCATACTGTTGAGTATGTGGGGGTGGCAAGTTAAGGATATATCCTTGTCATCCACAATGCAGATTGTGGAGGTTGGCTATGGTCATGCCTCATACATCTGATGTGATTGAAAACGGCTGTGGTCGTGTCTCGGTGATTATATATGTGACAAGATTGGAGGACAACTGTGGTTGTACCTCGAATGGTAGGGTATGTGTATCTACCTTCTTTCACTAGTGTTGTGACCTGTACCAAGGACGGACTAGGCAATTAGAAGCTTGACCTTATTTGTCGTTGTGGCGAACCCATACTGACCGGGGGCGGAGAAGATCTTAGGAGTCTGGCTCTTCCTAGATCTTGTATGGCTGATTTTGACTTAATAGTGGTCAGTTGGATTTTGAGTGGTATCCTCAAATTCCTTAGGGCATAATAAAATATGTAATACAACCCTATAGCATATCTGTTTAGGGTTATATGTGATGCTTCACATTGGATGATAACCCTTGTTTGTCATCTTTACATAAAGATGATGCTTAGTGCAATTAAGAGATAGTAGATATACTAATGTTTTGTATATGCTTAAGATTGTTGATGTGTACATATAGTAGCCATGTTTATGTTGATAACTATACTACTACTACTAATTATAATCATGATGTTGGATATCCCATGTTGTTAATTACGTTTAGCATGCTAGCCATGCCTTTGTAACTAGAGATGTATATACTGCTAATCATACTTATGCAGATAGTTGTGCTTATGTTGTTAGCTCTTCTTCTGATATTGATATGTTCAACCAATTAGACATGCTCATGTTGTTAGCTATGCTATGTTACTATACTTTCTCATGATGCTAGATATTCATATGCTACTGAATTGCTTATATTGTCAACAAGATAAAGAATGATAGTCTGTCTAATGATGATAGTTATTATCTACTCCATTATGTATTTTTTTAATCACCAATATTGCTGATCTTATTTGTTATATATGATTAAACTTCTTAACTGTTTAATTATTTAAAAATGTTGTACTCAATAAACGTTGTTGGAGGTTATATCTCTTGCTGGAACATGCGTCTCACCCTTGTGGTTCACCACATTTTTTTTAGTAATTAGAAGTGACAGAAACAAACATGTGGCAGCAAAGAGGAACTATAGTAATGAATCTTTGAGAAAGTTGATTAGATGTCTAGTGTGTTCTAGAGTCATCCTTGTACTCATAGGTCCGGGCAGGAAAAGTTTGTATATGGTGTTTCAAATGAATCAGGATTTTGTTAGCATGTTAATGCTTATTTGTGTGACATATACAAATATTTTTCTCCTATGTATATATGTTGTGGCTAAGGTGATAGATCAATTTGTATCAAATTCTTGGCATAGTATGGATATAAGAAATATTTTGGGATCTTATGCAAATGTTTATGAGCGGGTGCTAACACTGAAATTGGTTTTAATTTACCCATATTTTTTGGTATGTGATTAATTAGTGATTGATTGTGTTTTATGTTTTGAGTAATATCGTTTAGTGTAACGGGTTCTCACACAGAGCATCAGAAGCCTATATGGATGTTACTATAACGACAGTCGCCAAATCGACAAACAAATCATTACTAATTAAGCGGAATAAACATAAACAACGGATTAAAAAAATCACTAAAATTTAAAACCATTTTGGAAGGAGATCCTTGTCCGGAAAACTTTTACTGAAAGATCCAAAACTTATACATATCATGATTTACATTGTACAACATTGTTTCATCTTATCTCAGGGACAACATATTACAGTTGCTTTCTCAAAACATATACTTAAAGCAACGTAAAACCTCGAGGCATACAAGCTAAAATCTCAGATTGTTCATAAAAACCAACACGTACTAAATCCAAGGACCTGAGAGTACAGAGACGACACATGTGACTTCTATCTACAAGACACGACAGTCAGTACACCCAACCTGAGATGTCACTATTGTCCCTGTTGTTGTTGTTCTTTCTCTGCAATACGGTCTCAATCCCCCTCATGCACGTCCACCTAAAAAAATGTGGATCCCACAGGGTGAGACAATTGTCCCAGTGAGAGATATAACTCTCTGCCAACAATGTTATTATCATAGTTAAATAGTATTAAACTGAGCATAGGATAAGTAGTTTAGAACATTCTCATCTTTTATAGCATTGCAACTATCTATGATAGAGTAGTAAATCATCTATTCTATTTATAAGAAATATGAAGAACACATATATCATTTACCCATCATACTATATCAACATCTCAAGCTTATCCTGTGATGCTCATTATCATGGTATGTCATCCATGAATCATTCTCATTTCTATCAGTTGGCTTCAGCCAATCTGCTAGCCAGGTGTTGGATTATACCATTCATGTTAATGTACATCATCATAATCAGTCCCAGGTATTGGATTTGCCAATCCTGTGCAACTATTCTAGGTATTGGACTATGCCAATCCTTTAATAACAACCAGGTGTCACTACTACAGAAATGCCTTTTAGCGTCGGTTGTTTAACCCCCTTTGGTGTCGGTTTCTGAGCGATGCCTATGTGGGCGCCGCTAAAGGTCGAACACTTCGGCGTCGGTTTTTTAACCGACGCCTATTTAACGTACAAGCGTCGGTTGTTTATAGAAAACCGACGCCAAAAGGGTTCGCGTCACAGAAAACGGCGTCATCTAGGACACATTCTGTGTCGGTTATCTACTAAAAGACCGACGCCTATATGGAATATAGCGTCGGTGTTTAATTGGTAACCGACGCAGAAAGTATCCTAGATGACGCCGTTTTCTGTGGCGTGAACCCTTTTGGCGTCGGTGATCAACTAAACAACCGACGCTATATGTATTTATAGGCGTCGGTTTTACACTAACAGTCGACACCATTTCCAGTACGGTCGTGGCCACATTAGGCATCAGTTTGGTTCAAAAAACCGATGATGTAGGTCTTTGCTGACGGTTTTCTGTAAATAACCGACGCCTATATCTATTTTTTTTTCATATCAGTTTGCAGGCCTGCTGTGGCTGGTCAGCAGGATGAGAACCTGTAGTTCAGTTTTCTGAACTACAAGTTTACGACATCCATTGATATCAGCCTACAAATAGGCCACAAACCTACAAAATTAACAAAAAAAATTCACACAAGTAGATACATTCAGACATCAATTCAATTCTCACATTCACACATATAGAAACATTCAAATACATGTATTAACATTCAGAAATATTCATTTACAAAGTATCATTCAGTATCGCTATCAACATCCCAATTATATCTTACAATTGCCACTGCTTGTATGGCTTTTTTCCATTCTTCTCTTATTTCATTTAATGCTTCCATCGTATATGGAGCATGTATATTTTTTAAGCGTTTACTTATAGTGTGGTCAGTTTTAAACACCTGCAAAGAGAATGATGTATATATATAAGTAATAATATAAAAATAAGATTGATATATTTCATACTAACTAATGAGACTATATATAATACCTCATGTATGGTATCGATGTCCAATGCGGCATGTTTGATAATCATCTGCATAAATCGCATCACATAGTATGTGCATGCCCAGCCATTGTCTTGTGTAGCGCACTATAAATTGATACATATAAAATAATACAACTAAGCACAATTCACATCAATAATATATACATTGGAGTCGGGAACTTACTTGTACGTTCTGCCAATTTATTGGCTGGTTCTTTTTCCTTGGGACCGTTCCTCCAGCCTTTTTGAATGCATCTAAACCCCTACATGTTAATATAACACAGTAAATTGCATAAGTAAATAGTAATGTAATAACAAATGTTAACAGATACAAAAATGAAATATTTCTCACCAGAATAATGGCATTCTCATTACGTGTCCAATTTTAGTGTTTAATGTACTTCCCGCGGGATCTAGATAATAAACAGTGAACGTCTCAGGGACAATAACTAGTAACTCCCAATGTCTACCGCTAGAGGTAAAAAGTTAACAATTAATAACTCAAAATGCACAATAAAAATGGAATTTTCTTAAGTCCAAATTATAAATAAAGTAAACTTACTTGACATTGAATGGAGCTATTATTATCGTCTTCTTTTGCTGACCAAAAATTGTAAAAGCATCTATACAATATTGTTGAACACTATCAGGGTCTTTAGCTACCATACTAATCAATGATGGAATCAAAAATCCCACATGATCAAATGCAAATTGTTTGCAATGATCTTCGACTAAGTAGCTGCAAAACATGTATTACGTATGCATTAATATATAAGAAACCAGATCACCGGATCTTACACAAGGTATATGGATGTATAAACAAGATCTCACCTTATCCATGTCTCTATCATTGATGTATTTAGCCAAGCATACATAAACAGCTCAATAATATCTTGTATAAATAAAGAGCTATCGTATGATTGACCTACATAATCTTCATCTAAAGAAACAATTATAGGGCAATTTATATTATGTGCCCGTAGCCAACATGCCATTCCCCTACAAGCAGGACCTAACAGGTATGTTAGGTCAGTTGGAACCCAACTTGGTAATGCGGGAAGTGGAGGTGGAGTCCTAGGTGCTCCTGGTGTCTTTTCTTTAACCTGTATATATAATTTCAGATCAGTTGACCTCATATATACACATTTACAATCTAAAGTAATGTAAATTTATCTTACAATTTCAGTAGTGTAGACGACATCTGCTTTGGGCCACAATATCACCCCGCCTTTTGCCTCACCAAGTGTATCAATATCTGGGTGGGCATATGGCAATGTAGCTCCCCTCCAATCAGGTAATACACATATCAGGCCCACACGAACGTAGCCCTACGGCATTGGAGTCCCATGAAATGTTGCCCCATGAAGGGACTGGTAAGCACGCGTCTCTGCAACAACATAGTCTTGCATTCTTAAGCGGCATGGCTTCAATGCCTATAAATTTACGTAAAGAATGTTATACATATATACATATCATCTTGAAAACATATCATCTTGAAAAGACTAGCTACAATGTCATAAACAATACTACTTACACGAGACGTGCTAGGAGATGGGTCTCCAGGATTACTCGCAGTCTGTGCATCAGGAGAAGAGTGGGTCGTCATAGGCTGGTTGGAAGCCTGAGATGCCTACCACCGCACTATTTCTTCCTTGACCTTCTCAGCAACTATATCATTGACCTTCTTAGCAACTATATCCTCGACTATCTTATTCTCCTATACATGGATAAAAGAAACATTAGCTTCTTATTATTGAATTTCCTTTTGCAGTAACATTCTAAAAAAAGAATAGGTTACCTCTTCTTGAGAAAGTCCCACGCTGGGTTTGCGCTGGGATGGCCCAAAGAATGCTTTGATGCCCACACCAGTGCCTGCACCCCTAACACGTCCAGGATGCTCTGGGTTACCCAGAGCAACTGTCAATTCATCCCTTGTGCCCTGAGGGATGAACATGCCTTGTTTCCTCTGCTCGTGCAGCTCCCGCTAATCACCATCAACAGAAATTGGTAAGTTAACACCACAAATAATCAATATTCAAATGATTGCTCTAAGAGTTGTATTTTACCATTTTCGCAGCCGCCTTAGCAGTTACGGGCTTCTTTATTTCACCCTTCTTGTTTTGCCTCCCAGCTATCCAGATATCATGGCGAGGCATGGGTGTGGCAGACTCCTGAGTAGGAGTAGACTCCTGAGTAGCTGTAGACTCCACCTGTAGTCTTTGGCGAACGCTTGCATAGCCTTTTGGACCCATAGTGTGGTCATGCACATTCAGTGCACGCCTTGCTTTTTGTGCGTCACTGAGGGCCTAGTTAGTATGCACATTAATGATTTGGTTAGTAGCACTAAATGTTAATCTTGAATAGGTGAATACAATGTATATTAATTAAATTGGGAGTGACGCCTAATACCTTGAATTCTTCAGATTTTCTTGAAGCAACAAAATTGTCCCAATCTTCTTTGTCCAAGAAGTTCCATTATTCAAGGGCTGACTTCTTCTTCTTATCACCCTTTTTTATGTATTCTCTGTTCAGATTTGTCCTATAATTCCTAAGCATCTTTCCAGCGCGTTGCATCACACTTTTACGATGCAACTTCTCATCCAATGCAAACAGATTCTGTAAAATAGAAATGTTATTAACTAGTATCCAAAATAGAATTGCAAATAATAGAATTTGTAATCTACAAAATAGAATTGCAAATAATAATAACTCACGCATAAATCCTTCCATATCAAGTCTTTTTTCCCCTGAGGAACTTTATGCCAATTATCATACTTAACACCACAATGGCTCCGAGTGGTAGACCCAAGATAGTTTACAAAATTATTGCGGTTCACTCCAATTGCATTTCCTCCATTATCAAACTCCACAACCAATTTGGATCCACTGCCACTTAGCGCTATTAACTTCTTCAACAGAGTGATGCCCCTTTTCTTGTTAAGTGTTTGGTGCTGCACATCAAGTTGCTCCAGTGCTTCAGTGGGTACATGTGCATCATCAACCTAAAATTTGACAAAAATAAACACACTGAATTAGCCCAATATAGAAATATAGGATATATGACATAACTAGAAGATAATGAATTTTATAGAAATACAAGATATGTTTTTAGAACTTACATTGGTATCCTCGCCATGCTCGTCATGGACAGCATGCTCATCATGGACTTCATGCTCATCATGGACATCATGCTCATCATGGTCAGCCATCTGAAAATGTCATTAAAAAGGCAAACATTTAGCATTTGTATTAACTAGAAAAAAGGCAAACATTTAGCATTTGTATTAACTAGAAAAAGGCAAACATTTAGCATTTGTATAAACATACATGTCTCTAAAATTGTGATCTTTTATCAATTAACAATCCTTCATTGTGATCTCCGCGCACATATAAGTCATCATTAGCTTCAATATTTTGTGGAGTTGGAAACCCAACTGAGAATGGACTGGAGTCATCATACTTATCATAGTACTCTTCTTCATCTATAGGATCTTCAATGAACTGTCTTTTACCATGAAGAACAACCGACCATTTATCATTTGCAGGATCATCGATATAGAATATTTGTTTCGCCTGTGATGCCAATATGAATGGTTCACCCTTCTCGCCAATCTTTTCAAAGTTCACCAAAGTGAAACCCAATTCATCCACTATAACTCCTTTGGTGTTATCAACCCAATTACATTTAAAGAGAGGAATTTTGAAATCTATGTAGTCAAACTCCCAAATGTCTTCAATGACACCGTAATATGACATTTTAGCTTCATGTGGACTCTTATCCTTTGCACTTGCAAAGTACATAGTCGACGCTTGAAGAGTGACCCCACTATTTTGGATGACACTCTTATCATCTTGGCGCTTTGTGTAATCTGTGAATCCATTAATGTCAAACCCTTCATAAGACAACATTCGGTTTTGGTTTAAAGGCGAGGCATTTGATAGTTTCTGTAATATCATTTGGTGTTTGAGATAGTTGATGTAAGACTTTATCTTCAAACCACTTAGTAAAAGTCTTATTATGCTCTCTAGCATGCCACATTGAACTTGCTCGAGGATGTTGTCTCTTTATGAAATTGGTATGTTCCTCAATATAAACACTCACTTTGTCCATATTGTGTAAAATATACAAGTGAGCTTGTTCCAACTCCTCACGGCTGATTACTTTCACCCGTGATCCCAAAATTCCTTTTCCCTCCTCAATATTCTTGTCATTATCAGGAGTGTCATTACCACTGAGAAAGTCATTGCAAAAATCCATAACCTCTCTTGCCACATAACCTTCAATAATAATCCCTTCAGGCCGATAACGGTTTTGAACATCACCTTTAAAAACACTCATGTATCGTTCAAAGGGATACATCCAATGCAAGAAAACTGGTCCCAACATTTTCACTTCCCTAGTCAAATGGACAACAAGATGTACCATGATATCAAAGAACGAAGGAGGGAAATACATCTCAAGCTGACATAGGGTAACAACCACTTCTCTTTGCAAATTATCGAGAGTATCAGGGTCAATAACTTTGCTGCATAGACTGTTGAAAAAGAAACAAAGTCTGGTAGTTGCAAACCTTACATGCTTCGGCAATATAGATCGAATTGCCACGGGCAATATTTGTTGCATTAGAGTGTGACAATCATGAGATTTAAGACCTATCAACTTTAGATCTTTCATTGATACCAATCTACGGATGTTGGATGAGTAACCATGTGGCACCTTAACATTTACCAAGCATTCACAAAAAGTTTTCTTCTCCTTTCTAGACAACGTGTAACAAGCGGGAGGTAAGTATGTTCTTTTATTACCCATTTCACATAATTCTGTTAATTCTGACCTTATTCCCATTTCACGTAGGTCCAGTCTGGATTTTATCCCATATTTAGTATTACCTGGTATATTTAACAGAGTACCAATGATGCTATCACATACATTTTTCTCAACGTGCATTACATCGATACAATGCCTGATTGTCAAAGAACTCCAATAAGGAAGATCCCAAAATATTGACTTCTTCTTGAATGAAGAATTGTCACTCCGTGTGGCCATACTACATTGTGATTTCTTACCAAATTCATTGACAATGTCTTTTACTCTTTCATAAACAACATCCCCTGGTATAGGTTTAGGTGCACTCCGTTCATCATTCCATCCATTGAATGCTTTGCGCTTCCTACGATACGGATGGAATTTTGAAAGAAACCTTCGATGACCAAGATATACAGTCTTGCCACCATGTTTTAGTCTTATTGAATCAGTGTTTTCTTCACATATAGGACACGCTTTAGCTCCTTTGACACTATATCCAGACAAATTCCCATATGCTGGAAAGTCATTAATAGTGCAAAACAACATAGCGTGCAAACGAAATGTCTCTCTTGCTGAAGCATCATAGGTCATCACACCTTCAGCCCAAAGTTTCCTTAAGACATCAATCAAAGGTTCAAGATAAACATCGATATCATTTCCGGGTTGTTTAGGGCCCGATATCAACAACGACAACATAACGTACTTATTTTTCATACACATCCAGGGAGGAAGATTGTATATAACAAGCATGACTGGCCAAGTGCTATGTTGGCTGCTCAATGTCCTGTATGGATTCATCCCATCTGTACAAAGCCCAAGTCTTATATTCCTATCTTCTTCACCAAATTTGGGGTACAATAGATCAATCTTCTTCCACTGTGGGGAATCAGACGCATGTCGTAGGATCCCATCATTATTTTTCTTAACATCTGCATGCCACCTCAAATTCTTCGCATCTTTCGGATTTGCAAATAAGCGTTGAAACCGTGATATTATAGGTAGATACCACAACACCTTGGCAGGAGAACCAGTTTTGGACTCCCCCGAAGTCGTCAATTTATACCGTGACGCACCACATTTTGGACAATCTTTCAAATCTACATAGTCCTTTTGAAATAATACACAATCATTTGGGCATGCGTGTATCTTCTTGGCCTCCATTCCCATTGGGCACAACATTTTCTTTACCTGGTATGTTGAGATTGGCAGCTCATTTCCTTCAGAAAGCATTTCTTTCAACAAAGTCAACAATGAAGTGAAGCTTTTGTCGCTCCATCTATTGTTAGCTTTCAACTTATACAATCTCAACACAGCGCTAAGCTTCATAAACTTAGCACAGCCTGTGTATAACGGTATCTCAGCATCATGCACAATGTTTCTAAAGATAGGAGGTGGATCGATGTGCTCTACCCTACAACTATCCAGCATCGCATCAACGATGTCTGCTGGAACTGGTTCGTTCACATTTACATCATCGGAGGCAATTTCTTCTTCCACCCAAGCACTGCTATCGACATCTACTGGTTTCGATTTTGAAATCTCTCCATGCTAGTGCCATTCTGTATAGCCTTGTACAATCCCGTTGCACATGACATGACTTTTGATTTCCTCACCAGTGTTGACTTTCAAGTTGTTACCGCAATGCCTACATGGACAGTAGAACCTATCTGTAGGTTTTTTCCTATGTTCCTCGGCAAATCTAATAAACTGATCAAGACCAGATATAAACTCTGGGGTGAAACGATTACGAATGGACATCCATGATCTATCCATTCTATGATCAAAGAGAAAACAAGTATATATTAGGAAACAAGTATATATTAGGAAAAGATTAGGGTATACATTTACATCCTAAGTGTATAATGTGATGTCATTCTTATATATAATAAATGTGTACCACCTATCCCATCCTTGAACACCTAATCTCACTAGTAAGTGTATAATGTGTATTGGGTTTTCAAGAAAATTTCGACAGCATTCCTCGTTGTTCTCTAAGTACATATGTACTTAGAGAACAAACGGGGAAATGCTACCAAAATTTTCTCGAAAACCCAATACACATTATACACTTACATCCTAAGTGAGATTAGGTGTTCAAGAACAGTCCCAAACTGGGGACTATCTAAGATTTACTCCTAATGAGTCAATCTTGGACGGGTTTCTAGGCCAACAAACACATTTGATGTCATTCTTATATATAATAAATGTGTACCACCTATCCCATCCTTGAACACCTAATCTCACTAGTAAGTGTATAATGTGTATTGGGTTTTCAAGAAAATTTCGGCAGCATTTCCCCGCTGTTCTCTAAGTACATATGTACTTAGAGAACAAATGGGGAAATGCTACTGAAATTTTCTCAAAAACCCAATACACATTATACACTTACATCCTAAGTGAGATTAGGTGTTCAAGAACAGTCCCAAACTGAGGACTATCCAAGATTTACTCCTAATGAGTAAATCTTGGACGGGTTTCTAGGCCAACAAACACAATAATAGATATCTACAACGAAGCCGGACTCCATACAAACAGTATATAATTTAGTGATTGTTCATTCTAATTTATACCAATGTACAAGTAATATAAAGAACAATTATTGTTCACTTTCTAGGATCATACAAATAGTATAATAATCACTAGGATCATACATGTTATGACCCGTTTCAGAGTTAATATGTAAGTATCATTATTAGTGTATAATTAAGTTAATTGAGCTGACTTAAGTGCTCATGTGGTGGTTAGTGCATCATCAAGTTGATAAAGTTGAATTAAGTACATAAGATACAATTAGGGCATAATTACAATGATTAAGTTAAGTTAAGTGATCACAGATGCAATTAGCGCTTTGATCTAGAGAAACGGTCTAATTAGCATGCTTTCATGCCTTGGAGTTGTAGAGAATCTTGTGCTCGAAATTTCACAAAAGAAATCATCCAAATCGGGCATCTGAGGTATTAGATATGACGTTTCCAAGTTTTTGGGCTGATTTTTGTAAATTTCCCAATTTTTATTGGTCTTTTATCACTTTAGTCGGTCGGCTATCTTTTTCCCCTTTTATTCATTCATCTTCCTGATCAATCTAAACTAACAGGAACCGCTTAAGCAAAGCGGCGCCCAAGCAGCTCGCTCATCCATACGAGCGACAGCGGCACGAGGGGGCGTGATTGAGGGTGATTTTTCTTGTACTCTTCACCTCCGAGCAGTAGCCCTGCCTCCGTCCTCTTCTCTTCTTCTCTTTCCTTGCCCTAATTCATGGCCATGACCACCTGCTAGGGCGCCGCCCAGCATGAGCAGCAGCAGGCCGCCCTACAGCAGTGGCTGGCCAGCAGTAGTTCGCCGGCCTGGAGCATTGGGCGCGAGGAGCAGCATCTCCTGTCACCGCCACCAAGTCCGACCACCTAAAATCTACCACCTTCCTCTTTCCCTTCTGGCTAACAGTCACCTGCGGCCCTGCAGCTAGGGCGGCCGACAACCTGCGCCTACGGCAGCAGCTAGGCACCATGTTGGGTGCAGCTAGCACTTTCAACGGTGCCCTTTTAGATCCGACCTTGAGGTCCCGGTGAGCTTCCGTAGCTCCCAGCCGCGTTTGAGATCCTAGCTATCTCTCCGCCAACCTGCTGTGTGCGTGAAGCAGCTTGATGCTACATGACCATGAAATTGAAATACCAAAGGTAGAAGACAACCAATTTCCGCCCAACAACAGGGGATTTCCGTTTCTGCGCAGGTTGCACGGCGTGCAAATCAGTTTGCACGGCGTGCAAAGTTACAGAAAGCTGATGTCGGGGATTTCTGTTTCTCCATAGGTTTACACGGCGTGCAGATCAGTTGCATGGGGTGCAGATCAGTTGCATGGGGTGCAAAGTTACAGAAAAATAGAACAGAAGTGTTTCTGCCTAGATTGCACGGGGTGCAAATCAGTTGCACGACGTGCAAAGTTGCAGAAAAGCAGAATCAGGTGTGTTTGTGGACGATTTCGGTGTATACGAACACACCGAAGTGGGTGAGTAGTATTTCATTTATTTATCACTATCGAACTCGATTTCATTGTATATATTGCTTCAGTATCAGTTGGTATAACTCCTAAATAGTGTAGCACATACAATAGTGTATGATAGATTTATTGGAACTTGAAATACGTAATATGATTGATGAAAATGATGGAATCTTTATGTATTATAGTTGCATTGATATGTTGATTAAAGGCGGTTGTTAGTATTGAATCTGAATAAGTAATATTGAGTTATATTTAAAGATGACAAATGATATTTATATGTGCTTTCAAGTGATGTTCAGAATGTGAAATAAGTATGAAATGTGATATTCCTGTTTAAGTGTTTATATGATAATCAGTTAATAGACTTAGGTGCTCCAACACCGTAGAACCCCATTGCGCGGTCTGTACCTTTGGGGTGAAACGACCGATCTAGCCCTGAGTCTAGATGGTCGGCGACCAGTGTTCAACAATAATCTGTGCGTGTGTCACGGTGGCACTGGAGTAATATAGGGGTTATTCAACAATAATCTGTGCGTGTGTCACGGTGGTAACCCAGACCCTCCGACTGTGCACTACAGGTTGCGGGAGGAGTCTAGAGCACTCAGAGTTAGTGCAGTGAGGCCCTTGAGTGCCTAAGAACTGCAGTGAGGCCCTTGAGAGCCTGAGAGTACTGTGAGGCCCTTGAGTGCCTGAGGCCCTTGAGAGCCTGAGAGTCCTGTGCAGACCAGGACGGGAAGTCAGACTTAGCATTTCCCGGGTGTGTCGCTAAGTCTTGTACGGTGGGATCGTAGTTCGCTACAGATCTTCATATGCAGAGTGCACTGCATATGTTTGGGGCATAACTAAAATGTAATAATATAGGATCACAGTAAATTTAATATGTTAAGAGATTTGAACTTCTGTGCCAATTCTCTATAACTGTTTATTTGTTTAAAATATCTGTTGTTGCATAGAAATGTGATTATTATTTGTAAATCTGCTATGTCATTAGAACTGCCCTGCTTAGTACTGCACTTATGCTTTATTTAAATTTTATATATCTGATGAGTTGTTTAGTGATAGCTAAATGAAATGCTATTCACTGAGCGAGTAGGCTCACTCCTCTACTCAAACATTTTCAGGTCAACAACAACATCAAGAATCTGAAGGATCTTTCCATCCTAGTTTTTGACAGTAGAAGGTATATGTAGTTAGTTTAGTTAGAGGTCTCTTAGTCCTTTCCCCTCGGTCCTTGGGACATGGTGTGGGTGCGAGAGAGTATGTATGGCGAATGTGTATAGATGTAAATTAACTGTTATGTTTTACTTTCTGTTAAACGATGTTACATGTTGTAAACTCTATTTATGTTCTCTAGCTAGTTTAACTGAAATGCTTCCGCAATAGTTTATTATGCTTTAATTTACAGCAATAATCCGGATATCATTATGAGGTTTTAAAAAGAAAAAGTTCTCAGTGATTTGTTTATGTGATAATCCCTCTGTCGCGCCCTAATCTCGTGATTAGTGGTTAGTGTGAGATCGGGGTGTGACATCTTGGTATCAGAGCATAGGTTGAGTATATGAATACTCTAAGTCAAGGTCAGGGGACAATAAGAGACCAATAGGATTAGTACTTAGGTGTCTTCCTTCTAACTGAAATTTTCTAACAGGAAGTATTCTGTTATACTATTGCAGATGGCAGGAAGAGGATGTGGTCACGAGAACCAAGTAGAGAGCTTAGGCTGAGTCATCAGGGATCATTAGGATCAAAAGATAAAGTTATAAGTGAGGAAAATAAGAAGTGATATGTCTTTAGCTCTGGGAGGTCTGAGTGTTTAGATACCCTGGCCAGGTGTCTGAATACTTAGATTGACCAGTATCAAGCTACTCTATCTATTCTTCTCTGGATGCCCTGGCCAGGTATGCAGAGGAAGGATAGGCTAGAGACAAACCCTAGAAATCTTAGGGTTAAGAAATCGGAAATTAATACATGAATAAGAGATTAAACATAGGATGCGATGCAACTCTTGCCTTATATTGCTTATTTGATTGGAAATCATTAGAAATGCTCTTATATGTATGGATTTAGATTTTCAGTTTATAGAATAAATATGATTCTTTTATATTGTTGTGTGTCATGAAGTGATTTAGTTATTGTTTATATTCTTTGTATTAAGTATACCAAAAGTTATGTTTAAATGAGTTTACCCTAAGTGGATATTCTTTCCACATGTTTGAGATTAATAGGAGTTGGTTAATCCTGAGTAGATTTTGGCTTCAGGACTACAGGTTCGGCCTGGTCTAGCTGGCAGGATGCGTTACTGAGATCTAATGACTCCTATTAATAATATAAGAAAAGTAGATTCTGGATAATTTAGACCTGAATCATGGTGAAAAATGTATATACACTAAGATGTTGAGATATAAGAGAAAGATTAGAACAACTAAGAATTAGTTGGAACTGATATCGGAGACCCAACATTGGGACCTCATATGAGCAATCCTTAATTAGAAATACAGGAATACAATAAGGTTCAGATTAAATTTAATGATTAGGTGAGAAATACCCTTAATGGTACTAATCAATAATGCATAACCAATGCATGGATCCAATACATGATTAGTAAACCCTAGTGGAGGGTGTATCATTATGAACCCTGGTTGAGGGTGTATCCTTGTGAAACCCTAGTTGAGGGTGTATCATTGCGATTGTTTATAGGCAACTTTATAATAAAGTTATGCCTTAAACTAAGATAAGTCCATATCATGTGAGATAGCTGGACAATTCTAATGTGTGGCCTATGCATTATATGCTAAGGGTGAGTATTCTGTGATGGAATGCATTAAGAGGGGAAATACCTTAATACAAGATAAAGTTGGTTAACTCAAGAGGGTCTGAATTAATGAGAAACGGGGAACCCTAACCCTAATTTGGGGAAAAGGGAATGATAAGCCATGTTTGATAGTGAACCCTAATTCCTGGTTAAGGAATGGTGGTGTTACTATTGTATCACATGATGTGATGAATATCTTGTATGACTGTTATCATGCCTAATAACCATGCAGGTATGATGAGATGATGAATATAGCCAAGTTTGGGCTGTGACATTTATATAATAAATGATTGATTGGTTTTTGTGTGTTGATGTTGTTGTTGCTTAATAAAAGTAATAATGTGTACGGATTTTATGAGCCATGTGAATAAGTTGTTGCCTAGTGAGAGGTGACAAGATATGAATGGCCCTGTGAGCCATGTGTGATGCTTGGGTAACAAGTACCATGTTTATTTGTAGCATTTGTGTTAATAAGTTATGCTAGAGAACTTGGCTGATGTTACATTTCTGTTATATATCTATAGTTCATTGATGATTATTCATATCTGTTGTATCCATTACAAGTAGATGGATAAACTTATAAGATCTAAAGTTTGAATTTCAAACTAAGGGAGTAAAGTCACATCACAATAATGCTATGTTACTGATAAGGACCAAACCCTAGAACGCTTAGAGTGGTAGTGGTTCAAGGAATATCATTAGTGATTTGACCTTGAGTACTAGCATCTCTATAAAATAAGATCATGAGATTTGTACTATGAAAAGTAAACTGGCATTGATAGTGATCCAGGGTTAAAATGTAGCCAATCTGAAAGATAGATAAATAACATGAAAATGATTCAGAGAAAAGAGTAAGATACAAATTTGAAATGTAACAAATGTGTTTGAAACAAAAGGAGAAATACAATATAAGTGAAGTGCGATATAAAATAAATTCTTACAGTAATAATAAGAATGAGGAATAATCTATTATTACCTTGTGTGTTTTAATTTTTGGGATGTTTATTCTATAGGATCAAAATGAGAAGGATAAGTAACAAGAGGTAAGTAGCATAGAATGAGGATAATTACTCGTCACATGATCTGGAATTAGTTGTTGTAGTTCATGCTCATAAGAAATGACGTTACTATCTTTATGGTGAGGCGTGCCAGGTGTTTATAGATCATAAGAGCTTGAAATATATCTTTACCCAGAAGGATCGGAATCTTAGACAGCGGAGATTATTAGAATTGATTAAGGATTATGATATAATGATAGATTGTCATCCTGGAAAAGTGAATGTGTTAGCAGATGCCCTCAACAGGAAGTTAAGTTCAACAGCTGATGCATTCTCTATGTCAGGTTTCGAGAGAGACATGCTAGTAGAAATGTGAAAGTTGAACTTAGACATAAGGGTGACATAACATAGTGGTTTGATTGCATAGATGCAAGTCAAGCCTACTTTTTATGATCAAATCAAGGAACTACAGTAGGGTGATAGTAAGTTGCAACAGATCATGCATGGCATGTTAGGGGGAAAAGACCAGAGTTTAGGTTTTCAGTTGATGGATTGTTGTATTAGCATGACAGGTTGCATGTACCTCGAGATAATAATTTGGAAGAAAAGATTCTTGAGGAAGCACATGCATCGATGTACGCTATGCATCCACGTAACACTAAGTTGTACATGAATCTCAAGGAGTTGTACTGGTTGTCAGGTATGAAAAGGGATGTAGCTGAGTACGTGGCTAGATGTAGTGTGTGCCAGCAGGTTAAGGCTGAGCATCAGAAACCTACAGGTACCTTGCAATCTCTTCCTATACCAAAGTGGAAGTTGGGAAGAACACTTGAGCCTTATAGAGTTTGCATACAATAATAATCACCATTCTAGTCTTGGTACGGCTCAGTATGAAGCTCTATATGGTAGAAAGTGTAGATCATCCATATGTTGGTATGGGGTAAGTGAAAAGCGTATTTTTGGACCAGAGATAGTGGATTTAACTATCGGAAAGATTGCAGTGATTAGAGGACAGTTGAAAGCTGCACAAGATAGACAAAAGAGTTATGTTGAGAAGAGATGTAGACGTCTCGAGTTTGAAGTTGGTAATGAAGTTATCTGAGGGTTTCACCGTGGAAAGGAGTGTTGAGGTTTGGTAAGAGAGGCAAACTGACTCCTAGGTTTATGGGCCATATCCTATCATTGAGAGGATTGGACCTATAGCTTATAAATTGGATTTGCCATCTGAGTTGGCCAATTTACTTGATGTGTTTCATGTATCGATGTTGAAAAAGTGTTACCCTAGTACAGAGGAGATAGTGAACTCAGAACCTATCTGGCTCAGACTTGACGTGTCCTATGTTGAAGAACCAGTACATATAGTTGACCCGTGAATCAAGAAACTAAGGAATCGCGAGATACCATTAGTGAAAGTTCTGTGGAGGAATCATAACCTAGAGGAAGCTACATGGGAGCTTGAAGCTGAGATGCGTAACAACTTTCCTTTTCTCTTTTAGGAATTTCGGGACGAAATTCTTATAAGGGAGGGAGATTGTTATGACCCGTTTCAGAGTTAATATGTAAGTATCATTATTAGTGTATAATTAAGTTAATTGAGCTGACTTAAGTGCTCATGTGGTGGTTAGTGCATCATCAAGTTGATAAAGTTGAATTAAGTACATAAGATACAATTAGGGCATAATTAAGATGATTAAGTTAAGTTAAGTGATCACAGATGCAATTAGTGCTTTGATCTATAGAAACGGTCTAATTATCATTCTTTCATGCCTTGGAGTTGTAGAGAATCTTGTGCTCGAAATTTCACAAAAGAAATCATCCAAATCGGGCATCCGAGGTATTAGATATGACGTTTCCAAGTTTTGGGCTGATTTTTGTAAATTTCCCAATTTTTATTGGTCTTTTATCACTTTAGTGGGTCGGCTATCTTTTTCCCCTTTTATTCATTCATCTTTCCGATCGATCTAAACTAACAGGAACCGCTTAAGCAAAGCGGCGCCCAAGCAGCTCGCTCATCTAGACGAGCGACAGCGGCAGGAGGGGGTGTGATTGAGGGCGATTTTTCTTGTACTCTTCACCTCCGAGCAGTAGCCCTACCTCCGTCCTCTTCTCTTCTTCTCTTTCCTTGCCCTAATTCATGGCCACGACCACCTGCTAGGGCGCCGCCCAGCATGAGCAGCAGCAGGCCGCCCTACAGCAGTGGCTGGCCAGCAGTAGTTCGCCGGCCTGGAGCATTGGGCGCGAGGAGCAGCATCTCCTGTCACCGCCACCAAGTCTGACCACCTAAAATCTACCACCTTCCTCTTTCCCTTCCGTCTAGAAGTCACCTGCGGCCCTGCAGCTAGGGCGGCCGACAACCTGTGCCTACGGCAGCAACTAGGCACCATGTTGGGCGCAGCTAGCACTTTCAACGGTGCCCTTTTAGATCCGACCTTGAGGTCCCGGTGAGCTTCCGTAGCTCCCAGCCGCGTTTGAGATCCTAGCTAGCTCTTCGCCAACCTGTTGTGTGCGTGAAGCAGCTTGATGCTACATGACCATGAAATTGAAATACCAAAGGTAGAAGACAACCAATTTCCGCCCAGCAACATGGGATTTCCATTTCTACGCAGGTTGCACGGCGTGCAAATCAGTTTGCACGGCGTGCAAAGTTACAGAAAGTTGATGTCGGGGATTTCTGTTTCTACACAGGTTTGCACGGCGTGCAGATCAGTTGCACAGGGTGCAGATCAGTTGCACGGGGTGCAAAGTTGCAGAAAAACAGAACAGAAGTGTTTCTGCCTAGATTGCATGGGGTGCAAATCAGTTGTACGGCGTGCAAAGTTGCAGAAAAGCAGAATTAGGCGTGTTTGTGGACGATTTCGGTGTATACGAACACACCGAAGTGGGTGAGTTGTATTTCATTTATTTATCACTATCGAACTCGATTTCATTGTATATATTGCTTCAGTATCAGTTGGTATAACTCCTAAATAGTGTAGCACATACAATAGTGTATGATAGATTTATTGGAACTTGAAATACATAATATGATTGATGAAAATGATGGAATCTTTATGTATTATAGTTGCATTGATATGCTGATTAAAGGCGGTTGTTAGTATTGAATCTGAATAAGTAATATTGAGTCATATTTAAAGATGACAAATGATATTTATATGTGCTTTCAAGTGATGTTCAGAATGTGAAATAAGTATGAAATGTGATATTCCTGTTTAAGTGTTTATATGATAATCAGTTAATAGACTTAGGTGCTCCAACACCGTAGAACCCCATTGCGCGGTCTGTATCTTTGGGATGAAACGACCGATCTAGCCCTGAGTCTAGATGGTCGGCGACCAGTGTTCAACAATAATATGTGCGTGTGTCACGGTGGCACTGGAGTAATATAGGGGTTATTCAACAATAATCTATGCGCGTGTCACGGTGGTAACCCATACCCTCCGACTGTGCACTACAGGTTGCGGGAGGAGTCTAGAGCACTCAGAGTTAGTGCAGTGAAGCCCTTGAGTGCCTAAGAACTGCAGTGAGGCCCTTGAGAGCCTGAGAGTGTTGTGAGGCCCTTGAGTGCCTGAGGCCCTTGAGATCCTGAGAGTCCTGTGCAGACCAGGACGGGAAGTCAGACTTAGCATTCCCGGGTGTGTCGCTAAGTCTTGTACGGTGGGATCGTAGTTCGCTACAGATCTTCATATGCAGAGTGCACTGCATATGTTTGGGGCATAACTAAAATGCAATAATATAGGATCACTGTAAATTTAATATGTTAAGAGATTTGAACTTCCGTGCCAATTCTCTATAACTGTTTATTTGTTTAAAATATCTGTTGTTGCATAGAAATGTGATTATTATTTGTAAATCTGCTATGTCATTAGAACTGCCCTGCTTAGTACTGCACTTATGCTTTATTTAAATTTTATATATCTGATGAGTTGTTTAGTGATAGATAAATGAAATGCTATTCACTGAGCGAGTAGGCTCACTCCTCTACTCAAACATTTTCAGGTCAACAACAACATCAAGAATATGAAGGATCTTTCCATCCTAGTTTTTGACAGTAGAAGGTATATTTAGTTTGTTTAGTTAGAGGTCTCTTAGTCCTTTCCCCTCGGTCCTTGGGAGATGGTGTGGGTGCGAGAGAGTATGTATGGCGAATGTGTAAAAGATGTAAATTAACTGTTATGTTTTACTTTCTGTTAAACGATGTTACATGTTGTAAACTCTGTTTATGTTCTCTAGCTAGTTTAACTGAAATGCTTCCGCAATAGTTTATTATGCTTTAATTTACAGCAATAATCTGGATATCATTACGAGGTTTTAAAAAGAAAAAGTTCTCAGTGATTTGTTTATGTGATAATCCCTCCATCGCGCCCTAATCTCGTGATTAGTGGTTAGTGTGAGATCGGGGTGTGACAATACAAGTAGCAATGTTGATTAAGTCTATGTGATTAAAGATCAATGAGTGTAATAAAATAGGATTTACCTCTATTTGGGCAAGATGGAGGGTAGGCGAGTAGGCATGCAAGCAGGCAGGTGAGCAGGCGACTGTCAGGGAGACGGCGGGCAGCAGCAGATGATCAATTAATTCCTGAAACAATACATAAATAAATACAAATCAGTACATAAATAAACACAAATCAGTAAATAACTTAATTAAAAAAAAAATACACAGCAGCATTGTGCCTTGGCGTAGCCCAAGCATCGCCCAGGCATCCCAGAGGCCTAACTAGGCTGGGCACCTAGGCAAACCCTAGGTGAACGCCTGGCCGCCTAGGTGCCTGGGTGCCGCCTGGGTAGGTCGGCAGGTACCTGCTTGAGAACAAGGCTGGAGGCAAGGAAGAAGACGGCGGCGTAGGGCAGGCGCAGCGAGCTCCAGGAAGAAGATAGCGGCGGCGGCCGGAGCCAAGGAAGAAGACAACTGGCGGCGGCGCCCAGGCAGGGAGGAAGCGGCGGCGGCACAAGGAGCAGGGAGGAAGGAGCGGGCGGCGGCGGCGCAAGGAGGAAGACGGCAGGCGGCGGCGACGATGCAGAGCAGCAGCATGGATCGTCGGCGGCGAGCGAGAAGTAGCAGTCGGAGATTTTGGGAGAGCGGCGACGAGCTAGCGCACAGAATCGATGAAACAGGAAGAAAGGGGGAAGAGTCGGGTGATCGGGCCTCTATTAAGTTGGGCAACGGTGTCAGTTATATAAGATAACCGACGCCTATTATCTTCAGCGTCGGTTGATAGTAAAAAACCGACCCCAAATTAGTTGGCGGGAACTATTATCAGCGTCAGTTATCCAAGGATAACTGACACCTAAAGTGGAACTTTTCGCGCAAAATTTCATTTTAAATAGGCGTCGGTGAATAGGTAAAAAGTCGATGTTGTATGTGGCCCAAATTTTTTTTGCTCGAAAATTGGATTTCACGGGCGCTTTTAGGCGTCGATTGGTAATAGTAAGCCGACGATGAATACAAAGCGGTACCCGTGTCTGGCTGGTCTTCAAATATAGACGTCGGTTTGCCTAAATAACCGACGCCTGATATTATAGGCATCAGTTTTCCTTAATAACCGACGCCCAGAAAAGTGACACTGAACGCTATTTCTGTAGTAGTGTGTTGGGTTAATACCAACCCTGTGATAACATCCAGGCATTGGGTTATTATCAATCATGTGATTAACACCCAGGAATTGGGTTATTACCAATCATGTGATTAACAACCAGGTATTAGATTATTACCAATCCTATGATTAACAGCCAGGCATTGGGTTATTACCAATCTTGTGATTAACATTCAGGCATTGGGCTATTACCAATCTTGTGATTAACAGCCAGGCATTGGGTTATTACCAATCCCGTGACAGCCATGTATTGGGTTATTACCAATCATGTGATTAACAACTAGCATTGGGTTATTACCAATCCTGTGATTAACAGCCAGACATTGGGTTATTAGCAATCTTGTGATAGCCAATTATTGGGTTATTACCAATCATGTGATTAATAGCCAGGCATTGGGTTATTACCAATCCTGTGACAGTCAGGTATTGTGTTATTACCAATCTTGTGATTAATAGTCAGGCATTGGGTTATTACCAATCATGTGACAGCCAGGCATTGGGTTATTATCAATCATGTGATTAACATCCAGGCATTGGGTTATTACCAATCATGTGATTAACATCCAGGCATTGGGTTATTACCAATCCTATGACATCTAGGTATTGGGTTATTACCAATCATATGATTAATAGCCAGGCATTGGGTTATTACCAATCCTGTGATAGCCAGGTATTGGGTTATTACCAATCCTGTGATTAACAACCAGGCATTGGGTTATTACCAATCCTATGACAGCCAGGTATTGGTATTGGGTTATTACCAATCCTGTGATTAACAGCCAGGCATTGGGTTATTACCAATCCTGTGACAGATAGGTATTGGGTTATTACCAATCTTGTGATTAACAGCCAGGCATTGGGTTATTACCAATCATGTGACAGTCAGGTATTGGGTTATTACCAATCCTGTGATTAACCACCAGGCATTGGGTTATTACCAATCCTGTGACAGCTAGGTATTCGGTTATTACCAATAATCATGTGATTAACAGCTAGGCATTGGGTTATTACTAATCATGTGACAGCCAGGTATTGGGTTATTACCAATCTTGTGATTAACAGCCAGGCATTGGGTTATTACCAATCCTGTGATAGCCAGGTATTGGGTTATTACCAATCCTATGATTAACAGCCAGGCATTGGGTTATTTCCAATCCTGTGACAGCCAGGTATTGGGTTATTACCAATCCTGTGATTAATTATAGGCTTCATGCCTCTGCCAGGTATTGGGTTATTACCAATCCTATGAAACTATTCTAGGCATTGGACTATGTCAATCATGTGCATCTCATCACTGAATACCACATCACCTTTACTAGGCATTATACCTTGGCCAAGCCATCATACTTATTCACATCCTTTATATAATACAGGTATTCCTTTTATATCCTTTAAGCATATTCAAAACATTATAGCCCTTCTTTGGATATAAGCATAAAGCATGTATGATTAAGATTTCATTATTATTATTGTATACATTTATTATTATTATTATGTTACTAAGTTTCCATTTCCTAGTTTATTTGAACATTATCATTTCTTACATGACACTTTTATAAACATCTTGCCACCTCTCACTAGTCAACAACTAACCACATGGCTCACAAGTCCATTAAACATCTTGTCACCTCTCACTAGGCAACAACTAACCACATGGCTCACAAGGACCATTAAACATCTTGTCACCTCTCACTAGGAAACAACTATTCACATGGCTCACAAGGCCATTAAACATCTTGTCACCTCTCACTAGGAAACAACTATTCACATGGCTCACAAGGCCATTAAACATCTTGTCACCTCTTACTAGGAAACAACTATTCACATGGCTCACAAGGCCATTAAACATCTTGTCACCTCTCACTAGGCAACAACTATTCACATGGCTCACAAGGCCATTAAACATCTTGTCACCTCTCACTAGGCAACAACTATTCACATGGCTCACAAGGCCATTAAACATCTTGTCACCTCTCACTAGGCAACAACTTTTAGGGTTAGGGTTTCCCTTTATAGACGAATAGGGTTTGAAGTTCATATTATTAATTCAAACCCTAATTCATTGCTCCACACATCTAGAAGCATACATTGATATCATAAGTATTCAATTATACTTATTTATTCTCATCTTTTATCATTAAATGATAATCAACACAAAGTATGAGTTTCTCTCTCATCCTCTCTAGGATATTGATTACATCATACTTTATTATCTTGGTTTAACCCTTTGTCAATGTATGTTAGCCTACACTTATCAAAGTGCATTACATCCCAATGTAACAATTGACATGACACACTTCATGTGTTACTCATCCAAGTATATTGGATTTAAGGTGCATCAAGGTGCATCAACCTTGAGGTGTTGGATGTAGTATTTATCATGCCTTGATGTATTACTTCCCTCATTACTTTCAACTTACTTAACTTCATCAACTTATCTTGTATTAGGGTTTATCCCACCCTAATACTTAATGCACTAACACATCACATTTATCATGTAGTGTATTGACCATAAGTAACACATTTGAATTACCCAACTATCATCAATGATATGGGCTCATCTCGAGTCAAGGCATTGTTAATATAAGGTTGTCCATTATCAACCACTCTAGGTGTTTCACCTATAAAGGTATTAGCCACACCATTACTTGGTGTTACACTCATCACTCCTAAGAGTGTCTTGCCCTCACCTTTACAAGGTATCTCAGGTTAGAAGTGTGCATATGTTCACCATATCGGGTTGTAAGTATATGAGCACTCACCATATCAGGCTAGAAGTATATACACACCATTCATATTGGGCTAGAGGTGTTTATATGTGTTACCCATGTTGTGCATGAGGTATTAATCCATCACCATGTCGGGCTAGACATCAACTAGGGTTGTGTATCGGGCTACCAGATCGTGCAATAGCATTTGCCATTCTTTACTCATATCGGGTTACCCAAATTAGGGTTTCATGTCAACTTATAAGTATTCATTTAACCTTGTATCATGAATGGAGTCTATAATTGACTCCCTATCGTGAAAGAGGTGTATACTACACCCCCATATCGTGCAAGAAGGTATACAATCATATCCATATCATTTTAGTGAAGTAGGTGCATCATCATATCGGGTTAGAGGTGCTTGCTTGTGTGCTTGCACCCGATATCACTTTTATAAAGTGATACCATCATATTCAAGCTCTAGACCTTATTTATAACTGTTATAGATCATGGAAACAGGTCTAATAAACTACTAGAACACATAATTTCATCAACTATTTCAGGAAATTTCAAAATTAAAAGTAGATCATTAAATATAGCAATTTAGGTGATGAATAATAACATGGTTGAGTTCAAGTTATATAACCCGCCTCAAGAACAACTTTAAATCTCCAAGATCCAAAGCTTCGCGTTCCCAAGGTTGAATATGGACTTCGCAAATCTTCTATACGCAAAGAATCACCACAGATAAGCAATTGGTGAAGAATAAAAGAAAGGAAGATCATAACCCTAAAATCATGCTTCAATCCAAGGTTGAAGATGATCATTGCCTCACCTTAGGGTTAAGTATGAGCTCCTTCTTTCTCCTTAGCACCCTTGCACGATACCATACTACTCTTGCACGATATGCCACCACCCATGCATGATATTCCACTCACTTATGATCAAAACACTTCACTATGGGCGATATCACCCTTCTTGGTCGATACCACTTTACTTGGCCGATATGATCTTGCTATGGATGATACCCAAGGCCCTATGCACGATGCCACTTCACTCCTGCACGATACAGGGACCCTATGCACGATACCTTAGGGAAGGAGGGTGGTAAGATCTGAAAAATTCCACTAAGGGGTGAAACTAGGGGTATATATACTTATTGTTCATGAAGGAGGGTGAAAATGAGGTGTCATCAATTTGAACTAGTAGGTTCCACATGTCCATGCATGGATGACACGTGTACATGCATGAATCAACATTTGTATTGACATGAAAAACAGTTGAGGATAATTTAGAGATGCAAATTCGTCTGTTACATATCCCTTTGAATAAGATATATCAATTAATTCATCACTTTATGCACAACTCGTCACAACTTTACTAAGGAAGTTGTAACCCGAAACAACTCACCTCTTTGAGGTGATTTTCACGACATGGCATTCTACAAGAGTTCAAAAAACGATATGAAACTCCTCCTATGGCTCCTTGGCCGATAGGCACTCATATATAAGCTTTTCAACTTGATACAACTCAAGTTAAGCTTTCATATTCAACCCTTTTCTTGGTCATTTCATCACCAAGATAACCATCATTCATAATGGAATCAAACATGGTGTCTCCTTCTTTCTATATCATCTTCATGATACTAGGAGGGATTAGGGACACTCTAGAGGTGGTAATTTGCACATCAACCCCACATTTTGGGTAAATTACAACTTGTACCAAAATTGGTGCACAAGGTACCAGCATTGTTCAAACAAATTCAAACTTGGAATTTGGTCTTTCCACCAGCCACCACCTTGCATCATTCTCTCTATAATGATTCTAAAACACATGAGGCATGTTCAACATATGACATATTGCAATATAACCCCTCAACTTGGGTAAATTGCACTTTGGTCCAAAACAAAGGAACATTGCTCAAATAGCATTCAATCAGGACCAAACTTGGAACATAAGTATGTCACATGATAACAAAACACCTTAGAGGATTATATTAAAGTTCTAAGAAACTTTATTAGCCAAAACAAATAGGGTTACCTCATAACCCAGGTCAGGGTCGTTACAGTTACAACCTTTGTCGACACTATAATGGAAATGGGATCGTATCACCATGGACTTTGTGATTGGTCCTCCTAGGATAGTGAAAGTTCTTGATTCCATTTGGGTGATAGTTGATAGGATGAAAAAGTCAGGTCACTTCTGGCCAGTCAAGACGACGTATACAATAGAAAAGTTGGCATAAATCTACATGGAGGAGATAGTCCACCTGCACGGTATTCCAATGACTATAGTATCTGATAGAGGTACACAATTTACCAGTCATTTTTGGGATTTTTTTCATATAGTTATGGGGACACAATTGAGGTTTAGCACAACTTTTTACTCACAGGCATATGGCCAGTTAGAAATGCCCATTCAGACGTTGTAAGATCGGTTGAGATCTTGTGTCTCATAGTTTCTTGGTAGTTGTGACATGCATATGAGTTTGATAGAGTTTGCCTACAACAACAATTATCAAAGGAGTATAATACGGAACCTCATGAATCTTTGTATGGAATACATTGTTGGTCACTACTTTGTTGGTAGGAGATAGGTGAGTATCATCTTTTGGGTCCTGAGCTAGTACAGTAGACTAAAGAAAATATCAAGGTGATACAATAACAATTGAAGGCAGCCCATGACAGATAGCAATCTTATGTTGATAACTGTCACACATCGCTTGTGCTCAAAGTTGGAGATAGGGTGTATCTTATAGTCTCTCCTTGGAAAGGTGTGCTAAGGTTTGGTAAGAAGGGTAAGTTGGCTCCTAGGTTAATGGGACCATACCCTATTTTGGTACGTGTTGGGAAGGTGGCATATAAGTTGGAGTTACCACCGGAGTTGCACAGGTTGCATGTTGTCTTCCATGTCTCCATGTTGAGGAAGTGTCTCCCTAATATAGAGCATATGTTGCAGCCTGTAGAGGTTGAGTTGGAGGAGGATGTGTCTTATGTTGAGGGACCTATGTTGATCCTGGTTAGGAGGGTGAAGAAGTTGAAGAAGAAGGATATATTTTTAGTGAGGGTTTTGTGGCATCACTGTGGTGTAGAGGAAACCATGTGGGAGTTAGACTATGAGATGTGTAGGAAGTACCCATCTCTGTTTGGGTAGGATTTTGGGGGTGAAATCCTTGTTAGAGGTTTATGGTTGTAACACCCTTAACCTTGCTTTTTGGTTGAACATGATTGATTATCATATTTAAATTTTTAAAACCTTAATCTAACCTTGTGGTGTGTTTTGATATCATGTGAAAAGCATGTGCTTCAAATTTGGTCCAGTTTTGACACCGTTTGATCTAGTTATGCATATATGTGCTAGTTTTGGATCGAATTGCAATTTATCCACTTCTAGAGTTGTCCTTGAAATTTTTCACATGCTTGTTGAGCCTCACATGTTTTGATGTCATGTTTGATACAGTTGAGCTTTTGGGGTGCCTTGTCACACCTTTGTTTGAGTGATGGAATGATGTGTTGAGATTAGGGTTTGCATGGATGCCCTAGTTGATGGTTGACCCTTTGAGTGTTTGACTGATGGTACCACCTACTTTTTGGTGATCACCAAGCTTTCTTGTGGTCCATGTTTTATAGGTCGATGATGTTTCCTTTGTGCTACCTAGGGTTGGTGGTTGATGAGGTACTCCACTCATCTTGGTCACCAACATCACCTAGGGCTAGTGATCATTTACTTCCTTTGATCTCTTCAGTCACTAACATCATTCCATAGCGGTCATTTTCTATTCCTAGACAATTGTGGTTGATGTATTTTCTTGGTTTTGTTTCCGTAGTTGCATGCATGTATGTTGTGCTTGTATGGATGAGATCGGTTGGACACATGGCATGCTTATCTTGACACCTAACCCTCTTTCCCTCTCTCCAAACCTAAGTTATATAAACCCCTCTCTTTGCATGAAAATATCCTCTTTACACACCTAGTTACCTCTCTCTTCTTCTTCGGTTGATCTTGGATCTCATCTCCTCTAGCTTGGTGGTGAAGAAGGAGCTCAAGGTTGAAGAGGGTGGGTTGATCTCCATGACATGTTGAGCTAGGGTTTGGATCTACCCTTCTCGTGATCATTTGGTACATCCTTGCTCTTCGTATCGGTCTTGATAAGTGAGATCTCTCTCTTTACCTACATTCACCTTGATCTACCCTCTTTTTCTTTCTCTTCTTGTCTGAACCCATGGTTTTCCATGGTAGTGCTTGAGTTAGCGCTTGAAGAACATCTCTTCTTTTCCTTTATACCTAGGGTTTTCTCTCTTTCTCACTTCCTTGACCTAGAGTTTTCTTCTTTCTTGAAGGTGGAGATGGATTGGTTGAGAGTAGTTATCAAGCTAGGATTCCTACCTTTCTTCTTGAAGCTATCTTGTTGTTTGGAGTTTCCAAATCAACTATAAGGAGAGTTATATAAGTTTCTCCATGATTATCGCTTACTTTAATCTTGAATGCACCTAATTATACCCTAAAACGTGGTTACAAGTAGGAAGATAATACCCTTTACTTAGGGTTTGTTATTATATAGTAATCTTGAGTAGATAACTCTTCTTGGATGAACTCTAATCCTTTATATGCAAATCTTTTTTTTGTTGTGGAGGTTTTGATGCATGCATGTTTGTCAAATTGTCAGTTTTCTCTCTCAGAAATCATGGTTATGCTTTCTCTTATGATGGTTGCTAATTAGGGTTTTAGAGCCGATCTTCTTTTTGTGATTTACACCTTAATAGATTTTTGGTTTCATGATGATGATCAACCTTTTGTATCCTTGTGGTTGATGAGTTTTGGTATCTCCATGGTCTCCAAGTCTTTCTCCCTCTTTATGGGTCGCCAACTTTGATGTGTATGGTCACTAAGATATGATTTCCATGATGGTCGCTAAATCAAATTCCTCTCTATGCAGTCGATGAGGTTTGATTCCCATGAGTGGTCGCTAAGTTCTTGACCTTATGTGGTCGAAGAGATTTTTGAGCCTGAGTGGTCGATGGAATTTTAATTTTCTTTGGTGCCAATGATCTATGTTCTCTTTGGTCGCCAAGGTTTGGTGTTCCCTTCGGTCACCAACATTTGATGTCCTCTTCAGTCTCCAATGTTGCTTATCTGTAGTGGTCACTGAAGGTGACTAGTCTCATCGGTCTCCAAGGATGGTGACCCTAGTGTCAGCGGTTGATCACACATCTGACCCTTAGTGGTCAATGAGAAATTCTGACTTTATGGTCGTTGTGATTTCCTGGTTGAATGGTCTATGGTGATGATTGACCTAATTGCTTACATGATTGTTGGAGATGATAAGAGTTAAGTTTTATCTTCATATTTTTGTTTGGAAACCCTAATTTACTTACCTTATTGAACCTAACACTAATGCAAGTAAGTGAGGATCATGCTTAGCCTTCTTGTGTAACTAGTATGATTATGGAATGTCTTTTCTCTCCTAATGTTGTTGTAACCTTAATTTTCCATCTTGTGAACATCATAAGTTCTTAAATAATGTTGTATTAAACTTATGTATCTCGTATATGATGATGGTATGATGAGCCTTGATGAGGCATGGAAAGATAATGATGTTCTTACAATGAATGATGTGATGGTCTTAATGACCTCGGACATGGTTTAGTTCCCTAATTTGAGGTGTTGTCCTCTTCATGATGTGATAGGGGTTTACGACATGTGATGGTATGATGATGAGTATGGAATCATGTATGGAAATGAAGTAGTACCATGTGGTTTGTGATCAACATTATATATCTTACATTTTATACCTTCTGAGGTTGCAATCTGTTCATGTTTCTGTAGAATTATTTAGGGTTTTCTTGTAACTTGATTGATGCAGTTAAAAGATACCCAAATGACATTACATAATCAAGTGAAACCCTAATCATGTAGTGCCATGTGCCATAGATCCATTTCCAGTGTCAGGACTTGTTGAATGGTGAAATCAATTCTCCTTTAGTGGAAGCTTGGAGTCATATATTGTTGAGTATATGCACATTCACAAGGATAGTTGTGGTCATACCTTGGCAGGAGAGCAGTTGAGGTCATATCTCAGATGATTATGATTCAGTATATGTGATATGGTTGAGGACAAGTGTGTGTATACCTCAGATGATTGGGTTTGTATACCATGTTTTCACTAGTGTTGTGACCTTTTAAGGGTGGACTAGGATATTCACTAGTGTCGCGACCTATATATCACCGACAGACTAGGTTATTTTGCAGGTGGACTTATATTTCATTGCGGAGGACTCATATTGACTGAGGGAGTATGAGATCTTAGGACTATGTCTATCCTACAGATCTTGTATGGTACTGATTTCAACTTAGAAAAGGTCAAGTGGAGTTGAGTGGTATGACTTGACTCCTCAGGTTTTAATAAAAGACATAATTCATTCATGTAGTATATCCGCTTAGGGTTAAAAATGCTTCACATTGGATGTTTACCCTTTCCTTGTTTCTTGTATTATTAAGTTGTTATATAATGAGGTAAGAGAAATCAACTGTATAGAAAGTGGTAGTCATACTTGTATCCTTACATGTTGTGCTAGTCATGATTTACCTATTTTAGTTACTTAGCCAGTTTAACCTGTTTAAACTATTTAATTTGCTTAACCTGCTGAACCTGCTTATTCAGTTGAATCTGCCCATCCTATTTAATAAGGTTGCTTGTTGTAATCAATAACCATTGGTTGAGATTTATATCTCTCGTTGGGACATGGGTCTCACCTCATGGGTCACCACATCCTTTTAGGTGGTAGTCAGCGGCGTGGTCAAGATTGTGGTGTTGAGGAGGAGCATCTTGGAGAGAAGTAGAATTAGAAGTTTGGATAGTAGTAGTTTGTATAGTCTTAGAATCATCCTTGTATTCTCAAGTTTGGTAGGGGATGTTTTGTAGATGATATGTATAATTGACACATGGTTTTGGCAATATACCTATATTTTGTATTTGGCATGTATATGTGAAACTTCTCTCTTGTACACAGGTGGTACCTAGTGCCACTGGATAGGCATGTAAATACATGGTATGGTATGTGATGTGATACAGGTGGTGAACCTTTATGTAATGTTTTTTGGACATGATAGTAACGTTGAAATCAGTTTTAGTTTAATCATTTTTCTGGTAATGAGAATGTCTAGTAGTTGATTGTATGTTTTGTTTTGAGTAATGTCGTTTGGTGTGGTGAGGTGTCACACTACAACAAGTTTGAAAATAAGAAATGCACCCAAGTGCTAACTTCTCTCAAGAAATTGATAAATAACTTTTCTCTCAATAGCTTAAATATATGTCAAAATGTGAATCACTTGTAAGGAACAACATGAAAAAAATATGTTTTACTTACATAAATGTTGACCATACTAACTTAAAGCACTAAATTCATAATTAAAGAATGATCAACATGTTACATCATTATCATGGATGAGACAAATATTGTAAAAAAATAATTTGATTCGATCTTGCAAGTATTCATTAAAACTATATATCTCGCAAGTATTCATTAAAACTATATATCTCACAAGTATTCATTAAAACTATATATTTGATGGGGATGTACAAAATGATGTTTGTCATAGGAACAATGCATGATGGTTGAAATAGAGGACTACAACTGGAGTATTATGTGATCGAAAGACCCCTCTCATATTAAAAAGCAAGTTTTATAGAACTTCTATACAACCAGACATGCTCTATGGGAGTAAATGTTGGGTGGTGAAGAAACAAGGTCTCAACAAGATGAACATAACTGAAATGTGTATGTTGAGATGGATGTATGGGAAGACAAGAAAAGATCGCTTAAAAATGACTATATCAAGAATAGAGTGGGGGTGGAAAGCATTGAGGACAAGTTGTGTGAGGTCCGATGTTACGACCCCGCCTCCCGGTAACCCCCAATTAAGGGAGACTGAAAGGTCAGAGCCGTTAACTAATAACCCAGATCAAAGGTTCGACAAATAATCAATAATAATTATTAAATTCTACCAACTATACAGAAATATGGAGTAAAAAAAAACTTTTGCATACCTCTTAAAACTAGGATTTCAAAACTTCTATCCACACAGATACTAATCTATCTAATCCTCCTTTGCACTTTATTTCTCATTTAGTACCACATATGCCACTTTACTGTTTGTTCTTTCCATTGTACCTAAACGCCGACAAACAAAACGTCGGTCAACAAGAAGCTGGTATGTGGGGGAAACAATAATCATGCAAATATGTTAACAACGTAATCATTCAATTAATCATTTAACAATCAAGATTACGTTTTAAGCCAAACTACTCAATTCAATCCATACCTATCCACAACTCTGTGTTGTCCCTGTAAGGACTTATATGGTACCTTTGTAAAGGTAGAGTCGCATGGCACCACCCAAAGGTAGCCCAATATCTAACTCACTGTGACTTGATGGACCTACCCTCTAGGTAGCCATATACTAAGTCATTCATGACCTAATGGACCTACCCTCTAGGTAGCCATATACTAGGTCAGCCATTACGACATAGAGGGGACCATGATCTGAGTTAGAAGGCATATACATTATGTGATAGTCATAGTCACTTTATAATTGCAATATGAACATCCAAACAGTTTAGTTGCATTCAATGCAATTAAACATCCGGGAATCCATCGGAAAACCTAAGCGGTTATTCATAATTAACCACATACCTGTACTTGCAGATTTGAGACAGAATAGTCCAATCATCAATAGGCAAGCAAGCATTCAATAGGATCCTGAAACAATAATACAATTCCCTTTTATTACTCATGTCATTAAGATCTATTACATCTAACTCATTTCTTAGGGTTTCTAGTCCACTTTTAGGGTTTCCATTACAATTAGGATTTCCCTTCATCTTTTACTATCTTAAACCCTAATTTAACACATTGATCACAAATCCTAATCATTTCCACCTCAATTCGGGATTAAAGGCATAATTAATCATTAATTAAGCTCATTAAGCCTCTTTTTAATTAATCTACTATTTTTATCCTTTTAATCCATGACAATATCATTATACTCATTTATCATCAATTCATAGTTCATTATGGTCTAAATCACATATGAACTCAATTTGCTATTAATTCCACCTTTTATTCATGAGAAAACCCTAATTACCACAATTAGGGTATTTATCCACAAATTAGGAACTTTAATGTTCGAAATAGCTTTTAATCATGAAAACTCAATTCTATACATGAAATCAAATAATTATAGCCATTAGTAGTCCTAATTACCAACATTAGGGTTTCAAGGCCCATTAAAACATATTTATGCACAAGATACTCTAAATTATGTGCAAGGTTCATCCTTTTTATTCCTAATGTTCCTTTTTATCATTAACATGCTAATATTAACTTTATTCATCTATTAAACCCTACTAATCATTTTAATCATATCAAAATTGGGTTCTTTAAACATTATTACATCTAAATCTAATAACTTCCATTGCTTTTCGAATTGCAAGCAGAACCAGGCTCCAATTATATTTTTATTGGATTCCTCTCATTTTTCTGAGCAAGTTTCATATTTTATGCATAATCATACATGCTACTATTTGGGAGATATGAATTTTGTAAAATTACCTACTTTGGACCAATTGGGAGATGCCACGTCACCCCTTTCATGCATGTTGCTCGCTGGGTTTGCAAAACATTTCAAATTGACACTTATACCCTCCCGCGGCTCTTTTAGCTATGTGATCTCTGGAGGGCAAAACCGTCCAGTCTGCATCTCCATCTTCTTCCTCGCGACAACCACCTGCTGCCGCCCTAAGGGACGTGGGTGGGACTCCCCCTCCCTCTTCCTGACCTCGTCAGACCTCAGGGAGGTATCCATTGCGTCTGCCACTCTCCTCCGCGCTCGCCTAGGCCTCCATCGTTGTCTGGGCGGCTGGATGTAGGAGCTTCGGCCTATGACCTGCGGCCATGTTGCAAGTCCTGTTGTAGCCAACGTGAGGAGGGGTGTGCTTGGGGATGCTAGCTTCTCCGTTCAAGATTGCGTGGGAGCTTCCCTCTTCCAACACAACGACTCAGAAGCCCCTTGTTCACTCTAGGGTCAGTCTACTCTCTCGGTTAGGGTTTCACGTGTAAGAGACAAGAAGAAGGGAGAGAGGGTGTGCGGGATCTCTCTAAACTCGACCCAGAGAATCTATTCTTTATATAGGGGGGTATCCGCACCCCAGATCACTTGCCCACAAGGAAAACAAGACTTCTTCAACTTGGAATCCTATTCCTTCATGAAGAAGAAATCTTCTCTCTCCTCTTTATCCCCTTAATATTCTTTGTTGCATTGATAGTTAGACATACGAAAATCCTCTCCCTTATTCTCTTTGTTCATGCCTTTTAATTCATTGACCTTGAAAAAATATATCTTTCTTAAGTAGGAAATACTTTCTTTTTAACAATGCCACTAAAATTCATTAATAATGTATTACATTATTCTCTTATTTTCTTTTATAGGTATTTTCTCTTCCTTCTTTTCTCATTGGGACTCCTTGGATCCCAAGGCACTCTATTATATCGAAATTCCCTTTTAAGGAATACTCATTATCCTTAAATGCATTAATATGCATTATTTCACATTATCTTGTTTATTTCTCATTAAAATAGCTCTTTTTGAGGTTTTCTCTTTATTCCTCTTTTATTTTCCTCATGGGTATTCCTTTTATCATTAGGAATTCTTGGGATACAAAATTCCTCTAAGGATAACTTGATTATACCTCTTTTTACTTATTTCTCACATATTACCATTATTTTCAATTTCTCTCTTACTAAAGAAATACTTAGTTAACTTTTTCTTTTCTTATTGTTTTCTTTTTGCAACTTGGGACTCTTTGGAACCCAAGGAACCCAAGAGGCACGAAATCCATCCTTGGATCACATTCTTTTGCCTTCTAGAGGTTTCTACACTTTTCCTTTTTCTCTATTTTCTTATTTTCTAGATAATAGTGGACTCTCTTTTATTCTTTTCTTGTTATTTGGGCCCAATAGCCAATAAAGCCCACAACACAATCATCAAGGCTATTGTAAACGAAATCCATTCATTTGAAGCAAATTATATCATTATTTGTTCAAATATCTTTAATGTGAGAAATTACATTCCTGGCCCAATGATCCCAAAAATTGGAGTTGTAACATCCGACTTATATGGTATGGACATGTGCAACACATACCGACTAATGTGCCTATATGAATTAATATGATTGAGTCAAGAACAATTAATAGAAGAAGAGGAAGACACAAATTATCATGGGAAGAGCTTATAAAGAGAAATTTGCATCTCTACATCTCGACCAGAATATGACCCATGATAGAGCTAAATGGAAACAAAGGATTCATTTATCTGAACCCAACATAGTTGGGATTGAGGCTTAGATGACGATGATGATGATGATGATTTCATATCATTATAATTGAATTTCATAAATACAAGTGAATAAATAGCCCTTTACCAATACTCAATATGCATGATCCACATATTGGTGAGAAAAGAAAGCATATCAAGTCTCCTAAGGCTGATGAAAGCTTTAGTATATTTTTAAATCTTTGTCAAGCTATAGCCTTCCTGAAAATAAATTTGACATAAATATACCAACCTATAATAAAAAATGATATGATCATGAATCCTCAAAATAAATTAACTCATCATATCTTAGTACCCCTATCATTATCCTAGACTCATTAATCTCCTTAATTAACACCATAAGCTAACTTTATCAACAACATATTAATTATTCACACCTTGAAGTAGAATGTCAGTTATCTTTCTTTAATTTTATCTTATCATTTGATACCTCAAATTATTAAAATTATCTTTAATGATAAAATCAACATAACATATAGCATGAATTAACTCATTAAGATGGAACTTTAAAGTTATATTCTATACCTCAAGGTAAGATCAGGAAAATTTATTTCATCATATTCTCATATCCCCGTAAGAAAATATAGTCGTATATCTAGTTAATATCTCCCTTATCTTTTCTTTTTTCTTGTTCTATTCTCGTGGTAATCCTTATTACCAGGTAGACCACAACATGATCTCTTTCCTTTTCTTCCTTTTTTTTACCTCTCCCTCCTGCAAAGCCCACACTTTCTATGAAGGAAGATGGGCAACAATGGGTCTCCTCTAGTGGAAATCTGATCATCCCTCAGCTAATAAAAGGCCATGCCCAATCGGTGGCAAGCTCTTCTTCTCTCCTATCTACTTTCTCTTTATCTTGTTGGTATGTGAGACCCCCATTACCTCCACTATAGATTTACTGCCATGGAGGAAGAATCTCCTCCCCAGATGACCAATAGTGCATCAACTAGGGTCTGTGAGATATGCTTCTCAGCAACTTAAAAATGCCTCTCCAAATGGCATCAAACTCAGAACCTCAGCCCCAAAAATGTCTCCTGTTAGGCTTCTCAACTCCTTGAATCTGGGTTTGCACTTCCACAACCATCTTCTCCTATTTGATGCCTAAAACAGAGTGGTTCCATAGTTCTTTACATATGGCTCATTTGCAAGATACCTTCTTGCAAACACCCTTTCTTGGTTTTTTTGAGATCCCAATGATAAGGTGTGATACTCATGTATTATACCCACACCTACCTCTCATGGATACCAGAATCCCAATCTCAAAAAGAACATGGGTATTTTCTTAGTTTCCCATCACATACTTAATTCTACGACCACCATGACATGGTAATCTAATTTATTGTGGGGTGTTCTATGGACCCCTATTTGTGTTTGGTCCAATTTCCTAGTGGCATAGGGAATCATTGATCTCATACTACTATTCCAAAATGGAGGAAACAAATGGACCTTTCTTGTTTTGTGTCTCTCCGTAAGGATGGAGATAGATTGTACCCTTATTTAATACCTTTTCTTATTTTTAAACACAATAGAACCAATCGCTCCCACTATTGGATCATTGTTCCAAGAGAAAATTTGTTTGGTTCAAATTTTAATACGATCACATTCCTCTCAATTCAATTAGCTTTTTTCAAAAGCTTCAATAGGGCAAACTTATTCTAAATTTGTTCTAAACTTCAAGGACTAACACATCTCATCTCATCCCTCTCATAAGAAATTATCCAACCACAACTCATTTCATTATAAAATCAAAAAACTATGTAACTTAGGTAAGCGTGATCATATGGTCAAACTACCTATATCGTCAAAGCTTGATCAAGCCAATCATCATCAAACTTCGACCAATATTTAATCATATCTTAATAAACACACACAAAAAATTATATTTGAAGATTATTTACCTCATTGTTGGTAAAATTTTACAAAGGACCATCTTCATATTATTTTTTCTCCTTACATAGAAAATTACTAAAATTGTCTAGAAAACTTATTCTCTACTTACAAAAACATAATTTTAGATCTGAAACAGCATCGTTATATGATCAAATTAAAAATTCAGCCATAGAGTTCAATAAACATGGAACAAAATTAGCTAAAAGATATCACTTGGGCTCATATGCCACATGTTCAACCGATTTAGTTTTCATCAACACTTCTGTCATTTCCAAGATTATCTTTGTAATATTGGAGTGTATCCATATCCTTTCCATTTTCTCTAAAACCCCAATTTTATATTTGGGGCTTGTGATGCCCGTCCATTTATTCAACAGAAAAATCACAAGAAAAAGTGCCAACATACATATAATAAAATAAAACATGGGAAAATACCACGTTGGGATCAAAGTAACGTCCTACACAACCATATAAACATGAAAAGGAAGATAGAGTTTAAAATAAAGGAGTTTGGAAGTACACATCTCCCTACAATAATAGAAAGTAAAAGAATGAAAACCTTTTGTATTGGAAGGATCACATAAGATGATGATGTACCACCTGTGATAGATATCCTGGATCTCTAAATCTACAAGTCCTATACTACTCCTCGAATAGTAGCTCATTTTATGCATAAGTCACATCCCAACCATGTACAAGGAAGGGAATCTAGAGATTAGAGTAAGTGGAAAAGAATTATAATAAAAATAAAAAGAAATCTGTGAATGACTTTAAGGAATTTTAAAAAGGATGAAACATATTGTAATTACTTATTTTAACTGTTGTGATTGCCATTATATGATAAGTCATCCTCTATTGGCACATAGCACCCTATGTCACACCTAAGTGACCATTAAAGTGCAACACACCCTTTGTGGTCACGTAGTGTCCCCTATGACACTGAAGTATTTTGTATGACGCAACACACCCTTTGTAGTCACGTAGTGTCCCCTATGACACTGAAGTATTCTGTATGACGCAACACACCCTTTATCAGCACATCATGCCCTCTATGACTCCTGTAGCATCCTCTAAATGTCCCAAGACTCTCTAATCAGGACTTATCATGTAATGTATATTTAGGGTCTTGGTATTGCGTTAATTCAAAAATTCTAAATCTCTTATCTTTATCTATGATCTTTAATATGAATCTAGATTTGAGTATATGGATAAATAAGTTTCTATAAAGAATAGAATACTTAGTATTGAGAACTGAAATATTGAAATTCTTAATTGTCTATATCGAAAGATTTTATTCATAACATGTAAATAAGATCACTACAAGTTCATCGTGCAAGAGATGTAATTACAAAAATGCAAGAACTTGCATCTTTGGAAGTAGTGCAACAATTGAAGGGATAGGAAATTCTAGATCCAATAATCTAGACCAATTTTCTAAATATTATATGGTGATAAGAACTCAAAGAACATAGCCCACTTACCTTTAATAAACCAAGTCCTATCAACACATCTCCATAATCTGGATCTAACTCTCTCTTGAAAAATCTAATGGTTTTATCATATTACATATCCTTCTTGTAGGCTAAATTCTTTAGGGTCATTAAGTCATTATTCATCTTATTATGGCATGCTCAAACACAAATACACTAGGGTGTATTAATATTAGGCCATCTATAATCATTTTAAAACAATATGAATATGGGTTCTTGATTATTTAAATAATCTTAGCAATATTGAAATCCTCATTTTGAGTTATCATCATTAGCGAAAGGGTTACAATATGTTATTGACCAAATATTATTTTAAATGCTCGTTAATAAATTCCTAGTAAATAACTTCCATAAGTTTAGGGTTATAGATATAATGGTGTTACAATGCCTTAGTATTATTATGGATAATTAATTATTTACAATTTAGGTGATTTTGGTTACATACTTTATTGTTGCTTCATATAAGTAAATTCCAAACCCTACAATATGACTAATAAGTATTAGGTTATTAATTGTAATCGTAAAGATGTAACAATTGCTTAAATATTTTTTTTGGGGTAAATATCAAGATCAAAGATGAGTTTCATTAAGATCAATATACTTTGTTGAATCTAGGGTTAATTTGGAAATTAAATGATGCACAAATAATTTCTAGAGTTTTCTAAGTTTATAGCATTAATCACTCATATAAGAGATAAATAAATAGATGAGAATATAGGGAATTAGATCCATATTCACAACTCTCCTCAAAACAAGAGGGTGATCAGACGATGATGCCTTCAATGAGGTAACAATAGTAAAAAATAGTGCAATGGTGATGTCCATTGATCAACTTGAATTATCATGTACTCTTTTGTATATATAGTAGAGGAGCATCATCTCCAAGTGGTTGTGATCCTGAGCAAGATCTCAAGGTAGAGGCAAAACTAGTAAAAATAGTCAAGGGGTGACTTTGTCGACCAAAACCAAACTAGAGGAGGATGCCTTGTGTGAGAATAGGGGACAAATGGAGCGACAAGCTCGCTAGAGAATCATGGATTAAAATGCAGATAAAAAAGAGGCAAAAGGGAGAGGCTCACACCCTCCTATACATGCAAAACCTGTTGTCAAGTCAAAAAAATTAAGCCTAATATTGTGAGGTCAAATTAGAGAAGAAGACATGGTCTCCAATGAGCAGACAACAAGTGCATGGAGAAAGATGGGTTATAGTGTAATACCTCACAAGTCAATCTAGGAATGGTTGGAGAGCTCCGATGACTTTTACAAAATCTTTTAGGCACTTCCAGTGATCTGAGCACATGTAAAGGTCCACCCACAATGAAGAGTTCCACACTGACTTGGTCACCAACTTGTCAAGCTACCATCTCAAGGAATCACACCCACAACTAAGACTAGGTTTGAGTTCGCAGTGGCCTAGAGGTGGTGGTGCTTCTTGGAGTTTGGTGGTGGTGACTCTACTAAAGAGAACGACCACTAGTCTTCAAAAGAGAAGAAAGAGGTATGCAAGGTGGTCAAAATGTGTAATGGTGAAATTGGAGTTTAAGAGAGGTACACGTGGGTAGAGTGAAGCTTTTACAATGTCATGAGGTAATAGCAAACCCACAGAAAGTTGTATGCAACAAGGGCACGACAAATGTCTAGGACATGGTTTGGGTATTTCTTGTTGGGTACATGGTAGGGTTTGTGTAAGGGCTAGAAATACTCAACTTGTTCCTCTAAAGATAAGGGTGAAACTTGTTTCCAAAATAGTCGAGAGAGATGTGAGAAATCAAAGTTGTTCTAATAAGAACATAGGTTGAAGAAGGAGGGTGCCGACTGGGATTAAGTGGGTGCATCATACACCTACATCAGACAGTCCACACAAGGCCCAAAAGAATAGATGTTCTGAAAAAGACATTTATCTCATCTAAAATGTCATTATCTTATGTAATTTCTTAGCCTCGTCAAACGAACTCCAATCGGTGTGTAGAATATTCTTGTGGGTTTCAGCTTCCAATTAGGTTGCTACAATAATCACTATGATAAAAACAAGATAAAGCAAAAATATTATATAACTAATTATCAATAAATAAGGTGATGAAATTATGCATGTTATCATTCTTACACATTATCTCTTAATAGGAAGATTTTCAATGCATAATAATAACCTCAATCAAGTAAAATGGTCATTGTTCTGTGTTATGACCATAAAGGATATGTAATTAAGAAAATTTACAAATAAGGAGCTGAAAATGAGGATGTTATATAACTACTTTTTATTATCACTCTGTATAATTCTTGTACACACGTGATATTGTTGAAAGTATATTTGTTATTGTACATGCAAATGCCAATAGGTATTGTTATTATAGTTCTTATCATCAAGAAAGTCAAAGTTCTAGCACTAGAACTACTTATATTATGCTTTCAATTATATGATTTCATTTTTGTATGCAATATGAAGACAATCACAAGAGGAGTCTTATCAAGTGTATAGAAGCAAAATGTTCTCAAACGTGTATTGATTATTATAGGCATACAATGAAAGAAACAAAGGATAATTCTAGTGTCGGATACCACAGTAAAATGGGGCTTACCACGATGAGCTATACATGAGAATAGAACCTTAATCTTGGATACCATTGTAGAAATGATGCTAATTATGATATTCTTACAAGACTTTGGAGTTCGAATCTTGGATATTATTGTAAACATGAGGCTAATTATGACAACCATGCAGTTCCCATGTGTTTGTAACACAACACAAGTCTTTCTAAACAAACGTGCTCGTTACTTAATGTGTTTCTTGTATGTAGCATTTATCCTTTTGGCAATAACACTTCGATGATATTTTCTAAAGCTAGTTATATGTGGTAAATTATACTTAGAAAGGGTAATATGGACTTCAACTAGATTTCGTTTGTGTTAAAATGTTAGATCCAGATAGAATTTTTGATAATATTTACAATGTTTTGATGGAATGCAACTTCAGGATTGTAGATAAATAACCTCAGGAGCCTATACCCTTACAGTCTAACATAAGTAAAAATAACTAACCACTATGCTATACACAACAAAAGTCTATACCAAAGATGTGGCATCCAAGTTGTTAACAGTTAACGTTGTACGATCGAGAGGTCAAAAATCCAAAACCCACTAATAGGATGAATATATCACCAATTTTAAAAAAATAGAAGTCTATAATGTGGCAGCCACAAGGGCAAAAAGGAGGCAGCAAATTGCAGCGCAGTCCACGTCCGCACAGACTGCAATAATAACTCGCAAATAAACTCCACAATGGTCCGACTCCGCACAAACTGCAATACGTCGCAAATAAAAAGTCCGACCACAGTGGGAGTCGAACCCACGACCTTCTGATCCGAAGTCAGACGCGCTAATCCACTGCGCTATGCGGTCAGTCGTTGAAGAATTTACTTAGTTAGGTATTTGTTCACAGAGAGGCATGGTATTCTGCAGAAGTCGTAACACTGGTCGTCGGTTTTATTTCGCAACAAGCATTTCATTTTCTGAAACCACGTCTCATTTCCGCTAAAACACGTAAAAAGAAGTTCGAAATAATTTTATTTCCCGGGCAACAGCCGTTTGTGCTCGTTACTTTATATATAATTAAAATATCCATCAACATCTTCAGGTTTTATCTTTTGATCTTTAAAGTTTGCCATCTAAAAAGAATTGTTGACCCAATTTATAGCTCGTGCTTCTGCAAAGATATTTCTTTAAATATGACTCTAATATATTCTATTCACTTTTAAATTTTACTGAATTTGAGAAAATAAAAATAAAAATGCATTTACACATGGAGGCTGTTAATTTTTTCTGAATGACATAGGCTATATAAAGATTATACAAAGTCCAAAAAAAAGTAAAACTTATAAGACTTTAGCATTTGGGTCGTCAATGTCGATGCTAATAAATTTTCCGAGAAACACTTATTAGCACTAATACAATACTAGGGTTAGTTTTTTGATGATTTAGTCCGGTTCGGTAATTTAAGTGCTTTTGTTTCTGGAGGAAAATACTTATCAGCACTCGTGACGATATATATTGGTCAAACTTAAGTCGGTATGATGAAATTTTATTGTTGACAGTAGCCATGTTTTTCGCACCCTATATCTTTGTCACGCAGAAATATAACAATTAGACTAGAAAAGCTACCTGTATGAGAAGGATTGGTCACAAATGAAACAAGTTTCAATTGGGCCGGTCAAATGTCAGGGTGGCTAGAATCCTCATAGCCCCAAAATTGTTATATGGCCCCTCCTTTTGTCGGGCCGAGTACCACTCTAACAACAGAATTCATTGTAGGTGCTATCCTCCCTCCTTAAAGTTGAAATCGTTTGCATCACCAGGCTGGAAGAATCTGTGGAGATCTTTTCTTTCTTTTATTGCTCTTTGTTGCTAGATTGTGGGAAAAGGTGATTTGTCCTTTCTGGGATGCACAATGGTGCCATCATCAGTCCATGATAAATTTCACGATGAGAAGGGTTGAAGCGTAGTGAGATTACAGGGGTACATGATATCTGGAATCCTAACACTGGTTGAGATACTCAGCTGCTGGAACGCATGATTGATGAAGGAGGTGTTCATATGATTACATCTTACTCAGTGATGCTTTCAGATGAATATGACAGACCTATTTGGACTCCTAATAACACTGACCTTTATTCTATGATGTCTGCGAAACACGTGCTCATGTAAAGAACGAGTGCCTCTTCATCTCAGAATTCAAAGTGGGCCTGGAAAAGTTCTTTACCTAGGGTTGGGGTTGTCATGTGGAAAATTATGAAGAAAGTACTTCCTGCAAAAGATTATATTCATAGGTGCAGATTTCCTATTGCTTCTCGTTGTTCGTGTTGTTTGGAATCAGCAATGGAGTCAATGGAGCATCTTTTTTGCAATGAGATAGGCCAAAAAGAATTTAGGATAAAATCTTATAACTGTAGATTTCCTGGAACTCATTTTCCAGGAACTGAAATTGAGTTCCTAGAAAATGATTTCCAGATGATTGGTTTGAAACTTGAATTTTTCTAAAAAATGAGTTTCAGATGATTGATTTGTTGCAACCAGTTGGAATACTTTGGCATCTATTTGATTGCCACATGGGTTCGTTAAAAGTTAACAAAGTAAAATCAAATAACTTCTGAATAGTACATCAAACTTAATACAATATATTCTTTGACATTACATCGAACAATTTCGAGACATATATGATCTAAGGAAATAGAAGGACTCACGCCTAACCGGAGCTGGAACCAGGGGACGCAAATGAAGGAAAAGGAAGTAAAAGAAGAAAATAGAATAACGAACTCTCAATGAACATCACCACAGGGCATACATCATTTAAAAAGTTCTTTCATATGTGTATATGATGGTCAATTGTTCATTGATAAGTCTGCAGAATTGAGGGGAAAGGAAGCGGATCTTATTCTTCTTTATTTTCTGCAAGTGACGCTCAATTAGATCGGAGAGAAGCAAAGAAGCTGATAGGGCTTTACGGATTTCCAGATTCACCGAGTTGCACCTTTCTGCAGATCTTGCCATCCCAGGCAGAAGACTAATCTTTTCTTGCCTTCTGCACATATCTGAATAAAAATATGCCAACAAAGTTTTTCTCCGTTTGCATCTTGTGCACCTGCTGAAACGAAACCCAATGTTATCAGCTAATCGTCTGCGGCTTCTACTTGCCTGAGAAAAGCAAGCGTCATCGTTCGCATACTCAGACGGTGACGCCTTAGGTTATTCCGAACTATGATAAGCAATAGGAGACGGCGGCGTAATGGTCCTGAGACTGTTGGTCTTCTCCGGTCACTCAACTTGTCGAGTCGCGCTCGCCAAAAGAGTAGCACAGTCACGCGAGTTGGAGCGGAATTTGTTTTCCGAGTGATTTGCTATGAAAGTCTAAATTTCCAAGCTATATATACTGTTGGAAGTCTAGAGGAAATGGGGGAACTCAAATTCCAGACTTCCACATAACCAGTCAGATAAAATTAGAAAATGAGTTTCACTTCCAGCGTTTTCAAGATAAAATTCAACAAACCAGTCAGACCCTTAATGGAAATGGAATTTTCCGATTTCGTTGTTGTCCATGATTGACATGAGCCCAAAGCATCACCTGAAGACCCTACGCTGGTGGATACACAATGAGTTAATCATTTTATCGTGTTGGCTCATTTGGGGACAGTGATGCAAAAGAAGACTTGACGATGCTGAGTTTTCCACAAAATCCTTATGGGCATCGTTAATTACTGATGTCAATAGACTGTTCATTTGATGAGCTTGTTCTTACTATAGTCTGGAATTGATGAGCTTCATTGAGCCTAGAACGAAAATTGAAGTCCTCAAATTTGTTCCGTTACCGCCGCCAGACATGGTGAATCTCAAGCTTAATCTTACTTTTGACGAGACCATGATCCAAATGGTGTTTGCATGAGATGGGTGGCCGGAGTTTGGACGAGTGACCGAAATCAGAGTCCAATTCTAGTTTTAGCTTTGGATTGAGTGAACAGAACTCTGGTCTTAGATCGGTTATGGATCCAACTGTCTTAAAATTCAATAAGGCCCTGTTTGCTTCGGTGTAATAGGGGGTAGTTGGCTGAATAAAAAAACACATCATATATATTCACACCATTTGTTCGAGACCGGTTTCATTTGGTATCCTAACGTACGGAGTCTCTTGTAATCATTTGGTACCCAGTAGCTAGTTGCTTTATCATTTGGTACCCAGTAGCTAGTTGCTTTTTGCCTAGCAAAAAGTAGGCTAAACCGTTGATACAAGCGGAACTTCACCCGACTACCCAGGAAAATGGCGCAGTACCGATGCTGCGTTTTCCTATTAAAATCTGCCGGAATGCTGCGTTGCAATTCCGTCATCCTACCAAACTAGCCCTAAAGCTTATTCTGATTGAAATCTTGTGGGACTCAGTATTTGACAACCATATAGTAATTAATAACCTAAAACAAAATATTTAGTTTGGAATATCATATACTTTAAATAGAGAGATGGATATGTAGATACAGATATATCAATGGCGACTAGGAAGTATTAAGAGCGGAGTTGTGGAGACTGAATGTAAGACTGCATCACGCGTAAAACAGAGACTAGTGGCAGAATCAAGCTTGTCATAGGAATCGTAGTGTTGGCAGATACGCATGCTGAAAATGAATTCAACTTGAAGGTGAGAGCATGTATGAGCTTGGCTCGGGAGCTTTTGCAATATCTGATAGTTATATGCGGTATCTTCGAAAATTACTAGTAATTTGCTTCTTTAAAACAAAAGTCCAAAAATAATGAATACACTAATCTTTTCGTGTTTGTAACAGAAGATCATACTGATCCTCACACGTGACATTTATTTCGACAAGTACCACGAATTGAAGAAAGCTCCAACTCTTATCATCATCTTCATCTGCTTCAGCTTCAGCTGGTATGCCCTGTTTCCCATATGCAAGCACATGCTCGTCACTTGCATACAGATACCATGACGGACCTAGGCGGCTTCCCAGGCCTGCGGGCATGCTGACAGCGGAGATTGTCGACGAGCAGGACGTCCCCTTTCTCCCACGCGACGTTGATGGCGTTGTCCTCCAGGATACGGTTGTACGCCTCCGCCACATCTGCCGGTATCGGCGTCCCGTCGCCGTAGTAGATGGTCATGTCCCGCTCGCTGGACTCGTATCCAAGGAGGGTGTTGAACATGACCTCGTGGCCGTTGTATTCCCTGATCGGATTCATGGGGCCGTACACGAAGTCGACGGTGCCGTCCTCGTTGAAGCGCACAGACGTGCAGGGGAGCTTCTCCATGGCCCTGCAAAGCAGAGGTTTTGTTGAGCGATGAAGGGACGGATGGATTAATCTGAAGAAAGAATTAGCATCAAGTGGGTAGTTTGGTTGATGATTTCATTGATTCGCGCACCTCTTGCGAGCTTCTTCTTCGTCCTCGGTCTTGAGCAGCCTATGCCATGTCTTGCGTCCAGGGACAGGCACCTCTTCATCCCCGCTCTTGTCGGCGTTCTTCATGTGCTGCACAGGCATAATCCCAATGGTCCTCAGGTTCTCCACAACCTCAGGGATCTCCTCCTGCATCTGCCTCACGATCACGTCGCTCCTTAGTATCGGCGTCTCGCCGGCCTCACTGGCGGGCTGGGCGCAGTGGAAGAACACCTTCTTGCAGGAGTCCTTGATCAGGGCCATCTCGTGGTGGAACGGGATGAACTCGTTGAGCGGCGCCTCGTTGGCGGTGAACACACGGTGGCCGCGCTTGACGCGGTTGGCGGCGCCCTCGTAAGGGTGCTCCTCCCACCCAAACGACTCCACGACTTTCGAGAAGTCGTTCACGGCGTAGACGGCGAACCCGCGGAATAGGATCGCGCCGTGCTTGTACAGGAGCTCGTGCAGGGAGTGGAGGTTGGCGGTCACGAAGGAGACGAGGTCGTCGGCGGAGGCGGCGTTGGTTGGGTCGGCGGGGAGGAATGTCTTGGGGAAGACGAGGCCGTCGACGATGCTCTCGTTCTTTAGCTTTCCCTCGACTAGGCCGGAGAGACCGTCTTTACCGTTCTCGGCGAACCCCATCGCTAGCTAATCTAGGTACGGTGCTGTGGTGCAGAGAGCGGCAGGTGCTGGCTAGCTAGTGTCTCTCGATGGTGTTTGCGTGGCGATGAACGGAATAGCGATTCAGTGGCTTGTTAAATAGGCGCCACGGTGGTAATTTGTGATAAAATATCGAACGAGGGGTGGGGAGCTAGGAGCGGGTTGGTACGAGGAGATTCAACACAAATGAGTTGGTAGAGAGGAGTGGAGGTTCCAATTCACTGAAATAGAACAATACCAGACTGAGGCGGACATGTCGGTGACTCGGTGGTAGGTTCAACAAGATCAAGCAGTTCAGGTCTCACCACGAGGACCACGATGCAACACGCCCCTACCAGGGACTCCACTCGCGGCTCAATGATACATAACCCGACCCCCACCATTGGCAGGGACACACTCGCTAGGTAGTAGGTATCACCTCCCTCACCTCATTGAGCCGGCTTGTGTTGAGGAAGCCTCTTGTTGAAACGAGATTTGGAACAATGAAGGGGATTCAATTCCTTACAAGTCTCTTCCTCAAAAAAAAAAAAAATTGCTTACAAGTCTAGTTGCAGTCCTCGACTTCCTCTTTCTATGGAATTTCATGTTGTTGTGACGTCTCCTTTTTGTGTGATTCCATGAAGCCGTAACTTCTCCTTATTCCATGTAAATTGCATTGTATTGCTATATGCAAGCACAAGAACTAGCTACATGATGACTTCCCCTTTCTACCTTCCCCTTTTGTCTATTACATCTTCTACACTGATGATGCATGTGGGTCTTCCCTAGTAATTACTCATGATCTAAGTGCAATGTGATTCCACTCATCATGATCTCTGCTTCTCTATCACATATAATGATCTAACTCTCCACTTCCCTTATGTGTGTCATCACATAAATTTGAACCCCATTTTTACCTCTATGTGCTTGTGTTGTATCAAGGTGGCGATGTGGAGAACATATTATATGGGCTCGATTCTCCTACCATACACTCTTGTCCTCTATTTCACAATTGTGGACTAGTTATTGACCTTCTATTTGAACCCTGGCCTAAAGCCGACGTGAGCTTCACTAAATGCAAGCCCTAAGAAGATAAATGTGCTTTCTCCACTTGCTTGTTGGTTAGAAAAGTGGATGCACATAAGCGCAGTAGAGAAAGAGTGAGATATGAGCATACACCAAACAATTATATTAGATTTATGTAGTTCACCTAAGATGGGATACTCCATCAATGATGCCAATTTCTTCACTAGAACAAATTATGGTTACATAAAGCAAACATATGTGCATGCAAAAACATATAGTAATAGATAATGTGATACTTAAACACTAATCAGAACAAGCTTATTTGTAGGAACAAAATATTGGATCCAAGTACAAGCTGGACAACCTAAAAATGAGATTACAAAAGTACCTAAATTATTAATCCAATTCACAAATTTCATTTCGGTCACGGGTGTTTCCATGAACCCCCGAAGATGGTGGGAAGATATTAAAGTGGAACTCGATACCACAAATGGATTAGGAAGGCATATCAAATAAACTCCACTTGCTACTGCTAAGTGCCCCCAATCGGACTATTATTAGCTATCAACATTGAGCAAGTCCAGACAATGTTTGTACTTTCTCCTAGGAACTACTTTGGTGAGGATACATGCTAGATTATTTGTTGTTCCAACCTTCTTTGCCTTGATCCTCTTCTCTATGCTGATGAAATCATATCTAACATGACTGTTTATGGTTCAATCATAATGCACTTCATCCTTTGCCAAACATATAGCACTCAATCTACCACAAAATATTATTGCTTGATCTTGTTGAAATCCAAGATCATTGATGTTCCCTTTCCATCATATTCCTTCCTTAGCAGCTTTCGTTAGAGCCATGTACTCTACCTCTATCATCGATAATGTGACCGAGGGTTGTAGTATAGCCTTCCAACTGAGACCTAGTCTGTCATTGATATCCTCCCATATAGATATCTAACATAAATTTACTTGGATCTTCTTTGTACCATATATATTCATTGTGTGATTAGGAAATTGAAATTTTATTTTCTTAGCCTTTTTATTTTTTAAGAATTGTTGTCGGGTGAGTTTTTCTGTGATAAAACTCATTAGATGAAGTACTCTATACATCCACATACCATATCCAAAAACTATGAAAATTTAGTTGTTGTCTAAAATGAAGTTTTCAAGCAATAGCTAAATATTCAATCAAATTGCATGTAATTGTAAGGCTCCTAAAACTGCTTAAGGAGCCGAATAAGATTAATTATCATAATTGAATGCTTAGAGCTAATATAACCTTGTTATATGCTTTGAAATCATAATACAAGCTTGATTTTCAAATTTGGTCCAATTTGGACACTGTTTCAGCAAGTTATGCAATTTTATGCACATTTTGGACTTTTCTGCAATTTAGCCAATTGAGAGGTTTTCTTTGCAATTTATCACTTTCATTATGTTCCTTGTATATTATCTCATCATTATTGAGATTTTTGAGCCATGTGGCACCTATTTAAACCTTGGTTTGAAGGTGTTTTCACCAAGGGTATTTTAGGGTTTACCCCGTCATTGATGAGCTACCTTTAGTAGCTATCAACTAATGAATTATTTGATTGACTGGAAAATTTGACAAAGGAAAGCTAAGTAGGTCTATACATATGGTGGAGGAGCTTCTTGTGTGTGTTCTTGTATATTCTTAATTAATTAAGGCCATGGACACTTGGATAGATACTAGAACTTCAACTTTTTCTTTTTCTTTACCTTAAAGTTCCATATACTTATCCCCAAGCACCAAAATGAGCCATTTTCTCTCCACCACTTCCCTCCTTCTCCCAACCTCATTCTCCCTCTGTGCTTCTACGAATTTTTCTATCCAAGGAAGAAGAAAGTGGGGATCTTCTTAGAAAAAGGATATAGGGTTGCAATTGACTTCATTTTAGGGTTGAAAAAGCTTCCTTCTAGTGATCTTGACCTAAAAAAGTAAGAATTCCCTTCTTTCCTCCATTTATTTCTTTGTTATCCTTTCTCCTAGCTTTCTCCAGGTCGAAACCTTATTGTTCCATGGTAGAAATTTCTCTAAAGATCTAAAACCCTACCATTCTTGCTCCTTATGCTTAGGGTTTGCTCATTTGATGAATAAAGGTGCTAGATGGACAAATTCATAGCTTATTCTTAGATTTTATACCCTACCTGCTCAAGATTTTTTTTTTTGGGGTTTCATCTTCTCAATACAGGCAATTTTTATAACTTACTCCACGTTTATTGCTTACCATAAGCTTGCTAGCTCATGTTCTTTCTTGAAAATGATGATTCATGCACTAAAAAGCTATGCTTGACTTGGATTTCAATTTTTATAATGTTCCCTATTTTTATTTCAGTTCTAGATGAACTTGTTATCATGTGTACATTATTCCTAAGGTATAATTTGACTTGGATCAGGTTGGTTTGACAACCTATGGTGCTAAGCACCTATCAACCAATGGTCAATTTTAGGGTTTAAAGTTGATTTCTTCTATAAACCGACAACCTATGGTCACCCCTTAGGTTAGGTTTTAGATCAATTAGAAGTTTAATGATCAATCATAAATTACCCTAATAATATTATCAATCAATGATGATATTAGCTTAAGATTTGATGTTGATTAATGAATATAGTGTTGATCTAACAACCTATGGTGACTTATTGGTCACTAATGATGGTGGATCAGGTCTCTACAACCTATGGTGAGTTAAGAATTGTAGTTGTAGCATCAATTATGCCTTAGACCAATGGTTTCTTAGGTCACTTGATGCAATGGTCAGACCTATATTGTAATTGATGGTTTTAACATATGAACTTGACCCAATGGTCAGGATCTAATGTTTATTCCTCTAATAAAGTGGAATGATGGCTAATGTAATATGTTGGACCTAATAATGTGATTTAGAGGGTTTCCTTTATATGATCAACTTAAGGAGCTTACTTGTTGACAATGGATAGCTTGTTCTAAATGAACAGTCGATTGAGGGTTTTACCCTACTTTCAATGGAACTTTTTATGTTGTTAATCAAGGGATTCCTAGGGTTATATGGTGACTCTTTCTGGATAACAAATCAAGGACTTCATAGGTGGTTTCCAAGGTGTTTACTTATGTAAACAACCAATGGTCTTACCTTTTAAACATCCAATGGATCTGGGTGACATTGTGGTATGGTGATACAGGTTGAATGATGATGGAACAAATGGAGGGTTACCCTTAATAAGGTAGTATTACCTATTCACTCATATGAATAGAAGGTATGATAACTATATTGTGTTGATATGTAACCCTAATGAGTTATAGCTTGTTATACCTAGCTTTAATATAACTAAATGATGATAATTGGGTATGAATAGTCCTTAAATGACTAATACAATCATGGAGTACTTTGTTATTGTTGTTGAAATCTTAGTATGCTATATCCCGATGGTTACACCTTGATTTATGTGTGGGTTCATACTTGAGAATAGTATGTAATGTGATTATGAGGCTTCACCTTATGCATCCATGATCCAATGGGAATGTCGTGAGTTAGGGTTTGGGTATAAGTACTGATTAGTAACATTGAAATAATTTATCATGTTGAACCTAACTCTAATGCAAATAGATAAAGATGAGTATTCATGTTTAAAATTATTATATGATATAATGATGGTGGAATAACCTCCTTAACATGATCATAACCTTAATGTGGTAATTGTTGGTTATCATAGCCACATGGTTGATACTTTCTTATGCTAAACATGTGCATTATGAATATGATGAGTGTTAATCATACCTAGGTTCCTTGCAAGTTGATGTAATAAAGGAATGTTCTTAATGTTTATATAATCCTACTATGATTGTTTATAAATATCTCCTAGCTCATTAATGCTATATTGTGTTGATCTTGTGTATTATATATTTATATGTAAGTGATGTTGTTGAACCTTGTTATAAGGCATGCAAAGATAATGATGATCTTGTAGGGAATAGTATGATGGTCTTAATGACCTTTGGGCATGGTTGAGCCCTGAATGAGGTGTAATACTCTTGTGTTGATAAGGGTTAATACCCTGTGATATTGTGAAAAGGATTTTATATCCTGTGATAGTATCATGGTCTTAATGACCTTTGGGCATGGTTGAGCCCTGAATGAGGTGTAATCCTCTTATGTTGATAAGGGTTGATACCTTATGATATTGTTAAAAGGATTTATATCTTGTGATAGTATGATGACTAGTGTGGTCTCATGAATGGCAAGTGAATAGTACCATGTGATGATGAGATAAGAAATTATGTTTCACGTGTTTTATATCTTTTCAAAGTTGTGATGTTTATATGCTTGCTAGAAGTGAATTAGGGTTTGTATGTCCACTCGTTTGATGCAACCTTAATTCACCCAATTGGCATAACTAATCAAGTGCAATTCTAATCAAGTGAATTAGGGTTTGTATGTCCACTTATATGTTTGAATTGAGATATTCAGTATTTTGAAATATATATGGGTCTTTAAGATTTGTTGTACTCTATGCATTTGTAGCATTTATTGATTACATTCTTTGTACCAAGTAGACTAGAAATGATCTTTGAATGAGATTTTCTAAGTGGATAAGTTTTCTTCCACACATTTGAGATGAATAGGAGTTGAGTAATCATGAGTAGCTCTTGGCTTCAGGACTGCAGGTTCGGCCTAGTCTGGCTGACATGATGCATTACTGGGATCTAATGACTCCTATTAGTAACATAACAATATTAAATTCTGGATAGACTAGATCCAAAAGAAACCCCTCTTGGTGGTTCCTCTTTGCTTCGAGAAGAGTGTCCATCTTGTGTCTTGTCTTTCTCGGGACACAGCATTCAGGTGGATCTCATACCACTTGATATACATGGTTTCGATGTTATCCTTGGGATGGATACCCTAGAGAAGTATAAGGTTGTCTTGGACTGTGGTTCCAAGCAGGCGGTGTTTGATGTTGCTGAAGAGAAGAGGATCTTCCAGGGAGATAGGAAGATTCTTCCGACGTGTCTGGTGTCAGCTATGGTGGCATATAGGTTGTTGCGACAAGGATGTGAGGCGTTCTTAGCTCACGTGGTGGATACCGTTGTGGATACCAAGGCGAAAGGCCTTAACCTTGAAGAAGTGTCTGTGGTCCGAGAGTTTGCAGATGTGTTTCCCTAGGAGTTTCCTGGTGTTCCTCCACCCCGAGAGGTCGATTTTGAGATCAATCTGGTTCTGGGAACGCAGCCGATTGCACAGACACCTTATAGGATGGCTCCAGCAGAGATGGTAGAGTTGAAGAAGCAGTTACAAGAGTTGTTGGAGAAAGGTTTCATCCAACCGAGCACGTCCCCATGGGGTGCTCCCGTGTTGTTCGTTAAGAAGAAGGATGGTTCGATGCGGTTGTGTATAGATTACCGACAGTTGAACAAGGTCACGATCAAGAATAAGTACCCGTTGCCGAGGATAGACGACATGTTTGATCAGTTGCGTGGTGCTACAGTGTTTTCGAAGATCGATCTACGGTCTGGATATCATCAGTTGAGGATAAAGGCGGATGACATACCAAAGTCAGCCTTTAGGACGAGGTATGGTCATTTTGAGTTTGTGGTTATGCCGTTTGGGTTAACCAATGCACCTGCTGCTTTCATGGACCTGATGAACAGAGTGTTTCGTCCGTTCTTAGATCAGTTTGTTGTAGTTTTTATAGACGACATCTTGATCTATAGTCGGAACCGGCTAGAGCATGAGCAACATCTTCGTCAAGCGTTGACTCTCCTTCGTCAACATCAGTTGTATGCTAAGTTTAGTAAGTGTGAGTTCTGGTTGGATGAAGTGACTTTCTTAGGTCATGTGATATCTGCTGAAGGAGTCAAAGTAGATCCGAAGAAAGTGGAATCCGTTGTGGATTGGGAACAGCTGAAGATGCCGACGGAAGTTCATAGTTTCCTTGGTCTAGCAGGATACTACCGGAGGTTTATCAAGGACTTCAGTTCGATAGCTCTACCGATGACGAAGTTGACTAGGAAGGATGTACCTTTTGTTTGGGATGATCGATGTCAGCAAGCTTTCCAAAGTTTGAAGGAAAAGCTAACCAGTGCTCCAGTGTTGATCTTGCCAGAATCTGGAAAAGGCTATGTTGTTTTCTGTGATGCGTCCAAGAAAGGTTTGGGTTGTGTGCTGATGCAGGAGGATCATGTGGTTTCTTTTGCTTCGCGACAACTTAAGAAACATGAGGAGAACTATCCGACCCATGATTTGGAGCTGGCAGCAGTGGTTCATGCGTTAAAGATTTGGAGACACTATCTTTATGGGGAAGTGTGTCAGATCTTTACAGATCACAAGAATCTGAAGTACATCTTCTCATAGCAAGAGTTGAATATGCGACAGCGTCGGTGGATGGAGTTGATCAATGATTATGATTGCACTATCGAGTATCATCCTGGTAAGGCGAATGTGGTAGCGGACGCGCTTAGCAGAAAGTCTTCTACTCCCAAGAAGGCACAGATGAGTTCCTTGGTATGCCATAGGCGGGACATGTTAGTCTCCTTACGGCAAATGAACGTGCAGATGGAGGTTTCCCTGTTAGCTGGACTTTTAGCACAGATGCAAATTAAGCCTACATTGAGACAGCAGATCAAAGATGCACAGCAAACGGATGATACAGTACAGCTAATCAGATCAGAGTTTGGCAGCGAAAAGCGTGATGGGTTCCATGAGTCCGAGGATGGAGTGGTTTGCTATCATAATAGGATGGTGGTTCCAGATGCTGATAATATGAGGAAGTTGGTGCTCGAGGAAGCACACACGTCGATGTATGCTATGCATCCAGGCGTCACCAAAATGTATCATAGTCTGAAGGACTTGTATTGGTGGCCCAGCCTGAAGAAAGATGTAGCTGAGTTTGTGGCTAGGTGTGCGGTGTGTCAGCAAGTCAAGGCTGAGCATCAAAAGCTGGCAGGTACGTTGCAACCTTTGCCTATACCACAGTAGAAATGGGATCATATAACCATGGATTTCGTAGTTGGTCTACCCAGGACAACTAGGAATCATGATTCCATTTGGGTGATAGTGGACAGATTGACGAAGTCTGCCCATTTCATACCTGTGAAAACCACGTATACAGCTGAGAAGCTCGCTCGAGTATATGTGGATGAGATAGTTCGTTTGCATGGTGTGCCAGCGACGATAGTTTCTGACAGAGGTCCTCAGTTTACGAGTCGTTTCTGGGAGCAGTTGCACGAGGCGTTGGGAACGCAGTTGAAGTTCAGTATCGCTTTCCACCCACAGACAGATGGACAGTCTGAGAGGACTATTCAGACTTTGGAAGATCTCCTTCGTGCTTGTGTTTTGCAGTTCCTAGGCAGTTGGGACGTACATCTCAGTTTGATAGAGTTTTCCTACAACAATAGCGATCAGCGGAGCATTGACATGGCTCCTTATGAGGCCTTGTATGGAAGGAAGTGCAGATCTCCTTTGTGTTGGTATGAATCAGGTGAATATCAGCTTTTGGGTCCTGAGTTAGTACAGCAGATGACAGAAAAGATCAAGGTGATACAACAACAGTTGAAAGCGGCTCAAGACAGGCAGAAGTCTTATGCAGACAATCGCCGACGACCTTTGGAATTCCAGGTGGGAGACAAGGTTTACCTTAAAGTCTCTCAGTGGAAAGGTGTGCTGAGGTTTGGACGGAAAGGTAAGTTAGCTCCCAGATATATGGGGCCTTACCCAGTCTTAGCACGTGTTGGCAAAGTGGCTTACGAGTTAGAGTTGCCTCCAGAGTTGCACAGGTTACATCCAGTGTTCCATGTCAGTATGCTGAAGAAAAGCCATCTGGATACAGGGACAGTGATACAGCCAGTTGAGGTTGAGCTTGACAGAGATGTGACTTATGAAGAGGGTCCTATGATGATCCTTGACAGAAGAGTCAAGAAGCTGAAGAGGAAGGATTTGGTTCTTATGAAGGTTCTTTGGCATCACCGTGGCATTGAGGAAGCCACGTGGGAGCTCGAGGAAGAGATGAGGAGGAAGTATCCCTCGCTTTTCTCTTCGGATTTCGAGGACGAAATCCTTTTGTAGAGGTTTATGGCTGTAAGGACCCTGACCTGCGTTTAGGGTTTACCCTGTTTGTTTTGCTTAACCTTAGTGGTTTGATGCTCGCTAATCACCTTTGAGTGGTGATTAGGGTTTTGTTGAGCTTTGTTGAGAGTTCGAGGGGCTACTTGCAAATAACCCAAGTTTAGGGTTTTGTGGGCAAGTTTTCCATCTTGTGAGATGTTTTCCCCTCTTTGCTTCCTCTAGGGTTGAGAGGAAGGCTTGGGCTTGTTGTTTGAGTCCTTTGGGCCTAAGTTGAGCTTGTTTGGGCCTTGGGGTTCCTTGTTTGGGCTTGCTTGAGCCTTGTGTTGCCCAGGGCAGGTGGTGTGTCGCCCAGCAGGCTGGTGTGTCGCCCAGCAGAGCTGCTGCCTGTGTCGCCCATGATGCTTGATCTGGTGTAGTGGACCCTTGGTGCATGTTTTGGACAAGTGTCTCTTGCCTTGCTAGTGTGTTGGCTGGAACCCTAGGACAAGTGTCCCTTGGGTGGGCGACACATAGCATGGTTGTACCTTGGTTTCTCCTCCCCTTCTTCCTATATAGGTAGCTCTTTTCCTTGCCTTAGTCTCCTTTGGTCTTTTGGTCTCCCCTCCACCCTTGGTGCACGATACCCCTCTCCATCTTGCTTGTGTTGGCCAATACACTTCCCTGGAGCTGAAGAGGTGGCCGATACACCTTCCTGGAGCAGCTTGGTGGACGATAGCTTTGGACCTTGGAGTGCTTTGGAGCTCGGAGCTTAAGGGGGGTTGCATAGCTTCTAACCCTAACTCCTTTACTTCTTGCTTGATCTTATGCATGTTAGTGGACTAGCTTAGCTCCTTGCTTTTATACCTTGCTAGTGTACTCTGGTGGCCGATATCCCCCTTAGGGTTTAGGGTTTCCTTGAGCACCTTTGCTTTCTAGGGTTTGAAGTCTCTGGTGTTGGGGGTAGGTGATGACCTAGGGTTGGGCGATACCCCCCCTTCCTTGTGAGTGTGTTGAGCGACACACTTGCCCTTATGTTGAACGATATGATGCTTTAGGGTTTGAGTTCCTTGAGTTGGAGGTCGATAGGTTGACCTAGCTAGTGTGTTGGCCGACATGGTGACCTTGGTGGGGGATACCCTAATGGCCGATAGCCATGTTGGGCGATAGTCATGATGGGCGATACCCTACCCATGTTGGCCGATATAGTTGATGGTCTGGTTGGCCGATATGATGGGAGACATAGTGATGTCCCTTGTGTTTTGGTTAGTACCTTGGTGGACGATACTCTCTCTCTCTCTCTCTCACCCTCTCTCTTGATGGGCGACATGCCTTGTGCTTCATGGCCGATAGGGTTAGTAGCATGTTGGACGATACCCTTACCCATGATGGGCGATAGGGAGAGCTTAGTGTGATGGCCGATAGCCTTGGTGGCCGATAGTCCAGTTGAACGATACCCTACCCTATTAGCTAGTATGTAGGCCGATAGAGTTAGTAATGGGTGATGGCCGATAGGGTTTAGGATGGTGGTCGATACCCATGCTGAATAGATAGGTTTAAGTGAGGTTTGTGAAGTTTTAGTGAGGGTTTGAGGTGCTTTGGTGATGGCCCCTCATGTGATGGAAATAATTAGCTAATTAACCAAGGAAATGATGGTGATATTTATCATCAAACATGATGCTAATGATAGTAATGTATATGTTGATATCCCTCATGTATTAGGTGCATGATGTGACCTTTATGCTTAATTATTAATAATAATGAAGGTGACGATAACTACTTTAGTAGTTTGTTTAATGATGATAATGATGGTAATAAAGATGCTAAGTGACAGTTATGTTAAAGGTTGCTTCATGATAAAGATGAAAACAGTTGATGGCGATAATAATGATTTTGACAATAACAGTGTTGGTTCTATATACTCAACATGATCTCCATATGCCTCGATTGTTTGTGTAATCCTGAGATTTAGAGTAAGCATCAGTATGGTTGATAATGATGTAACTAATATACCTGGTTACCAAATAGGTGTCACATTGATAAGTACAATATCTTGAATGATATTTCATGATAGTGAGCATATTCCTTATGTTGAATCTACGATTATTGTGTACTCTAACCTTGCAGGTGATGTCGTAGCCATAAAAGGGCTATGTGACATATGTAATGAGTAACATTGCTTTGATAATTGCCCTATAAGATTGTGTATGTGATGTGTTGGTCCCTTGATGATGATGTGAGCCTTAAGAGGCAGTGATAGTGCATGATGAAGGATTGAGATCCTGCGGTATGTGATGATCCTTGAGATGGATCTGGATGGTTGGCAAAAGGCCAAGTGGTAACATGTGATGTTGGATCCTTAAGATGGATCAGGTTGATATAATTAGACCATCATGTAATGTTCTTTACTTTCTGTTATATCTTGCATGTTATACAACTTGGTTGAATCATGCAATACATCTAAAAGATACTAATTAATCACAGTGAAATATATCATATAGTTTGCCCTGGCCATAGATCCATCATCGTCAGGACTTGGTGATGGTGAAACGGGTTTTCCTACGGGTTAACCTGGAAGCGCATATTGTTGAATATGTGTAGGTTGCTCCTAGCCTGAAAATGAGGAGGTAAGAGTGTAACTTCGGTTGCAGACTCAGATATGTGTTTAGAGCATGGTGAACATGCCCATGGCTCAGGATATGTGATGTATGGAGCATGAATGCATTCATGGCTCAGAGCACGGTGATCATCCCCATGGCTCAGTTTTACTAGCGTCGTGACCTGTACCAAGGCGGGCTAGAGAATGGGTAGCCTATGGAGCTAACCCTGTGGCTTAGACCACTTCAGCATGTGACTGCGGTCCTGCTTGTGTTGTACTCATGTACTGACCATGAGGTGGGAGGTCGTGGAGTCCGGCTCTTCCATTGTCCTTGTATGGCACCGGCTTGGGTTTCGTAACCGAAGGTTGGATTTGAACGGTACGGTTCAAATCCTCAGGGCATAATAAAACGTAATACAGCCGTTTAGTATTTACTGATCAAATCAAACACGAAACATTGGTTGAGGCCTTGTTTGTGTAATATCTCTGTTATATCTTGCAGGTCATGTGGTAATCTGTTTTATCTTGATAATCAGGTTATGTGACATTATATTCTGTTCTAATAATCCTGTTACATGTTGATATACCTTATCTTGATAATCATATTATTTTGAAGGACATTTGGTTATAAGTTTAGTACAGCTAGTATGTTTGTCGGTAAGAATGATCTTGCTACATATATATATAACTGCTCCTGATATATCTGCTCATGTTATGACTGCTGTTATAGCTATCTTGCTGAGGTTCTGTGGTTGCGGTGGGGAGCTATGTTTCCTGCTGGGACAATTGTTCAATTGTATCACCCCGCTGGTTTTCACCCTTTTTAGGTGGTCGAGGTAGACGTGGTCGTGGTTGTGGTGTTGCGGACGAGCAGCTTGAGGAGCAGTAGAAGGCAAGTGTTAGACATGCTGCTGTTTTGGATGTTTTGTAGTAGAGTCTAGAGTCATCCCTGTACTCTCAGGTCCTTGGCAGTGTTTTGACGTTGTTTCACGATGATCGTTCGATGATATCTGTATATCCTGCTGTTGGCCGGTTGTGGGCCTTTATGTATATATGAACAGGTGGTGAACTCATGTGATGGATGGACAGCTGATCCTGAGCTGTGGATACGTGTCAGATCTTGTGTATGTACATAATTATATTACATGTTTCTGTGCAGGATGAGGACTGGAAAGTAATAGTTTCACCGTTTATCAGTTTTCCGCAATCGGTTTTATTTAACCCGTGTTTTGATAATCTGTGGTTATGGTGTTTTCCGCACGTTTTCGCGTAACACCTCGTTATCTGTGTGATAATGGGATGTGTTTCCACATTAATAATCTGATCCAACCATCTCAATTCATAGGGCTCAATATGTACTATTGTTTTATATTACCTCTGAGTCACAAAAGAGAATTCACCATGTTGTTTTGAATATTACTATTGTGCTACTCAAATAGTAAAGCAGTCATGAGTTGGAAGACTAGATTCAACAACAATTTACAATACTACTCACGACATCCCCACTGCATCATGGATGCATAAGGTGAAGCATTACCATCACATTCTATATTATTCTCAAGTATGAACCCACACATAATACGAGAGATATCATTTACATCACATTTCAATTGAGATACTGCATATAATGTTAGCGACTCGTGTGACATGAATACGAGAGATATCATTTACACACGATGAGTTTCACCATTTGAGGTCAAGAATGCTTTGAAAAAGATGAAAATGAGAAAGGCATGCAGACCAGACAATATTCCCATTGATGTATGGAAGAGTATGGGGGATGAGGGAGTTACATGATTAAAAAATTTCTGTAACAAGATTATGAAGACCGAGAAGATGCCGGATGAGTGGAGAAATAGTATTATAGTCCCAATCTACAAGAACAAAGGTGACGTTTAGAGTTGTACAAACTATAGAGGTATCAAGTTGATGAGTCACACGATGAAGCTTTGGGAGAGGATTATTGAGCAGAGGTTAAGATCTATAACACAGGTATCAAACAACCAATTTGGTTTCATGCCTGGAAGATCAACAACAGAGGCTATTTTTTTTATAAGGCGGCTTATGGAGAAGTATAGACAAAGCAAAAGAGATCTTCATATGGTATTTATCGATCTAGAGAAGGCTTATGATCGAGTACCCAGAGAAGTGTTATGGATGGTTTTGGAGAAAAAGGGTGTGCCTATCCAATACATTGACTTGATCAAAGACATGTATGATAGCTCTACTGCAAGTGTCAAGACTCCTGGAGGAGAGACACCAACTTTTCCTATTACAGTTGGGGTACACCAAGGATCCACACTCAGCCCATATCTATTCGTTCTGGTTATGGATGAGTTAACAAAGAATGTTCAGGATGATATTCCTTGGTGTATGTTATTTGCTGATGATATTGTTTTGATTGATGAAACAAAAGATGGATTGAATGATAAAGTTGAATGTTGGAGAAAGGCATTGGAATCAAATGGATTGATGATTAACAGGAGAAAAACTGAGTATATGCATTGCAATTTCAGCCAATCTCGCAGTGTGAATGATGGAGCCAAGTTGGACGGAGTATATATACCAAAATGTGACAAATTTCGTTACTTAGGTTCTATTATTCAAATAGACTGGGATGTCCAAAATGATGTTTGTCACCGGATCACTGCAGGATGGTTGAAATGGAGGAGTGCAACTGGAGTTTTATGCGATTAGAAGATCCCTCTCAGGTTAAAAAGTAAGTTTTATAGAACAGCTATACGACCAGCCATGCTCTATGGGAGTGAATGTTGGGCGGTGAAGAAACAAGGTCTCAACAAGATGAACGTGGCCGAAATGCGTATGCTGAGATGGATGTGTGGGAAGACAAGAAAAGATCGTTTGAGAAATGACTATATCAGGAATAAAGTGGGGGTGGCGAGCATTGAGGACAAGTTGCGTGAGGGCCGACTCAGATGGTACAGACATGTGCAACGCAGACCTACTAGTGCGCCTATACGAAGCAATGCTATTGAGCCAAACACTATAAATAGAAGAAGAGGAAGACCTAAATTAACATGGGATGAGCTTATAAAGAGAAATTTTGAATCTCTACATCTCAATCAGAATATGACCCATGATAGAGCTGAATGGAAACGAAGGATCCATGTAGCCGACCCCAACATAGTTGGGATTGAGGCTTAGATGATGATGATGATGATGATGATGAACCCACACATAATTCAAGGTGTAACCATTAGGTTATAACATACTAGGGTTTCAACAACAGTACTAACAGAGTACTCCATGATTGTATTAGTCATTCAAGGACTATTCATACCCAATTACCATCACTTAGTTATATTAAAGCTAGGTATAACAAGCTATACCTCATTAGGGTTACATATCAATACGATATGGTTATAATCCCTTCTATTCATATGAGTGAATAGGTAAGACTACCTTATTCAGGATAACCCTTCATTTGTTCCATCATCATTCAACCCATATCACCATACCATAATTGTACGATACTAAGATGGATTACTGGTATGAATGACTACAACTATCAAACACCTTTAATTATCACATTGCTTGCACATCTACACTGAAATCATATGTAGAACCAATTTACATCCCTTAATATACCTTCAAAAAATTATACTTCTAAAAACAAATTCACATATTACTAAAAGCCATTGTTTTCTCTCATCTCTCTCCTCATTCACTACTACTTACTTTTTTCTACTTATCCTTCTCATTTTAATCATGTAGATTAAACATTCCTAAATTTGAAACATACAAGGTACAAATAGATTATTCATCATTCTTGCTATCACTGCAAGAATTTATCTCATATCGCACTTCACTCATATTGTATTTCTCCTTTTATTCAAAACACACTTGTTACATTTCAAATTTATATCTTACTCTTTGCTCCAAATCATTTCCATATTGTTTATCTACCTTTCCGATTATCTACCTTTAAACCCTGGATTACTATCAGTGCTAGCTTATTTCTCTTAGTGCAAATCTCAAGATCTTGTTTTATAGAGATGCTAGTATTCAAGGTCAAATCACTAGTGACAACACTTGAATTACTACAACTCTAAACATTCTAGGGTTTGGTCCTTATCAGTACCATGACATTATTGTGATGTGACGTTGCTCCCTTAATTTGGAAGTCAAACTTTCGATCTCACAAGTTTTACTAAAGTCTTATTTATCTTATCGATTGAATTTTCTCTCTTACTTGGCCATTCAGATAGATTACATTCTCAATTACCCTGCTAGGGTTTCATCATCATATTATGTGTCATTATTACATTCACTAGATGTCTCTACCATGCATCATGTATGATTCATTATCTTATCACATCATTCCCACATTGCTCTCATTAAGGAAGATATGAAAGAGAAGATGATTTTGAGACTTAGAATTCTTATTTTCAAACATTCATTAATACATTTCTCATATGTAGGTTTAATTAATTATCAACAAGGATACTTGACTAATTAGCACTTTATTGAATCTTGCAACCTCTTTCTTTTATAATCTATATTACTCCATTATGTTTCAAACCCTTCTTTACTTTCCATAATCCCCTTACCATATACTACTATTCCACATGTCATCTTTAACTTCTAATTTTATCTTATGATCATGTTGCTTCTTTTATGTGTATGATCATGTATACCATGTTGTATATATTTCTTTTTATCCTTCTATTAATATGAAGTTGAAATTTTAAATCAATAATCTCTCTACTAGTTTTACCACATGTTTAATACATTACATATCCTTCATTTTAAATCAAACGGCTCATGCATGGGTGAAACATAGTTTCTCTTTCAATCAAGTTTTTCCTTCCTGAATATAGTCTACCTTTGTATGACTTATTCATTTATTTAGCTACACTTTTGTTCTTCTTTTAAAAACTAGTTTGTTGTTCTATAGAGACTTTGAATCCAAAGGAAGTAAGGATGAATGTATTAAACTTATTAATAAAGGTATACATTCCGTGCTCTCAATTATATCATAACCCTCATTACTAAATCAAGCTCATAGTTTCCAACATTTATCTTTGTTTTAACTTAGTTTCTTATCCTAGTCTTATGATTTACATGCTCATTTAGTTCTCTTCACTTTAACTCTTCTGAAGACTCTTCACTTCTATGTATTTATTGTATACTTAGCTCTGTTCTTCTATTTTCCCTTTGCTTTGGAGTACATAAAAACATTGTACTTGGTTATATAATCCATTCCTCATGATTGATTCTTACTATCTTGGCCCCTTACATATTTTTCTCATATTTTTCCCATATTTCATATTTAGAGTTCATATAATACTAATAATTAAACTTAATCTGAACCTTATGTCATGTTCCTTTATTCCCAATTAAGGATTTCTCATATGAGGCCCCAAAGTTGGATCTCAGATATCAATTCCAACGGATTCTTAGTTATCCCAATCTTTTGTTGGTAGATGAAAGTTTTTAAGCATACTACAGGCGATAAAAGAGTGTGTAGCACCCGGGTCAACCAGAACAGATATAAAGCAAGAAGAAGACATATCAGAATGAAATAACTCCATCTGACCTGTCACCACTCGCGGGTTGACTATCGCCTCTGGCTGATTCATGGCGTAGAATCGAGCCGTAGCTTGCTGTCCACGACCTCTGCTCCCTTGAGCAGACGATCCAGCTTGAGACGCTTGACCGCGTCCTCGTCCTCTGCTACCACTAGGCTGTGGTCTCTCAGACTTCTGGAAACTCTGCCTCGGTTGCTACGTCACTTCAACATCTCTATTCGGGCAATTGAACTTCCAATGCCCGACTTGCCCACAGAGATGACATGCTCTATTGTCAACTTGTGGCCTAGATGGCCCTGTTACTGCCACCGAAGCTGAACTGTGCGCCTTAGATGGTGAAGAAACATAACCTTTTCCCTTACTCGGAGACCATTGAGATGGTACACCAGAACTTTTTATCACTGACGGTGCTGAAAATCTGGGCTTCTTGAAGCCACCAAACCTTCGTCCTTGATACTGAGCAGGTCTTTTAAGAGACACAGACTCTCTTTTCTCCCGTACTGTCCTCTCAATCCGTCGAACTGATTCCACAAACGTAGCAAGCCGTTCTCGGTTTTCCAGCGTAGACACAGGGGTTGTCAACTCAGCACTCAAACCCTTCTCGAAATGTCTGATCCGTTCATCATCTGTCGCCGCCATGTGAGGACAGAACCTCAACAGATCCATAAACTTAGCTTCATACTCGGTGATGTTCATCGTTCCTTGCCGCAACTTCTCAAACTGACTGATCTTCTCATCCAGGTACGTCTTCAGAAAGTATCTGGTGACAAACTCGCGTCGAAACACTTCCCAACAGATCACCTCACCAGGCCGCTTCTCCTTCTCGATGGTCCACCAGTGACCAGCACTACCCTTCAGAAGGTAGACGGCATGCTTTACTTTGTCTGCTTCGGGGATGTCGAGGATCCGAAAAGCCTTTTCAAGACTTGTCAGCCACAGTTCTGCATCCGCTGGATCAGCCGTTCCAGCATAATCCGAAGCTCCGACTCGACGAAGCCGCTCAAAGGTCTTCCCAATACCCGATGCTTCTCCATGGGAAACCTGTGCTCGCGGAGGAGGCACTGGTAATCGCTCAACCATGAGATTCATCGTAGCCATTAACTACCCCATAAGCTGTTGGTAGGCAGGATGTTCAAGTATGGCTGGGTTAGGTTGGGGGACCTCCGGCACCCGGTCTTCATGTGCCCGTCCATCAGCTCCATCAACCGATGCAGCATCACTGTGCTCAGGATCATATTCTTCATGGTTTCCAGACATCTTGGCTTTTCTTCTGCTGAAGGCAGAAGATTTTTGTAAGATATCCTGGAAACTCATAAGAACAGACTCACCCTACACCACAACAAAATTTATTATAAGTCAAGGATACGTGGTAAGGGATAAAAGCCCTGACCAAATGTCGAAGGCCTATCCCTAACCAATGTAATTTTTCTCCCTGACCATTTAATTTTTCCCTCTCAATACTCCCTCGCTTCCCAATAGCCTAGCGGCTGTTTTAGAATTGGTTTTCAGCTCCCGATACTTCCGAAAAACGAAGCGACGTTTCGTAGCCCCGCAAACTCTTTCGGCTCCCTTTCTTCGAGCGCGCAAGGAGGACGGCAACTGCCGCTGGAGCGGTGCCGCCGCTGCTCGTGCGTCCTGGTCACCGTGAGCCACCTGGTTTGCTAAGGTGCTCCTGACTTTCACTCTGTTCCTCTCAATCGGTGCTCTTGGCTTTGGATTCTCCTATCTTCGAGCGTGCAAGGAGCGACGGCAACTGTCGCTGGAGCGGTGCCTGCTCGTGCGTCCTGGTCACCGTGAGCTGCCTGGTTTGCTAAGGTGCTCCTGACTTTCAGTCTGTTCCTCTCAATCGGTGCTCCTGGCTTTGGATTCTCCTATCTTCGAGCGTGCAAGGACCGACGGCAACTGCCGCTGGAACGGTGTCGTTGCTCGTGCGTCCGACGTGTTGTTAAAGGTCAAAAATTTTACAACGGACCTGATCGTTTGCTGTTGTCTGGCGCGTAAAGCAGTTCTGTTCTCCGGTAAGTTTACTGTTCTGATCGTTTACTGTTTATCAGTTCTGTTCTCCGGTAAGTTCTAGCCTCACCCGACTTCTGAAAAATCTGCAGAATTGCCTTCATATCTTAAATGTTGCTCTCTTTACTGCATCAAAATGAAAATGGAACCAAGGCCAGAAAATGATAATGGCTCGTGTACTAGTTTCTAAATAATCTGTGAAATGCATTCATATCTCCATGATTTCTCTGATTATGGTGTGAAAAACGGACTGAATCAAGACGGAAATGAATGATGAAAAGAAAGAACGTGATGGAAAAAACACGATGGAAAAGGAAAGGTTGGAAGCAATGGTAATATGGTGAGACAGAAAAAGTAATTTAGAAACTATTAATTGATTGAGGGATCACTCATCGGGAATGATTATGGTAGCATTGTGACAAGAACAACAAATAGAATATGAAGTAAGAGGAGAAAAAATTAGAGAGGAAAGGACGACGGAGAGAGAGAGCATTCTCATTTCCCATAAAAGACAACAATTCACTAGATAAAAAATTGATTGATAAGTATGCTCAGTAGGCATGGAATTTGATATTGTGATAAAATAAAAAGAAAGTTAATTATACTTCGTTTCTACTTTAATTGGCAGCTTATTATTTATCTTTTTATTTCTTTACTTTGCAATTTAAACTACACTCTCTAGTAATCCAATTATGTGTAAATCTACTTCGCTTCCTTATTTCTTTGTACTTTAGTTTTGGTCAAACTTTCTTACAAGTAAATACATGTCCTCATCCTAGTTAGCTCCGATTGGTTTGTTGTAACTGGTCCGGAAAACTTATGAACTAGAGTTCCCAAAATAGTTTTGTATGATTGGTTTAAAGTAAGTGTTGGAACTTGAGTTCCATGACTTCTGGTGAGTTACAAACTTACATACAAAATACAGTTCCTGAGTTCCCTCTTAAAAGAGCGGAAAATGAGTTCCATAACAACTAACAACAATTCTTATACAATTATTATGTTCTTCATTTGTCATATATGGCACATGGAATATATTTATGACTAGAAATATTAGCAATGTATGTAGATATAGTTCATTACTAAAATCATTACATAATATGAAAAAATAGCATACACCATAATTGCACTATGTAAAATATTTTACACTATAACTACCATTATCAGTGTGATTTACAAAATAAAAAATACAAACATCATGAAAAATACACACCGCACCATGCGAAAATAATATGATTTACCTATCACATTTTTATTATTCAAATTAAAATAATATGATCTGAAAAATGATAATTAACTATGACCATGCACGAATAATATAATAAAAATTCCCCCAAAAAATGTCAAAGTTATTATTCTACAATGTGTTAAACAATGATGAACCAAAACTTATATTTACAAACACATGAAATGCGGATATTATTACAATACTTTGTACACACAAAGTGAAATAAAAATATTGTGATGTGAATTTAATCATAATATTTTTATTAAGATTATAGTTGTACAATAATAATTTTTTTTTAAAAGAGCGATATCTGCATCATAACCACTTTTTGAGGTTATTATCATTTTAAAATATTTTAATTTTTCACCGATATGATTTTATATGTCTTTTCCATATTTTCTTATTTTTATTACACATACACTTACAAAAAACCAATCACATGGAAGTGAATGAAACTTAAGTTACGGAAACTGAACTAGAGTTTCCAGAAAATGAGTTCCACAAAACTTATTACTTACACCAAACCAATAGAAGCCTAAACTACACTCTCTAGTAATCCAATTATGTGTAAATCTACTTCGCTTCCTTATTTCCTTGTACTTTAGTTCTGGTCAAACTTTCTTACAAGTAAATACATGTCCTCATCCTATCAATTATTAACCAGTTGCCTTATATAATAATCATTTATTGCTTTATACTATTTTAGAAATTTAACTTTTTCTTCTTTATGTATATTTTTTTTTTACTTAGAAACCCATCCAAAATTTACTCTTTAGGAGTAAATATTGGATAGTCCCCAATTTGGGACTGTTCTCGAACACTTAATCTCACTTAGGACGTGAGTGTATAATATTGTGTCTGGTTTTAAAGATATTTTGGTAGTCATTTCCTCAGTTGTTCTCTGGGTACATACTTAGGTGGGTTATTTTCCCATCTATGTCGGTGTACTTGGAGAACTAAGGGGAAATGCTGCCGAAATTTCTGTAAAAACCAAACACACATTATACACTTACTAGTGAGATTTAGTGTTCAAGAATGGGATAGGTGGCACATATGAATACATATTACTATCATTGTTCTATTAGAAACAAATATGTTTACTTTTAGTCAAATATATAAGACTTAGAGGTTTGACTATCCATATTTCACTTATGTAGATGGATTACATAGCAGATAGAAGTTGGATGTATATTGAAAATCGTATCCATAGTAAGGAATTTTAAGATGGTTTGTCTGCCTTCATTGATCACAATCTCCTCAACCAAATCCATGCGAGGAGTGATCAATTATTGTGCCCATGTAAAGTTTGTGGCAACAGATATTTCAAGTCTAAGGAAGAGGTTTTTGAACATGTAATGATCAAAGGGTTCACACCTAATTATTACATATGGACTGACCATGGAGAAATTCCTGGAAGAGAAAGACAATCTTCATCCACAACTACTCTTCTTGGTGACAATGTTGATGGAGACAACATCGGAGGCTTGTTGCATGATGTCTTTGGTGTGCAGAATCCTGAGACATCTCCAGTAGATGATATTGATGCAGATATTCCAGTCAATCTTGATGTTGAACAATTTTATAAACTTCTAGATAAAGTTGGGGAACCTTTATACCATGGTTGTACGAGCCATTCCAAACTATCTTATCTAGTAAAAATGTTGAATCTCAAAGTTGAATCTCAATGGACCAATAAGTCTTTTACATCACAATTGAGATTAACAAAATAGGCTCTTCCTAGTGGGGCAGAATCGTTTCCTAATAGTTTTTATGAAGCCAAGAAATTATTAAGAGACTTAGGTATTGAATATGTGAAGATTGATGCATGCCCAAATGATTGCATGATTTATTATAAAGATCGTGCAACACTTGAAGTATGCACTCAGTGTGGGACATCTAGATGGAAAACAGAAACACTCTCCCAAAAGAAACCATCAAAGATCTCTGCAAAGAAATTCTTTCATTTTCCTTTGACTCCTAGGTTGCAAAGGCTTTTCATGTGTCCAACTGTGGCAGAGGATATGCAATGGCATCACAAGAAACGGGTGATAGATGGAAAGTTGCGACATCCTGCAGATTCTGTTGCATGGAAAGCATTGGATGCTAAGTTTCCTGAATTTGGCAGTGAGCCACGTAATGTCCGTCTGGGGCTAGCAAGTGATGGTTTCAATCCCTTTGACACCCTACATATTTCTCATAGTACTTGGCCTGTTGTGTTGATCCCATACAACTTGCCCCCGTGGTTGTGCATGAAGCAACCAAACTTCATCATGTCTTTGTTGATTCCTGGTCCAAAAGAACCTGGAAATGATATTGACATTTATCTTGAACCTTTAATTGATGAACTTCAAGAGTTATGGACAACAGGAGTTACTACCTATGATGCATCTTCCAAGAAAAATTTCACATTGAGAGCTGCTATTTTGTGGACCATAAGTGACTTTCCTGCGTATGCCAACCATTCTGGTCATAGCACAAGAGGACAGTTTGCTTGCCCTTGTTGTCACAAGGATACTGGATGGTATAGGCTTAAACATGGAAAAAAAAGATTGCTATCTGGACCATCGACGTTTCCTTAGTGACAATCATCCTTATCGACGAGACAAGAAGAACTTTATGGAAAGAGTGAATACAGACATGCACCAAAGTCTCTTGTTGGTGAGGATATTTGGAATGAGTTTCAAGGATATGATAATGTGACATTCGGCAAGGAATTGAGAGATTCAGAAACTGGGAAAAGAAGGAGGAGTTCTGAAATGGAAGATAAAATTCCTCTACCAAAGCCATGGAAGAAGATTAGTATATTTTTTCGCCTACCATACTGGAAGCACCTATTGATAAGACATAATTTAGATACCATGCACATCGAGAAAAATGTTTGTGAGAATATATTAGGAACACTTCTTGGTGTTGAAGGTAAGTCCAAGGATAATGTGCAATCTCGCGTGGACTTATCTGAATTAGGTATCTGGAAAGACTTGTGGGCAATCGAACTTGAGAGTGGAAAATATTATGTGCCACCTGCTTGTTACACAATGAGCACAAAAGAGAAAGATATATTTCTATCAGTATTGAGTTTGATGAAAGTTCCAGATGGTTATTCGTCAAATATCTCTAACCGAATTAACATGCTTGAGCGGAAGGTGTTGCCCTTAAAAAGTCATGACTACCATGTGTTGATGCAAAGGTTATTGGTTGTTGCATTAAGGAATTCATCTTCTCCAGAAGTTTGTGGGACAATTTCTAGAATATGTACCTACTACAATCACATTTGCACTAAGGTAATTGATTTGGAGGAATTTGACAAAATTGAGAAAGATATTACGATTACACTTTGCCAATTGGAGCGCATCTTCCCACCCTCATTTTTCACTATCATGGTGCACTTGACTATCCATTTAGTCACAGAGGCCAAGATTGCAGGTCCAGTTCATTATCGATTGATGTATCCTATTGAGAGATATTTAAAAACATTAAAAGGATATGTTCGTAACAAGGCACGTCCTGAAGGATCTATTGCTGAGGTTTACTGGGTTGATGAATGTATGAAATTTTGCTCAAGATATCTGAAAGGGACAGATACAAGATGGGATCTTTCGTCATGTCACCATGATGATGCATCTATAGGAGCAGAAGTAAGAAAGATATTTGATCAGGTGACATTAGACCAAGCACATCGTTATGTTCTTTTCAACACAAGGAGTATCGACTCTTATAGAAGGTAACCATTGTAATTTATTTTTTGAGAAGCATGTTTTCTTTTTTATATAACATAACATTCCTTTTGTTTTACAATTATAAGAAACACCTGGATGATATACAACTAAATCATCCAAGGATGACTCTTCGTAATGTCGAATTAAGGCATCATCGTGATTTTCCTTCTTGGTTTAAAAATCATGTGAGCAACTAGATTTCATGTTGTTTAATTTTCTAGTAATGCTAATAGAATTTGAAAAAGAAACTAATTCCATTCAAACATAGATTTTTTATGCTAGAAACAATGGAGAAGATGTTACGGAAGAGATTCGTTGGCTTGCACAAGGTCCTTCTTGTGAAGGAGACAGTTACGATGGATACTTCATTAATGGCTGCAAATTTCAGTAAAAAATGTTGGATTCTCGTCGTAAGTCACAAAATAGTGGAGTTTATCTATCTACAGAGACATCAAGCTACTCCAGCTCTAGGGACCGAAACCCAATTTCATCATATGTTACTTATTATGGTCAACTAGAGAAGGTCATCAAGCTAGAGTATGGCCCCAATATTCAAATTACATTATTCAGATGCACATGGTTTGATGAGAGCACTACAACTGGCTTTAGAGTTGATGATTATGGATTCACTTTATTAAATTTCTTGAAAGTAGCACATAAAGATGAGCCTTTTATATTTGCTTCTCAGGCTCAACAGTGCTTCTATGTTCAGGAACCAGTGGACACAAATTGGCATGTAGTGTTGAAGGTCCTACCAAGGGAATTGTTTGATTTTCCTCAAACTATAGAATTTCGTGTTGAGGCACCATTCAATCAATCAAGTCATGAAGATAGTAAAAATATATCCTGGACAAGAATGGATATGGAGGGTTCAACTATTGAATATCACAATCCTGCTTAGTTATGAACATTATAATGCACGATAGTTGAAAGTTGATGTTGTTTTTCATTATATGAATATTTTGTATGCATTTGAACATGTGGAAGAGAGAATTTTCTATGTTGTTCACTTGTTTAAATCTATCTTGTGTTTGGAGAAATATATGATGTTTTTATGCATGCCCAAGAACATTTTATGTTATGCAATGCATGTGTTTTCAAAAGGTCTTTGAACATGTGAAAGTAAGACATACATATCTTACAATATTAAGTTATTCTATATATAAATGTATCTTATGTTGCATTTATTGAAGGATGGCCATTAGGTTGCTCTCTTTCTGAAATGTGTATACCTTGGCATCTACTTAACATGCATGCAAATAAAAAAAACATATCAAGGTGTGTCAATTGATTTTCTATAGTATGTGCGTTGTTGTTTTATATGTTATTCTGAACCATTTCTACTTATTTTTACTTTGATCATATTTCTTTGTTAATATTAACATGAATGATTTTTATATTCTATATTATAATTAGATGTCCAGGAAATCAGCAAGGTTGGCACAAAGGACTGAAGTTGAAGAAGATGATATAACTATTACTCATGCAGCCTCACCTCCAACTATAAATACAGATGTTGAAGAAGAAAATGATCAAAGAAGAAACATTGAGCTCCAGTCAATTGAAAAGCGTGGGAGAGGCCCTACAATTATCTCAAAGCTTAAGCCACCTCATGGTGAGAGGCACCATTTAGTTTTTGATGACAATGGCTTTGAAATTGGAGAAGTGGGAAAACAATTAAGCCTATTGTGTGGGATTTTAGCTAGAAGACCATCTTTGTGGCCCGTTGATAAGTATTGGCCACAAATGCCAATATCATCATTCAACGACACAAGAGATATTGTAAAGGTAATAATACATTTTCATGGTAACTTCACTCTGATATGTTATATATATTTACTTTTAGTTATACACTATTTCATATGAATCAGGCTTATTTTGACTTGGATGATCATACAAATGGTTGGGAGAGGGTATGGACGCATATAAGTTCTAGTCTAACTGATTGGAGGGCAGAATTGAAAGTCAAATATTGGTTGAAGTATCAAGATGACATGGATGCAATGTTGGAAGCAATTTCAAATGATTCTCGAATTGATCGTGAGCAGTTTTTAAGATTGGTTGAAAAATGGAAACAACCCAAAACACAGGTAAAAAAATATTCATATTTTATGTGCATCGTTATTATTTGATTAATATAAGTACATGGTATCACAATAATATCATAACTATTTTTCTGAAATACTACAGTCCAGAAATCCGCCCTCCTCACTCTAGCAACAAGTGTCCATCTTGTTTTTTATGGACAGAAACGTTTATGTGGTGTACAAAATATTTTTTATATTCTTTGTTACAACTTATTTTATGTGTGTTAAATATAAAACTGTAGTAATCTTATAAACATTTCTTTGAGGTTGCTACTATGTAATTAAAATTTATTTTCTATCTTTTGTCTATGTCATATTAGGCAATTGCAGAGAAGAATAAGATTAATAGATCAAAGAATCAGATGAATCATTGTACCGGGGCTAAAACATTTGCAAGAAAACGTCATGAGTTGGTAAGAACATCAAAATTTTATATTATGGTTATATATACTAATTTGTGCTCTAAGTGTAATACTTTGAAGTCTATGTGTGTATGCAATAATAATATTTTTCAATATAGGAAAAGGAACTTGGGCATGCGCCAAGTAAAATGGATTTGTTAAAAGTTTCTTATACCAAAGACAAGGATATAGTGGTGAGCAATCTACATTATTTCTTTATTTCCTCATTAAATTTGATTATATCATCAATGCATATACAATTTATTAGGAAAAAATTGTGGAGCACCACAAGTCCCAACAAAGTGTATTGTCATGTGATGATTCTAATCAAAGTAATGAACTTCAAGAAGATGAATCCATTTGTCAAATCATTAAACCCGTGAAATCTAATCGGAAATGATTAGTTGGTAGTGGCCATGATAAGATAGGTGCTCGTGGAGCTTCTATACGAGCAACCAATGTGATTTTACTGAATGAAAATAAGAAATACAAGGTGATTAACTTATTATGATAAATTTTATTGTATTAGTTAAATAATATCTTAAATTGTGTAAATCATTGTGCATTTATAGGAAACTGTCGAAGTACTGCAGAGCAAAATGGAAGAATATAACAAAAATATGATTGAAGTGAAAAATACATTAAGTGCATTAAGTCCTTTGGCTTCTCTAATACAGGTTTTTATACTATTTGTTACATCTTTCATTCTATTTATAAACATTTTTAAATACAAGTTCTTATACTATTTGTTACATCTTTCATTTTATTTATAAACATTTTTAAGATTCTCGTCAAACAAATGATTTTTAAAACATAATTGTATACTTGCACAGGGTCAACATTCATATGGTACTACTTTTTTTCCTGGATATCAATTTCCAGGGCCATGGCAACCATCCACACATCAACAGGTAAGAAATGTATATAACGTTAATTCTGAAATTTTTTAAATGAATTAGTTACATACTAAATTTTCTCAATATATTGTCTTTCTCTAGCATGGAAATAATATGCAAAGTGTTCAAGTTCCATTTCCATACCCGTACAATGGATACCCATTCTCACAAGCGGGATACATACCTCCTTTCAATCAGGTATTATAACATTATATTGCAGACATATGTTGTAGCAAAATGTAAATTACGAAATTAGAATCTGCACATGATAGGAGATCCTTCCTACTCAAGCGTGAACATAGAGCCTGAACTAACTATACACATATGGTATTAGTAGCATGTTGGCAGCCTGATTAGCATTCCTTTGGGTTTGATCTGGCTAGGGGATGCTGAAGTATTCGACACAAACACTACCGACATCATATACTCCATATTTAATGGTTTGACGTGTTGGCCTATTAGTAGTGATAACTGCTGTTGCATTCAGTTTGTTCTGTATCAAAATTTGTACATCTCGAAGCTGTCTGTAGATGATGGGCTGGTAACACGAATTGACCATTCAGAAAAATATGCATCTGTTGTGGTTTATTTGAGTCACACACATTTTAGTCAATTGCTCGATACAAAGATTTGCAAGGATTCTTAGGTATAGCCATGTCCATGTGCGCTATACGTGTTATAAACCAACCTTCACAGTGCCTTGCTTTTCGTTATTGGTATTATAAGCATTACAAAAACAATGACAAATGCACTTGTGCATGTGAACTGTACTTGTAGGACTCCGCTTAGTACCAACTAATAAGTGGCAGGATATGAACCAGCTTAAACCTAGGATCGAGTATCTCACAAGATTAACAACCAAAAAAAATTGGTGGCAAGAGCTGGAATATATATACTGTTTGGAGTCACTAGACTGACGAACAAAGTCACTGCTAATTAGCACACAGACAGCTTGTTGGAGTAATGAAAATGAGTGGACCAATGCGTATAAAGTCAAAATGCTGGAGTACACGTATATTACTTTTGTTACATACATTCTATGAATATTTTTGATTGTCCCTTATGAACTTGTATATTGTTGTAAAAAGTTGATATATTTGTAAAATGCAGGATATTGGAAACACTCCACAAAGTAGAAGGACCGAAGCAAATCTTGGAGAAAGCCCTCATGGTGGAAGTTGTGGAAGTGATGCTAGGGAGAATGAATGAAGTAATTAGATCCAGATGGCGATATGCAAGTTTATTTTTGTTTGAAAGAATGTGATATGTAGTGCAATGCATATGAATGCTATAACAATGTGATTTATTAGAGGATATGAGTTATCTTTTTGGGAAAAAACATGATGCTTCAATCATACTTTTTGGATGTAGACATCACAATTACAAATTCAATGCAATGATCTTTTTTGTTATATTCAAAGTGTTGTCATCTGATGTGTGATAATGTACGTCTAATGTGTAATATTTTGGATATTATGTGTGTTCATATATGGATATATAACAAAATAACATACCTTCATATTGGTCAAGGATGTGCCTTGGATACAATGTATTGTCCCAAGAGATTCTTTTTAATTCCTGTAATGGTTGTCCAGGGATTCCGCCCCTATTGGTCAGGGATAGGCCCTAGCCAACCACTATTGGTCACCAAGCTTTTGACGAGGGTACGTTGGTCAGGGATTGGCCCTGACCAAGACCTATTGGTCAAGGATTCACATGTATTGGTCAAGGAATTGGCCTTCGGCTTTGACAGGATTTGCACTAGTGCTAGTCCTAGATCCCTGTAGACTCAGCGAACCTAAAGCTCTGATACCAAAACTTGTGGCAACACATCCCATTATCACACAGATAACGAGGTGTTACGCGAAAACATGCGAAAAACACCATAACCACAGATTATCAAAACACGGGTTAAATAAAACCGATTGCGGAAAACTGATAAACGGTGAAACTATTACTTTCCAGTCCTCATCCTGCACAGAAACATGTAATATAATTATGTACATACACAAGATCTGACACGTATCCACAGCTCAGGATCAGCTGTCCATCCATCACATGAGTTCACCACCTGTTCATATATACATAAAGGCCCACAACCGGCCAACAGCAGGATATACAGATATCATCGAACGATCATCGTGAAACAACGTCAAAACACTGCCAAGGACCTGAGAGTACAGGGATGACTCTAGACTCTACTACAAAACATCCAAAACAACAGCATGTCCAACACTTGCCTTCTACTGCTCCTCAAGCTGCTCGTCCGCAACACCACAACCACGACCACGTCTACCTCGACCACCTAAAAAGGGTGAAAACCAGCGGGGTGAGACAATTGAACAATTGTCCCAGCGGGAAACATAGCTCCCCACCGCAACCACAGAACCTCAACAAGATATCTATAACAGCAGTCATAACATGAGCAGATATATCAGGAGCAGTTATATATATATGTAGCAAGATCATTCTTACCGACAAACATACCAGTTGTACTAAACTTATAACCAAATGTCCTTCAAAAGAATATGATTATCAAGATAAGGTATATCAACATGTAACAGGATTATTAGAACAGAATATAATGTCACATAACCTGATTATCAAGATAAAACAGATTACCACATGACCTGCAAGATATAACAGAGATATTACACAAACAAGGCCTCAACCAATGTTTCGTGTTTGATTTGATCAGTAAATACTAAACGGCTGTATTACGTTTTATTATGCCCTGAGGATTTGAACCGTACCATTCAAATCCAACCTTCGGTTACGAAACCCAAGCCGGTGCCATACAAGGACAATGGAAGAGCCGGACTCCACGACCTCCCACCTCATGGTCAGTACATGAGTACAACACAAGCAGGACCGCAGTCACATGCTGAAGTGGTCTAAGCCACAGGGTTAGCTCCATAGGCTACCCATTCTCTAGCCCGCCTTGGTACAGGTCACGGCGCTAGTAAAACTGAGCCACGGGCCTGATCACCGTGCTCTGAGCCATGAACGCATTCATGCTCCATACATCACATATCCTGAGCCATGGGCCTGTTCACCATGCTCTAAACACATATCTGAGTCTGCAACCGAAGTTACACTCTTACCTCCTCATTTTCAGGCTAGGAGCAACCTACACATATTCAACAATATGCGCTTCCAGGTTAACCCGTTTCACCATCACCAAGTCCTGACGATGATGGATCTATGGCCAGGGCAAACTATATGATATATTTCACTGTGATTAATTAGTATCTTTTAGATGGATTGCAGGATTCAACCAAGTTGTATAACATGCAAGATATAACAGAAAGTAAAGAACATTATATGATGGTCTAATTATATCAACCTGATCCATCTTAAGGATCCAACATCACATGTTACCACTTGGCCTTTTGCCAACCATCCAGATCCATCTCAAGGATCATCACATACCGCAGGATCTCAATCCTTCATCATGCACTATAACTGCCTCTTAAGGCTCACATCATCATCAAGGGACCAACACATCACATACACAATCTTATAGGGCAATTATCAAAGCAATGTTACTCATTACATATGTCACATAGCCCTTTTATGGCTACGACATCACCTGCAAGGTTAGAGTACACAATAATCGTAGATTCAACATAAGGAATATGCTCACTATCATGAAATATCATTCAAGATATTGTACTTATCAATGTGACACCTATTTGGTAACCAGGTATATTAGTTACATCATTATCAACCATACTGATGCTTACTCTAAATCTCAGGATTACACAAACAATCGAGGCATATGGAGATCATGTTGAGTATACAGAACCAACACTGTTATTGTCAAAATTATTATTATCGCCATCAACTGTTGTCATCTTTATCATGAAGCAACCTTTAACATAACTGTCACTTAGCATCTTCATTACCATCATTATCATCATTAAACAAACTACTAAAGTAGTTATCGTCACCTTCATTATTATTAATAATTAAGCATAAAGTTCACATCATGCACCTAATACATGAGGGCTATCAACATATACATTACTATCATTAGCATCCTGTTTGATGATAAATATCACCATCATTTCCTTGGTTAATTAGCTAATTATTTCCATCACATGAGGGGCCGTCACCAAAGCACCTCAAACCCTCACTAAAACTTCACAATCCTCACTTAAACCTATCTATTCAACATGGGTATCGGCCACCATCCTAAACCCTATCGGCCATCACCCATTACTAACTCTATCGGCCTACATACTAGCTAATAGGGTAGGGTATCGTTCAACTGGACTATCGGCCACCAAGGCTATCGGCCATCACACTAAGCTCACCCTATCGCCCATCATGGGCAAGGGTATCGTCCAACATGCTACTAACCCTATCGGCCATGAAGCACAAGGCATGTCGCCCATCAAGAGAGAGGGTGAGAGAGAGAGAGAGAGTATCGTCCACCAAGGTACTAACCAAAACACAAGGGACATCACTATGTCTCCCATCATATCGGCCAACCAGACCATCAACTATATCGGCCAACATGGGTAGGGTATCGCCCATCATGACTATCGCCCAACATGGCTATCGGCCATTAGGGTATCGCCCACCAAGGTCACCATGTCGGCCAACACACTAGCTAGGTCAACCTATCGACCTCCAACTCAAGGAACTCAAACCCTAAAGAATCATATCGTTCAACATAAGGGCAAGTGTGTCGCTCAACACACTCACAAGGAAGGGGGGGGTATCGCCCAACCCTAGGTCATCACCTACCCCCAACACCAGAGACTTGAAACCCTAGAAAGCAAAGGTGCTCAAGGAAACCCTAAACCCTAAGGGGGATATCGGCCACCAGGGTACACTAGCAAGGTACAAAAGCAAGGAGCTAAGCTAGTCCACTAACATGCATAAGATCAAGCAAGAAGTAAAGGAGTTAGGGTTAGAAGCTATGCAACCCGCCTTAAGCTCCGAGCTCCAAAGCACTCCAAGGTCCAAAGCTATCGTCCACCAAGCTGCTCCAGGAAGGTGTATTGGCCACCTCTTCAGCTCCAGGGAAGTGTATTGGCCAACACAAGAAAGATGGAGAGGGGTATCGTGCACCAAGGGTGGAGCGGAGACCAAAGGACCAAAGGAGACTAAGGCAAGGAAAAGAGCTACCTATATAGGAAGAAGGGGAGGAGAAACCAAGGTACAACCATGCTATGTGTCGCCCACCCAAGGGACACTTGTCCTAGGGTTCCAGCCAACACACTAGCAAGGCAAGAGACACTTGTCCAAAACATGCACCAAGGGTCCACTACACCAGATCAAGCATCATGGGCGACACACCAGCCTGCTGGGTGACACACCACCTGCCCTGGGCGACACAAGGCTCAAGCAAGCCCAAACAAGGAACCCCAAGGCCCAAACAAGCTCAACTTAGGCCCAAAGGACTCAAACAACAAGCCCAAGCCTTCCTCTCAACCCTAGAGGAAGCAAAGAGGGGAAAACATCTCACAAGATGGAAAACTTGCCCAAAAAACCCTAAACTTGGGTTATTTGCAAGTAGCCCCTCAAACTCTCAACAAAGCTCAACAAAACCCTAATCACCACTCAAAGGTGATTAGCGAGCATCAAACCACTAAGGTTAAGCAAAACAAACAGGGTAAACCCTAAACGCAGGTCAGGGTCCTTACAATTAATGTTGAGGTAACACCTCAAGAGTATGAAAATATTGAAATAGTTGCTTCTCTATCTACTCTATGATTGATTGTGGCATAGAGAATTTGTTTATTATCATTGAGAATTGTTTTAACATGTCGTGATTAGAAAAGAAATAAAGGACTTAACGTTGAAAACTACATTCAAGTATAAAATACAAGAATGTAATGACATGTAAGATTTCAGAAGCTTAAAATAAACTATGAATATACTTTGTTTGCGTATTTATTTTTTAGGGATGAAAATTTTTAAGGGGGTGAGAATTGTAATGACCACATTTGTGCTTAATTGGTAAACTAGGGTTTACCTGAATGATTACATGCTTGGTTAGATTGAACATAGTTTAGACTTGATTAATGATAGTAGATCAATTGAGATGTTTCAAACCTAAGAAGAAACTCTTACTATGATTATAGTTTGAAGAATTAGGGTTTGAGAAATGTAAATCCTAATCGACAAAAATTAGGGTTTTGATAGTACATGAATATGGAATTTGATCAGGATAGAAGTGTGGTAAATGATTTTTCATATTTTCTACAAATTTTTATTTAATTGAATTTTTGATATGATATGGATAACTCAATCATTCATATTGTATAAAAAATTTAGAATATTTTAGTATTCTTTGAATGTGGTTCTCGGTCAAACTATACTTCAACCAAAATGCTGACAGAGTACTTTTTAGTAGTGTATTGTTTTATTTTTAATTATTTATTAGTGACTCCAAATGATCTAAAATTTTAACTGGAGATATAAAACTCAATCATAAACAACATGTAAAATTTTCATATTTTTTATGTGTTTAGACCTTATCAGTAGATGAATTACAATAATATGTTTATGATAAAAAAATTCAGCTGAAATAAGAGAAAGTATAGTGAGGGATCAATGTGCAATTGATCCAAGCAGCTCAATTGCACTATATGGTCAACCTAACACAAAAGGATCTCTCATAATTCATGATTCAAACCATAGAAACAAAATCCTAGAGAGAGAGGGAGAGTTAGGGTTTGAGAGGAGAAATTGATGGAGATGCTGACCTAGGGTTTTGCGGTATGAGGAATGATTAAATCATGTAAGTTTAGCTTCTTTGCATAGACTTTCATGGTGAACCTTCTCACACATGTCAAGATTCCGTCCCTCCTCTGATTTGATCCTAAATGGTATCAAAACTTCTCCTTTTCTCACTCTTTCTTCATAATCCCTCATTTCTAGGGTTTCCGAGTTGAAAGGAAGAAGAATCGGGTGAATTGCTAGGGATTTGATATGAGATCGAGATTTTTAGGGATGAGCTATGTTTTTAAGGTGTTTTCACACCTTAGGGTGAGTGGGAACTTCATTTAAATAGTTTATTGCACGAAAATTGGTTAAACCATCCATAATCTTTAATTGCTTAGTATGCGACTACAAACCCTGACTTGTGTGTTTGATCTAAGTTGTTACAAAATGATATGAAATGGATTCTTCCTCTATTTGGATGAATTTTAGATGATAAAATCATATTAGAATTGTATATAATACATCCTAATGAGAATTTCCTAACTATTCGTAGAGGTTATAAGAGTAAACTGAAATATAGGGAATTTGTCTGTGACTGAAATTGTTGTATAATTAAATAGAGAAAATTGTTTATCTGGATTCCCTTAGTTATGAATGATTGTTTATCTGAATGTGTAGTACATATATGTCAGATACTATTATCGATTTCATGTGATGTGAATAGTGTTTTCTTGATATCTTCGTAAAGAGGGTGAAGGCCTCTATGAGTGGAAAGTTGGAAATTTGTGAATAAATATGGTGAAATCCATTTGAAGTGTTTTTCTTAGCATCATAGACTCTATTTATGCAATGTTATTCTTGATTCATAATATCTCAATGAATGGCATGGAAAACCCTAATTTAGCTCAATTCGAGGATTTCATACATATGGTGATTGTATATGACTTGTTCAAAGCAATCTGTATTTAGTGGATGTTTATGACATATTAAATCCTTATGAGAGCCATGTGATAAGTAAATGAGGTAAATGAAACCCTAAGGATAGGGTGTTAAATGAATTAAGCATTTTGATTACCATGTTCTCGGCATGAGATGCACAACCCAGGATTTAGGTCAATGTGCACGTTTTCCAAGAAAGTGTAAATAATTTATGGGTGCAAATGATGATTACTTGTATGCCAAGTAATTATCTCTTATCAGTATATTAAGATGTTTAATTACATGATTCTAGTGTATAAGTGCCAAATGGACATGCATTATGTTTATTTATGTATTTTAGTCTTCCTGCATGTATAGTATGTTGATTTCTCAGTATATTATAGTGTTTGAATATATTGATCTTCCAAGTTAAGGATGATATACATGTTGTGTTATAAACTTCAAATAAATAGACACGGTACCATAGAAATACCAGAGTCGAGTATAAGAAAAAGGTTCAACGTAGTAAGAGTTTTCTAGGAAATAATAAAATTATAGATTTAAGGGCCCTAACACCATAGAACCCCTATGTGAGGTCTGCGCCTTAGGGGTGAAATGACCTAACCCTGGCAGTGTCTAGTATACAGGGGTCGGAACGTGCTATCAGGTGGCACGAGGGGATGAAGCCCAAGTAGAAGTCTCCTTAAATTATAGTTTGCAGTGTCCAACATCAACCAGAAGTCATGGTGGAACTAGAGTATAGAAAAGTGTATCCAACATCAACCAAAAGTCCTAGTGGCACTAGAGTACAAAAAAACCAATAGGTGGCTTGACTCTCTGCCCGTGTTCTCAGGTTAGAGGAGGAGTCCAATTTACGGCACAATAGGAGTGTCGAGGCCAGAGAGCTAGTTTCCTTGTTACAGACCAGGAGAGTAGTCAGACTTAGCTATCCCAGGGTGTCAGCTAAGTCTTGTACGGTGGGATCGTAGTTTGCTACGAGTCTTCATATGTAGAGTACACTTCATATGATCAGGGCATAAGCTAAAATATGTTCATGTAGGTTTAAAGTGTTTCTTATAAGTAAGAAAGGCTAAGAAAGATTTGAGTACAGTTTCCCAGAAATTATTATTTGTATGTTTCTGAATTATTAGTTCTCATTGAAAATTAATCAAACATGCTCATATATTAATTTACTCTTGTTGATATCTAGAGTATCCTGCCATATTTTTTATTGTCAATGGTCAATCTCTTTAAAGCTTACTGCTATTATAATTGATATCAGTTGCTCAAAACTATATTTGTAATTATATCAGTGCTTTAGACTGTTTCTTTGAAGTACTCATTCACTGACTGAGTAGGCTCACCCCTCTACTCACAATTTTTAGGAAAACCACATGGACTTGAAGAAGGTCATTGCATCAGAGTAGATCTACCACAAGAGTTAAGTCTGAGTATAGTTAAGTTCAGTTGGTCCCTGTCACTCTAGGTCCTAGTATAGGTGTGAGAGTGTTGTATGTAATGTTTTTTATCTTTTTTTCCTTAATAAGAGAGAATGTATCTGATTATCATGTCATATGTACCTGAGAATGAATGTATGGATGTGCATCATTTATGTTGAGATCATATTAAAGAAATAAATGTTTAGATTCCCTTGTAAAGTTAGTTTATGTGGTTCAATGTGAGAAAATAAAGAGTTTGAAAAAGAAGAAAAAGTTAAGGGTGATCTTTATATTACGTTAAATCCTCAATTTATGCCCTAATCTCATGATTTGTGAAAATTGTGAGATCGGGGTGTAACATATCCCCTCTCTAACTTGATCGCCTCCATAGTATTCTAGATATGTCATTGTATTCAATAGAACAGAACTTACTGCTACTCATGAGTGTGACCCCATACTCAACCCACAATATCTTTTGCTCGTTAATCCACTATTGTAGCTCTTTTTCTACTCAGGAAGATATTTATGCATAAGTTCATAAGTTGTTGGGGGCTTAATGACCATACCAAATTTCCCTATCAAATCAACATATTTCATAGATAGGGTTCAATTGCAACATGTGCCAGAATTTCATAAGCAAAGAAGAATTTACCCACAACCTTTCCCACCCTCTCCTTTGCCCAAGTGAACATGCCTTTTAGGATTTTTTTACCTAGACTTGTGTTTGTAAACCCCTGGTTCATCAACATTTTTCAATCTAACACTAGCAGAACCTAACAAAATATCAATTCCTTCCATGCTTTTTTGTTGAGTAAATACATCATCTTCATTATCTAGATCAGCAATATAAACATGTTGAATGTGATTCCTAGTCACACTACCTCCTTTTGCACCTGATGGTCCTTCCCTTTTTAACGCACTTCTTTTTTATTCTCTATACGCTTGCCTATACATACAACATGTGTGAGTAGTGTCATAGCCTAAAGGATACACCATATTGTCATCAGACTTGACAAATGAACCTGTGGCTCATACATCAAAAAGTGTATCTGTGTAAGCTTTGTTGACCTTCTTTAGTTTCTCTTTCTTCTCCTTCTAGGATGATATGCGCTTTTTGAAATCATCCCTAACAGTTGCATGCACTTTTGGCATACTCATACATTCTTGTCTCTCACAGTAATATGACGTTTAAACCTAGTGATGCCCCCTCAACCAACTGTCTTTCCGCATAGGTTGCAAATTACATTTCCCTTGTTCCTAAAAACAAGATTGCAATGTTTCCAAGAAAAACCTACCACTTCAGGCGCATGCTACCTAGCGCCCTCATTTCCATATGAATTACCATCAGAAGACATATTGGCAACACATAAATAAATAAAAAATGACAAAGAATGTGCATTGCATTATAATAAATAGCATAAGCAAATATTAGGAATGTAATGTAAATTATGATATATTATAGTTATATATTAGGTATTAGATGATAAGACTATACATATTATTGAATTGAATCAAAACACACTTTTTTGAAAAATAAATAAATAGTTTGTATATTTTTAGTTCTAAAAATAATATTTTTAATTTAATAAGTGGTCAGAAATGATAACTTATACATATACATAGGTGATTAGGTGTACCACTATCTTATAATATTAATCCATATGAAATAACATAATTTTAAAAAATAAAAGAATTATTTATGATTATTTTTTTAATTTTCAGATTTCAAATAGTATATAAATTTATAAATATCTTATTACAAAAAGTATTTTGTTATGTTCATATTAGTGTTACATATTAGTATTTGTATCAACTTCTTAAATAAAGTCTAAGTAAAATAACTAAATGTGATAAGTATTTATTAATTATTCTATTATTAGTACTAATAATCTTTTATATATATATTGTAATTATAAGTGTGGATCTATTTATTACATACAGATCCATGTCTTAGATGTGTATATCTATATTTACAATATACAAATGGGATAAATAGCGGAGTAGATCTATTATTTAGTGTGTATTATGTATTTTAGAGAAATGAAAAAAATAATTTACAAAATGTATGTGAATAGAAGAAATGGATGTTGGAAATGAATGAAATTAGTAGAAAAAAGGTTTTTAAGAAAATATATTTATTTACTTTGACCTAGAAGTTTGTCGGCACCAAATGACAAAATTTCCTCCAAAGCCCCTTTTCTCCACTTAGTACAACAACAACAACCTCACAGCAGCAACAACAGAGAAATGATGACTCGGGTTTTGTCAAGTTTCATAGTTAAGTGGGAGACGTAGTACTAGACTCTCTCGAAATTTGGTGAAATTGGTGAAACCACCAAAACTTGTCGAGATTTGACAAAAATGTTCACAAAATACTATCGTCTCCAGTAACAGTTTCGTAGCAGGCAACGAAATCGAAGTTTCGCATACTACTTGAGACTAGCACATTTCGGTGTGGATAGGAAGTAAAACTACTGGTCATAATGTATCCATTTTTTTTCCTTTAAAACTTCAGTTGGAGGCTTGGAGCATTACGAAGGCCATGTCACGAATAGCACCTGGTGCTCCTCGGAACGGAGGAATCAGAAAATTACACAAAGGGGGCTGCAATTATATATGTGTAGATTTTAGTACATGGGGTACAAAAAATGTTACCATTAAGAATAAAACCAGCGCAGGTTAATTTAGGAAACCACCACACACCACTCCAGCTAGTTACTATTTATTTATATGCTAAGTTAAATTCAACACTTAAAAGACATCTAATTATATTTGTTTTTTGGGGGAGGGGGGCTAAAGCCCCGGCAGCCTCCCACCGATTACGCCCCTGTGAGAGTTGCTGATTCCACCGCCCCGAAACACTGGAGGAGGGTGGAGCTCCTCTCATCAGCAACAATGGGCTGTACCACGTCTCACGAGTCACGGAGAGGAGGGGTGTGGTCCTAGGCTCCTCGCAAGTTTGTCTCGCCTGGAGTAATACACAGTGGGAAGAGGAGTGGGCCAGAAGACGTTAGCTAAATCTAATTAGACCGGCCGTCCAGAGCCTCGCGTTTGATTCCAGCCCCAGGGATGTCTTACCTGGCCACGTATCTTCATCTCGGCAACAACTGCTGACATCAAGTCTTTGGTGGGACTCCAAGCATTGTACACCTAGAATCCAGATATATGAGTATGACCCCAGTTTTTTTAATCCTTACTTCAATACCAACCACTCAATTCTTAGCTCAATCTCCTATGTCATCTCCTCCTCTGTCATCATCCCTCGATACCTCAAAGCTATCATAATAACAGCAATAATCTACCCCACACATGGCTGCTGCGGCGGCAGCCTCCCCCTGTTTTGCCCTGTTACAAAGCAGCGGCTTGAAGAATGGCAGGTCCAGGTTTCGAAGGATGGCTATTGTGGCATCAGAAGCATCAGAAGCGTCTCAAGGTGGGAGTACTTTCCGGAGAAAGAAGGGAACTCCGGGCGTAGACACGAGGATACATTGGGATAGCCCCGATGAGGGATGGGTGGGCGGTAATTCCAGAAAGGCCAATACAACAACGACCGCGGATGATTCCAAGAAGGAGAGCTTCAGCAGTCGGTTTGCGGATTTGATCAGTGTTTCAGCTACCTCTCACTACCAGTAGGTGTTTTGACCTGTCCTGCCAGCAGTTTTTGCTTACCCTGTTTCAGTGTTGGGAACTTATATCTGTATAAATTTCCCGCAGATTTCTCGGCGTACCACCGGATGCCGACATGGAGGAGATCAAGGCCGCCTATAGGAGGCTCTCGAAGGAGTACCATCCAGATACCACGTCGTTGCCGCTGAAGACGGCGTCTGCGAAATTTATGCAGCTCAGGGAAGCCTACAACGTGCTGAGCAAGGAGGAGAGTAGGAAGTTCTACGACTGGACGCTTGCCAAGGAGGCCGAGAGCTTGCGAGAAGAGCGGATGCGCATGATGCTCGAGGACCCGTACGAGCAGGAGTTGGCCAACTGGAAATCTGTGCCAGATATGGTGGACCGACTGGAAGGGAGGAACATGAAGCTCAGTGACCAAGCTGTGACTGCCCTCACCATTGATATTTTCATCATCTTGTTCTCTATATGCTGCATCATCTACATGGTGGTATTTAAAGAGCCGTATTAGTGCCAGCTGATTCGAGTTGCAGTTGAAAGCAGAAGAATGGGTGTGACGTCGGCTTCTGTTCATGTAGTATAGTGCCGGAATGTGTATTCATTTCTATACAGCAAAGTTACTGATACCATACTATTTTGGAAACACTCTTCTACATCTAATTTTTGGTTTAGGTATAAATGAAAGTCAACATAGGTTGGCCGTTGAGCTAAGTGAAACAGCTAGCCTACTATTCCCAGTTGGCTTTCAGCGAATTTGTACTTATCTTGCCCTTGAAGTAGAATTTCACTCGCAAAGCGTACTTTTAGGTTGCGTTTGGGTGCGGTAATTGGAGGTGGTATTGTAGTTCAATTTGGTATTTTAACTACTGCATTCGTAACTACAACGTTTGGCTCGTTACATGTGATTTTTGGACTTCGGTAGTTAGAATGCGGCATTCACCTGCACTCGTTTTTCACGGAATTCCCAAAATACGCCAATTTTGGCGTCTTTTCTAATCGCAGAGCCGACTCTCCAGATCCCTCTGCCCCCGACCCTCCCCCGACTCACCCGATGCCTAGCTTTCTCCTCCCCGGTCGTCTCCTTCCCCGGTCGTCTCCTTCCCCTCGTAGCCGCCGCTGTACCTTCTGCCGCTAACAGCAGCCATCCCTCGATCATCTCGGATCCTCCTTCCGTGGGCGTCCATCGCCGCTCTACCTTCTGCCGCTTAACCAGGGCGTCCGTCGCCTTTTCTGCCTGGCGCCGAGTCACGAACCTGTCGAGCTTTGTAGGTTGGAAACCAGGGCGTCAGTCGCCACCTCTTTTCTGCCTGGCGCCGAGTCACGAACCTGCCGAGCTTTGTAGGTTGGAAGGAGTCCGCAGAGTAAATCGCGTCCTTCACCGTTCGACAAGGCAGAGCCACTTGGCCAGCGTCGCCCAAAAGGACATGCAGTTACCCAAACCCGGTAAATAAAAACTGCAGTATTTTATACAGCAGTAATCACAAATGTGACACCCAAACGCAACCTTAGTTAATAGGATTCATAAGAGACGTTGTACTTAGTCCATCATCCCACAAATAGTCAAATATGTGATCTTCAAAATTTTAACGAATTTCAATTTATATCTGATTTGTTGGATTACGATACACGCATATGATTTTCATTACCACATGTAATGCATTCCAGTACGTCAAGATAATTAAGAAACAAATTTACAATGAGAAAGAATATTCAGGATTTTGCATTGTGTCTAGAAATTCCGGAATCACCTTCGTATTTTAGATCCGGCTAATCAAAACTTAAAAAGATATATAACACACTTTGTCAAAAACAATTACCAATATTGTACCTTCTCTGAAAATTTGTCACTGCCACAATTCGGCAGAGCCACAAAGAGTCATGGAATTGTTTTGCGTCGTCGGTTCCAGGATGACAACCAACTCTAATTGACAATTCCGTCGTCGGTTCCAGGATGACAACCAACTCTAATTCAATGTGTCGTCGGTTCAATCATAGCACAATCTTATAGTCCAGCACGCCATTTTAGGATAGCTATGTCCTCGGTTTAAGGAGAAAACCTACGACACAACTGCTCTATAGCGTCGGTTTTTTTAAGAAATCGATGATAAAGACCTACAACATTGATTTTTCTTGTAACAATTAATGACACATTTATGTATTTTTTTTCATATAGCATGTTTGCAGACTTATTGTCTGACCGTTCAGCAGGATGCGGAACCTGCACTTCAATAGAACCGTATATTACATCATGTGTTCAGCTTAACAACAGGCCAATACACTTGCAAAACCTACATTAACAAATACATATACACAATTCATTCACGCACATACAATTCTATTCTTCAATTTCATTTTCTTCAACACTTAATTCTATTCTGATGCATATAAACATTTTAGAAAATACATATACAAGATCCATTCTCAATTCTATTCTCATGACATGTACAGATCCAATTCTCATTGTAATTATTCATCTTCACATCCATTCACGCACATGCATATTCACACACACCATTCACATATACCAACAATTCACTCTTATCACATGTGAAGTTGTAGGAAGTCATAACCACCACATGGATATAGAAATAAATTACATCAAGGTTTAAAAAACTCATATATTATCTCAAATCATATTCAAAGTCAACTTTCTTAATTAAGTCATGTTCCCACTCTTCTCGTATCTCATGTGTCTCTTCTTTTGTACATGGCTCTGTCATGTCAAAGAACTGCAAAGAGAAAGACATAATTCAAGAGTTTGATTTGATTTTTCACATTATCAAATGAGACTATTTATATATGACGATCAAGTTCATGTACATTACCTTTAGTATGCAATTGATGTCTAGTGCCGCATGTATGACAATTAGGTCCATATACTGTTAGATTTTGTGGAGGCGGCAAGTGCAGTGGAAACAATAAAACAAATATTCTCCATGTATCCTACTAGCAGATCTCATCAATAATGACATATACGGAAGGAGGGTGTGTGAGGTATACCTTGTTGTAGAGCAGGTCAAACGACATCCTTTTGTACGTTGGTATGTGTCACTCCTCGTGTGCATGGACGGTCCTCATTGGCGTCCTCCGAACAGAGACGCTCAACATCTCATCTCTACTTAATCCACGCAGATGGACTAGAACTCCTCATCACATTGTCTGAGTCAACAGGAAGGAGCATCCGTTCTCTTGACAACGTGCTAGCAACACAGGTGATCTCTCTCTCTCTAGAAAGATGACGGCTAGAGTTCACGTACAAGAGCGTGTATCACTAAAATCCGACCATCGTGTCCCTATAAATAGGATAGGAAAGGAAGCAGGATTTTCCCGAGGAAAAAAAAGGTTGTGGCTACATTTGAAACATGGTGTTCGTGGATTGTCAAAAATACATTTAAAATATTCTACAATTAATTAACCAATTAATCGTATTAATTGATTAACTATATTTTCCGTCATCCGATTGTAGTCAATCGCCCGGGATTATCCGGATGACTTAACAATATAAATCTAATTAATTGAGTTAAATATTTTAACCAATTAACTTAGATTATGTTTCAATACTATTCTAGTAGATTACCTAAATGTTTTACTAATACTCAGAACATTTTTAATTATGTCCACAATTATACTCCTATTCCGATTCATCCTAAGTAGGATCTAAATTACATCAGCAGTGATATTCATCATCAAACTATGATTTCACAAGCAATGTTTGGTATCTAACAAGACTTCATTGCTATCCAAGTAATTGGATAAGTTGGAGAACAACTTAACGCAGTAGTGTCACCAGTGTTGCAATGATTGTATTAATCTCTTTATCTCTAATATTCAGATTGAATCAGAGGTATAGAAACAACATCCTCTTAATGTTAAATCTTTTTTCATTGATCTACAATAGACTATTTAGATACACATGAGCTCAATATCATATATTGACTCACATGAGTATGACCATGTATTTAATAATGTCACTCATCAAGTGGCTAGGATATCATTCCAATGGGAGCGACGATCCCATCTATGTCACTCATAATAATTCACATGTGTCACATGCACCTAAACACTACATGTATAGCAATCATTTTCAATGTCACATCGAGTAGTGTTAAATCACATAGAACAACATGCAATGATTGTAGTGACTTTAGGTGTAAGAACAACAATCACCACTGTCACACTAGGATGTGATTTTGACCGTCATCATTGGCTTCCATGTTCAGTACACTTGTTCATAGTAAGTGTTGGAAAAAACTGGCAATACTCTACAAGACTCAAGGCGTGAAATTTAATGTGGAAAACTCTCCCCAAGTTAAGGAGAGTAAAATCACAGGGCAATACCGGTCAAAAAACACTATGTAATCAAGAATTACAACTCACACCGCCCAGATTTAATCACCCTTAAATCCGAGTAGCTCTCCCCACACGAGAACAAAGATAAGGAAGAAGAGAATCACACTCAAGGTGTACAAAATCTCTCTCTTAACTTTATCTCCTCACGACGTCGTTGTCGCTGTTGGGGATTGCTTGTTGCCGCTACGATCGTTGATCGATCATCTCCACCGGTGACAAGGTCGCCTACTTCGTCGTTGCCTGTGTTACTCGTTCTAGTTGGCTCCTCCAACTCGGATTTCAGCACGCTTCTGCAAACTGAAAGCTCTCTCCGCCTGAGAGAGGGAGTGTGTGTCCTCCGCTGACCGGACAAACAACTGCCGTAGTCACATCACCAACAACTGCCACTGACTAATGTGTGTCTTCCGCTCTCGGATCCGCCTCCGCTGTCAATGCCCTCTGTTATGTTGCCGACTACCAACCGCTACTTTGCTTTAAGGCAAATTCGTTGGCCCTCTCTTATCAACAAGAGAGCTCCACCTATTGTTCTTGTTCTACAGCTCTTCTACCACAGAAGGCACCAACAACGAACAACTGATGGGATGATCCCAATGGCCTCCCCCATGGTCTCTATTTATAGGCCTCTATCCATGTAGTTGCAACCAGGACTCCTAATCTAAATCCCAGTCTCACTCCTAGTCCAACTCCATGATGCACAAAGGGAACCATCTTCTTGTTTCCTATTGGATTTGACTTGTATTAGGATTGACAACACATGTCCAATTCCTTTTTAAGTCCCAATCCAATTCGGATGTGGGTCGGACTCCAATTCCCAACAGTAAGTACATATATGTTTGACTTGATATACCATATCATGACTAATGAGACCCTTTCATCAGTCAACACACATTCTAGTCTTATGTATAACAATAGTCTATTTTACTTTAAAAGTAATATCCGACTAGAGACATAACAAGAATGTACATACTCATATCATATATATATATATATATATGATCTCATTCTTCAGGTCCTCAACCTGAAGACACATGTCATTGAGTAGTATCATTCTTTAGACATCTACTATATTTGTATATTTTCCCATGACTGATACAAACATAATAGATGGAATTACCTTTATTATTATCAAATCAAGTATATTATGTCCCATTGCAATAAACATATGATTGACTTAAATACCAACATATACCACACACGTAGTATCTGTATGTCCAACCATTGTCGTGTATAGGGTACTGTAAATTTACAGTTATGTGAAATGTCAATACACAAAAGTAAGCATAGTTGATATATATATATATATATATATATATATATATATATATATATATATATATATATATATATATATGCATTGGAGGTAGAAAACTACCGAAACATCCTTCCATGTTAATATTTTCTTTTTCTTATCTACATTTCTTCCCACCTTTTTGAATTTTTTTTATAGCCATATAGTTAAAATAACACATTTTATTGGATTAGTAAATATTCATATAATTAATGATGCACACTAATATATGTCGACATATATAAAAATTACTCATGTAAATAATACCTTCTTCATTGTGTTTTCCTCACTATCTACTTCCTCGCCTGAAGGATTTAGATAAAGATAGTAGACACTAAACAATATACATGTTTTCATTTCTATGAAGAAAAAGTGCATCAACACCATCAAGTCATGAAGCATCAATGAAGATCGTAATATCACTCGACATCTCTCCATACTCCCCCAAATTGGTTGCATGTCGATCAAAAATTGGTATGTGAAGTAACTGATAATGGTATTGTATAGATTTTCATCTCCACGTCTCCAGGTTGCATATCCCTTATTGAGTTTAAATGTATTATTGCTTCTTTTTCTATGGTTCACTATTGCACGATAAAATTTGAAGTTGGTATCACCATTTCGCATACAATTGATATGGTTGTGTAGGTGCTGGTCTACTTCCTCCCCTTTCAACATATCTTCTTATTTACATTGTAGGTCGATACATCTAGCATCTATATCTTCATCATAACCTTCCTCGAACATCTGTAGAAGGTGACCAATTGAACTAACCACTTTTCTTTTGCATTTGTTTTTATCACTAACTATTTTTCTCATTCCATTCCATGAGATGTTTGTTAACTCGATTAAGAACAGTGTTCTAATTCACTCTTTTAACTCAATGCTCCTCCAACATGTTTACAAAAATTCTCATGATGATGCCATGAAGCCTTGGTTTTGAAACGTTGATTGGATGGAAACCTTTACCTACTAGTTGAATCAAAGATGACTTTGATCTGATTGAATACAATGATGGTTTTCTTATTTAAATATCATTGTACTTGTGAAGAAAAGGAAAATTGGCTGTCCACTCTATCAATATTGTTGTGCATGACATCTTTTTTATAAGTGAGCCTAGGGCTGGCACAAAAAAATCCGACCGAACCAAAAACTTTTAAGCGGGTTAGGATATAAAGTTTTTCGGTCCAATCAGAAATTGACCTAAACAAGAAGAATCCAAAATTAATTTAGAGTCTAGTCTGGGTTTGGATTTTCGACTCGAATTGACCCAATGGACCCGAATTCACAATGATATATTCATATAAAATTATAAATACTAAAGTTTAAGACACACAATGACCTATTACATTAATAATCCAATAATCATGAAGTTTATTTTGACAATTATATATGATTTTGTATTGATTTGTATGATTTATTATATTAATTGTTAAATGAATTGGTGTTTAAAACTTTCCAACAAATTAAAACTAATTTTATATGTGTCAATCACATTGTAAGTTTGTTTATATTGAAATTTGTTGTTTACACTTCATTTTTTTTGAAAGGAAATTGTTGTTGTTTACACCTCATAATTACTCAATGATTGGACAAAATATAATATTTATTTTAATTGTTCTTTTGGTATTTGGATTTATGAGTCATATCTAATGGACCCAAAAATATTTTTGGGTCGGATTAAGATCAAAATTTTGAACCAAAAATCTATCTTTTACAAATTTAGAATCTAGACAAAAAATATTGACCTACAATGACATGAAATGAAATCTGATCGACCCGAACCTGATTGCCACCCCCAAGTGAGCTTCAAACCAAAAAATCACGTCAGAAAGACCCACCTCCATCACAATCCCGTTAACCAAGCTGTCTTTAGTATAACTGAAGTGCTTACTGCCCACTTTGTCCGTCCGGCACTAGAGAAATACTCCAATCATCGATCATCGCCCAAGGATCCGATATTGAGTTGACCAGCCTGTTGATATGATGCCAAGCAAGCTTCAATGTAGGATTAAGAAAGTCCAGAAGCATCCATCTATTTTGCGAACGCATAAATTGTTAATGGCACTTGATGTTGATAGTTTTCGAAGAATTGCTAATTATATATATTATGACGTAGCCATTTCGACGCCTCAAAGAAGAGGAACATATGTACTTGTAAGCAATTTGATCCAACCGATTCCATTGATAGAGATGTATGACACTTACGCGTTGTTTGGTTTAGGATCTGATTCAGACCCGACGTTGTCTTTTTGTATTGCATATGCGTTAATCCCGACTAATCTAGTTCAATTCTAGTTTTGCTTGATTTGGCAGAAACTGGACTGATATGTCCATTTTGAATTTCATAATATTCTTGTCCAGACCAAGTCAATCGTGCTCTTTTTTTATATTATTATATTTTATATGCGACATTGAAAAATACAAATTACGAAACCAGTCTAATCTAAATAGGTGCTTACAATGAGATTGAGTTACCAAATAAAAATAAGAGCCCATCTATAAAAATTAATCTAGATTTATCGACTAACCAGCCCAAATTTTATAATCTTGATCTCCAACTAAACGGGCCTAATGAATGGTTGGTTGGGATTTTGTGGTTGTTTGTTTGTGGGCGAACTTAGTGGCCCTTGCTTTGATCTGTCATTCGTTCTTGATACCCTCACGCCCCGTTTGGTTTTCATCCCATAAATAAGTGCAATCAGTCTTTTATCGGTGGTCGTGTTCCTTCCGTGCCTGGGGATGTGTTCAGTCTTTTATCGGTGGTCGCGTTCCTTCGGTGCCTGGGGATGTATTCGTGTTGTATTACAGAAAGAAACGACATAAACAGAACCATTATCGTAGTTAAGAAAACGCTGTCGAGGTATTGTAGATTGCCACGCCTTGCCTCGACATTGATGTGGCAAACTTTGCTAGCAACACTTTGTTGTAGTATCACATGCCTCATTTCGCTTCTCCGAGAAACCAAACCTCACAACTGCATCCCGTGCGACGCGTGTCCACCTCAAGCAGGAGCTCGCCGTCCGATCTACAAGACAAGTCTACCCATGCCGCCAGCTCCTTATCCTCCGCCTCACATATCGGACAGGACCACTTCGTCTCCACTTGTCATTCACATTTTCACACCTCATTGCAAACCCGCAAGTCGGAGTCTTCGGCATCTACGTTCCTACGGCGGAGTCGACGCTGGACTCGGTGCCTTTTCAAATGCTCCCACTCGTCGCCCCTTTCCACTCGCAGACTCGCAGTGCCTCATGGATTCATCTGGCTCTCCGTTACAAAATAAATACATCAAAAAAGAGGGAGAAGAGGGTGGAGGAAGGAAGGAAACAAATTATTAAGAGTTACAATACCTACCGTCACATATACACCCGTCCACATACCTAATTTCCGGAAGCCTACAAAAGTTTGATCAAAGTCGATTTAACTCAACACTAGACATGTAATGGATATTCATAATCTGTACATTCGATCCGGATTTGAGTTCAAAATTAAAAAAAAATCTGACATCCGCATAATTCGAATTGGATTTAGGATATCAAATTTTATATCTAAAAATTTTGGATAGGATATCGAATATGACTGTATCCGCTCCGAAAAATTCAAATCTGACAAATATATATATTTATTATTAAATATATATTATCTATATGTAAAAAATATGAAAATAAAGATATTTTATCATATATATGTATAGTAATATAAATGTTTTCTATATATAATATAATTATAACAATATATTTGTAATTTTTGGTTCGGATCGGATATTTATCCAAGTTCAGATATTATTTGTCAGATCAGATTCAGATATTATTACATGATATCTGTCGGATATCAAATCGAATCTCGGGTCAAAAAAATTCGAATTCGGATATCAGATATAGTAGTATTTGCTCCGTATTCTACTCCACACCAATTAACTTCATGTAGAAGCTGAAGAGTCCTGAAGTTCTCTTCCCACTCCTCTCTCCAGTCCCAATTTTTAAAAATTCATTTTCTCTCTTGCAACTCCTCTCTCCAACTCCATTCCACCCCACAGCGTATCCGCACTAGTATAATATGTCCATTTTCCAGCTCTTGTTAATCCTTTCGGAGCGCATCGCCATGCTCGCGCCTACGGGAGCTATAGCCAATAGTTACCTATGTCGATCCCACTCTCCGTCACAACTCTAACTCTCCCGCAGTAGTACAATCATATTCCACTACAAGGGATTCTCCGCCGCATACTCCTCTGCCCAGAGATCTCTCTGGCACAGAACTAGCCCAGCACCAGTATAATATTGACACCATGTCAAGCTGCTGGTGTCTTCACCTTTTTCCTTCTCCCCCACCTAACTCCGCCGCAACACCTCCACCCATTCTCCCTCACCTACTTTGCGAGTTTCTATCAAATCTTGTACAATACCTACTTGTTCATCTATTGATTTCGTTGAACTAACACTAGCAATGAGTTTAGTATTGTACTTTTGAATGAGAAGGAAATGATTGATTGTTAGTATTGTACTTTGTATTGTAAAATATGGTTGTTAGTATTGTACTTCTTGTAGAATCTGTCTGTATTTTTTGTATATAATTTTTGTTTAACACTACATTCTGAATGTATGTAAAAATATAGTTGTTAGTATTATGCTTCATATACAACGTGGTGTTAGTATCGTACTTCTTGTGCTACAAAATATGACCGTTAATATTATACTTCTTAAACAATGTGTCTATAAGTATTGTATTTTTTGTACACAATTTTATCAAACACTACATTTTGAATGTATAACATGTGATTGTTAGTAATGTACTTCATGTAAAATGTGATTAAAAGTATTGTACTTTTTATACATAATTTTGTCAAACGCTACACTTTGAATGTATACAATGTGGTTGTTAGTATTGTATTTCTTGTTACTCTACTTTTTGTGTGTGATTTTGACAACCGTTACATTTTAAATATATGTAAAATGTAGTGTTGTATTGTACGCTCATATTGTGCGTCTTATACTATATGTCAAAATATATTGGCAAATAATGTTAGTATTGTACGTCCTGTACTAAGGTATTGTATATGGTTTATGGATGTATTATATGTGGTTAGTGTTGTACTTCATGTACAATATGTCTTTTAGTAATGTACTTCTTCACAATTTTGACAAGTGATGTTATTATTGTATGTCTCGTACTGTACATATTAAAGATATAAATATTTGATGGGGGCAGTGGTAACAAGATTTAAGGCATAAATGTAATATATGGTTATTAGTATTATACGTCTTGTACTATCCATGTTGTACTCTACGTAAAGATTGAGTTAGAAATGATAATGATTTTATGCATGAGCAAATATTACAATATGTAATGTGTAAAATATTGTATATAGGATTAAAATTTAAAAGCTATGTTATTATGTATATATAACGACATTTGATGTAGCATGCGAAATAAGTTACTGTCATAGAATCGGATTCCCAGTCCCATGAACCAAACAAATACTAAAGACAACATGTGGAAGTGTGAAATGTTTAGCATACATGAACAAATAACAAGATAAAGACACCAACAATAGTCACAACATTCAACAAGATATATTAAACAATATTATCTTATTACAAGCTTTCCGTTACATATTCAATAGTACAATTTTACTAGTCTGCTCATGTATACTAGGGATCCTATAACAAGTACACCTGACATAGCTCACCAATCCCATCAACCTCTAGTCATCTCTGAACCTATTAAATACGTGAAACAAGGCGGGTCAAGCACACAAGGTGTCGAGTACAGGGTGGAAAGATACATATACATAAACTTTACATATTTGAAAAGAGTAAAGAAGTAAACGAGCAAGAGTAAACAAGATAAGTTCTTAGAAAAATGAGAGCCCATGTTTTATGTCATTTCACTCCAATTATACCATCATATCATGTATTCATAAGGTCTTTGATCAACTTCCCATTGGAAGGATCTGTAAGGATACTCAAGATTAGCTAACCCTTCTATATGTGAGGGACCTCGAGGCTATTGCCAAGAGCTAACCATGTTTCAATATTGTATAATGAAGTTTCTATATTATGTTTGCAAGTTATAAAATCACGATATGAGAAAAACATCGAGTACATACTAGAATACTACATTACAATATTTGAGCTAGTAAACAAGCATACATATGTATCACATTTCAAGCAAGAAAGACATAGTCATATAATTATTTAAATCCTGTACCTGATTTCAAAGATTTCAACTTAACTTAGAAAAGACCATCTAGCCACAAGCATTACCTGATTAAGCACAAGATTACATACATGCCTTAGATTCTCATCATTAACCCTAACTAGATCCATTTTAGGGTTTTGGTCAAGTTAGGTTCTAAGTTGGTTATTAGTGTCTTTGATGATCTCTTATTGATTTAGGGTCCATCATTAGGGTGAGGTTTAGTTTTCATGTCGTTTTGATGTCCCATTCATTTTCTATGATCATTATGAGATTCATGTCAATTGTGTACAAACTAGGTCATAAGACTCATAAAATGGCAAGAAGGGCCAAGGGTCATCAAGATCAAGCATAAAAGATAGTTCATATATGAAAGATATATACAAAAGGATCATATCCCATATTAGGTAGATGTCATCAAGTCTGGGCATCATAGGATTCCACATTGTCAACATGCATTCCAAAAGCCAACACATAAGACATAGGTCGTAAGGTCCAAACATATGGGATATATGGGACATCCATACCATGGGGATTGCATTGTATAGAACATTTCTAATTTAGAAGGGGAAAGAGGAGAGATTAAGATCCACATTACATTTGGGGTGCAAACTAGACCGACAAGCCATGATTGTCACACTAGGTCATCACTAGTGGACTTAGGATTTCAAACATCAACATGGGGCAAGGGGTTGAAAACTCACTTAAACATCACAAGATTATAGATTTTAGCGATCTAAAAGATTTGTATGCATAGGAAGGCCAACATTCCACCATCAATAGAGTATACTCATGCATCACCACATAGGTGTCATTTTCATGCATTAGGCGTGATATGGGGTGAACAAGTGAGAAGTAGAGTGATCATGGTTATGCATGTTATATAGAATCAGAAGGTTACTGTATATTGACATTATAACGAGTTTCATATATCAATGAAGCAAGATTAGCAAATGATCAAAGTTCTAGGGTTAAAGTTCACATACATGTCACATTAGTGCATCAAAGTCAAAAAAGGATCAAGAATGGTGATTGCATCTTTCATAATGTTCCATTTTCATAGAAGTTACTGATCTGAGGTGTAGGAAGTAGATTGGGCATTAAAGATCCAATATTTACTATAATAGTGTACTTAATATGGTCAACATAGTCAAACATCACATATTTATCAAAACAAGAACAAAGGAAGAGAATTTGGACTATGCTCAAGTTGTAGGTCTCGTCGAGTTGATCGATTTGATATATAGTTTTTCCTATATTGGCCTTAGGAGTTGAGAGATATGCATTTCTAAAGATATGCATTAAAACTATATAGAAAGCACCTTAGGCACTACCTTTATTCATTTCAAGGGTGAGGTGTGTCATTGATGCGTTGATCTATGGCTCATATGTCGCGTGCGTACAAGGCTTGAGGACCCCAATCATTATCCAGATGCCAATCGAGCGGTCTATAGCCACCGACAACCGCCACGCGAGAGGTGGGAAGGGGTGAAGGGAGGTGGGTCCTCCGCTGACGTGTCCACCCATGGTTGATCATCATGGGTCTTGCCCTTTGACTCGGGCCTTGACTCTAGTCATCCCCCTTCGCTCCGCCCTTGCGCGCGTTGTGGAAGCTATGGACTGCAGTGCTCGTCGGTGTGAGCTAGACGTGAGGTTGTGGGGCTCCTATGAGATGCAGTGCTCTCCGAGGTGCCATCCAACTCCATCATGTCGGCGCGAAGTAGATGGTGGCCTCTCCTGGAGCTGAGTGGTGGCGACACGATGAGGCCTAAATGGCCAGTGGCGGTGGTGCCGCACAAAGCATGGGAGATGAAGGGGTGAAGAAGAGAGAAATAGGGCATGAACAGCAGTGCAAAAGAGTGGTGGGTGAGAAACAAAGTGAATGGAGTGATCAAATGTACAAAATGAGATGAGATGGGGAGTGTTAGGGTGGTGTCGAGGTGGTGGTTGGTGGGTACAACACCATCAGCACTGGGCCACCCAAATTGGGCCCAAAAAGCTCAAATCCAGTTAAATATCAATTAAATCATGTAAATTTGAGCCAACTTCAAAAGATCATAACTTGGGATACAAACTTCCAATTGAGGTGATTTTTGTGTCATTGGAAAGCTAATTGAAACCTCTATCTCATGAAATATATAACAAAACACGTTGATCATATTAATTAATTTCAAAATTGGATGCACGAAAGTGGTGTTTGAAAGCATGATAATTAATTAAATTCTCAAATTGAAGTCACATATCATAAAATTGGTCATTCAAGTGATCAAATTGGAGCATATCAACATTTTGAATATTAAGTTGATACTTGATGAGAGATAAAGAGTGTAATAAAGGAGAGAGAAAATCAAGGTTGTCACAGTTACAATGAAAAATATCAACAGATGTGCGTACAGTACGTGCATTTTTATGAATAAATCTGGACCAGAGAGAAATCAGAAGGAAATAGTGCTTTTCAAAAAAAAATAAAGGAAACTATCAATCACTAAAATTTGAATTTGAATGATTTTCATAATTTGGAGTAGAATTAGATATCATAATTAAAATACATGGGGAAGTGGATACAATAATTGCATGTGCATGTGTTTTGCATGACTTTTGCATGGAAAATATTATAAAAGAGCACCTACAGGTGGGACATCCCTAGGATGCATTAAATTTTCCCTTTTTCCCATACTTTGAGTATGCCAACGGGTAGATAAGTGACTGTAACTAGAATCTTTCATTATTAATCATTAATTGTGTAACATCCCTGACCTAGGTTATGGCATAAACCTAGAATTTTTGCTTAAGTAAGTTATTTATAAACTTTTTTTAATCTTTTGAAAAGTAATTAAGACTCAAGTAGAGTTTAATTTTCAAGTTTGAGTTTATTTGCAAATTGTTTGTGCATTATATGATAGTTTGGGTATAAATTGCAATTTACTCAAGATTAGGGGTTATATTGCAATATGTCACATGTTGAACGTGCCCCAAGTAATTTAGAATCATAAGAGAGAGAATTATGCTAAGGGGTGGCTTGTGGAAAGCCTAAGTTCCAAGTTAAAGCTTGTTTGAATAATGTTTGTGCCTTGTGTACCAATTTTGGTGCGAATTACAATTTACCCAAAATGTAGGGTTGATATGCATATTACCACCTATAGAGTGTCCCTACTCTCTCTTAGCATCATCTAGAGGATATATATAGAAAGAGGCACCATGTTTGAGTCATATTTGAGGGATGGTATTCTTGGTGATGAAAAGACCAAGAAGAGTCGTATAGTAGAAACCCTAAAATGAGTTGTATTGAGTTGTAGAGCTTATATGTGAGTTCCTATTGGACAATAATCCATAAAGGAGGTCCCATATCGTTTTGTCAACTCTTAGAAAAGGCCATGATGAGTTAATCACCTCAAGAAGGTGGTGGATATCGGTTTACAACTTTCCTTGGAAAAGTTGTATCAGTTTGTGAATAAAGTGATGTTGGGTTGAAATATCTTGTTCAACAAGATAACTAATGGCCAAAATATTAACACTATAATATCCCCAAGAGTTTTGCATGTCAAGATAAATATGTGTGCATGCATGCCCGAGTGATTCTTCCTTTCTTTTCTTCTTCACCAAGTTCTTATCTATGGTAATTCTTTGCATATAGAGGAGTTGTGAACAAGTCTTGGATCTTTGATAAGTTCATCTTCAACCTTAGGAATGTGAAGCTTTGGAGCTTGGAGATTTAAATTTGTTCTTAAGGTGGGTTATATAACTTGAACCCAATCATGTTATTATTAATCTTCAATCTTTCTATACTTGTTGATCTACTTTCAATTTCAATTTTTCTTGAATGATTGATGATTCTATGAGTTCTAATAGTTGCATGGGACTGTTGTCCATGAACTAGGATAGTAAGGGACAAAAGTCTAGATCTTGATTATAATGAAATCATCATGGCACAAACCGATATTGGGTTGAAGAACCTCTAACCCAATATGGTAATGAAACCCAATATGGTGATATGAAATCTGTTATACCTTGGAACTCCACACCCCTATCATTTTGTACATTTGGGTTGGATGAAAAAGGACTAACTAGTTATCTAGGATGTCACCCAACACATGGTAGCTTGATACTTTGAAGGTTTGAAAAGGTATGAGCATAAGGGTCTAACCCGATATACAAAACCCTACACTTGAGTAAACCGATATAAGTGACACACACACCCCTCTTGCCCAATATGGTGGAAGCACACACCTCTTACCCAATATGGTGGAAGCACACACCTCTTACCCAATATGGTGGAAGCACACACCTCTTGCCTGATATGGTGGAAACACACACCTCTTTCCCGATACGGTGGAAGCAGACACCTCTTACTCGATATGGTGGAAGCACACACCTCTTGCCCAGTATGGTGGAAGCACACACCTCTTTCCCGATATGGTGGAAGCACCTCAAAACCAATATGGAGGTAAGCACCTCAAATCCGATATACTTGATTGAGTAACACATGAAGTGTGTTATGTCATTTGATACATTAAGATGTAAAGAGTTTAATGCATTTTGATAAGTGTAGGCCAATGTACCTTGAGAAAAGGGTTGAGCCAACTAAATAAAGTATGATGTAATCAATATCCTAGTAAGGATGAGAGAGAAACTCATACTTTGGGTGATAATCATTTAATGATAAATGATGAGAATAAACAAGTATGATTGAATACTTATGATATCAGTGTATGATCCTAATATGTGTGGATCTATGAATTAGGGTTTTGATTCCTGATAATATGAACTTGAGACCCTAATCGGCTAAAAAAGGGAAACCCTAACCCTAATAATGGGAAGGTTCTATTTCTCTTGTATTGCATGGTGATGATATGTACTTGATATTGTTTTTATCATGAAATACTAACCATGCAGGCATCATGAGATGATGAGCATAGCCAGGTACGAGCTATGATGTTTCATATGATACAAATTAAATGGGCCTTGTGAGCCATGTGAAATACATGTGCAACAAGTATAATGTATACTTGGGTCTGAGGACCTAGAGGTAATAGTTACCTGATAAGAGGTGACAATGTTCAGTGATGAACTAAGGGTTTGATACCCAGATCTAGCAATCATGATGATGATAATGTTAAGGGGTGAGAATCCCCAGTAATGTGAAAAGGGATTGAGATCCCGAGTGTTATGCATTCAATGTGTTCCAAAGATTATGAAAGTACTTGATAAATGTATTACACCTTTCTTTGTAGCATATGTTATAATTCATGCTTGTAACTTGGTTGATGCAAAAAGATATTGTAATGCACCTAATTAATAAAGTGGAACCTTATCATGTAGTTTCCCTGGCCATAGATCCATTCAGTGTCAGAATTTGTTGAATGGTGAAACGAGTTTAACTTGGAGAGCATATTTTTGAATATGTGGGGGTAATGGGCAAAAATATCCTTACATCCAAATAAGGGTTGTTGTGTGATCTCCCTTATCATCATAAGAGTATGGATATATTCCATGACTCAAAGAGAATATACGGGGGTTGCTATGTGATCTCCCTGAAGAGAGTGCATACTGCGACTGTAGCTCTATAGCGAAGATGCCACTATACCCTGGCAAGCTAATTGGAGTTTGACACGTGATGTCACTGTCAGTGGTCTCGTACTGATCAAGACAGGTGAGGTCTTGGAAGTCATCTCTTCCTTTAACCTTATATGGTACTGATGCTTTACGTAGTCGTGGTCGGTTGCAGCATGAACGGTATACTTCGTCTCCTCAAGGCATAAGTGTGATTGTAATTATGTAATCAACCGTGTAGCATATTTGCTTAAGGATTGAATACGAAAACATTGGTTGATGTTACACTACTTTTATACATCTTAAATGGATAGATATTATATGTGTTCTTCATATTCCTTATAAAGTGAATAGATGATTTATTGCTCTATCATAGATAGATGCATTGCCTTAAAAGATGATATTGCTCTATTCTACTTATAAACAGTGATTAATCTTGATTATTAATATAAAAGATCCTATGCTCAGTTTTATACTATTCACCTATAATAATAATGTTGTTGGCAGAGAGTTATATCTCTCGCTGGGACTTTTGTCTCACCCCATTGGTCCCAAAAATTTTAGGTGGATGCAGACGAGGAGGTAGAGATTGTACTGTAGAGGGAGAACAATAGAAACAGGGGTAGCAGTAACAGTTCAGGTTGAGTGTGTTGTCTATCATGTCTTGTAAATAGAAGTCTTATGTGTCGTATCTGTGCTCTCATGTCCTTGGGAGTTAGTACATAATGGTTTTATAAATGATCTAAGATTTTGTCTTGTATGTCTCAAGGTTTTATGTTGCTTATGTATATGTTTGGGCAAAGCAACGGGTATATGATATCCTTGAGATGAGATGGTACAATGTATGTACAATGTGAACCATGATGTATATATTGCTTTGGTTCTTTCTTTAAGAGTTTCTTGACAATGGATATCTTTGCAAAATGGTTTTAATTTTTAGTGATTTTTGTTAATTCGCTGCTAATGGTTATTCTGCATGATTACTATGATGATTTCACTATCAGTTTGATAGCGGTCATCACAAATTGCAATTATCTTTAAGAGTAAATGTGATATGAAGAGGAGGGAAGGAGAAGATGAATGGTGAGAGAGATTAATAGTAATTAATGAAAATTATCATCTATATTAGATAAGGTGAATGGAGATCATTGTGGAAAAATATTAAATAATTGTACTCATAAAAAGAAAAAGAAAACTACTTTATTTGAAATTTACAGCAATTTTTTTATGCATGGGTGCAATATTATCTATTTTCGAGTATTTTTGTTAAAGAGGATTGTTTTATTAATTTATGAGTGTTGTTTTACTAAAAAGTAGATTTAAATAAAAGATGGTGTACTTTTTTTAAAGGTAGATGGTGTATATAGATGCATGTAATATCATTTACATATCATAAATAGGAATTGTTTGTTAATACATGTAGATAAATGACGATTATTCTATAATACATGATTTGGATCTATGACCTTAAATGTCTATTTACTTGTTACTCTTTCTTTTACATTGTTTGCATTGGACAATAGAAAATGAAGGAGCATATATATCTCACATTAGTATTCTCGTCTTCACCAATATAAAGAATCTACTCTAAGAGGACTAATTTGCAGTGGACAACTTGTCCATCTCAGAAGTCTTTCTGAAGCTAGTTTTGGACAACATCTCCTACTACCTTATGATGGTTGTTCAACCTATGGGTGGGTTGAAAGCAACATCTATAAGAGGAAATAAACAAAAAAATGGCATCAACATAAAATTGAGTTCGTCTAGAGTAAAAATAAATGGACATTATCTAAGGTAAGGGAAGCTCAATATAAATATATGTCAATAAAGGAATATTCAAAGGAGAAAAGTTTTAAAAGATATAAACTCAAAATAGAAGAGACAGATGTTTATAAAGATACATTTTTCTAAAGGATTCTTTGAATTAATAAACTCACAATGAATAATAGTTGCATGGAGAGTATAGTTAGATTACATATAAAAACAAGTAGGGTAGGAACTCATAAATTCTACACTAAGGGGCATGAGGAATAAAACCTCAGTGCCAAATAAGTATAAAATTTTATAGAAGGAATATGATCTCAGTGCATGGCAGGAGAACAAAATCCAGTGCCTAATATCATATGTGGTAGGGAAATAAAATCTAATGGGGAACAAAACCAGTGCCTAAATATCAAACATGACATGGGAATAAAACTCAGTGCCTATATGGTGTCACCACTTCTACTTATGACTAGTCAACCAGACATGAAAATAGTGAGGGAAAGTATAATCATTTTCATGCAAGGTTAAAAATATTAAATTGTCTTTAAGTGTCCTTAGAAGACTCAGATAAGTAGCAATATTAGACCAAAAGACCATTAATTATTTATTCATGTATCATTAGTAATAAATCGGGAAGACATTCATAGAGAAGAGTGTCTCTACAAGATGATAAGAAAGTTCTCAACTCAATTAATGCCTCATATGGGAAAGGGATATGTAGTCATGATAATGCCCAATTTAAATAGGGTGGATGTATATACCTTGATTTGGATGTTTAGATCAGAACAAAATTCTAACCTCTCAAGTCCAAAATCCTCTCAAACCTACACATAATTGTATTTATAGAACTCATGGTTCAATTATGTCTTATATTTTGAAACCCTATAAATCTAACCTTGGAAATCACCAGATTAATTCATGTTATTTGTATAGTAAGAGGGTCATATGTTATTGATTTAGAGAGTGGTTTATCATTAACTCCTAAGTTCATAATTTCATTCATTATAGTTTTCCTCAAATTTTAATAAGAGAATAAGATAGATTGAAACCATAAAAATCATGCCTTTTTAAAACATTTGAATTAGGCGATGAAAACCATACTAAGAAAATAGAAGAACAATCTCATGATTCCAAACCATACTTTTTCCAATTTTTGGAGCTTCTAGTAAAAGTTGTACAATATTTATACTATGCACTATTTGTTAGTGAAATTGATATGAAAATGACTAAAGTAGCTTTTTATTATTATCGCATATTATAAAACATGATTATAAAATTTTTCCATATTGATATAGAAGCGTTCACGTGGTTAATAAAAATGATATCCATGAAAGGACGATTTTACCCAAGAGTACAAAATGACAATATCAAGGGGGCTGAGGGTAGAAAGGGAAATTTGGTCATTGTCTGCCCCATCATGGCTCATGCCATGGCTAGCCTTCATACAAAGATTGTCTTGCCAATATTGGGAAAAAATGGTAGAGGAGACAATCAAGAAATTTTGTCAAGAGAAACACGAAGATCAGGAGCCAAAGTTACTTACCACACTAGAAATTCCCCTATAGCGAACATGGATATCAAGGAGAAGGACCACAAACATAGTCTATAGAATCACTCAGTGGTAGTGAGTAGAGTAACTTGAGACAAAATTGATACTAGAGGACAATCTCTTGTGATGAGGAGGAACATTAGAACTAGTTAGATATGCATAGGGTGTTGTGTCAGGGATTCCATGGGGGGTTGGTTCGAGAAGAACTGAGGGGAATTGGGGAAAAACATGAATAAGGAAAATTAAGCCTCAAGTAGACCATCATTGTATGTGGAAAGCAACAAAAAGAGTAATGGTGAAGGAATCATAGTAAATGGAAGACCAGAGATCAAGAAATCCATTGTGGAATTCTCTACTACCAACTAGTTCAGACCAATGAGAAATACGGGGAGGATGAAAGTCCCCTAATTGCTGATCAAGTGGATCATCATGGGTTTCTGTCCCGACCCACCATGACATGGTCTTGTATGAATGAAAAGAAAAACAAAACAAAACACCATGTGCTAGATATCCGCAAGAAACTATAGACAACTAGGGAATTGGAATAAAGTGGTGTTGAACATTTATTTCTTTTCTTTCCCGATGAAATTGGGAGAGTAATCATTGCCCAAAAAAGATAAATTTTTTTACAAATAGACTAATTGATACCCAAGGAATCCAAATCTAAAGCCAATTTTGTCTTTTTGACAATGTTCAACATACGAAACTCATGACTTGAGGAAAAAAGTAATTTTTAATGTATTATCTTTTCCTTTACCCCTTTTATTCCTAAATTTTAGTTTTTTTCTCTCTCTTTTATCTAGTATTAGGGAAATTCTAGGTTCCCAATTTTGATCCTAAATGTGTAAGATTGCAATTTCAACCATTACTTAGGATATCTCTATGATTACTTGTATTAAAGTCTCAAATATATTATTTATTGATAAAAATCCCAAGATATTGCATCCTCAATATCCTAGTGCCATCTAAGTCTGGAAAAACAAGTTTGAAACTAAAAAAATCATACAACTAAGGTTAGGTTAAGATTTTTGTGTAGGTTTGAGTATGTTACAGAAGGGGACTCCTCACCAGAAAACCTCTAGATCAGATATTGAGAACCTAAAATGGGAGAGAGACTTTGAGAGTGAGATGAAAATCTGAGTGAGAAACAAAGCATATATAGAGTAATCAAAGTATGCAAGATATATCATAAATGTTGAACTAGGAAGTTTTACATAAAAGAGAAACTCATACAAAATATGTTAGGATAATAATAGAAGTATACAGTAAATGTTTTATAGTGACTCCATAAGTAATGTTACACGTCTTGCTTACTAATTTTATTAAAAAACCATGTGTAGATTGGAATGTACCACACAAAATGCTAGCTAGTGACTATAGTGTCTCCTAGACCACAATAGAGGATCTTAGAATTATCAGTCTTATTAAGACTTTGTGGTGCCTCAAATATTGTGAATCTAAAACTAGGGCCTCATCAGCTAGCCTCAATCATTATGAGTAGAAAAGTACGGGCTCATCAGCTTGTGACCTACATAAAACATGAAGTCCATCCTAGGTGCCCAGATCATGACCCTATCATATCACATTGATAGTATTTCCATATAACAACATATCTATCACATCCTTTCAATCAAGGACTACATCCTTAATGATACTCTTATCAAAATTTGATCTCATGTTACCGAAGGTACAATCTGTGAGTAAGAAATGTATATCAACATTATATGACTCTAAGTACCTTTGCACAATTCCTACATTCATACAAGGATACTTGTTGCACTTTTATGACTTTTAAACACTAGAGAAGTTATACAGTCACAGGGAAATTGCATGATTTGATTCTATTGGTTAATTGATCCATTTACTCAAGTTTCATATAAAAAGAAGATATACATCAAAACTTCTTATTAGGATAGAGACAAGTGAAGCATCAGATACAATGAAACCCTAGTCTACATCAAGGATGTACATTCATAGCTAATATTCCCCGTTCGACCAACCATTCCACAAATTGGATTAAAAGCCACTTAATAGATGGAATAAAGTTTCATAGTAACCACAATGGAAATTTTCATATAGTATTTCTATTATATGAGCTCACTATGGAAAAAGTTTTTGAAAGTATCAAATCGGTGATTTAGGGCAAGTAAAATGGGAAAAGCACATCATTCAACTAAATTTCACTAGAATGATAATATTTATCATGAAAAAATGAAAAATGATAGTAGATATGAGGTAATCACAAAGTTCCTAGAGTTATATCTCAAATAACTATAGAAATTCTATTTTCGGCCCGATCATTATTGACACAAGTCATGAAGTTTGGTGATTATATATAGAAATTGCATCACAAGAATGAATAAAATAAGACTAAATCACTCGCCTTTAGGGAAGAATGTGATTCCAAAAGAAACAAAATCTCAAAACTCAAGCTCGAAAGAACCACCAAACACTCCCAAAACATCCACTTTTGAGCACTAGCTTCAACAGGGAGAGAGAAGAAGAAAATGAGAGATATTGGATTGAGAATCAAGATTTCCACTGTGGATATACATAAATTAGAGAGGAGAAATATAGTATAAAAGATAAGAATAGGGGATGAATAATACATGTGTTCCACCTTCATAAGGTTAGGAAGAAGACTCCAAGTTATGAATTGCAACAATGGTGTAGTGGTGTGTGGTTGGTTGCTTGGTAGAGTGGTTGCTGGTTCAAATCTTGTTGTGTATGTTTTGTCCAGCCACAGTAGCTCGGGTGGTAAAAGCTCAGTAAGTCCTAATGAAGGATATGGGTTCAAACCTCACCATAGGTACTTTGTAAATGAAAATCCATGCTGATTAGGCATGGGAGGGGGTGACCAGACCACACCCTCTCATGCCTCGAGAGTTTACCGTGTCGGGCTCACTCGGGGTGGGTTCTCTTGGTCACAAAAAAAAAGACTCCAAGATTTGATATTCAAGAATCTTTATAAATCACCAACATATTAGAGATGTTCCACCCAAAACAATTGCATTGCTTCAAGTTTAGCACAACCTATGTAACTTTAAATCATTCTTAAAGAACTCTAAACTCAAAGAGAGTCCATAAATAGGTAGGGCTATAATAAAATTACATTTCAATCACTATGTAGACAATTTCAACTTTCATGTTGACCTCCTGTTGGTTACTTTGACCCAAACTCCTTGTCGAAGCAACTCAAAAACAACATGCTTATACCTAAATAGGTCCCGCTTTGACTGAAAGAAGTCCTCATTAATCCATAAATGGGCCCCATATTAATTCCCAGGCCCACTGCCCAAGACTCTAATAGAGTTTAAAGAATGACAACTGGCTTTACAGACCATGACTAGCCTTGACTGTCCGTTTTGGTCTCACTCATGCACAAGTCAAGGTCAACTTTCTAACTGATCAGCCATCCTAGTACTGTTCTAAGTTGAGCATTCTTGATTATGGAGATCTTAGTTATGGACTCCATGAAAAGGATGTGCAACTTGGTGATATAGGTAGTCCAATCATTCCTTTTAAGAATTGTATTTGAGGCCTTAAATCCTGGGATGTTACGATCTTCCCCACTTAGAATGTTGACATCCTTGTCAAGGCTCAACTATATGACCTTACAATATTTTTACATTTGAGTGAAGACCCAAAATGGCTCATGGACACCCACCTCCCAATCACATCTACTAGCACAAGGGTGGCTACATCGTCATAGACAACCCTTTCCACATGTCTAGACTACAAGGCTCACGATCGGCATGTAACATGCCCATATGGGCCCAACATACTTGAGGGGTTATGGCCCTAATACCAATTGTAATGCCCAGACTCACTTCTCAAGCCTCAAGTAGAGTTTTGGGAATGATGAATGGGCCCATGGCTGAGATCAACTCTCCTACTATCCACCCATCCTAGTGCTACTCCAAGATAAGCATGCTTAACTATGTAGTTCCTAGTGACGAGATCCCTGGAAAGGAGGTGCACCTTGGTGATATGGGTAGTCTAACAATTCCTTTAAGATTATTTTATTTGAGGCCTCACATCTTGGAAGCAAGGTTAAAACCAGTTAATGAGAATATAACAGGGTGGAACTAAAATCTTAGAGGAAGCAAGGTTAAAACCAGAACAACTTATCAAGCATACAACAAGTAGGTAATATCCTTCTATTACAACATTTGAAATATGAAGGTACATGGCATATTTGTAGTTGAAAACATCTCATCATTCTCAAGATGTCCATATTACATATTCCATCATACTATAACGTGTAGATGTAGAAATTTAAAACTACACAACATCCTACTAAGAGAAATAAGAAAGAGACAAAATCCAATGATCTCAAAACCTTTTCCAAGACTAACTGTGTAGCATGGTGCTAAACTTTATACCGTACTATATCCAAATTGTACAACTTACCCCAGGGTACCTAAAAATTGTAAGTAGTTTTTATTACTTATTGCCTCAATGAGTGGGTACTTCCCACTTTCCAGTAAACAAGATATAAGGTGGTAAAACTAAGTTAGAATATTAATTAAGCAGAATAATCTTATTTTTGAAATATTTAACCCTAAACATATAGTGCTTATCCAAGTGAAGAGATAGTTAGGGTTAAGTAGTGAAATCTAAGTACATAAATAGATTGTAAAAAAGGAATGAGCATAACAATATTAGTAAAGCAAACAACAACACATCACCATCATTTAAGTGACTTGATCATCTTTTATAGTACTTGTAGACAAGGGCTACCTTACGTAATAGCATCTGAGATCTAGGGAAAGAGTGTGACCAAGTCCTAACTCCTCTTCTCTACTCAATTGACTCTATGGGTCTGTGGTCGAGGTCCAACACATCTAGAGGATTGAGTTGTTCCTAAGGCCCAACACCCCTTCCCAAAAGAATTAGGGGGTATGGTTGAGTCCCTTCACCTCCCTCCTATATAGAATTGTGGAAAAGATCCATCTTCTCCTATATAGATGGAAATATATGGCATAAGGCATGTCCTCCCTTGTCCTGCACTAAGATTGTGGCTACGACATGTCCTCTCTCAATGGTAATACAAACCTTGGGTTGTGATTTGTGGTCAAGGCCCAATTCTTTACAACAAACCACCACTAAAACAATATAAACATATATAGAAACATCATGTGCTAAGTTATAGGCTTTCATTAGGGTTTTCACTTATATTTATGTTATATTGCATTGACGTGTCCAATGATCAACCATACCTTGGTTATTAGAACAATCTTGAGGTTTGGTGCAACACTAACCCCAAAAGATCTATTTAGAATAACAAATCATAAGAAAATTGGAGGACTTGACATAAGAAAGGTAATCAGATTCAAAATGAATATTCAAAACCAAAATTTACTTTCAGATATCAACCATTTGTTCATCATGATTCGTAGTCTTCTCATAAACATAATATATACATTTTTTGAGACAAATACTTATCAAGATCCAACATCTATATATGGAAGGAATTTATGTACAAATTATTATGCTAACAACAAGACACATGACTCCTGCAAGCATACACCCCAGTACAAGAACTCAAGATACAACATGCATCTCATAAGGACTATACCTCTAATGAAATATGAATGATCATAAGGATAAGTCCCCAAACAAAAACCAACATTAAACTAGAAAACTAAAAATATTGAATAAAAAAAGTAAAAATATGGAAAGCTTCACAAACACCAAAAAAAACATTTATTAGAAAATCATCACATGACCTCACTTAGAAGGTTATATTTATCATTAAAATCAGTCTCAAGATAAAGCATGATCGAGAGGAACCAAAATACTCTCTATTAATCTCAATAAGTATTTTTACAAGAAGATCTGTATACATAGAAAATTATAACAACATTTTTAGACTAGTCTTATTCACAACTTATAATCATAGGTAAATACAAAGGAAAAATAGCATACAACGTGTAGTATCAACTAACCACTAAACACTCAAGAAAAGGAGAGTACATGAGCATTCCATACTAAACTATATTAAATCTTTATCATCATGTACTTTTTATAGCTCCATGATACATAAAAACATCATGGAAGAACCATGTGTGACTCATAAAGAGTCAAAGTGAGAGGATTACTCCCTCTGAGATAGATGAGCATTTATTGACAACATATATATCATTATATGAAATTGTTAAGTTCATATATTAAATTCATATCATAATTATAAGCTTCATATCGCAATTTTAAACATGCAACTTGATCATAGGACATAGAATATCTTAGGATACTTTAGCAGTAATCTCATGTATTAACCATCATAAGTGGTTAAACTTATTATTACTTAGATTTATAAGAAGGCCATTAGAAATATCCTACAATTATCATGGTTAGCATCAATATTCACATTCTACTCAATTGTATATTATATAAGACTCTTGCTCTGGTTAGTTTGGAGTTTTCTATCCAAATTACAATCCTATGATTGTGAAGTCCCTAAGCCCAGTGTAAAGGATCTAAGAAGGAGTTATTCTCACAAGGATCCTACCACACTTTGATCAATGTGAGTATAATAAGTAAAAGCTCATTAGTCATAAACCTACTAGTAGAGGATCAAAAGACAACATACAAAATCAGCTTCACCCTAGGTACACAAGTGCATCACCTATCATCACTATATCTAATATCACATGTCACAAATCATATTTCACTTTTCATATTTTTACAGTATCATTGGAAGAACTATCATAAATGTTGTAGATACATCCTCAACTACACTCTTATCATGGGTGATCTTAGGGAACTAAGGGGACCATAAATCATATGGACTATCTATCACCCACCTAAACTTAAGAGTATATGATCTGAGTACTTCTACCAACTCTGGGCTTGCTACAAAGATACTTCTTTACATTCTGGACTTGCAAAAACTAGTGAAGGTTTATCTTATTAATTAGTCTAATTACTCATCTTTTGAATCAATTTCATACAAAAGTATTCTCTTACTTAGTTCAACTTGATTCGAGTTTTTTAATCTTATTGTTACTAAATATAAACAATATAAAAATTAGAGCAAGTCTAAGAATCATATAATATGAACATGAAATGAAACGATCCATGTTACGAGAACAAGAAATATGATATTTGTGCATATTCATTTAATGTCATCAATAGGCCACCTATATTTAATTGCCATTAGGCTCACTGGGAGATGTCACTTGGGCTTATCATCTGGGCCACAAGCCCCTTATTCTATAAATACTCAATATTAGTCTTATACAAGGCATCCACAACATGTACTTCTCTTTCTATCATTCATATCCAATGTTCATATAGCAATACATGTATAATATGAAACTTTATTATGCTAAGAATTTTCATACATTTCCACTCAAAAAGGCTTAGCATGTAACTAAATTAAGCATCAATATACAAGTGAAGTTTTTAAGTAAGATTGTCACATTGTATTACTTTTAAGAATCATACACTTTCAATGGAAATTTAATCATGACTGTCATAAAGTGTATGAATTCATTTTTAAGTCAAGCATATCAAACACACAAGAACGGTACATTTTTAGCCACAAGATTCCAAAATCTCTGGTCATATCATATTTTGTCATATATGAATATGTAGTTAATACTTATATATTTCCCCTTTCCACAAAATAATGATTGCGACCCATAGAGTTTCCCTCAAGGCATCAAACATAATAATTCAAGCCTATATGTATATGTAAAAGACATAGCCAAAAATAAATATTAAATTATCATACTTGTATATTACTCTTAGTCATTTTATATAAGATCATCAGAGAAGATGAAAAGAAGGTCATAGGTCCTTCATTTAAGAGGAAAATATTCATTAGGTGACTATTATATGTAATTCTACCATCTTTTAGTGAAAAGCTCACATTACATCAAAGGTTCTCACATTTCATCAAAGGTTTTGAACCACATGTGTCCATGCCTACTTTTAGTTGGATCCATGAACATGTTTTTATACCTTAGATATATCATATAACCCAAGTCAAGGGTAAGCATCAAATTATACACGTCCTTTTCATATTACATTAGAGTAAAATTTGTTTCTAAGGATTTAGTATTCATTTGAAGCTTGTCAAGGTTAGAGCAAAATGTATTTTCAGTAAAAACAAGGATATAAGTTGTTTCTCTAACTTTATATCTAGTTTAAGCAAGAGTTTTGTATCATAACAAAAATGAAAATTTTCCATATATAATTCTTTTGAGAGAGAAAGGGTCATTTTGAGTTCTATTTTTGGCTTGTAACATCATTATACATACATTGAAACAAAGCAAGTTATTCAAAGTAATATTTTGAGAGATAGAGATCACATATGCATCCATGTAGGAAAGGAAGGCAAGCATTCACGTAGAAAGCATCAAATTCTCCAAGAAAATATAGATTCCATTTTGAAAATTGAGATACTTAGCAACTAACAAGTTGATATTTTCTCCAAGAACCCCCTCCCTCAAAAAAAAGTTGATATATCTTAGGTTTTAGTTAATTTTAAGGCATTGAATGTTCATTTAATAGGTCACCATGAGCAAGAAAAAGGCACAAAAAAGCCAAAGTGTGTACTCCAATAGTGGCAGATGAGACGGAATTGCTTGACTACACCTTCCCTCATCCTAGTGAGGTATCCAACTCAACAATCATGAGACAATTGTAGATGAATAGTTCTTCAAGTTAATCCTGAGCCTAATAGGCAGTATGTAGTGGAATCGACTTGTTGGTTTGGCCAATGAAAATCCAAATCTTGATGTGGAGAGTTTTCTCAATCTTTGTGATACATTGATGAGCAGTGGGAGGACAATCTGCATCTCTGCCTCTTCCCATTCACACTATAAGCTGCCAAGAAATGGATCATGGCATGGAGAAAGGATCTATTCATACTTGGAATGCCTTACTAACCAATTTTTGAAGAACTCCTTTTCCCCCAATAAGACAAATGATATCCATTTGAAGATATCTATATTTTAGAAGAATCCTAAGAGATATAGGCAAATGCATGGGATATGTACAAGGAGCTACTTTACTGGTGTTCACACTGCAAATTACTAGAATGGACTTGGCTGAGCACTTTCTAGGAGGTTTATCCCATGATACAACTACTGATGCAGCCATTGTTGAGAGCTTCTTGAATAAGAATGCAAGTGAAGGTAAGTAACTGATTGAGATCATGTATAAGAACCAAACTGAAGGGGTGTGGCAATAGAAGCACTAGTAGTCATACTAAATTCTAGATCTCAATGTGGAGCCATACAAGTTCACCAAGCAACTTAACACCATAAATGTCAACTAGATACAACATGTGACAACTTTTGTAACGATCCAAAACCCAATGTAGACTACAATGCTTCTATAATAGGATTTAGTTAGGAGTGTGTGTATTTTTTGGGAAGCACCTAAAGAATGGCCCATTTTTGAACGTATACATGTTAGGTTGGATAAACCATCCCAATTTCACCTTTAAGGACAACGATGAGCCACATCAAAACCACCAATACAACCACTAGTGACATCCTAATAAGAATTACCTACTTGAGGCATTATCTCAAAGTTCATTAGTGAGGCATGTTCTCTTATAAAGGACCAATAAGCCAGAGTTAAAGGGCTTGAGCACCAGCTAGGGAAGCTAACTTCAGCCATTAGGGGTCTAAAAAGTAATGAAGGGGTTGTTAATATGTATGGCCATAGATCCAATCATATGATGGTTGGAATGTGGCTTTAAATACATGATTTGATAATAATAAAGGTAATTCCATCTATTATGTTTGTCTCACTCATGTGGTGATGACACATACATAGTAGATGTCACATGAATGATGTTACTCGATGACATATGTCTTCAAGTATGTGACTTGAACAATGAGATCATATGAATGTTAAGAGTATATACATTCTTGTTATGTCCCTAGCCAGATATTACTATGGAAGAAAAATAGACAACGATAATACATAAGACTAGAGTGTGTGTTGACTAATGACAAAATCTCATTAGTCAAGATATGTGATATCAAGTCAAGCATATAGGTACATGTTTGATAATAATGTATCAGACAAACCATGAGAGTGATACATGGAGACTATGGAATGGTAGTCAGAATCATCTCTCATAGTGATAAGTGGTGATTGTGGTTCTTAGACCTGAAGTCACTACATTCATCACATGTCATTCATGTACTTTGACATCATCCACCATGATCTTGAATAAGGTTGCCATAAAGGTGGTGCTTGGGTGCATTATTACACATGGGGATTGAGTGTGAGTGATGTAGATAGGAGATTGATATTCAGGCCACTTGTAACAACCTCGCTTTCCTGCAACCCCCAATTAAGGGATACCAAGAGGTCAAAGGCATTATCCCAAAACAAGATCAGTGGTTTTGCAAATAATCAACAATAATTAATAAATTCTACAACAACTAAGCTTTAAAATGGAATAAAAATTTTCTTTTCTTATACCTTGCAAAATATAGGAGCTGAGGGACTTTACCCCATATAACATCTATCTATCTAAAATCCTCCAATCTTTATTAAGCTTTATTCCATCATTGTCACTTTAAAGGAATATCCATTTTCTTGATAAACCTAAAACGCTGACAAACAATACGACGGTCAGTATAATGAATTATACTGATATGTGGGGGAACCAATAATCGTGCATTTAATTGTAACAACATATTGCAAGCAATTATGATTTAACAAAACAAACTTTAAACTTTATACATGACTACTCAATCCTTACATACCCTAACCTCTATGTTATCCCTACAGTGGACATGGATACTACCTCTCATATGGTAGATCTCAACTAACCCCCATGATCCTACCTTACAGGTAGATCAATACATAGGGTCATGGAGTCGTATGGCCCTACCCAAGGGTAGACCAACACATCGACTCATGATAACCTAATGATCCTACCTCGCGGGTAGACCATGTACTAGATCATCTATCTCATCATCATCAGAGCTATAGAGGAGGACCAGGATCTGAGCTAGTCATGCACATATAATTATGGTGATAGCCGTACTCACTTTATAGTTTCATGAAATAAAAGTCAATCAAGCAATTATTCCAAAGCAACCGCTAAAAACCTCAGGAATCACTGGGAAACTAAAGCGATTTAACCATAAGTGTAACTACATACCTATTTTGAAGATCTCAAAGAAGCAGTTTATCTAAATCCAACTTAGATGTCCAAACGAGCAAGACAAGCAACCAATCAAGCAAACTTTGATCATAAAAGCATGTATAATGTTTAATTGTCACAAACATATCCCAAACAACTCTTTATTGACTTGGGACACCTTTCCAAGTTTTCTAAGTCTTATTAGGATTCATTAGGGTTTCTTAGATCAATTTCTCAAACTTTATCCCTTTTAGGTCAACAAACCCTAAAATACTTTTTCTACTCATATAAACCCTAATTGCTCAAATTATCTATATTAAGGATTCTTTATTCTCAAATTGGCTTTAGAACATAATATCTCTGTCTTATTTTTGGTTTTCACAATTAAAACCATTAAAAGTCCTAATTATCAAAATTACAGTTTATAATCCATTAATGCATATTCATGTACATGGAACCCTAAATTAAGCCAATTATGCACAAAGATCGTCTTTTTAGATATAAATCTTCATTTTATTAACAATAGGTTAATATTGGCTTATATTATCTAAAGAACATTATTAAGTTCACTAATCATCAAAACTTAGGGTTTTCCATTAATAACACCATTAAAGGTGACAACTTTATATACCTTTCGAACTTCAAGAGGAATTAGGCTTCAATTGTATTTTTATTAGATTCCTCTTATTTTTTTGAGAAAAATCCATATATTATTTATTGCCATCTAAGTTACAAATTAATAGTTAGGTTTTTCTCAAGAGAATTACCTTTAGGCCAATGGTACAGCGCCACGTCATCCTTTTCAATTTTCCTTTTCCTGGCTATTTCTTTTCTCAGCTCGCAGATCCCTTGCTTGGTTCTGTCTAGACCGGAACCCAGATCTGATCCACACACACTCGCCTCCCTCACGAACTCTCGACGCAACCCGCTTGCAGAGACAACGTCGGTGAGGCTGCTGATCTTTTGAGGACCTCAAAGCATCCGGAGGAATCACCACGGTTCCCAAAAAGTCCTTGGTCCTCGATAGGCACCCCACAATAATCATGAATCATGTGCTTGTAACCTAGCATGGACGAAGAGCAAACAGGAAGAAAATGAAATAGCGGGCAGGGCAGTGCCCTCTGCGTAGTTGGGGGTCGCGATCCCTCTTGCTCACCTCTCAGTTGGGGCAGTACGCCTTATATAGGAAGAGGGGGCGAGAACTAAGGGTGATACTACCGCCCCAGAATCTTGATGAGGATGGGAATTAGGTATTTCCCAAATACGCCACAAAACCTTCCGAATTAGGGTTCGTTAGATTCGTCTGATCCTCCTGAAACTAAAGGAAAAAGAATCAGGGCAAACGATGGACTCTAGAGAGAGATCGAGGTTGTAGATGATTCACATCCACTATTCTTGTTTCCTATTTCAGTGAGAGCTAGGGGATGACTTGTCCTCTGTTGATTTACTGATCGATGGTCCTGATTATTCGCATCATTTATTATCCGAAAATATATCCTGGATAAATTGTGACACTTAATGGAAATCCCTCCACTTTAGGGATTCTTACAAAAATAATATCTCCCAAACCACATGTCCAATTAATACCAAATTTTAGCAAAAAGTCCTTTATGACTTAATCTACTTGTGTACAAAGTTTGGGACTTAAATACGAAAGTATGAGAGACTTTTCTTTGTAAGAAAGTTATCACTTATTAAAGCATATTTTATGCATATTATCTCTCTTACTCTTTTATATCATTTATTTGGATTCCTTTTACCATTAATAATCTTATGAATTCGAAATCTAATCCATGATGAATCAATCAAACATATTTCCACATATTTCTCATATTTTCCTCATTATCTCCAATTTTCTTCTTAATAATGCATTATTTGATTTCTTCTTTTTCTTTTAAACATATTGGACTCATTAATATATTGTGATCCACAAAATCACATGCACAAATGAAATATTGCCAAGGAAATCCATTCAATACATATAATTCATACATTTCCCATAATCATACATTTATTAGGGAAATTGCATTTCCAACCATATGAACCCAAAAATTGGTGTTGTAACATCCTTCCCCTCTTATAAGAATTTTTCCCTCAAAATTCCACCAAACATACAAACAATTCAGGATAAGACTGTCTTATATCCATCATTGGCCCCCATGCGGCTTCATCCTCTCCATGGTGCTTCCAAAGAACCTTTGTCATCTTCTATTCTTTACTCCTGAGCTCTCTCTCACCTTGGTATCTCGTACCCTCATAGGTGACTCAAGGTAAGTTGCCTCCCTTGGAGTTCAATAGGTTCAATGCTCAACACATGGCTTGGGTACCTCACATAGTGCTCTAGATCGGACATATGGAACACATCATATATCATATTATCCTGAGGGGTAAGGCTAAACATAATCAACTCCACCAATCCATCTCAAAAGGACCCATGTATCGAGGACTCAGCTTTCTCAGCTTTTACTCAGAGGGGTCGGGTTTTCATATCACATGTTCACCCATAGTGAATTGCATGTCAGTCTACTTCACATCAGCTCACGACTCATGTCAATCATGGGCTTCCTCAGCCATTGCTTGATCAAAACAACATCTTCTGAACTATCTCTCTCTCATATATAGTTCAACCAAAATTGTCATACTGGTAGTGCTCTCTCTTAGGCAAGGGATTAATTCAACTCGATAAGCCAATCTACCATAACCCATGTTGCATCATGACCTCTCTTGGTCCAGGGGAGACCCACCACACTATCAATGGTGATCCACTCCCATCCCCTCTCAGGGATTTCTCATTATTCATAGCAACTCACTGGGTTACTGGTGTTTGACCTTCACCCTCTGGCATGTATGGCAATAGACCACATGCAACTCTATATCCTTCTTCATCCCAGGTCCCTAAGGACCACATACAAACCTTAATCATCTTGGTAGTACCATGGTGTATGGTGTACTTAAAATCATGAGCTTCTTGTTTTTTTAAGGAAGCCAGAGGGTGTTCTATTCATCCCACCCCTCTCTTGTGGGCAAAAAACAAAAGCTACATCTCCTGCCTAAAATGTAGGTATAAGAAACCAAGACACACAAGACCGCGGTCAACCACCACGCCGCCACGCCCGTGGTGTGACCACCGCAACATGCCCATGGTCACACGCCACGGTTGTGGCAGATCCAAACACAGCAAAAAACACAACAGACTCAACTAAACCTGCTCCCATCTGAAAAAAATATAAGGAGTTCTTCTCCGTTCAAGAATATTCATGCCACAGATCTTCAGAGGTAGGGAGGCATGATCATTGGTGATGTAGCTGTTATCAAGTTGAGACCCCCACTGACCAAGCTCTCTAGGAATTGAGTTGACAATCATAGGAACTAGATAGCCGAGAATGGCTTCTTCCTCTAAAATCTCCTTTATCTCTCTCGTAATGTGACTAATGTTCCACGGTCCTGCAGCATTGTTCCAAAGGATCTGATAAACATGAGAGTTATCAACCTCAATAGATGAAATCGAGAGATTGTTGTCATCCATGATCTTGAGAGCAACTAAGATGCCACTTATGTAGGCAGTGATGTAATCCTTGGCATTCAGCCAAGTTCAGAGAGCAAGACGAATGCACGAGTTTCTATCTCGAATGATGCCCGCCATCCATCTTCTAATTCTTCCATCTTCCGATCTGTGTTTACCCGTGGTGATGTTCATCTTCAGGGCAAAAATATCAGGGGGCTGCCAAGTAATGCAATGAATTCTTCTAATCTTCACAATGGGTTGAATAATTGAATCATCAATCATCTTCTGATAGAGTTGAGGATCGACTGACCATTTGAAAAATTGACTTCGACTCTTGAAGTTGATGATCTTAATGATCTCATGCCAAAGTCTCTCGCACTGGATAGGTAGGTTGTCATATCTGGAGGCACATCTTGCCTTCCAAATAGACCAAATACTCAGCGTGATAAGATCAATCGAAAGCCATCCTCTGAGGGTATGTCTATTCTGATCATTACCTCTGGTCAAGAGCTCAGAGATGGATCGAGGAATGAAAGAAAGGTCATCTAAAAGATTGGCAGCCTTGTTCCATAGATTCGATGCTAAATCACTATGGAAGAAGAGATGTGAATCATGCTCCTCCGTGTGTTGCTGACAACACTCACATCTCGACGCGATGAAGATATGGCAACTTCTGATTCTTTGGTCAGTGGGAAAAGCTCTCCTTAAGAGCTTCCAGGTAGTAGCACTGGCTTTGGGCATAGAGGCATGCCAGATCCAATTCCATGTAGAGGTGTCATCCTGCCGGATCGGATTCATCATTAACTTAGCTGACTTTAAGCTGAACTGTCCATATGGGTTTGGTTTCCAAACAAGGAAATCAGGACGGTCATCAATACGCGTCTAAGATCTGCGAATAATTTGACAACCATACTCATCCACAATGTGCTCAATAGTGCTCCAATCCCAACCATGTTCGTTGGTCCAGAAATCCTTAATAAGGAAGTCTCTATTCCGGTCATGTCGATGAAGAGAAAACTCTTGTAAAGGGCGCTCGCACCATCTAGGATCCCAGAAGGAGACTTCACCCTTACCTATAATCCATTTTGTATTAGGTAACATCTTAGGAAAATGCGTCCATATCTTTCTCCATCTAGGTGACGGATTAGAGCCCAACTTGAGATAGGATGGGTAACAACCTTGTTGATTCTTGAAGGAAGAGGCATATTTTCTTCTACAGAAGGCCGACCACAGAGAAGAACCGTTAATAATTTCCCAACAGTCCTTGATAACATATGCTTCTTCGATCTGTTGAATAGTGTTAAAGCCAAGGCCGCCTTTATCCGTAGGTTGAGCAAGTCTGTCCCACGTGATCCACGCACGATGCTTGTCATTGCTTCTGTTCGCCCAAAGGAATCTGGATAGCATGGCCTCAATCCTCTTTATGATGCCTGCCGGAAGGCCAATTGATGCAGCAGAATAAATGGCAGTGGACGTAAGAACATGTGAGATGAGGAGTTTTCTTCCAGCGAAGGATAGCAGCTTGGCCTTCCATGTTGCTGTCTTATTCATGATCTTCTCCAACAGATACTTATAATCCGTCAACCTGTTAGGCCCGACACATAGAGGAACACCTAAGTACTGGATAGCGTGATCGACCATCGGGATATTCAGAAGGTTCTTTAACTCATCAGTGTATATCAGGTTTGCCTTCCCAATCATGCACGAGGACTTATGGAGGTTAACGATTTGCCCAGTAGTCTGAGTATACAGCTGAAGCGCCGCAATAAGATTGGTTATCGATCTGTTGTCAACATTGTGAAACATGATCAGATCGTCCGCGTAGATGAGGATGGGGGGTGCCTCGCCACCACCTCTAGTAATGAATCTAGCAATAACTCCACTGTCTGTGAGGTGTTTGATATGGCGACATAGGGGCTCTTAGAACAGAATGAAAAGGAGCGGAGAAAGGGGGTTGCCTTGATTCAGACCCCGGTGCATAGGGAAGAAGCCATGTGAATGCTCGCCCACATGAACTGTAATACAGGCATCATGGAAGAATCTGAGGCAGAGATGAATGGCAGTAGAATCCATGCCGAAAGCACTCAGAATAGATTTCAGAATCATCCACTCCACACGATCGTATGCACGAGACATATCGTACTTGATGATGATGTTAGGATGGTCTGTGCCATAGTTAAGGTCATGACTGAGTTCCTTCGCAAGTTTAATCTGATGAGTAATATCACGCCCTTTAACATAGGCTCCTTGTTCTTCCGAGATGAGGTTGACGAGCATGGTCGATAATCTGTTACTCATGATTCTGGCAAAGATCCTCAAGGAGACGTTCTCAATCGCAATCGGATGAAAGTCAGTCCCAATCTGCCTCAGATCATTAGTTTTAGGAATTAGAACAATCTTACACGCAGTGATACTTCTGTGGCATCGTTCTCCTTTGAAGAAGCTCGTAATGAGTCTCATAAAGTCTTCACGCCCGTAAGCCAATCAATTCTAGATCGTTCTTTCCAGTGATGTTCCTCAATATTGAGCAGATGTTCCATCTCATCTTCTGCCACTCTGAGGGTATGTTCATTCATGGAGGTCGGATTATCATCATAAGCCTGCTGGGCTGTATGGACCACGTCTTCGATGTCAACAAGCTGTTTCTTGACATTACCAAAGGTATGCCTGCTCCATCTGTTGAGATGATGCTTCAACACTTTCGTTTTTGAGAAGAAAATGAAGGAAGGGTCTCCTCTTTGAACGGTTGTCCAGGCAGCTTCAATGATCTTGAGGCAATCTGAATGTTCAAGCCACGCATTGTTGAAAGAAAAGGCAGACTTGCGAGGTGCTGTGGTGGCAGCTCGAGATGTTTTGATGTGAATAGGATAGTGGTCAGAGACCCTGTACCTAGTGAGGTGCTTCGTTCTGCTGGAGGGAAACTGGATTTTCCAAGAAGGGTTGAAAAGTGCTCGATCTAGTCGCTCCCAAGTTGTCGGAGACCCAGTTTTCTTGTTGACCCAAGTGAAGCGGCTACCATGGATACAAGACTCCTGTAAGTCATTATCAAAGATGAATTTGTTGAAGTCATACATTGATTGGAAATCAGATGGGTCGCCCCCCGCTTTTCTTCTTGACTTCGGATGACGTTGAAGTCCCCAGTGATGATCCAAGGATCGTCTCTAACAGTATCAGCAAGATTCTCGAGGTCATACCACAGATAAGCTCTATTGCATCTTTGGCAGCTGGCATATATAGAAGTGATGAACACATGATGCCCATCAGGCAGTTGCAGTTTAACAGTAATATGTTGTCTATGTGTGCAAATGACAGAAGGATTAAGAGAACTCTCCGCATAGATCCAGATTTTCCCAACATCCACCTCGTTGTCACTGTTCCAGTCAAGCTTGATAATGTCATTCAGCTCAATCGATCTATCCGCATGGACGAAAGGTTCAAAAAGGGCCACAAAACATGGCTTGTACTTGTTACAAAGTCTTGCTAAAACCCTTCTGGTTGGATTGTTGGCCGCTCCCCTGATGTTCCAGAACATGAGAGAAAGATCTAGCATGGAGTCACTGTCAAGGATAGCACCTGACACATCGATCCCGATCCTTATATGCTTCTGGTTCGTGCGATATGCTTGCTGCCTTCCTCAATGAGATTATCTGATCGTGCGTCCTCATATGCTTCATCAAACCATTCGTCAGATAGATATGGGTTGTCATGCTTGTCCTCCCATTTTGACATTTCCGTCGTGTGTGTCTCTGAAATCTCAGATCTGCATCTTCTTCTTCGACTAGGAATCAGCTCAAGGAAATTAATGAAGTCGCTAAGACATCTCTGAGCGAGAATCGATCTGGTACCGTCACAATTCATGATGGTTCTTCTAAGTTTCGAATTGTCTGCCCTTTGTTCCTTAGGAAAGGATTCAGTATTGTTCCTCTTGTCGTTGGTAGTGATCGGAAGCATAGGGATGTCATCGTTCTCAAACGTATCACAATTACGATCTGTCTGCTCGGGTTGCTGTTCCTTTGAGGGTCTCGTGTCCGCACGTGTTGATATAATGCTAGTACTGTCATTGGGAAAGTCTTCATTAGGTGGGACTCAGAGGGCCTCTTTTGTTAATCCCATATCCTTTCCTATCTCCGTGAGAGTGAAAGAGTTCCCACCGATCTGTCCCTTAGCGACTATATCAAGTTTTAATTCAGTTCTGTAGATCTGGTCCGTGAGCGCAATGAAACGAGGAATATCTTTGTTAAACGTTTCCACAAGAACAAGGATCCCTGACGCATCATCTTCAGTTCTCTGCCAATTTGAGACCCAGATCATGTCTCCAAAAGATTTGATGATTTCCCGAATGGATTCATGGTTTCTACAATAAAGCGGAATGTTCTTAATCTAGAACCAAATAGCTTCTTTTATCTGGTGCATCCCTCCTTCCCGAAGAGATATCAGTTTGAGTTCAATCGAATTTATCTTCAATGATTTTATTTGCGACTGTCTCCAAGCTTCATAAGATGATTCGAAATAAACCACAACTCTTCTGTCTTCATACTTAAAGATCTCGATGGCTTGTGGCCATCTCTGATGTAAGATCTTCGAAACTTCATGCCACTGAGCAGTTGTCGGCCAAACGACACCGATTGCTAGTTCTAAGGATCTGAGGAAGTCTTTCCTGATCGGGCTATCAGGATCTAGTTCAACCACCTTTCTATTGGGGGTGTGGCTCGGGCTACCTCTTGCAGGAATTCCCTTAATCAGAGGAGGGAAGCTTGTGTTGGAGTAGATATCGGGTGTCGGCGTTGCCGTGATCATGCTCATCGTATGCTGGCAGTCGCGTGCTAGATGTGTTGTCGGTTTGCACTTGTAGCATACCCTAGGTTTTTGGCACTAATGCTGCCAATGGCCCTTCCTCAAGCATCTGTAACACTGGTCCTTCTGTATCTGAAAAGGTATGTATGAGCGATGACCGTCATTCCTCGTTGCTGGGTATGAGGTTCGGTGATCCAGAGTAGTCTTGTTCATGGTTATCTGTGTGCTCGATCCCCACAGAAGGCGTAGGTCTTGAATGATGTGTTCTGATGGAGTGGATGTAGTCACAAACGCCCTCCTTCTCTCATAGACGGCCCTTCTGGTGGAGGAAAGACTCTTGTTTTCGTTCATCTGCAGCGGCCGTTATACCATCATGGAGGCGTAGGAAGGACCATGAGGCCTCGTCTTCTGGTGATCAACGGGTAGTCACGCGATGAGAGAGATGGCCCCTAGAGGACGGAGTGTCCTACTGGGGTGTGGTCCTTGCGGTGGCGCCGCCGAACATATCTTCTCGGGATCATCAAGAAATCGCCTATATTAAAGCTTTTCCCCGCTCATAAGGGCGGTTCTCAAAGACAAACATCATCATGAGCTTCTTGTATAACATGATTTCTCAAGGGTGACTCCTCAGAACCCTAAAACACTCTAGTAGCGGGTTTTGCCATCTTCTTCTCCTGAGAGGTATATCTGAGGTCCTTCAAACAACCCTTTTATCTCATAAAGCTCTAGGCTGGCTAACTGAGTAACCACATACTTGACCAACAAGTCTGGTTATATCTAGGTGCTATCCACATAAACATCCTTACATGCTAGGTGATGGTGAAGACATAAACCCTCATATACTTCACTTGTCATCCTTGTCTCGAGTATAGGTATATCTGTATCAAGAGAACTTCAAGCTCATCATCTCGGTTATCAGACCTAACTTATAGATTCCATCTACCTCCAGGAAGGTACGTTCTTCATATCACCTTTGTTCTCTTTATGTTCTCAACCATCTTTCCAACGTACTCTCATAAGGTGTGGTACATCTTGTACCCTCAATCATTGCAGAAGAGTTTCAACTCATATCACTTGCATCCTTAGTATATGGCATGCATTTTTCTCAATCTCTCAAACCCATAACAAGATGAAATAAGTATTTGGCTACAGTCCAAATACAAAGTTCAACACGTTCCAAGAGTAGAGATGGTGCATCACACATTGCCATCACACTTTCTGATCTAAGTTGAAACAAACATCACATGACTCCTCATCATGAACATCTCCATTATGGATCTACACCCATGGGAAGACTATTCTCATCACCTCTAAAATCTTAACATGTTTATTATGTACAATCCTTAGTCATCATCTCAAGGTCTCTAGGGTGTCGACACTTTTGGAGTGGTCTGACCCTTATGCATCTAGGGAGTGCCTTTCACATTTACCCCTTAGGCCCCATGAACTCATGAAGGTGGCCAACCTAATAACCCATGGGCCTCGGGCAAAGGTAGTTGTTACCTCCTGACTCTATGGTCTTGTGCTTTCAGGGAATAGACAACTCCTACTCCCATCGGTCTTATCCCTACTTGACCTTAGTGTTGACTTAGGATTCTACTGTAGCTCGTGATTTCTGTGTTGATACTCACGCACATATCATCCTTGAATCCTTATCCGGATCTCCATCCTCTCTTTGGGCATACAGGGCTAACTTGACATCCCTCAAAGGGATCATGACGACCTACCTACCTTGGTCTGGCCCCATACAGGTTACCTCCATGGCAACATATCTTCCTTCCCCTTAGAGATGGTCACACATGGGTCAATAGATTCATGCTCATGTGCTCTCCACTTGCCTTACAAAGCTATTATAAGTGTCCTCTTAAGGTTACTTCAAACCTAAATAAGAGTTAGTGCTCACCCTACGTAAAGAGTTCCTTCCCAGGATGGAAGAAAACCATCTCTTGATAGCAACAAAGGTCACAAACGTCCTTACTTCTAGGGTTTACATCCTCATGTGCATTCTTAGCCCCTAACATGATACTTATGCATGTATTTAGTAAGAACACAACCTACTGAACCATGCTATGTTCCTTGGTATGTCATTCATATTCATCATTCCTTATGGTTGGACCATTATCATATGTCACCAATCTTGTGTGAGTGGTTCATAAACATATATCTCAGCTCAAGTGGGTTTCCTTTTACTCTAACACATGAGGGGTGTCATACTTAAATGCTATGAACTCAATCAGCCTCTTGAGCATCACATGCATTGGGTTTGTTGATTCCCCTCTTTGGTCTAGGAACCCCAGGATCACCTCTTATGCATTAGCTTTCTAAATGCATGCTCAGTTGTTCAACCATGAACCGGACCTATACCAGGTGGATCATACACATCTTAACACTATTCCATGTGAACAACCCATAGAGTCCTACCCAAAGAAAACCAACTAGGTGCGAGACCTCACAACTTGTTCTCATATTATACCTCTATAGGGTCTATGGAGTCTCCTTCCTACACTTAGAAGGTAGGCACTCGTATCATTTGTACATTCAATTATGAAGCCTCATTCTCATATTAGGATTTAGTTCCTCTAAAGGCATCCAAGGTACAACAAGCCTCCAAGGATCATGCATGAGGCAACCTCAACTATCTACTCAGGGTTGTCAAAACTAGGTCACATCATACCCAACTTCACATCATTGCTCGTCTCTTAGAGTCAAGGTCTCCAACCTCCTTCATCGGGTCTCACCCTTCCTCTAGAGCTAACCCTACAACTGGTCCTTCCACTGGAGGTTCTCTCCTAGAAGGTGGTTCAAGATCTTAAGGTTACATGTCTACACCTATCTGGGTGGAAAGCATGATCTATGTCTGACCAAGATTACCCAAAGCTATTTGCATGCCCATCTCATAAATTGTTAGGAACAACCTATCTGGCTTAGGTCTAAAATATGATTCCAGCCTTGTTACCACTCTCTTCTATGTAGGTAGATACATCTTTTCTATTCATATATGCTAGTTAGGGCTTCCATATGGTCACTATGAACCTTCTCAATGAGGGAGCGATCCCTCACCCTCAACAGGCACGGCTACCCAAGATTGGGTCACCAAAAGGCACCAGGGTCAAACAACCACACATGGTTTATGTTTCTCATGGATACTCAAAACCTCTGCACAACATACATGTCTAACCCACATGCGTGCATGCATGGTCAATTATGATATCCAACTCATCGTGTCTTCTCTTTCTCTATCCATCGCTTAGGGTTTGGGTTAGCATCATCCTTAGAGGATGCGTCAGGTCTCTACCTCTTCCTGGAGGCCTCTTCCTCCAAGGACAACTCTCTCATCATCCTCCTACAAGAAGGTCTAACCTCAGGGTTCTCCTGAGGGCATGGAAACACACGCCATGCAACCTAAGCATGTAATTTAACTCAGTCTGAGTTTCTAATTATCAAAACTTATATCCATGACATCTTTCTTACATGCTTTTTATTATTTTGTGGAGGATTCCTTAATCCTTATCATTCTTAATCCCAAAACTCAGGAGGGTGGTGGAGAGAGAGAAAACCCTAATCTCTTAATGTTTCTCCAAAAAAAGAGGTAAAGAAGGGATGAAATTAGATGAGAATACCTAGAGGTATATTATTTTGAGTCAAATCCTTTGATTTCAGCTAGGCAGTCACACAAAATCCGGGAGTCCTCATAGACTGACTAGTGAGGCAGAGGAAAATCTTGCCAGCCCCCAGATTGTGATCCTTTTCTAGACACCTCCATCATTGGAAAATCCTCTAATAACCCCCTTGGGTTCTAAAGAGTTTGTAAAATTTAATAATTATTAGAGATTAAATGGAAAACCACTAATCCTATTTTGGGATAACGCCTCTGACCTCTTGGTCTCCCTTAATTGGGGGTTACCAGGAAGCGGGGTCATTACATTTGGTATCAAAGCCATAACCCCTCCAGTAGGTGGGGCCCACATGGGCATGTGGCATGTCAGTCTTGAGTCATATGGTCCAGGCATGTTGGAAAGGGTTGTCCATGGTTAGCATAGCCACCCTTGTGCTGGTATTCCGTGATCGTGAGTTGGGTGTCCATGGGCCATTATGGGTCTGTACTGAAATGGGGTGATATTATGAGTACATATAGTTGAGCCTTGATGAGGACGTCAAGAGTCTAAGTGGGGGAGATTGTAACATCCTAGGATTTGAGGCCTCGGATAAAATCATCTTTATAAGGAATGATTGGACTACCCATATCACCAAGATGCACCTCCTTTTCAGGAAGCCCATCACTAAAAAACTCCATAGTTAAGCGTGCTCAGCTTGGAGTAGTACTAGGATGGGTGACCTGTCGGGAAGTTAATCATGGCTTACGCGTGAGTGAGGAAAAAGTGCCTTCTTAAGGCTAGTGGTGGTCTGTGGGGCCAGTCGTCATTCCTAAAACTCTACTAGAGCCAAGGGAAGTGGGCCCAGACATTACACCACTTGATAAGAGAGACTAAGAAATTTATGAGTGTACTCATGTGATTCAATATGTAATATGTGAACTCACGTGCATCTCATATAATATGCTCTAGTTCAAGAAATATGGATTGAATGTTGAGAGGATTTGAATATTTGAGACAAAGGAACTATACGATCATGGTAACACTAATCACATATTGTAGGTTGAATTTGTCCCCAATTTTCCAAATTTCTTGGATAGCAATGATGTGTCTCTAGACGCCACTCTTTGCTTTTGATGTCATAAGTTTGTTATGGGCATTCACTATCAATGTAATTTTGGACCTATAGGGTCACACACATAGGATACATGTGGATTAAAGGAGTATATTCATGAATGATGTTTAGATTGATTACCAAAAGTGCATACATGTTGAGTTAAACAATTGAGGTTCAAAATTGATTGACTGGACTCTGAACCAACTGGTTCAAGTATTGAACTGATTGGTTGGAGTTTCAGATCAATTAGAATCAACATTGATTGACCAATGGTTGAATCAGGGTGTGAAATGACCAGCTTACATAGTGAACCAACCGTTTCACTGGTCCCAACCGACCGGTTTATGGGATGAACTGCATGTTTCAATGGTCAATTCGATTGGATCAAGGATTGGTGTTGATGTCATGTTTTTCATTAATCATGCATCAAATACCAATGTAATTTAGAACAAGAAACAACACAATCCAACCGGTCTGTGGCACGAACTGATCAGTTGGGTATGCAAACCGACTGGTTCACCGAGCGGAGGTTCTAGAAAATTTGTGAATTTGACTCTTTCGACTCCCGCACAGACTAGGAACCCTGACCCTAGCATCTCTTATAAGTAGATGGGTATTAGGGGCTTCTCATAATACAATAATTGCTCTAATAATTTCTATCATCTCTGGTTTTGGTAACCAATAGAGAGCTTGAGAAAGTCCTACCTAACAAAGGGAAGCATAGCAAAGGAGAGACAATTATGGGAGATGTTGTATCAACTATAGCAGGTTGACATTCAAAAAGGAAAACTCCTTCATGTTGGCTCTGGTAGTGCAACATGAAGTTCCAGTGGTTCGTGTGGACTACTCTAGAAGAGGGAGGTCATTGTCTACTGCTAGGAGGACATTGTCAATTGTTGTCTGTGGTGTTGCACCAAAAGGCTGGTGGAGACGACAGTTCGAGTCTTGCTGCTGAAGAAGGAGTGAGATGCTTCTTGAAGAAGAAGCATGATGCTACTACAATGGTAACGTCATTGGACTTGCTCAAGGACCTTGTATAACCTACAACCTTTCCTTCCTAGATACATTGTTGTTGACATGATCTTTCTATTAAGGGGAATCGAGCTTCAAAATTTTGTTTTCGCTTCCTTATCCAATCACCTCAATCTCCCTGAAATGGTATCAGAGCCACATCAATTTACAATGTATCTGGATTTAAATCGATATGATCATATTTATTTTATTTCATAGATCCAAATATTAAACTAGTTAATTTGCATATCTAATTAATTACTACATACAATTCACAAACTAATATATATATATATGAAATTCACAGATGTCGCCCTAAAATCATTTTTGATGGTGGATGTGAAGCATGGTTATGGCCAATAACCCTAGATCTATGTGCATGATTGTGGTTGTTTATTCATGTTTATATCTCAGTTTGCATACTGAACCTCTCTCTTCTTTCCAAATGTAAATTAATTCTCTTCCTCCTATTTCTCCTCAAATGTAACTTGAGGTTTTCCCTTATACAATGTAATAAGAAATGGGATAGTTTTAATTTATGTTTTGACATGTGAAGACATTCTACACAAGAGAAACCAACCAATTTGTGAGATGAATCGATCTTTTGGAGGATCGAGGAGACCAGATGCTAAGAGGATGAACCGATCGTCTAGTGGCCCAACTGATTGGTTGGAGGAGTCCATACGTTAGTTGAACCTAGAACCAGATGATCGACCAAGAGGTGAGTCAACCAGTTCAAGAATTGAACCAATCAACCTAGATTGGTTAGAGTATCAATCTTCATCAACAACAAGTTGCATATGATGTGGACCCTAGGTGGTAGTAATTCCTTGTGGCTCTGAGGAATTATAATAGTATCATCATAACCATCGCTTGTGTGTTTTAATTGTTGCATGTTCTCATTTTGGTTATAGCATGTATTTGATACATACTAAGCATGTGGTGATTGGATATGTATATGTATTTATATATAAAATCCCTCAAAATAATATTAAGTCTTAGATGCTTTCCATAAGAAACACACATGAAAATCTTGATTGACCAAGCATAGGTTATTCCCAAGCATGGTGCACTTCCCATCTCGTGGAATTTTGATGGTAGAAATGTAGCTTCTTCCCAAGTAGGGTGAATATTCTATCGTGTTGGCTTTTGGGTCAGGCTTAACTGAGTGTACTTAATGATATTAAGAACTAGAGTCATGAGGATGACTATGACAAAGATTTTCACATATCATCTATCTAAGAATTGCATATGATGCAATTGGCAAAAGTTGTCTACCTTAATAATTGACTATGGACGTTGGCATTGGCCGGGTAATAGGTGAATTGTTTTGGATCTTGGCTCTCTAGAAGATTGTACATGGTAATCTTCTGAAGTGATGCATGTGGGTTATTAATTTGTATAAAATAGTGGGAGTGATAATTAATTAAATGCCTAATTAATATCATTAACTTATCAAATTAGACAAATAAAAAATGTTTTGAAAAGTTTCAATATTTCTCTATAGAATCTAATAACAAACATAATTGTGATATGTGCTTGAGTAGTAAAACGTAAAGGGGATTAACTTCCAAATCTATTTTAGGATTTTGAGAAGCATTCTCATAAACGAGCGAAAGCTATATGTCCTTACAAGACAGAGCCTGAGGAATCCACTCCAAATGTGCCTAATGCTGAAATGGGTTCTTGCTAGAAGCATGCCAATGATGCCATAGACATTTTAGTACCTTATGCTATGTTATATGAACTATGAGTTGCATGAACAACATTAAAAACATAGTCATTTTTGAGATGGTAACACATCTTAAGAATCATGTAAAGCAAGTAATGTGTATTGTCTCCCAAGCGCTACTTGAGTGCAAACTGACAGAGGGAGATCTAGTAAAGCCCCATATGCTCAATATGATTGGTCATGTAGAGAGACTGGGATTTCTCTTAGGTTAAGAGTTGACCAAGGATATGAATCTATAGATCATTGTATGAATCATACATCCAATTTATCAAGTGTTACCACCTGAGTAACTTGGTCAAACCCCTGTCTAAATGACTTAACATGTTGATGCCAAAGCAATAATGAAGAAGGACAAATATGTGATAGTGATCAGTAGAAATGAGTCCAAGGTCAAAGGCAAAGCCAAGAAGGGTTATGAGGCTAAGCTAAAGTCCAAGTCTTCAACACTCAAGACCAGGAGAAGGGTAAGAAGAATAGAGATACAAATCTCTACTTCGGGACCCAGTAAGATGTAAGCTAGAATTGTATGGAGCAAGAGTTTCTGCCACTACAATTGGAATCTATCATTCATAGGAACATAATAGAATTAGTCAGTTGTTGTTATATACTTTTCATTGATTAGAACATTATGTATCTTGTATGGATAAGAATATTATGAATATTTGATGTTTCATTTGAAAAGATAAGATCTTAAATGACAGTGACCTAATGCCTCATAATCTATAGTTGTAGAGATAAATGTGTATGACACATGTATTGAATGACTTGATGACTCAAACAAAGAATACCTATAGCATTGTCATCTGGAGCACATAAATGAGAAATGCATTTCTAGAATCCATATGATGGATATCTAGACTCTTTTGGTTATTGAACCAATAGAGACATGCAAGTCTTATTTATTGGGTAATATGAAGAAAGCATATTCATTGGATGTAGCGAGAGAATGAGTATTTTATTAGGTCTAGTACATACTGATGTACATAAAACCTTTTAGAATAAATGCTAAAGGTAGTTACTAGTACCTCATTATATTTATTGATGTTATTAGTAGATATGAAATTTTTTATTTAATGAAATACAAATATAAATATCTTGAAGTGTTCAAGAAGATTATGAATGAAGTACGTAACTAACTTGGTAAAATTATTAAGATACTTCAATGTGATCGATGTTGAGATATTTTAAACCAAGAGTTTGAGCACCTTCTAGAGACAATGATAATGTATCATGATGACTCCATATGAAACACAATGATAATATATCATAAGAGTGTATCAGAAAGAAGGAACCACACCTTGTTTGTCATGGTACGATAAATCTAATTGATTTTCCCATTTTTTTGGGCACATGCTTTAAACTAAAACAATGTACCGTCTAAAATGGTTTAAAAGACACCATATGATATATGGCTTGGGATGTGTCCCAATATGTCTTCTATAATGATTAGGATTGAAAGCTTATGTAAGAAAATAGTTTCTTGAAAATCTTTGTCCACAAAGTCACATAAATGCTATTTTTTTAAAATACTACTCTTATCCCAATCTAGCAAAAAAGTTGTTTGTTAATCTGGATGGTTGTATTCCTGAAGAGGAACTTAGTTCCAAAGGAATCAGTGGGAGTAAAAGTAGAACTCAAAATGTTAAAGATAAATAAGAGAACATTGAACCTAATAGGTATAGTAGGAACAAGGAGAATCACATATTGTTGTGGAATCTCAAGTTACTTATGGAACACTTGAAAACTTATGATAACTCAAAAGGTGGTGAGTTGATCATAGATGATGAGTCAACAACCTACCTAGAAGCTATAGAGGGACCAGAATCTGAAGCATGGCTTGAGGCCATAAGATCCAAGATGGACTCCATGCACACTAACAAGGCATGGCGTAAGTGGATCCACCTAAAGGGGTAAAACCCGTAGGGTGCAATTAGGTATTCAAGGAAAAGACCAACATGGAAGGGTAATTTGGTTGCAAAGAATTTCAAACAAGTTCAAGATGATGAACATGATGAAGTCTTTTCACCACTTTCCATGGTTAAATCCATCAAGATCATGCGCGTTGTTGCATCTTGTTATGACTATGAGATTTGGAAATATGGATGTTAAAACCACATTCCTTAATTGGAATAATTATGATTATGTGTACGTGACACAACTTGAAGGTATTATAAATCCAACATTGCAAATAAAGTCTAAAAGCTACAAAGGTCAATCAGTGGATTGAAGCAAGCATCTCAGAGATGGAATATTTGATTTGACAAGAAAGTAAAAGGATTTGACTTGAGTCAGAATAAAGATGGAATCTGTGATTACAAAAGATATAGTGGGAGAATATCTATATTCCACATAATGATGGGGAATCATTTCCTTATCCTAGAAATGTTAAAACCTAGTTGGAAGAACCTTCTCTATGAAGAGTTTAAATGAAGCATCCTATGTGATAGGAATTGAGATCTATATAGATAGATCTGCAAAGCTTCTTGACCTAAGGAAGAGCACATACATTGACAAGATGTTGAAGGGGTTCAGCATACAAGACTCAGTGAGAGAAAACTTGTCCATGTTACATGGTGTTAGTCTCTCAAGAGCGTAGTGTCCCATTTCTTGTAAAGAACATGAACACATGGATAGATACCATATGCATTCGCAATTGGATCTATCTTGAATGTGATGTTATGTATTTATCTCATTATCTTGTATGTATTGGATATGACGAGAATATATATATATATATCTATCTTGCAATCTTGTATGTATTGGGCATGACTAAAGGATATATGTCAGATGCCAGTGAGAGTCACTAGATTGCCATAAAGAACATCCTTTATTACTTGAGCAGCACTAAAAGGATTGATTCCTTGATTATGGTAATAAGGAAGAGTTGGGTGTAAAGGGTTACACCAATGCAAGCTTCTAGCTTCCAAAATGACAAATAAAATAAATGATCACAATCTAATTTAATGTTTGACCTTAAAACTAGAACTGTAAGCTAGAAGAGTTCTGAGAAAGAGATAGTTGTTTAAATTTGTAATAGAAGCCAAGTATCTGTGTGTTATGTGAACATCAGATGATACTTATGGATCTAGAAGTTCATAGAGATGACCTTATGGGAGGTTCCAACCATTGATGACACGGTACACATACTGATCACAACAATGGAGCTATTGGTTAGGAAAGAAATCTCAGATAGCATACTACAACACTTCCATCTCATGAAAAAGGTTGCACAACAAAGAGATGTGAAACTTGCAAAATACTGACTTGAAACGAACATTGCTAACCTACTATAAAAGCACTAGTACAACAGAAACATGATGGACATGTTAAGATCACTTGGAATAAGATTTGTGGGTGGTTGGCTTGTAAGGACCCAGACCCACATTTTGGGATAACCTTGTTTTCTTTGCTTAAGTATGTTGCTTAGTTCTTTGCTCTAATCATCTGAGATGTAATTAGGGCATGTTGGAGGTTTGAGTTCCTTGTTTGAGCTTCTTTGGTTGATGCTTGTGTTTTGTGGAGAGGTTTTGGTGCAAATTGCAATTTACCCAGGATAGGGGTTGATGTGCAAGATTGCCACCTCTAGTGTATTCCTTCTCTATCTTTTCATCATCTAGAGGAGTGAGAGAGATATATACCTTGGTTGAGCCTTGGTTGAGTGGTGACATCCTTGGTGATGTTTTGCACTCATGTTTGAGGTGTATCTTACACCTAGGAGTGTTGTCTCAGGCTTGAGAGCCTTGGAGAGGCCTTGTTTCAGTTGTGAGTGTCTTGAGGTACTTCTTTTTGGTTTTGGGGTGTCTCTAGATGCACCATATCAGTTTGTGGATCTAGGGTTTCATCCCTATTGGTTTGTGAAGGGAGGAGGAGATGTGTATCGACCTTGACCTAGGAAGGAGGCTTAGTGGGTGAGGCATAGTTCTTATCACCTTGTTACATGGTGTTGCATGTGGATCTTTCTTCATGGACATGTGTAATCTAAGGTTCCTTGGTGGTGACACCTCTCCTTTATTATCTCTTTCATCTCTCTTGTATATATACTTCTTTCTCTCCATGCAAGAGAATCCTTTAGCCATCTTTGCTTTCTTCTTTCTTGGTGAACGATCTTGAGCTTGTGGAGTGTTCTCCCATGGAGCTTGGTGGATGATCCTAAGCTTGTGGTGTTCTCTTTTCATCTTCTACCTTGGTAAGACATGATCCTTAGTTTCCTTTCTCTCCTTCTTTCTTCTTCTCATCCATGGACCTTGTTTGCTCTCTTAACCTTGGTCCTATCTTCTTCTTGGAGGTGTTGTGGTGATCAAGCTTGGAGGATCTTCTTATACCTTGAGCTTGGGAAGCTTGGTGGTGATCCTTGAGGTGGGTTATATAAATATAAACCCTCTTTGTTATTATCACCTTTTATGTGTTATCTTGCTCTTGATTTGTGGCTCAATATTGCTTGCATGCTAGTAGTTCCTTTGGGGTAGTTTGCGACCTATTTTAGTATAAGAACATGGCTTAGTTGCTGCCAATGTGTTGCACCTTTCTATTACCTTCTTAGTAACATCGTCTTGAGGTTGAAGATGGAGTGTCTGATATGCCTACTGGTTGACATGCTTGAAGTGGCCGATGTGCTTGGGGAGGCTGATAGGTAGGGTAGGCCGTCACGACCTGTGATGCCCCTGGTCATTACCTTTATGACAAGCCATCACAACCTTGGTTAGGTCTAGGATGACTCGTTCTGACCGTCATGCCTTTAGGAATGAGTGGGCCGATGTTAGATGAGGGTGATAGTTTGTTGGTGGCAGTTGAATTGATGTGGTGTTGGAACGTGATACAAAGGAGTGATGGCTGATATGCCTGGGCCGTCACAACTTGGTGTTGTGACCATAGATGTGTTGCTTGGAGAAGTGTTGCCTGTCAAAACTCGGATTGTCACGCCTTGAGTGGTGTTGATGCTTGATAGACCCAACTCAAGTGTTGTGATATGTTGCTAGGACTGTGCCTTAGTTAGGCAGAGGGCAACACACCCTAAAATCGATACCCAAGCATTGTCTGTTACCCTAACACTATTGCACCTTGCGTTGTTGTTACCCGACAAGAGGGGTTGGCCAACACCCTCTCTTTGAGGTGTTGTGCCCAATACTCCAAGAAGTCAAACCGATATACCATCCCAAGTGACAGGCTAATACCTTGGTGGTTCCCTTAAGTATATGCTTAACCAATAACACACACCCCTTGGAGTAGTTGCATGACACACTTAAGAACAAACTAATACCCTATGATGGAGCCCTAGTCGATACTTTGTGATGGTGGTTGATACACACCATGTTGATGTTAGGGCCACATGGTAGTGTGTGTTATCCTATGGGGTAGTTGTACGTATGATGTGAGGGTTATGTTTCTATATCTCATAACATGTTTTATATGATAATGAGAAAGAAGCATGTCTCATAACACAATGATGATAAGGAAATGATAACCTAAGGGTGGTTGTTGATCCAACCTTGTAAAGCCTAATCGAGTAAAGTGAAACCCTAATTGTCATGATGTAAAATGTATGATGTGATATGTATATCATAAGTCATATGAGATGATGATGCTTTGCCTTCTTGTTATCAGTTTATAACCAAGCAGGTGATACCAATTGATGTACATATCTAGGTATGAGATATGATGGTTATGATTTGTTGGACATTGGTCCTTGTGATGGACATTGGTCCTTGAGATGGACATATGATGAATGACAAGCATAAAGAGACATGATGTGATGAGATCATACTTAATATGATTCAAATTATTCTGATGATGAGTTATGCCCTATTTATGTAGATCTTGTTTAGAGGTTATACGTTGTAACTTGATTGATGCTTAAAGATGTTTAAATTGATCTAATTAATCAAGTGAAATCTAATAGTGTAGTTTGCCATGTGCCATAGATCCATTCAGTGTCAGCACTTGTTGAATGGTGAAGCGAGTTAAACTTAGAGCACATATTGTTGAATATGTGGGGTGCAAGTTGAGGTATCTCCTTGTGTCCTAAATGTATATGCATGGGAGTGGCTGCGGTCGTACCCCAATAAAGAGTACAGCTGTGGTTGTAGCTGAATTTGAGATATAGGAATGGCTGCGGTCATATCCTAATAAAGAGTACAGTTGCGGTCATAACTCATTCGCACCGTAACCTATACCAAAGCATTCTAGATGTGTATAGCTAGACTATAAGTCACTAATAGCAGTTTGACTAATGATGTCACTGCCAATGTTCTTGTACTGACTGAGGGGATGAGGTCGTTGATTCTGGCTCTTCCACTAGACCTTGTATGGCACCGATTTTGAGTTAACAAGTGGTCGGTTGGATTTGGGTGGTACGAATCAAATCCTTGGGGCATAATGAAATACATAATCATCCATGTAGTATAATTTTATAGGATCAAATATGAAAACATTGGTTGAGGCCTTGCTTGATCTTTATACAATGTTGTTGATAAAAAATGTACATGTTCTTCATATTCCTTTTAAATTAATAAGATGTTTCATAATTAAACAATAATTGTTGTTACTGTAAATGATAATTACCTATTTCGTTTAGTTATAACTATAATGTTGCTCAATTTATCTTATCTGTGATAATAATAGAGTTGGTGGTGAGTTATATCTCCCGCTGAGATTTGGAATCTCACCATGTGGGTTTCCCAAACCCTTTTTAGGTGGATGAGCATGAAGAGGTAGAGATCATGTAGAGGAGGTTGAGCAGTAGCTAGAGAAGCAGTACTCGATAAGGTTGGTAGTGATGTAGGATGTCTTTTGTTAATAGAGTCTTAGAGTCATCCTTGTACACTCAGGTCTTTAGGAATGTTTTGTAGTTATTTCGAGATGAGCTTGTTTATGTGGTTGGCTTATATACCTATTATGTACATATGTGGTGGAATCATGTGTATATATATGTTCAAGAAACAATTCTTTAGTTACAGGCTGATAACATGCCTTATGTATGCTTTGAGGCATAAAAGAACTTATATGTGAAGGTTTTTCCATTTGGCAGATTTAAGAAAATGGTTTTGATTCATGGTGTTTTCTGATAATACACATGTTAATATTTCTTTTGTGGTTATGTTTTGAGTAATCTCACTTGGTGTGGTGTGGGGCGTCACAAGATAGGTTGGTATCAGAGCTTTAGGTTTGCTGAGTCTACAGGGACCTAGGACTAGGGTTTGTGTCCATTCTAGTGTCCTCCAGTCTGTCTTATAAACACTTCTTGTGGGCTCTATCTCCAAACCACGATATAAACATGATTTAAACTTAGCGGAAGCGATTCGATTAGCAGCGGAATACCAAAAATCAGCGGAAATTAAAACTTTTTGAGATAAAGCATTGAAACCATAAAACTTCCTTCATAAAAGGAGATAAACTGTTTACATCTCAGATAATTACTTCTTGAGTAATTATATACAACATGATACAAAATCTCAAGAACTCATAACCAAAATATCAGACCAAAAGACTCCAAGACCTGAGAGTACAGAGGACACATAGGACTGACTCTAACTACACCACATGGTAGGCTAAATCTCCACCTGAGATTTTACTGCTGCCCCTGGTGCTGCTGCTGCTGGGACTGGTCACCTGTAGACCTGTTCCTCCGTCCTCGACGTCCACCTAAAAAGTTGAAGTCTACGGGGTGAGACAATTTTACATAATTGTCCCAACGAGAGTTATAACTCTCCGCCAGAAGCTTTATTATAGCACCTCAAAGAATAACTTAAGCAGTAAAAGCTTCAAAGTATTCAACATCAGACTTAATAGTAAGCATGAGTTCAACGGTTATGAAACATGAAGACATTTGCACTATACAGTGTAACATCAATCAATCAACTCGTAGTTATCTCTAACAGGTATGCTACGCTGTGGATTATGTTCTTCAAACATTACTTTTATGCCCTGTGGAGATGAGGTTTACCACTCATACTCCAACCAATCACTGCTAAGTGCCTCGGTATCATACTAGGTCATCGAAAGAGCCAGATTCTCATGACCTTCACCTTCCTCAGTCAGTAAGATGATTACTTGTAGGACATCTCGTGCCTCTACTATAATAGCTTACTAGGGTAACCTGGTCCTTCGCTATTTTAGAGTTACAGTGGCGTTCTGTACTCTCTTCGTCATCAGGAGATTTCATGTTTATCTTCCACTGATACGGATATCTGTGCTTTCTTCATCATCAGGAGGTTTCATGTTTACCATCCACTGATACGGTATGGGATTGTAGTGAAGGATTGACAGATTACACATCTACATCAAACACCTACACTAGTATGTAAGGTTCTACCATCCATATACCCCACATACTCAAAAGTATGTGATCCAGGAGTTCCCTTAGGAAAACCTATTTCACCATCATTTGATCTCTGACAATGATGGATCTATGATCAGGGCTCTACATTACACTTGATTAGTTAGGTACATTCAGTATTCTTTTAACATCATACATTGTTCTTCAAACAATAACATTAGCATAACAGCTATGAAATGAGAATACTAAATGTAACAAGCCTAACTCTCATCAATCATCATTTCTCAATACATTCATCACAAGTCATCTCTAAAGCATGACCTTGATGGTATTTATGGCTCTCACAGCCCATTTAATTCATAGGTTGCCATTGACAAGGCATCAAGATATTTTACTATTCATAAAGCTAACAACATGCTTTCAATGAATATAGCATCATCATCCATACCTGGATATGATCATCTTCATATCAGAACCTGCAAGGTTAATTCAACTGATAAAAGCAATTCAAATCAAGAATTATACTTTCCACTCTTGCCATAAGAGCTAAGTTCCCTGATTCTCATCAATTAGGGTTTACTATTCACATTACATGCCATCACCCTAGAATTAGGGTTTATTATTCACATTATGGTAAAATGAACTCATAACATCATCATGTATGAGGAACATCATCAATGATGCTCTCAGATAAGATTAGGATTCATCAATTATCATAAATAGGGTTTTCATGATCTCACATAGGTGGATCATACCCTAATCATGTACATTCATATATATTGAAGGTATTTTACTTGGATTTCAACCATAATTGGGATTTTCTCTCTCCTCTTGCTCATAGGTGATGATTACATCCCTCTAGATTGGGTTAGGTCTAATCAACATTGATAAGCCTAGCCAAGTCATCACCATTGTAACCATTGGGGTTTGCATGATAAAAAGGGGTTACCTACTTGAATCCATAAAGGGTATTTTGGTAAAGTTCACCATTGATCATAACATGGGTTAGTATACTAACCACTTGACCCTTAATGTCCCTAGGTATCATTAGGGTTTAGGTTGAACAACCATCAAACCATCTAAGCCTTCAAGGCATTAGGCAGACTTATCCTTAAAAGTCCCCAATAGGTTTCACACCTTCAACCTTCAAACGATCCTGAGATCGTTTAAGGTTGTAGACCATTTAGCTTTGGTTGACTTCAAGACCGCATGACACTCAAGACCGTTTACCCTTAAATGATCTGGAGGTCATATGAACTCATTCGATCCTAAAGTCGTATGCGCTCATTCGATCTTGAAGTCGTATGAACTCATTCGATCTTGAAGTCGTATGAACTCATTCGATCTTGAAGTCGTATGAACTCATTCAATCTTGAAGTCGTATGAACTCATTCGATCTTGAAGTCGTATGAACTCATTTGATCTTGAAGTCGTATGAACTCATTCGATCTTGAAGTCGTATGAACTCATTCGATCTTGAAGTCGTATGGTCCTAAAAGCTCAAGATCGCATGGACCTCCAAGGTGATTCAAAAGGGTAAACTCGATTAGGGTTTCCTATGTTGAAGCCTTCAATTGGTCTCAAGCTTGCTAACCACTTATCAATTGAGAGAATTAGGGTTAGCCTTAACCAATTGGTCACTCAATTGATCCTCAATTGATATCCAATTAGGGTTGGAATAGGTTCAATTAAGGTCTATAAACATTCAACCATCAACACTCAACAATGTGAATCAAATCGAAGTTGATCCCATCAATTGACCTCCAATCGGGCTCAAACTTGGCCCAAACGGTCTTGGGATCGTTTGGATAACCTCCAAACGGTCTTGAGACCGTTTTCCCAAGAATTCATCAAAATCTAAGTTGATTTGATAGGGGTTGAACCTTAATTAAGTCACAAAACAGCAATTTGATTATTTCAATAACCCACTGTAATTGGGCCCTCAATTGATCAAATTACCTTAACCCTAGACCTACAAACGGTCTTGGGTTGACACCAAACGGTCTTGAGACCGTTTGGATGAGTTCCAAATGGTCTTGAGACCGTTTTCCCATCCATCCTTTGGACTCTAGTGAATATTCATCAAGGTTTGATCTATTGAGTTGATCATCACATCAATACTTAATTGCAATATGATTTGGTACCTTTGGACCTTCAATTGGTCAACTATACTTGACCCCAGACCTCTAAACGGTCTTGGGTGATCCCCAAACGGTCTTGAGACCGTTTGGATGATTCCCCAAATGGTCTTGAGACCGTTTGGGCTAATCAACCCAAAATCACTAATTAACTCATTGGAATTTCAGCACTGATTTCAATTAGGATTTGCCCTATTAATCAACCTTCAACTCATAACTCGTTTGGAATTAATCCATAAAATTTGGTGAGTCATTAATCAACATAATTATGAACAGTAATCCCAAACGGTCAACGCTTGGTCAACCATCTTAAACGGTCTTGAGACCGTTTTCCCAAAAAGGGCAAACTAAACAGATTGAAAATCAGAACTTAATTCAATTGGATTTGCTAATTGATTTGCTTATATCTCACGATTCCTTTGGAGTTAACCCCTCAAATTTTGTGGGTGATTAACCTACATAATTATAAACAAGATTCCCATACGTTCGTTGCTTGGTCAACGCGACAAAATGGTCTTGAAGGCCGTTTGCCTTCATACGACCCTGAAACCGTTTGCCCACCAAACGGTTGTGTAAACCGTATGGGCAATTGGTGGAGGTCGTTTGGTAAAGTGGAAATACGTGGATAAGCATAGGAATTAATGCCCGTATCTTCTACCTCAAGAACAGTAGCAGTTCTTCACGATTTTTCTTGCAAGGATGCAAGGGAAGATAGGGAAGAAGAAGAACTAGCAACTATATGCATAGAAAAAGATGTATAATCAAAGCATAAGGTTTAGAGTTATAAAACCCACCTAAAGGTTGTTCCTTGAGCTCCAAGCTTCCAAGCTTCAGGTCTTTAATGGCGTCTTTGAGCTCCACAGGTCGGACAAGGTGTATTCTCCAAGGAAAGTTGAAAAGGAATGGCTAGAAAGATACAGCTAGGTGAGCTAGCCATGAATTCAACCTTGAAAACGAGTTTCCTCCATGAATTCAAGCAAAAGGGATGATCCAAATTTACCTAGTACCCTTGGTCGTCCTTCTCTGCTCCAGAGCTTAGCCTTAGTCGATTTTGAGCAAGGGGAAAAGAAATGAAAAGAAGAGGATCGTTCCCTTGCTAAGTGGGGAAGGTAGTATATATACTTAGGTGAAATTTCAACATAAGAACATATGCTTTCCTCATTTCTCATCTAAGTCCTTCCTTTATTCTTTGCACGTCCCCACATATTATTTATAAGGACAAACTCCTTCTAAGTTCAAGAATTGAAGGTAAAGAGGATCAACCCATCACTAAAGCATACACATAAAAGGGCTATTATACATACACCTTGATTATTCATTCACAAAGGTGTTCTTTATTATATGATTATTCAAATGAAGTGACCTTTTCATAATTTCTCTTCCAAATGATGCCAAGAGTCATAAAAGATATTTTATATGATGTATTTTACAAGTTGCACCCCTCAAATTGGGTAAATTGCACTTTACACCAATTTAGGGGTTTCAAGTACAGGGGTTGCTTCCACAGCTGCACCTTGGTGCTCAAGCTTGGGAAATCCCTCAAACTTCATCATAAACATCCTCATGATGTCTCAACATCAGAGGAACATCTCAACATGTGCAATTTGCAAGTTAATCCCTTAACTGGGTAATTTGCACATATATCCCTGTATTACAAAACAATGCTACAATCTTTATATATAAAGGAGCAAAATTGAAATATATGTTTCTGAGGAACTTAATTACATGCCCAAAGTTAATCACAAGGATTTAATTACATATTTAGGCAAAACACCTAGGGTTAGTTCATAACCCAGGTCAGGGATGTTACACTTCTACTTATTCAGAAGAAGAAGAGAAAGCTTAAAGATGTCTAGAGAACATGAAGAACAAGCTGTTGAGAGCATTGTTACTACATCGAGTGGTGGTGAAAGGAACCACGCACAAGAAGATTGGGTGTGTGAAGTCCCCCAGTTTGACCCAACCATGATAGAAAACCCTACCTTTCAATCTCTTTTTGGGTAGTTTATGGCAATGATGACTCATATGGCAGATAGGATGTCTGCACCTCAGCCTAGGACATCGTTCTACGTACTGAATCTTCGAGTACTGGGAAGACTTTTGAGTGGCTTTTCTGTGTTGGGGCGGTTGAGTATGCTGGAATACCTGACCCAGCGGATGTGGATCTGTGGCTGACTGAGCTTGAGAAGGATTTCAAGATCTTGATTATCCCTGAAGAGGATAATGTGAAGCATGTTGTGTACCTCCTGAGAGGGAGTGTTGGCCATTGGTGGGCCATAGAGGAGGAACAGAGACCTGGTGTTGTGGTTAGTTGGGAGGAATTCTGATGTGAGTTTGTTATCAGTACTTCCCTTAGATGTATCTTGACAAGAATATCACTCAATTTGAGAGGATTAGATAGGAATCCATGATGATCAAAGAGTGTGCGGCAAGGTTTATGGAGTTGTTGAGGTTTTGTCCTTACATGACGGCAACAGAGGATGAGAGGATTTGTCATTTTGAGAAGGGGTTGAACGTTGAGTTGTCTACCCCAGCTGCTGCTTTAGAGAATCGAGAGAGGTTTGTTGTGTTTGTAGAGTCTGTTCGGAGGCTAGAACGATTAGTGAAGGAGAAGAGAGAGGTGAGTGCTAAGAAGAGGTCTACACAGTTTCAAGTGCAGTCATCAGGTGGCTTCAAGAAGCCGAGGTTTTCTACACCGTCAATGTCACATAGGTTTAGCTCTTCGACTTAGTGGTCACCGAACAAGGGCAGAGGTTGTAGTTTTCCTCTCTTAGGAGCCCAAAGTGTTGCATCAACATTTTTGATAGGGTCATCTAAGCTACAGATCGAGACTCGAGCATGTCACAAGTGCGAACGGGTAGGACATCTGAAGTGGGAGTGCCTGATGAGGGATGATGAAGTGACCCAGCAACTGAGGCAAAGCCAACAAAGCCCGTAGAGGTAGCAGGACATTGTAATAGGAGTACGAGGATGTGGCCAAGCATCTTAGGTCAGATAGTCTTCTTAGGGAAGCAGAGGATGGGGGCAACAATAGGCAACAGCTGGATTCTACGCTATGAGTCAGTCGGAGGTGGTAGTCAACCCGCGAGTGGTATAGGTTAGATGGAGTTATTTCACTCTAATTTGTCTTCTACTTGCTTTATATCTATTTTGGTTGACTCAGATGCTACACATTCTTTTATTGCACGTGAAGTGCTTAGTAGTTGTTCTTTACCTATTATTCGTAAGAAGAATAGTTTGTTTCTAGTAACCTCATTGGTCAATTCTGTAGTGTTGTATTATGTGTGGCCTTTCTGTGTTCTCTCTTTTTTGGGATCTCATACCACTTGACATGAATGGATTCAATGTGATCCTTAGAATGGATACCCTAGAGAAGTACATAGTGGTTTTGGATTGTAGTTCCAAGCAAGCGACATTTGTAGATGGTAGTGAGACGTGGATCTTCCAAGGGGATAGGAAGATTCTCCCGACGTGTCTTATATCAACTATGGTAGCAAGAAAGCTTCTGAGACAAGGTTGTGAGGTGTTTTTGGCACACGTAGTGGATACAGAGGTGAGGCATCTTAGTATCTAGGAAGTGTTGGTGGTTAGGGAGTTCGAGGACATGTTTCCTAAAGAGTTTATAGGTGTCCCCCACCCTGTGAGATTGATTTTGAGATCAATCTAGTTCCTGGTATGCAACCCCTAGCTAAGACACTGTATAGGATGGCACTGATAGAGATGGCAAAGTTGAAGAGATAATTGCAACAAATACTTGATGAAGGCTTCATATGACCGGGTACATCACCTTGGGGTGCTCTAGTGTTGTTTGTGAAGAAAAAGAATGAGTCTATGAGGTTGTGCATAGACTATAGGCAATTGAACAAGGTCACAATAAAGAACAAGTATCCCTTACCGAGGATAGATGATCTGTTTGATTAGTTATGTGGCATGATGGTATTCTCAAAGATAGATCTAAGATTAGGATATCATCAATTGAGGATCAAGGAGGATGGCATACCTAAGTCAGCTTTTAGGACAAGGTATGGTCACTACAAGTTCGTGGTTATGCTGTTTGGGCTGACCAATGCACCAGCAACATTTATGGATTTGATGAAGAGGGTGTTCCAATCGTTCCTTGATCAGTTTGTGATGGTCTTTATAGATGACATCTTGATATATAGTCATGATAGTCAAAAACATGAACAACATCTTAGTTAGGCATTGACAGTGTTGAGATAACACTGACTCTATGCCAAGTTTAGCAAGTGTGAGTTATGGTTGAGGGAGGTAGCTTTCTTGGGACATGTTATATCTACAGAAGGAGTATGCATAGATCCTAAGAAGCTATAGTCTATGATAGAGTGGGAACAATCAAAGATGCTGATAGAAGTGTGCAGTTTTCTAGGCTTGGTAGGATACTACAGGAGGTTCATTAAGGACTTCAGCGCTATCTCCCTACCCCTAACAAAGTTTATAAGGAAGGATGTGTCGTTCGTTTGGGACAACAAGTGTCAACATGCTTTTCAGGCGTTGAAGGAGAAGTTGACATGTGCACCAGTTCTAGTCTTGTCTGAGCAAGGAAAAGGATACATTGTCTTTTGTGACGTGTCTAGGAATGGTTTGGGATGTGTGTTAATGCAGGACAAACAAGTAGTTTCTTTTGCTTCTCAATAGCTTAAGAAACACAAGGAGAATTACCCGACTCATGATTTAGAGCTAGCTGTTGTGGTTCATGCTTTGGAGATTTGGAGGCACTATCTACATCGGGAGAAGTGTCAGGTATTCACATATCACAAGAACCTAAAGTACATCTTTTTACAACAATATTTGAACATGAGGTAGCGTCATTGTATGGAGTTGATCAAAGATTACCACTGCATGATTGATTATCATCCGAGAAAGGTGAATGTCATAGAAGGCGCGTTGAGTAGGAAGTCTTCATCCTCATCCATGGATAAAGGCCAGTTGAGTTCGTTGATGTGTCACAAACGAGACATGTTGGTCTCCTTACATTAGATGAATGTCAAGTTAGAAGTCTCTTTGTTATCCGGTTTGTTGGCACAACTACAGGTGAAGCCTACGCTCAGACAACAAATCAGAGAATCTCAACAGACAAATATTGTGACACAGCAAATTAGATTAGAGTTCAACAGTGAGAAGCATGATGGTTTTCACGAAACAGAAGATGGGACAGTTTGTTATGATAATAGGATAGTAGTTCCTGATGCAGATAATATGAGGAAGATGGTGTTGGAAGAGTCTCATTCATCTATGTATGATATGCATCCAGGTAGTACCTAGATGTACCACAATCTAAAGGATATGTATTGGTGGCCAGGATTGAAGAAAGATGTAGTAGAGTTCGTTGCAAGATGTGTTGTATGTCAACAAGTCAAAGCTGAGCACCAGAAGCCTGTAGGAACGTTACAATCGTTGCCTATACCTCAGTGGAACTGGGATCATGTGCCTATGGACTTTGTGGTTGGTCTGCGTAGGACATCCAAAGGTTATGATTCCATTTTGGTGATCATTGATAGGTTGACCAAGTCAACACATTTCCTTACTGTGAAGACAATGTTCACAACAGAGAGGCTTGCTCAAGTCTATGTTGATGAGATAGTGTGTTTGCACAGTGTTCTAGCAACTATCATGTCTAATAGAGGTCCTCGATTTATGAGTTGCTTTTGGGAGAAACTGCATATTTCATTGGGTACGCATTTAAAGTTCAACACTTCTTTCCACCCACAGATAGATGGTCAGTCTGAAAGGACCATCTAGATCTTGGAGGATATGTTGAGGGCTTGTGTTCTTCAGTTTGTAGTAAGTTGGGATGTACATCTCAGTTTGATAGAGTTTGCCTACAACAACAACTATCAGAGTAGCATTGATATGGCACCATATGTGGCATTGTATGGGATATGTTGCAGATCTCCATTGTGCTGGTATGAGGTAGGTGAGTATCAACTTCTTCGCCCTGATCTTGTGCAATAGAAAACAGAGAAGATCAAAGTGATACCACAATAGTTAAAGGCAACACAAGACATACAGAAGTTGTATGCAGATAATCATCATAGACCCTTAGAGTTCCAAGTGGGAGACAAGGTATACCTGAAGGTTTCTTCTTGGAAGGGTGTTCTAAGGTTTGGGAAGAAGGGTAAGTTGTCTCCCATATATATGGGACCTTACCCAGTTGTGACACGTGTTGGGAAGGTGGCTTACCAATTGGAGTTGCCACCTGAGTTGCATAGGTTACATTCAGTGTTAAATGTCAGTATGTTGAGGAAGTGTCATCTAGATATAGAGTCAGTGTTACAGCCAATGGAGATTGAGCTTGATGAAGATGTGACCTATGTAGAAGGTCTAATTTTGATCCTTCAGAGAGTGAAGAAGTTGAAGAGGAAGGACCTAGTGCTTGTGAAAATTCTTTGACATCACCGTGGTGTTGAGGAAGCAACATGGGAGCTCGAGGAAGAAATGAGGAGGAAGTACCCTTCCCTTTTCTCTTAGGATTTTGGGGGTGAAATCCCTATTAGGGGTTTATGGCTTGTAAGGACCCTGACCCATGTTTTGGGATAACCCTATTTGCTTTGCTTAAGTATGTTTCATAAATCCTTGCTCTAATCATCTGAGATGTAATTAGGGCATGCTGGAGATTTGAGTTCCTTATTTGAGCTTGTTTGGTTGATGCTTGTATTTTGTGGAGAGGTTTTGGTGCAAATTGCAATTTACCCAGGATAGGGGTTGATGTGAAAGATTGCCACCTCTAGTGTATTCCTTATCTCTCTTGGAATCATCTAGATGAGTGAGAGAGAGATAGACACCTTAGTTGAGCCTTGGTTGAGTGGTGACATCCTTGGTGATGTTTTTCACTCATGTTTGAGGTGTATCTTACACCTAGGAGTGTTGTCTGGGGCTTGAGAGCCTTGGAGAGGCCTTGTATCGATTGTGGGTGTCTTGAGGGACATCCTATTGGTTTTGGGGTGTCTCTAGATGCACCATATCAGTTTGGTGGCTCTAGGGTTTCATCCCTATCAGTTTGTGAAGGGAGTAGGAGATGAGTATCGACCTTGACCTAGGAAGGAGGCTTAGTGGGCGAGGCATAGTTCTTATCACCTTGTTACATGGTGTTACATGTGGCTCTTTCTTCGTGGACAAGTGTCATCTAAGGTTCCTTGGTGGTGACACCTTTTCTTTGTTCTCTCTTTCATCTCTCTTGTATATATACTTCTTTCTCTCTGTTCTAGAGAATCCTTTGGCCATCTTTGCTTTCCTCTTTCTTAGTGGACAATCTTGAGCTTGTGGAGTGTTCTCCCTTGGAGCTTGGTGGACGAGCCTAAGCTTGTGGTGTTCTCTTTTAATCTTCTACCTTGGTAAGACATGATCCTTAGTTTCCTTTCTCTCCTTATTTCTTCTTCTCAGCCATTGACCTTGTTTGCTTCTTTTTCCCTCTCATGCTCTCTTAACCTTGGTCCTATCTTCTTCTTGGAGGTGTTCTGGTGATCATGCTTGGAGAATCTTCTTCTACCTTGATCTTGGGAAGCTTATATCTTGGTGGTGATCCTTGAGGCGGGTTATATATAACTCTAAACCCTCTTTGTTATTTTCACCTTTTACATGTTATCTTTCTCTTGATCTATGGCTTGATATTGCTTGCATGCTGGTAGTTCCTTTGGGGTAGTTTGTGACCTATTTTAGTAGAAGAACATGGCTCAGTTGTTGCCCATGCATTGCACCTTTCTTTTACCTTGTTAGTAACGTCATCTTGAGGTTGAAGATGGAGTGGCTGATATGCCTAGTGGCCAACATGCTTGAAGTGGGTGATGTGCTTGGGGAGGCAGATAGGTAGGGTAGGACAATATGTTGGGTGGCATCATGAGTTGTGACGCCTCTGATTGTTACCTTTGTGATAGAATTTCATGGCCTTAGTTAGGTCTAGGTTAACACGTTCTAACTGTCATGCCTTTAGGAATGAGTGGGTCGATATTAGATGAGGGTGATAGTTTGTTGGTGGCAATTGAATTGATGTGGTGTTGGAACGTGATACGAAGGAGTGATGGTCGATATGTCTGAGTTGTCACAACTTGGTGTTGCAGCCATAGATGCGTTTCTTGGAGAGGCATTGCCCATCAAGACTGTGGCCATCATGCCTTGAGTGGCGTTGATGCCTGACAGACCCAACTTGAGTGTTGTGATATGCTGCTATGAAGGAGACTTAGTTAGGAAAAGGTCGACACACATTAAAACTAATACCCAAGTGTTGTCCATTACCCTGGTGTTGTTACACCTTGCATTGTTGTTACCTGGCAAGAGGGGTTGGCCGACACCCTCGCCTTGAGGTGTTGTGCCCGATACTCCATGAAGTCAAACTGATACACCATCTCAAGTGGCAGTCCAATACCTTGGCGGTTCCCTTAAGTATATGCTTAATTGATAACACACCCCCCTTGGAGTGGTTTCCCGACACACTAAAGAACAAACTGATATCCTATGATGGAGCCCTATTCGATACTTAGTGATAGTGGTTTAGACACACCATGTTGATGTTAGGGCCACATGGTAGGGTGTGTTATCCTATGGGGTAGTTGTATGTATGATGTGAGGGTTATGTTTCTATATCTCATAACATGTTTTATATGATAATGAGAAACATGCTTCTATGTCTCATAACACAACGATGATAAGGAAATGATAACCTAAGGGTGGTTGTTGATCCAACCTTGTAAACCCTAATCGAGTAAAGTGAAACCCTAATTGTCATGATGTAAAATATATGATGTGATATGATAGCATAAGTCCTATGAGATGATGATGCTTTGCATTCTTGTTATCAGTTTCTAACCATGCAGGTGATACAAACTGATTTACATAGACAGGTATGAGCTATGGTGGTTATGATTTGTTGGACATTAGTCCTTGTGATGGACATTGGTCCTTGTAATGGACATTGGTCCTTGTGACGGACATTGGTCCTTGAGTTGGACATATGATGAATAACAAGCATAAAGAGACATAATGTGATGAGATCATACTTAATATGATTGACATTGTTCTGATGATGAGTTATGCCCTATTTATGTAGATCTTGTTTAGAAGTTATACATTGTAACTTGATTGATGCTTAAAGATGTTTAAATTGATCTAATTAATCAAGTGAAATCTAATAGTGTAGTTTTCCCTGTGCCATATATCCATTCAGAGTTAGCACTTGTTGAATCGTGAAACGAGCTTAACTCGGAGCACATATTGTTGAATATGTGGGGTGCAAGTTGAGGTATCTCCTTGTGTCCTGAATGTACATGCATGGGATTGGTTGCGGTCATACCCCAATAAAGAGTATATCTATAGTTGTAGCTCAATTTGAGATATAGAATTGGTTGTAGTCATATTTTAATAAAGAGTACAACTGTGGTCGTAACTCACTAGTGTCGTGACCCGTACCAAGGCGGGCTAGATGTGTATAGCTAGACTATAAGTCATTGATAGTGGTTTGATTAATGATGTCACTCCCAATGTTCTCATACTGACCAAGGGGATGTGGTCGTGGATTCTGGCTCTTCCACTAGATCGTTTATGGCACGGATTTCAACTTATTAAGTGGTTGGTTGGATTTGGGCGGTACGACTCAAATCCTCAGAGCATAATGAAATACATAATAAGTCATGTAGTATAATTATATAGCATCAAATATGAAAACATTGGTTGAGGCCTTGCTTGATCTTTATACAATATTGTTGATAGAAAATATACATGTTCTTCATATTCCTTTTAAATTATTAAGATGTTTCATAATTCAACAGTAATTGCTCTTCCTATAAATGATAATTACTTATTTCATTTAGTTATAACTATAATGATGCTCAGTTTATCTTATCTGTGATAATAATAGAGTTGGTGGTGAGTTATATCTCCCGCTAAGATTTGGAATCTCACCCCATGGGTTTCCCACACCCTTTTTAGGTGGACGAGCACGAAGAGGCAGAGATCGTGCAGAAGAGGTTGAGTAGTAGCCATAGCAGTAGTAGCCAATAAGGTTGGTAGTATTGTTGGATGTATTTTGTTGATAGAGTCCTAGAGTCATCCTTGTACACTCAGGTATTTGGGAATGTTTTGTAGTTGTTTTACAGACGAGCTTGTTTGTGTGGTTGGCTTATATACCTGTTATGTACAGATATCGCGGAATCATGCATATATATATATATTCTGGAAACAGTTATTTGGTTACATGTTGACAACATGCCTTGTGTATTCTTTGAGGCATGATAGAACTTATATGTGAAGGTTTTGCCGTTTGGCAGATTTATGAAAATGGTTTTGATTTATGGTGTTTTTTTGATAATACACTTGTTAATCTTTCTTCTATGGTTATGTTTTGAGTAATCTCGCTTGGTGTGGCATAGGGTGTCAAATTGGTTCTATGTGAAAGTGGGAGTCTGTAGGTATGTATGCCCAAAGAGTCAATCATATGATGATTGGAATGCAGAATTAAATACATGATTTGATAATAATAAAGGTAATTTCATCTATTATGTTTGTCTCACTCATGATATGATGAAACATACATAGTAGATGTCTATAGAATTATGTTACTCGATGATGTATGTCTTCAAGTACACGACTTGAACAATTAGATCATACAAATGTTAAGAGTATACACATTCTTGTTATGTCCCTAGTTAGATATTACTATGGAAGAAAAATAGGAAACAATAATACACAAGACTAGAGTGTGTGTTGACTGATGACATAGTATCATTAGTCATGATATGTGATATCAAGTCAAGCATACATGTACATGTTTGATAACAATGTATTAGATAGACCCACCATGAGAGTGATACATGGAGACCATGGAATGGTAGCCAAAATCATCTCTCATAGTGATAACTGGTGACTATGGTTCTTAGACCTGAAGTCACTACATCCATCACATGTCATTCACGTACTTTGACATCATCCATGGTGATCCTGAATAAGGGTTTCCATAAAGGCGGTCCTTGGGTGCACTGTGACACATGGGGATCAAGTGTGAGTGATGTAGATGGGATTTGCCCCTGCTAAAGGAGATTGATATCTATGCCACTGGATAAGCAAGACTAAGACATGTATGCATGTACTCATGTGGTTCAATATGTGATATGTGAACTCACATGCATCTCATACAGTCTGCTCTAGTTCAAGGAATATTGATCGAATGTTGAGAGGATGATATTTTATAGGAAAATCCATAGTTTAAAATTTTTGTTGTAATGCTGTGGTGAAGGTATGTGATTTCAAACTTCATTATCATGTATATCCGTACATCATGGGGCCTAAACTATAAAACCAAGAGCCCTATTTTTATCCTTCTGCATAATTTTTGTTAGGGTTTGGACTTGACTACCTAGGATGCAAAACATGATCTGATGTAGGTCATATGTCAACATGCCTTTATAGTGTTTTCCTCACACATATTTGAGGTAGGATGATCTGAGTGGTACCAGTAAACCATAAGATCTTGTGTTGCACTATGTTTATTACTTTCACTTTAGTATACCTTGGTGTGTGTGAAGCCCAATCTAATTGAGACAAAAGTAAAATGTATCAAACAACTGACTCTATCCATGTGAATAATACCATCTTATCTTTTTAATAATATTAACTTCTTTGCTTGTTGTAAACATTTTATTTATTGTATATCTATTTGAATTATTTGGTTCGGTTTAATATTTGTGTATGTCATGATTTATGTCTAAGCATACATGCCTTCATGTTCAAGTAAATTTTTGTCAATAACTTCTCAATTTAAAAATAAACATCATTATGTCTCATTTTTTTGAGTGCTTGCCACTCAATGGTACCTTTGTATTATGTGAGTAATTTCACATGATTTTAGGTTGTCATCAACAAACACCCTTGAGACAAGGATCCACATTGGTGTGTTCAATCATAGGTGTGGAATCCCTACTCTGAGGTGGAAGTGTTGGGTTTAATAGAAGTAGAGTCATACATGTTTACTTGAGACATGGTCAGTGACTAGGTGTTTCAACGTGTTGTTGTAATGATCAATGTTCATTAGAAAACTCGATTTTGTGAGTTTAGACTTTTATAATCTTAATCGCTTGATGTTTATTTTACCTAAATAGTTTAAATACCATTTGTGCTTATATACTACTGTGTGACAAATTACAAGATCATAGACAAGTCAAAGTCATCTAAATATTGAGTTAGGAAGATGCCTACTTGTTCAACTGGCTCACAAGGCATGCATTCACAACCCAGGGAATCATACTCACTTGCCTGTATTCCAGCAAGTCAATTTTGCACTGCTACTGATTTGTAAGGAGCGGGACCCAGAGAGGATCCACTCCCTACTAAATAATTTAAGAATAGAATCTCCAGTCTAAACACACCAACAAGGTATCTTTGAGTGGGTGTAAAATTTTCAAATCTTATTAATGGTATTCAAAACAACCAAAGTTTAGCAGCAGAAGTAAAATATTGACTATATTAAATTTTTCTCAAGGTTACAAAAGAACATCATAATCTCCTACAAAGGGTTTACATATAAGATACAACATATGGATCTAAGTAGAGGGAAATCTAAACCGTAACAACTTTGCCTCTAAGATTTAACTCCTTAAGCTAGGTCCATATCTTCAAGTCATGTCCTCCATGTCCTTCACCTAGCGTTGGAAGCATACCCCAACAAGAGGAGAAAAATAGAAGACATAGCAAAGGCTCGTATGTGCATACTAAAAAGGAAATTGAGCAATATGTGGAATAAAGTACAACAAATATAAAGGCTTCCCATGAAATAGACAAGTACTCCCCAAAGCGGCATAAAAGGAAAGAACAACAATAAAATAAATACTTGCCATAACCAGAAAATAAAAAGGGTGCCATACTAGCACATATAAAGAATTAAGGCACACAAATCAACATCAATTATCATCATCATACATGCATGTGAGATAAACATAGCCCTAGAACAATATAACAACAAAGTCGGCCAAGTCTTACAAGCTTGAAACCTGGTAGAGAATGACGTACTGCCAAACTCCCAATATATATAAAAGTGGGCCAAACCTCACAAATCTAAAATCCAGGTATGGGGCCACCTCCATCCCAAAAATATAATAAGGGCACATAACCCAAAAACCAATGCAATTACACTACTATAGTGCTACTGAATCACATTGCATGTTAAATGTAGAGGCAAGTAAAAAGTATAGTCAAATTATACAAACTAGTCACCACATAAGTGACCAACATACACATCCACATCATCAGAGGGCAAAAGACATTGCATATCATCAAATTGTGTTCCAACATGAACCAAGCATAGAAAAGACCTAGATAATGTCCAAACATGATAATATGATCACAAGATCAGTAACAAATAAAAGGTATTTCAAGCATATTTCTCAAAAGAACAAGATACTGTGTAGGCTAATGTCCATAGGACCAAGAGAAAGAAGAAACATAGGTTAATTGCTCAAATATAATATTCAGGGTTGCAAACATACCTTATAACATAGTCCTAGAAACACTCATTGCCAATCTAGTTGTTTCTAATATAAACTTTACCTAATTACAATTGTTCACATGAATTAGTTTGTCATATGCATTAATGTAAAGAAAACCCTACTTTTGGACTTTTCACACAAAACTGTGATTTACACTCTGAAAACATCCCATTGATCTTATTAGGTTCTTCTGATTAAGAAAACATATAATTTTGTCTATTTTGGAGTTATGATGATTAAAGTGTATTTTGGTGATTTTTATGTATTAAATTCATTTTTAGAAAACACCTCTCGACAAAACTAAAAATCAAGTATTGAAAACATTTTTATTGGAAAGATCACATTTTTTTTATTCTAAAACATATTTTACTTTAATTTTTGGACAACCAGAGCAAAAGTCATGATTTTTATAAAACCAGCCAATCACAAATCACCAAAAGTCCATGTCGACAAAGGGAAACCTCATTAAACAAGCCACAATGGCTTAGGTGGCCCAATCACAGGCGACGACCTGACCAGGGCCCAACGCCATTGAAGCGCCCACGAAAACTCATTCAGCTAGAAAAATTACACCACTACCCTCGGATAGTAAAGAAAAGAAAAGAGGCGACACACGGGTAAGGAAGTAAAACCACAGAGGGTCATCTTCTCCCCTTGTGCGAGCCAAAGTTGCGCAAACCACTAGAGTAGCTGGCCATGGATTTGGGTGAATCCTCTATACTGGACCAAACATTGATTTGAACACACGTAAACGAAGATGGAGGCTTCAAGAACTTATCACAACATGGATTTGAAGACTCAAGCAATAGACTGTTCATGCTAGGTGTCACAAATTATAGGGCTTAAATAGCTCAGCAACGAGCCATAACCCTACCAACAAGGAAATTGAAAGGGGAAAATGAAACCTCATATGGTGGCAGAACTGGGGATCTAGTCCCCTATTTATATGGTTAAGGTTTCGGGCATATGGGGGGGTAGCTTTGAGAAGCTTGGAGAGGGAAATTAGCAAATTGAGAATACTAGAAACTAGGGCTCGTATAAGGAAACAAAGTGTTTGGAATCTCCTCACAAATTCAATGCAAAATAAATCGTGAAGCATGGTTTAGAAATGAGCAAGAAAATCTCAAGAATCCGGGTTAGAACAAGTGTGGGTCTCCTACGCAAGGTAGGAGACAAAATTTCTATCGTTCATGTTTTGATCGGACGATCCTCATCGCGTGTCCGCGTGACACATTAAGATGAAATCCCAAACCAATTAGACTAAAGTGTGAACATATTTATTTCCCTTTTCTCTCTCCTCTTTTGAGGGTACAAATGATTTCCAAATTAAATGTAATTTGACACTCATCCTAATATGGACATGAAGAATGCAAATATGTAATTATATTTTCCTTTTGAGAACTTTTGATGTGTTAAATAAATCAAATCATATTTTCTCTTTCCTCATGAATTAATGACTTTATGATTCTCTAAATTTTATGAAACCTCACCCACAAGTCATATTCAATGTGTTGGATACAAATTTGCCATTAATTTTACATGTTGGAGAGGTTTGTATATTTATTTAATATTTCGAAGGTTCTACACACTTTCTCTCTCCTGATTTCATCTTTTAACCAAACATCTTCCAAATTGGATGAAAATTAACTCAAAGGCTATATTTATTATGTAGATTTTTAATCCAATATTATGTTACTCTTTTGGAGTAATTTATTATTTTATTTGATATTTTGGGGAAAACTCAGATCTTCTCTTTCGAAATTGAATTAAATTATTTATTATTATGTGAATAATGTGAAACTTGACTCCCGAGGCAATTAGGACCCAATGAACATGATTCTTAACTTAGATTCCACTTTTGAGATTTCTTTTAATGAGTTATGTCACAATTAATATTTTTGGCCATTATTATCACATTATTTCATTATTATCACTATTGCTCATCCTATTATGTTCCATAACTTAATATCACCATCAAAAAGATTAGTTGTGATTATATTGCATAAATTTAGATATTACTCATTTATGTGAAATATTTGATGTGTCCATTATTGGCCTAAGCCTAATGTGAACCATTAGATTGCATTAGAGTGATTTATACATACATTAGCTCATTAGTTTATACTAAACATCTTTTAGGTCTAAAACGTTAACCTTATTTGGCTAAGTCCAAAAGGTCAAAGTTCTAGGATAGGGTCCAAGATCTAGTATGTTACATCACTCTACCCCTTAAAAGGATTTCATCCTCAAAATCTATTGATCCAAACATCAGCAACCAACTACTCTCCACCCCTTAAAAGGTTTAACCTAACAAGTCATACGAAACAACATTTAGGGTTACCCACATATCTTTTTGTTGTGAATGTATTAGATATTTATGTTGTTCATGTATCCAACTAACAATAAAGAACCATCTAGGGTTGTGTTTTAGGTCCTCGTGTCTCTAACCTAACAACCCCAACATCCAAAAAGTCATAGGGTACAAAGGGTAGGTACACTACACCTTTATAATTTCACATAATCCTAGTCACTTCAACTTAGCCAAAACTAGGGTTAAGATCCTATTCTAACTAATTCTAGGGTTTCATCCACTAAAACTACACATATCTCTTCATTATGACTTAGTTCAAGAAATCATCAAGAAAATTAGAGAATTTGTTTATACATATAGTAGTATAATGAAAATATTTTTTTTATAAGAAACCTTGTGAAGTAAAATCAACAAGTTGGCCAAAATTCAATGCAAAAACCAAATCACATTCTATCCATAACAAGAACTCTTCATCCTACTACCTCCTCAACCTAATAGCATCCTCAAGTCAAGCCTTATAGCATCAAGAGAAACAAATCATAATCAATCTATATGATAGGGTAATATCACCTAAAACCTTATCTCAAAAGGGTGCACTTAGGCAATTCTAGGGAAAACATCTCATCTAAAGGATGAATATGCATGATAAATGTAAGGACCCTGACCTGCGTTTATGGTTTACCCTGTTTGTTTTGCTTAACCTTGGTGGTTTGATGCTTGCTAATCACCTTTGAGTGGTGATTAGGGTTTTGTTGTGACTTGTTGAGAGTTCAAGGGGCTACTTGCAAATAACCCAAGTCTAGGGTTTTGGGTGCAAGTTTACCATCTTGTGAGATGTTTTCCTCTCTTTGCTTCCTCTAGGGTTGAGAGGAAGGATTGGGCTTGTGGTTTGAGTTCTTTGGGCCTGAGTTGAGCTTGTTTGGGCCTTGAGGTGCTTTGTTGGGCTTGATTGAGCCTTGTGTCGGCCAAGGCTTGCCTTGTGTCGTCCAAGGTGAGTTTGTGTCGACCTAGGGTGAGTGTGTGTCATCCAAGGAGGTTTTGTGTCGTCCAACATAGTGGTATGTCGCCCAGTAGCTTGGTTGTGTCGCCCAGCAGAGCTTATGCTTGTGTCGCCCATGTTGCTTGGCCTTGGTTGGTGGACACTTGGTGCATGTCTTGGACAAGTGTCTCTTGGTGTGCTAGTGTGTTGGCTTGAACCCTAGGACAAGTGTCCCTTGGGTGGACGACACATAGCATGGTTGTACCTTGGTTTCTCCTCCCCTTCTTCCTATATAGGTGGCTCTTCTCCTTGCCTTAGTCTCCTTTGACCTTTTGGTCTCTCCTCCACCTTTAGTGCACGATATCCCTCTCCATCTTGCTTGTGTTGGCCGATACACTCCCTTGGAGTTGAAGTGGTGGCCGATACACCTTCCTGGAGAAGCCTCGTGGACGATAGCTTTGGACCTTGGAGTGCTTTGGAGCTTGGAGCTTAAGGCGGGTTGCATAACTTCTAACCCTAACTTCATTTCCTCTTGTTCTTGTTCTTATTCATAAGTTAGTAGCTTAGATTTGTACCTTGCTTGTGTTTCCTTGGTGGCTGATCCCCCCTTAGGGTTTTAGGGCTTCCTGGTGACTTAGTGATCTAGGGTTTGTGCTCCCTTGAGTTGGAGGTTGAAGGTGACCTAGGTTGGGTGATACCCCCTTCTTTGTTTGGTGTGTTGGGCGATACCCACATTTGTCTTGGTGATGAACGATATGGTACCTTGTGTAGGACGACATGGTGTGTTCTTGAGGATGGATGATACCCTTGCCCTTGTGTTGAGCAATAGGGTGAGCTAGGGTTATGTTGGCCGATATAGTGGTGACCATGATGGGCGATAGGGTTCTTCTTGTGATGAACGACACCCCTGTCCTTAAGGTGGAAGATATACCTTAGTATCTTGGTGATCTATGGAGTGGTTTGTTGATGGTGGATGACAGGGCCAGGTTTGGCAGGCTGGTTTGGGTTGCACAATATGCAACAAGGTTGGTTGGCCGATAGCCCTAACGGGTGTTACCTCTTGTTGTGTCGTCCGATAGGGCCTGAGGCTGTGACGGGCATCACGCCCTTGGTTTGGGTGTGTGTCGGCCGTTAGGCTTAGTTCTGTGGATAGCACATTTTGTGGAAGTCTTTCCTTATCTCTTTCCTTCTCTCTCTTGGTCGTTGTGGGGTTGTTAGCTGGGTGTTAGGCCATGTTGATCGGGCGTTGTGGTTGTTCTAGCATATCGGGCGTTGTGTGTGACGGGCGGCAGTGGTGCAACGGGCGTTGCCCGATAGCACTGACGCCCGACACCCCTCCTTTGTGACACCGCGTCATGGGCAGAGTGCTGGGTGCAACGCAGCGTTGCTGCCTACCCATGCCCTAGCCGTGTGAGCTAGATATGGTGAGGTTTGTGAGTTGTAGTGAGGGTGGTATGGTTCTTTGGTGACTGTTTCTAGTGTGATAATAGTGTATGCTTATGCATAATCAAATAACAAGAGTGAGGCCTTGATTAGTAATGATAATGATACTAATGATAATGTTGTTTCTAGCAATGATATTAATAATCGTGTGATGATGGTAATGACATGCATGATGAAAGTGTTATGCTTATTTGTTAATGACAATGTTAAATGATAGCTACACTAGTTTTTGCATGATGATAATATTGATGATAGTGGATGGTAACAATAATGATGATGATCTGTGCTATGCTTAATAATGATAATGGCTATGTCAGTCCCTTTTTATCCTAATCATTATAATCATCGGTATAATACCCAAAATAACAAAGAGCATGTAATGCAGAGTATTATGAGACATGATTAAAGGATATAATATATAGTGTCACTTTGTGTGAATATTGCACTTAAACCTAAAGGTCACCCTGTGTTGATGATATGCATTTCTCAGTTATTATGATTGTCTATCTACATCAAGAATGGTAATGATAGTAGCATAGTTATAGGCATAAAGTGATCATCATGTTTATCAGTTATTGATAAGAGGAATAGTGGTAGTTATATTAGCGTCTTGTTTGATGATGATGATGATGATGATGATGATGGTAATGATAACGTTTGACCTTTTATATCTAAGCATGACTATATGAATGAAGTAATTTCCATGAATATCCGTGTAATGCAGAGACAAGGATAGATACATAAAACAGTTGCCTTATAATGTGCTTTATATACCTAATCACCAGATAAAGTAAGGTTGACAAGTATAACATCTGGAATGTTGTCTCATGTTAGTAAGCATAATCCTTATGATGAACTACGATTGTCGAATACACTAACCATGAAGGTGTTGCTTAGCCATGTAAAGGTTATGAGACATATGTGATGAATACATCACACTAATATTTATTCTTGTTGAATAAGTTACATGTATAATGTGTTCTTTCCATGATATCGATATAAGCTCTGTATAGCAGTAACAATACTTGATGAGGAATTGAGATCCCAGGGCATGTGATGATCCTCGAGATGGATCTGGAGGGTTGGCAAGAGGCCAAGTGACGACAGGTGATGTTGGATCCTTGAGATGGATCAGGTAGATGGAATTACAATAATAGCATAATGATCAAGTTTATCTTTGTTTACCTACTAATCACAGTGAAATCATAGCATGTAGTTGCATTGATCATAGATTCAACATAGTCGGTAGTTGATAATGGTAAACGACTTTACTTAAGGGTTAACCCGAAATGCATATCGTTGAATAGGCGGGGGTGTTTCTAAAGTAAAAAGGTAAGAGTACATCTACGGTTGTAGACACTAGGGTGTGGAATTAGGTTGTAACTCTGCTATGTGATGAGCATGGTGAACAGGCCCATGGCTCAGGATACGTGATGTGATGAGCATGGTGAATAGGCCCATGGCTCAGGATACGTGATGAGTTGAGCATGGTGAACAGGCCCATGGCTCAGGATACGTGATGAGTTGAGCATGGTGAACAAGCCCGTGGCTCAGGTTATGTGAGATAAGGAGCAAGAATGCGTTCATACCATCATATAGTAGTTTCTAAGACAAAATACAGAATATTGGTTAAGGCCTCATTTATGTGATTAATCTGTTCTATCTAAATCCTCAGGTTACATGACAATATATCTTGTTATGATAATCCAGTTACATAGTGATATATCTTACCTTGTTAATCATGTTCCATCGAGAGGTATTTTGGTTATACGCTTTCATACAGCTGGTAAGCTTGTCGGTAAGAATAGCTTTACTTTATATAGCATATTCTTGTCATATCTGTTATTAATTATATGCTATTATAGTTTATCCTGCTGAGGTTCTGTAGTTGCAGTGGGGAGTTATGTTTCTCGCTGGGACAATTGTTCAATTGTCTCACCCCGCTGGTTTAACCCCTTTTTAGGTGGTCGAGGTAGACGTGGTCGTGGTCGTGGTGTTGCGGCTGAGCAGCTTGAGGAGCAGTAGAAGGCAAGCGATGGACATGCTGCTGTTTTGGATGTTTTGTAGTAGTGTCTAGAGTCATCCCTGTACTCTCAGGTCCTCGACAGTGTTTTGACGATGTTTCACGATAAACGATCGATGTTGTTGGTATATCCTGTTGTTGGTCGGATGAGGGCCTTTCTGTATATGAACGGGTGGTGAACTCATGTGATAGATGAACAGTTGTTTCTGTAAGTTGTAGACACGTATCAGATCTCGTGTATGTATATATATGACATGTTTCTGTGCAGGATGAGGACTGGAAAGTATAAGTGTCACAGTTTGGCAATTTTCCGCAGTCGGTTTTAATTAACCTGTGTTTTCATAAATCTGTGGTTATGGTGATTTCCGCACGTTTTCGTGTAACACCTCATTATCTATATGATAATGGGATGTGTTGCCACAAGTTTGGTATCAGAGCTATAGGTTCGCTGAGTCTACAGGGATATAGGATTAGGTTGAGTCTGTTCTTATGAGTTTTCCAGGTCTTCTTACAAAATCTTCTGCCCTCAGCAGAAGAAAGGACAATATGTCTGGAAACCATGAAGAACATGCTCCTGAGCTTAGTAATGCTGCCTCAGTTGATGGAGCAAAAGGACAGGCACATGAAGATCGGGTGCCTGAGGCTCCCCAATTTAACCCAGCCATACTTGAACATCCTGCTTACCAACAGCTTATGGGACAGTTAATGGCTACGGTGAATCTCATGGTTGAGTGATTACCGGTGCCTCCTCCGTGAGCACAGGTTCCCCATGGAGAAGCATCGGGTATTGGGAAGACCTTCGAGCATCTTCGTCGAGTTGGAGCTTTGGATTATGCAGGTACGACTGATCCAGCAGATGCAGATCTGTGGCTGACAAGTCTTGAGAAGGCTTTTCGGATTATTGACATCCCCGAAGCAGACAAAGTAAAACATGTGGTCTACCTCCTGAAGGGTAGTGCTGGTCACTGGTGGACCATCGAGGAGGAGAAGCGGCCTGGTGAGGTGATCTGTTGGGAAGTGTTTCGACACGAGTTCGTCACCAGATACTTTCCTAAGACGTATCTGGATAAGAAGGTTAGTCAGTTCAAGAACCTGAGACAAGGAATGATGAACATCACCGAGTATGAAGCTAAGTTTATGGATATTTTGAGGTTTTATCCTCACATGGCGGCAATAGAGGAGGAACAGATCAGGCGCTTTGAGAAAGGTCTGAGTGCGGAGTTGAAAGCACATGTTTCTGCATTGGAAAATCGGGAGCGGTTCACTACGTTTGTGGAATCTGTTCGAAGGATTGAGGGGTCAGTACGAGAGAAGAGATAATCCATGCCTCACCAAAGACCTACTCAGTCTCAAGGACAGAGGTCTGGAAGCTTCAAGAAACCGAGATTTTCTAAATCACCAGTATCATCCAGATTCCATAACCAGATGCAAGGAACGATGAGTGGGAGTAAGGATCATAGTAACCTTCCAAGTGGAGCCCCCGACATAGCATCGACATCGGTAGCTGGATCTCACAAACCCTATCTTGCACCCATGATCTGTTACCGATGTATACAACTGGGACATCTAGTAAAAGATTGTCCAAACGGGAACTTGATGATGACACAACCCCAGGGGCAGAGTCAGCAGGACTCTCAAAGGAGGCAGCTTCCTAGTAACGATCGAGGGCGTGGACAGACGTCCCAGACAGGTCAGATAAAATATACTCATTCTGATGTTCCATTTTCTGATTCTGTGTGATAAAAATAAGAAAGTAGATGTTTTTGAACTTCCTTTAGTCAAGTCCTATAAGGACACAAGTTACCAAAGAAGGTCCCAACCCTGCTAAAGTTCCTATAGTCAGGGAATTCAAGGACGTGTTTCCTGAAGAACTTCCAGGTATACCACCGCCTCGGGAAATTGATTTTGAAATCAATTTGATCCCAGATGTGAAACCTATAGCCCAGACATTGTATAGGATGGTGCCTGCTGAGATGGCAGAACTCAAGAAACAACTTCAAGAGTTGCTTGAGAAAGGTTTTATCCGACCGAGCACTTCACCGTGGGGTGCTCCGGTTTTGTTTGTTAAAAAGAAAGATGGGTCAATGTGGTTGTGCATTGATTATAGACAACTCAATAAAGTAACAATAAAGAATAAGTACCCTCTACCGAGAATTGATGATCTTTTTGACCAATTGCGTGGTGCCATCGTCTTCTCGAAGATAGACTTGAGGTCAGGATATCATCAACTTCGTATTAAGGACAGTGACATACCCAAGTCTGCTTTCAGGACAAGGTATGGTCACTATGAGTTTACAGTTATGTCGTTTGGACTAACTAATGCACCGGCTGCATTTATGGAACTTATGAATAGAATCTTCCAACCTTTCCTCGATCAGTGTGTTGTTGTCTTCATAGATGACATTCTAATCTATAGTAGAGATGCACAGCAGCATGAACAACATCTTCGTCAAGCTCTAACCTTGCTAAGAGAAAATAAGCTATACGCTAAGTTTAGCAAGTGTGAGTTTTGGTTGCCAGAAGTATCTTTCCTTGGTCATGTGGTATCTGCCTCGGGTATTCGTGTTGACCCTAAAAAGATAGAATCTGTTCTACAGTGGGAACAACCGAAAACACCGATGGAGATTTGAAATTTCCTAGGGTTAGTTGGCTACTACCAAAGGTTCATTAAGAACTTCAGTTCTATAGCCTTACCCTTAACTAAGTTAACCCGGAAGGATATTCCTTTTGTCTGGAGTGATAAGTGCCAGCAATATTTCCAGTTGCTGAAGGAGAGGTTGACAAGTGCACCTGTGCTTGTGCTACCTGAGCAAGGCAAAGGATACATAATTTTCTGTGATGCCTCCAAGAATGGACTCGGGTGTGCGTTGATGCAGGATAAACAAGTGATTTCTTTTGCTTCCCGACAGCTTAAGAAACACGAAGAGAATTATCTGACACACTATTTAGAGTTAGCTGTTGTGGTTCATGCCTTGAAAATCTGGAGACATTATCTTTACGGAGAAACCTTCCAGATTTTCACAGATCACAAGAACCTTAAGTATATCTTTTCTCAGCATGAACTTAACATGAGGCAACGTCGCTGGATGGAGTTAATCAAGGACTACGATTGTACAATAGATTACCATCCAGGAAAGGCCAATGTAGTTGCAGATGCCTTGAGTAGAAAATCAGCAACATCAACCTCTGATAGGACACAACTAAACTCTTTAGTATGCCCTAGGAGAGATATGCTTATCTCCTTAAGGCAAGACAATGTACAGATGAAGGTGTCATGGATTGCCGAGTTGTTGGCTGAGATGCATATTAAACCCACCCTAAGAGAGTAGATTAAGGAGGCACAGCAAGTTGATGTTGCAGTTCAGCAGATCAGATCTGGGTATGGTGATGAGAAGCGAGAAGGTTTTCATGAATCAGATGATCAAGTGGCATGCTATCATGGGAGGATGATAGTACCAGGTGTAGATAACTTGAGGAAGTTAGTCCTGGAGGAAGCTCATTCTTCAATGTATGCTATGCATCCAGGAAGCACCAAGATGTATCGAAACTTGAAAGATATGTATTGGTGGCCTGGGATGAAGAAGGATGTAGCTGAGTTTGTTCTGAGGTGTCCAGTGTATCAGCAAGTTAAAGCTGAACACCAGAAGCCTGCAGGAACAATGCAACCTTTACCCATACCACAGTGGAAGTGGGATCATGTAACCATGGACTTTGTTGTTGGTCTACCTAGAACAAACAAAGGACGTGATTCCATTTGGGTAATTGTTGATAGGTTGACTAAGACAGTGCATTTCTTACCTGTCAAAACAACCTTTTCTGCTGAAAGGTTATCCCAGTTATATGTTCAAGAGATAGTGCGTTTGCACGGAGTTCCTGTCACTATAATTTCTGACAGAGGTCCTCAGTTCACAAGTCATTTTTGGGAACAGCTACATAGAGCACTAGGCACCCAGTTAAGGTTTAGTACAGCCTTTCATCCACAGACGGATGGACAGTCAGAAAGGACTATACAGACCTTAGAAGATCTGTTGAGAGCATGTGTTCTCCAGTTCACAGGAAGTTGGGATCTGCACCTAAGCTTGATAGAGTTTGCCTATAACAATAGCTATCAACATAGTATTGATATGGCACCTTATGAAGCCTTGTATGGTAGACGTTGTAGATCCCCTTTGTGTTGGTATGAGACTGGTGAACATCAGTTGTTAGGTCCTGATCTTGTGCAGCAAACTACAGAGAAGATCAAAGTTATACAACAACAGCTTAAGACTGCACAAGATAGACATAAGTCATATGCTGATAAGCGCCGTAGACCGTTAGAGTTCCAGGTTGGAGACAGAGTGTACCTCAAGGTCTCGCCTTGGAAAGGAGTCCTTCGCTTTGGAAGGAAAGGAAAGTTAGCACCTAGATTTATGGGACCTTATCCAATCATTGAACGGGTTGGAAAGGTAGCCTATAGACTAGAGTTACCACCAGAGTTGCAGAGGCTACACCATGTGTTTCACATTTCTATGTTAAGGAAATTTCATCCCGATACCGAGTCAGTTCTACAACCTATGGAAGTAGAATTGAATGAAGATATAACTTATGAGGAAGGACCGGTGTCAATCCTTGATAACAGAATTAAAAAGCTAAAGAAGAAAGATATAAGCCTTGTGAAAGTCCTCTGGAACCACCGTGGTGTTGAATAAGCCACTTGGGAACTAGAGGATGAGATGAGAAGGAAATACCCTGCTCTTTTCTCTTAATATGTTTTATCGATTTAGGGGACGAAATCCTTGTAAGGGGTGGATAATTTGTAACATCCCTGACCTGGGTTATAAACTAACCTTAGGTGTCTTGCCTAAATGTGTAATAAAATCCTTGTGATTATCTTTTGGCATGTAATTAAGTTCCTAAGGAACATATATTCCTTTTTTCTGTCCCTTTTGAATAATGTTGTAATATTGTTTTGTAATACAGGGACCTTGTGCAAATTACCCAGTTAAGGGGTTAACTTGCAAAAATTGCACATGTTAAGATGCTCCTTTGATGATGAGACATCATATGAGTGAATATGATGAGGAATGATGAATTTTCCCCAAGCTTGAGCATCAAGATGCAGCTTGTGGAATGATCCTTGTGCTTAAAAACCCTAAATTGGAGTAAAGTGCAATTTACTCAATTTAAGGGGTGCAACTTGTAAAATACATCATCTATAACATCTCTTATGACTCTTGTCATCATTTAGAGTAGAAATGATGAAAGGGACACATCAATGAATAAACAGATAAGAAAAATGATCTTGTGCATAAAATTCACTATGTATGTGTAAGAGGACCTTCAAGTGTATACCCTAGTTGAAGGTTGATCTTTTCTACCCTTAGATCTTGAATATTGATGAACTTTGCTTACGTTTAGATGGCTTGGACGTGCCTTAGAAATAAGGAGGGACTTAGATGAGAATCCCATGCTTTAGAGGTCCTTATGGTGCAAAATGGCCTTAAGGTATATAAGTCCTTTTCCTAGTAAACCAAGTAAATGATTCCTCATTCTCTTCACTTCTCTTCTTTCTCAAAACGACCAAGTCTGAGCTATGGAGCTCAGGAGATGATCAACTAGGAGCTGAGGTGAGAAGAATCATCCTCAAGCTCAGATTCTTGCATAAACTCATCTTTTAAGGTTGGTTTTGTGGATAATTCACTTAACTTTCTTGTTCTAGCCATCTTTTCCCAACCTTTCCTTGGAGAAAAACCCTTGGCCGACCTGTGGAGCTCAAGACACCATTAAAGACTTGAAGCTTGGAAGCTTGGAGCTCAAGGAACGACCTTAAGGCGGGTTTTATAATTATAAACCTTTTGCTTTGTTATGCATACTTTTAGTCGTGCAAATAATAGTTAGTTCTTCTTCTTCCCCATCCTTCTTTGCACCCTTGCAAGCTTTTTCGTGAAGAACAGACCTTGGTTTCAAGGTTGAAGACAAAGGGCGTTAATACCTATGTTGGTCCTTATCCAACTTTACTAAATGATCTTGGACCAATAGGTCAAACGATCTCACACTCATTTCAATCCAAACGGGTTCAATAGGTCGGTTTGGCCAAACGGGTTCCAACCCATTTGAGGGTGTTTACCAAGTGTTGACCGTTTGGGATTTCTATTCACAATTATGTAGGCTAATGACCCACCAAATTTTAGGGGTTAACTCCAAAGGAATCGTAGGTTGAAGGCCAATCAATTAGGCAATCGAATTGAATTAAGTGCTGTTTTCTAAACTGCTTAAATTTAATCTTTGGGCAAACGGGTTCCAACCCATTTGAAGGAGTTGACCAAGCATTGACCGTTTGGGATTCCTGTTCATAATATATTGAATTTCATTTCTACCAAGAATCATGATCTAATTCTTAACCAATTAAGAGTTGTAGGCATTTCAATACCCTAACCCTAATCGGGTTAAATTTGTTGATTTTCATATAGATTTTGATGAGTGTTGGGTTGAAGGACCCAAACGAGTTCAAACCCATTTGGGGGTTCATCCAAATGATCTCACACTCGTTTAGTGACACCCCAAGACCTTTTGGAGGTCTAGGGTTAAAGAAATTTGATGGTTTGAGGGTCCAATCACAAGATATTGATAAATTGATGAAAAGTGCTGATTTGTAATTTAATTAGGACTCAACCCATATCAAATCAACTTAATTTTGGTCAAACTTTGGGCAAACGGTCTCAAGACCGTTTGGAGATCATCCAAACGATCTCAAGACCGTTTGGGCCAAGTTTGGGCCCAATTGGAGTTCAATTGATAGGTTCAACCTTATTTTTGATTCACATTGTTGAAAATTGATGAGTAGCCGATTGGAAACCTTAATTGAGTTAGACTTAACCATAATTGGCTTTTAATTGAAGGTCAAATTGGTGTCCAATTAATTGAGGTTCATCCTAATTGACTCAATTTGTAAGTGGTTAACATGGCTTGGGCCAATTGAAGGCTTCAACCTTAAGAAATCCTTTTCAATCATGACCTTTGTATCACCTTTCATGTCCATGCGGTTTAGACCCAAACGAGTCCACACTCGTTTAGACCCAAACGAGTCCACACTCGTTTAGACCCAAACGAGTCCACACTCGTTTAGACCCACAAAGCCCAAACGGGTTCACACTCGTTTAGGTCCAAACGGGTCCACACTCGTTTGGACTCAAATGGGTCCACACCCGTTTGGACTCAAGTGGGTCCACAACCGTTTAAGGTCAAGAGGGTCCACACCCGTTTAAGGTTCAAATAGGTTGAAGGTTGAAGGTTAAACCCTAACCTAATTGAAGACTTTCAAGGATGATTATACTTAACCGCTTGAAGGTATAAATGGTTCAATAATGATCCAATCTAAACCATAATGGTAACTTAAGACATTAAGGGACTAAGTGACTAATGAAGTGACCCATGATGATGATCAAAGGGTAATTTACCAAAATGCCCTTAAAAGGTTCAATTGAGTAATACCTTGTTCTAACCAAACTCTAATCACTCAATAGTGGTGATTTGGTCTATGTTAATCAGAAAGAACTTAATCCAACCAAATCTAGAGTAGTGTAATCACCATCTACTAGTAAGAGGAGAGAGAAAGTACCAATTATGATGGAAACTTAAGTAAAATACCTTCAATATACATAAATGTGCATGATTAGGGTATAACCCACCAGATGAGATCATGGAAACCCTAAATATGATAATTGATGAATCTTAATCTTATCTGAGGACTTTAATGATGATGTTTCTCATACATGGTGATGTTATGAGATCAATTCACCAATAGGTGAACAGTAAACCCTAATTCTAGGGTGATGACATGTATTATGAATAGTAAACCCTAATTGATGAAAACCAGGGAAACCTAGCTCTTGTATGAGTAGGGAGATACAACTTCTTTAAATGAGTTATTTACTGTTATCAGTTGATTTAACCATGCAGGTTCCTTTATGAGGATGATCATATCCAGGTATGGATGATGATACTATATTCATTGAAAGCATGTTGTTAGCTTTATGAATAGTGATATATCCTGATACCTTGTTAATAGTATTTTATGAGATTGATAGGCTGTGTGAGCCATGAATACCATCAAGGTCATGCTTTAAGAGATGACTTGTGATGAGAATATTGAGAAATGATAATTGATGAGAGTTAGGCTTATTACTTTTAGTATTCTTCCTTCATAGCTGCTATGCTAATGATTAATGTTTGAAAATATGTATGATGATAAAAGAATACTGAAATGTACCTAACTAATCAAGTATAATCATACCATGTAGAGCCCTGATCATAGACCCATCATTGTCAGGAGTTAAATGATGGTGAAACAGGTTTCCTAAGGGGATTCCTGGAGCACATATTTTTGAATATGTGGGGTAATATGGATGTGAATTTCCTTACATCCTAGTGTAGGAATTGATGTAGATGTATCTTAATCTATCAATCCTTCACTATGTTCTATGTTGGGGTGATGTAACACTAATCTCTCGAGGAAATCTTTTATACCGCATCGATGAGAGATAAACAAGAAATCTTTCGGTAGCGAAGAGAGTACAGAATGAAAACCTCTAGAGGGGGGGTGAATAGAGTTTTATATAGATTTTAAAATAATTTAAACTCAAGCAACCACAGAGAAAGATTGGACAAGGAGACACAAGGGTTTAGAGTGGTTCCTAGCCTTAGCAAATACTAAGGTAGTCAGTCCACTACCCGGTTGCTTACCCAACCGGGATTTGAAAAGAAATTATTTTATTACCTCGCAAGGACTTTACATAAAATACATTTCTTTTCCCTAAACCCTTCAAGCAGCCTTCACCTAGAAGTAATCGCCCAACTCGAAGCAGCCTTCCCTTGAAGTAGATGCACCAACTCCCGTTGCACCAGCCTTCTGAAGTAGCTTCCCGTGCGATAGCCTTCTTGAAGTAGCTTGAAGTCCCCTTCTCCACCTGAGAAGTCAACCCTCTCCAATCCGCAGCCTCCAACCCTAGGAGTAGCAAGGAGAGTACAAAAGATAACGAGGAACAAGAAGGAAAACAGAAATTACAACTTATCCTTTTAAGCACAAGGCTTGATTTGCCTATATCAAGCGTGTAGATCTCCTAACCAATGTATATGACAATGTGATTATAGTGGATAGGAGATACTAGCCTATAGGACACGAAATGGGAGCAATAGGAATGAATGGCAAGTGTAGGAATTGCTCTATTGCTCTAAAACAGATTGCAAGTGTGTATTCAAGCTCAAGTATAGCACAAGTATATCTTAGATGCTTTTGGTGACCTAAGGCATGTCCTATTTATAGGAATGACCTATGTATTCTTAAGGACGTTCTAGACAACTTCTAGGGGGTTCCTAGTGCTTAACTAGCCGTTAGGAATAAGTTAGGCGCATTAGCAACGGCTAGTTAATTAATTCTGCAGTTGCTGTCAGAGACCATCTCGGTCGAGGACTCGTCGACCGAGATGCCCAGTCGGTCGAGGATTCGTCGACCGACAGGCTCTCTGGATTAACGTTTATTTGCAACTGTCAACTGCTGTGTCTAACGGCTACTTTTGGTCAATCTCGGTCGAGAAGTTTGTCGACCGAGAGTGTCTCGGTCGAGGAGTGTGGTCGACCGAGATTGACTCTGTTTTCAATCTTTTAATTAAGATACTAAGTGTGTGTTTATGAGTGTGCATAATGTGATCCTTTTGGAAGGGATGACTTGTCTAACTATGGTGTGTAGGAAGATCTAACGCTTGATTTACATGCGATTCTAAGTACTTGTACATTATATATTTGTACAAGTTTTTACAACAGTGATTACATTGCATGGAAATATAAATATGTAAGCTCTTGGATTTTCCCTAGTTGCTTTGTTATCCACCTAATCCTGCACACTCAAGTAGCTCGTTAGATTAATAAGAATGAAATGTTTGTCATCATCGAAACAAAGGGATTTATCATAATGTCCAATTTATCCAACAATCTCCCCCTTTTTGAAGATGACAAACATTTCCTAAAATATGAAATAAGGAAATATAAAGCATGTGAGTTTCATACCTGAGGATTACCTTTTGTAGCCATTCTTGTTTTACAAGTGAGTGCTGGCCATCAAGATGAAACTCATGTATATTTATATTTTTGATTTTATATTCTTTCTCCCCCTTTGTCATTTCAAAAAGATATCCAGGTTAAACATATTATTTCTTCTCCCCCTTAATTTTATATTAAGCTCCCCCTTAATTAGATATCCTATTAGGAACAGGGATTTATGTCATTTTTGTCTAATTTAGCCACAATTTATTTCTCAATCATTTGCAAAGGATGTTAAGCCTTGAAATGATATGAGATCATGTTAGGGTCATGGCATATGTATATTGATTTCTCACTCATTTTACAAGGAATGTTAAGCCCTGAAATGAAATGAGAGTCCTTTAAGCTTAGAATATATAAAAAAATGTCTCCAACCAAAACAAGGGATGTTAAGCCCTGATTTGTTTTAGAGAGTTCCTTTAAGAGCAAGATATATCATTTTGATGAAATTCTTTTTCATGCAAATTTCTTTTAAGAATCCGAAGGTCATAACAAACTCCAAATGATGTTAACAATGTTTTTGTAAGCTTCATAATCAAATAATCAAATTTGTTTTTATAAGTTCCCCCTTAATCTTACGATTTAAGCAATTTAATGCTTCTAAGGTCACAGATGATTTTAAATTTTGATTTTGACCTTTATCAAGAGTATACTAAGATTAAGTACAACAGAATAATGTCCAAATAAGCATCTTGTCAAAGCTTATTTTAGGTCGCCCTTGACTACGACCATAGCGCCCCTTGGTCAATTTTAATTTTAACCAAGAGGCAAATTCTGTAGATTTCCAAGATAGACATTCATTTCTGCAGATAGCTTATAAATATCAATTTGAAGTATATATGAGCATCATAGTAAAGTCTTTGACCTTGATTTTTCTAGAATGCATGTTTTACATGATGTTTCATATGCTTTGCGATGGGTACATGAGTATCAAATCCCATTTCTTATTATACCCTTATCATAAGATTCTTAGACATATATTTTGAAAGCAAGATTTATATCTTAAAGTCAAGCTTTTTGCTTTTAATTTCTTAGAACAAGCAAATAGATAAAAACATTAATATTTTGTTCTAAGAAGTACCGTTTTGGCTTTGTCATAGAACCATCATCATCACAAGCTGTGTCCACAATTATTTTCTATTATGTTAAGATGCTTTTATGATATATACAATTATAATGATCATTCAAGATTTGTATATATGAATCAAAACATAATGAAGCGTGTTAAGTGATACTTAATATAAAAACATCTTCTTAACAATGAAGGCATGATTAATATCTCAATTTCTTATAGATACCTATTGAGAAATTCTTCATTTTATTTCAAACCTTAAAGTTCTATGTCTAAGCAATAACTCACCAATAACACATTTGCTTGCTATAAATCATCAAGAAGTCATGTATACAATAATCATTTTCCATTTGTTCTATGTAGCATAGCATCATTTTTATGAGTTGAATGATAAAATAGTGAAAGCATACCCATGATGCAATGATAGAACCATAATTATTTCATGAGATACAGTAATTGTAATCATGTCATAACACATGATTTCTATATGGATAGACCAGGAGATACTTTAGGAAATCATGTGAAATAGTTAATTCTAAACATGATGATATCAAAAAGATCTTCAACTAGTTTTGCATGTAAAATAGTCATTAACAACAATTAGATAGCCACTGATCAATCAATTATTCAGCAATTTTACTGCAGACTGAAAAACAGTGACATGCTCGGTCGACCATTTCTCGACCGGGTTTTCACTCGGTCGACAAATCTTCGACCGACCCAATTTCTGGAAAGTGTTCAGAATTCTATTTCAAGTACAATATAGACTGTATCTAATTTAATTATTTCAAAGATCAGTTTGATATAAACATATGAATACCAAAGTAACATTTAGATTATATCTCAACTTAATCATATTCAAATCTTTTAAGTTTTGATTAATCCTTAATTGATATAAATTTGTTATCCATGTATGTTAAGTTGAGATAGACATAAAGATATGCAAATTAAAGTCTTTGGTCATATCTCAACTTAGTCTAATCAAATCAATTTGGGGATTTTGGAACCCATACCATCTCATTATTCTTTTTCTTGTATGGGCATGAGAAGGAGTAATGTCCAATACGTGAACAATAGTGGCAACATATAGAATCAACCTCATATCTCTTATGATTTTGGTCTAGGTTGTTCTTTGGTACAAAAGTATATTTGCCTCTATGTACATTCATGGATGGTCTTGCTTGTGTCCTTCTCCAACTAGGTTGTTGATAGGATTTCTCCTTAGGCTTATAACCTAGTCCTCTTCTCCCTATTTGATGATAGGAATTTTCTAATATTTTATCAAGGATTCCATTGTTGCTTAACTTACTAACTTCTTGTTGCAACTTAACGATCTCATCCATTCTTTTCTTGATATCTAATTTTGCTTGATCTAGATTGGATGATAGCATATTTCTTTCTTTCAATATATTGTCATAATCTACATGGGTGCACAATATAGGTTGTTTTTTAATATCATTTAACTTTGCAAGCAATTCAGTCTTTTCTTGACATAGAAGATCATCGTTAGTCTCTAGAGTGAAAATTTTCACTTCACTATTACTCAGAGATGATTTCAAAATACGATTGTCAGACATAATGCTATCTTTTTCAAAACCAAGAGTATTCAATTTAGCATATAAATCATCATTTTCAGATGTAAGCTCAAGAAGTCTAGCATTTAGATCATCATTTTCTTTATTTGATTTCTTTAATTTCTTTTTGTATTCAACATATTTGTTATGTGTTTCTTCAATAATAGCAACTAACTCCTCCTTGGGTAAATCAAGCAAGCTTACCTCTTCTTCTTCTTCCTCACTTATTGTAGCAACGAAACACTCTTTATGTGCATCTCCTTTCTTTGAGCTCCATGGACATTTAGACGTAGAGTGCTTTGTTCCTAAGCACCAATTGCAACTTGTCGAACTTTGGTCCATGCTCCTTTTCTTGTGGTTGTAGTTACCTCCTCCCTTTATCTCTTCAAGACCTTGTTAGGGCTCCTTGAAGCCTGCTCTGATACCAATTGAAAACCTCTAGAGGGGGGGTGAATAGAGTTTTATATAGATTTTAAAATAATTTAAACTCAAGCAACCACAGAGAAAGATTGGACAAGGAGACACAAGGGTTTAGAGTGGTTCCTAGCCTTAGCAAATACTAAGGTAGTCAGTCCACTACCCGGTTGCTTACCCAACCGGGATTTGAAAAGAAATTATTTTATTACCTCGCAAGGACTTTACATAAAATACATTTCTTTTCCCTAAACCCTTCAAGCAGCCTTCACCTAGAAGTAATCGCCCAACTCGAAGCAGCCTTCCCTTGAAGTAGATGCACCAACTCCCGTTGCACCAGCCTTCTGAAGTAGCTTCCCGTGCGATAGCCTTCTTGAAGTAGCTTGAAGTCCCCTTCTCCACCTGAGAAGTCAACCCTCTCCAATCCGCAGCCTCCAACCCTAGGAGTAGCAAGGAGAGTACAAAAGATAACGAGGAACAAGAAGGAAAACAGAAATTACAACTTATCCTTTTAAGCACAAGGCTTGATTTGCCTATATCAAGCGTGTAGATCTCCTAACCAATGTATATGACAATGTGATTATAGTGGATAGGAGATACTAGCCTATAGGACACGAAATGGGAGCAATAGGAATGAATGGCAAGTGTAGGAATTGCTCTATTGCTCTAAAACAGATTGCAAGTGTGTATTCAAGCTCAAGTATAGCACAAGTATATCTTAGATGCTTTTGGTGACCTAAGGCATGTCCTATTTATAGGAATGACCTATGTATGCTTAAGGACGTTCTAGACAACTTCTAGGGGGTTCCTAGTGCTTAACTAGCCGTTAGGAATAAGTTAGGCGCATTAGCAACGGCTAGTTAATTAATTCTGCAGTTGCTGTCAGAGACCATCTCGGTCGAGGACTCGTCGACCGAGATGCCCAGTCGGTCGAGGATTCGTCGACCGACAGGCTCTCTGGATTAACGTTTATTTGCAACTGTCAACTGCTGTGTCTAACGGCTACTTTTGGTCAATCTCGGTCGAGAAGTTTGTCGACCGAGAGTGTCTCGGTCGAGGAGTGTGGTCGACCGAGATTGACTCTGTTTTCAATCTTTTAATTAAGATACTAAGTGTGTGTTTATGAGTGTGCATAATGTGATCCTTTTGGAAGGGATGACTTGTCTAACTATGGTGTGTAGGAAGATCTAACGCTTGATTTACATGCGATTCTAAGTACTTGTACATTATATATTTGTACAAGTTTTTACAACAGTGATTACATTGCATGGAAATATAAATATGTAAGCTCTTGGATTTTCCCTAGTTGCTTTGTTATCCACCTAATCCTGCACACTCAAGTAGCTCGTTAGATTAATAAGAATGAAATGTTTGTCATCATCGAAACAAAGGGATTTATCATAATGTCCAATTTATCCAACACAGAATGCCATTGTGACTCTAATAGCGAAGTACCAGAATACCCTGGTAAGCTATAGTAGTAGAGACACTAGATGTCCTGCATGTTTATCCTCATTCTGACTGAGATAGTTGAAGGTCATGAGAATCCAGCTCTTTCGATGACCTAGTATGATACCGATGCGAATTACTAGTGATCGGTTGGAGCATGAGCGGTATACCTCATCTCCGCAGGGCATAATGATGTTTGTAAAACATAATCAACCGCGTAGCATAACTGCTTAGGTTGAACTACGAAGAACATTGATTGATATTACATTGCTTGTTTTTAAATATCCTGTCCAAGTATTAGTATACATGTTCTTCATATTCCTTAAATATAGATGAGTATTTGTTAGTAAACCCGCTGTGAGTAACCTAAATTACCTGCTCATGATATTTCCTTTAATTGCTTTTAACAAAGTTTCTAGCGGAGAGTTATAACTCTCACTGGGACAATTATTTAAAATTGTCTCACCCCGTAGATTTCTACCTTTAGGTGGACGTCGAGGTCGAAGGAACCAATCTGCAGGTGGACAACAGCAACAGCAACAGCAACAATTTCAGGAGCAGCAGTGACTCCAGGAGGAAACACTGTGCGGTCTAGTCTTGTAGTCAGAATAATCTTATGTCGTCTCTGTACACTCAGGTCCTAGGAGTTTGTTGATCTGAGAATTTTGGAATCTTGAGATTTTGTATCATGACGTATATAATTACTCAAGAAGTAATTATCAAAGATGTAAACAGTTTATCTCCTTTTATGAAAGAAGTTTTTATGGTTTCAAGCTCTTATCTCGAAAAGTTTTAATTTTCCGTGATTTTTGTCTTCTGCTGTTAATCGAACCGCTTCCGCTACGTTTAAATCGTGTTTATATCATGGTTTGGAGATCAGAGCCCACAATTAGGGGTATCAGAGCTCTAGGTTCGCTGAGTCTACAGAGACATAGGACTTAGAATGTCAAGTCTATCCTTAGTACTTCTTTCTTATCTAACAGAGTCTTCTGCTCCTCAGGAGAAGAAGATAATTAAGGATGTCTGGACCACAGGAGGAGTATGAGGCCGAAAGTAGTGTTGTTGTGCCTCGAGAAGGTGCAAGGAACCTAGAAATAGAGCAACCTGCACCTGAGCCACTCGTGGAGCCACCTCGGTTTGACCCAGCTAACATGGGAAACCCAGCTGTTCAAACTATGTTTGGGCAGTTTATGACTGCCATGACACATATCACCGACAGGATGCCCATGCCTGCACCTAGGGCACCTGCCCAGCCTGAAGGACAAGGTATCGGTAAGACGTTCGAGCGACTTCGTCGTATAGGAGCAACCGAATACTTTGGAATAGCTGATCTTGCAGATGCCGATCTATGGTTAACCGAGTTGGAGAAATCTTTTAGAATCCTCAACATCCCCGAAGGTGAGAAGGTTGTACATGCTGTCTATCTTCTCAAAGGTAGTGCTGGTCACTGGTGGACCATGGAAGAGCAGAAGAGGCCTGGAATAGAGATATCGTGGGAAGACTTTTGTTGGGAATTTGTCCGCAGATATTTTCCAAAGACCTTCCTAGACGAGAAGATCTCTCAGTTTGAGAGACTGAGACAGGGTATGATGAACATTAGCGAGTATGAGGCTAAGTTCATGGAGTTGTTGCGATTCTGTCCGCATATGGCTACCACAAATGAAGAAAGGATTAGGAGGTTTGAGAAGGGTTTGAATGCTGACATGACTACTCCCGTGTCTGCACTAGAAAACCGGGAGAGATTCTCTACCTTTGTTGAGTCAGTCTGAAGGATAGAAAGATCTGTAGTCGAGAAAAGACAAACCCAAAAGAGATATCCACAGTTCTAGGGATCTTCATCTAGAGACTTTAAGAAGCCTAGATTCTCTGCACCTACACCTCCACCACCCAGATTGAGTTCTTAGACTCAGTGGTCCCCAAGTAGAGGTAGAGGATGAGGTTTACCACTACAAGAGACTCGCAGTTCAGCGTCAATGTCAGTCACAGGACCACCCAGACCACAACAACTGGAAAGAAGCTGCTACAACTGTGGGAAGGTGGGACACTTGATGAAGGACTGCAGGTCTAGGCCTGTCAGTGTGACACAGCCTCAGAGGCAGAATCAACAAGGATCACAGAGAAGGCAATCTCAAGGAGCAGCTCGAGGACGTGGACAAGCGTCTCAAGCTGGATCATCAACACCACCTCAACACCAGGCGACAGCGAGGTTCTATGCTATGAACCCACCAGAAGCAGTAGTCAATCCACGGGTTGTGGCAGTTCAGATGGAACTTTTATATTCTGATATGTCTATATCCTGTGTGGTATCTGTTTTGATCGACCCGGGTGCTACGCACTCTTTTGTCACTCAAAGAGTGATTCGTAACTGCAATATGACAGTTAGACATAGGGCAGATAGCTTGTTGCTTAAAACTCCGTTGAGAGGATCTGCTGTTTTGCAAGAGGTATGCTCTCCCTGCATCCTCTTCTTTTCTGATCATCACATTCAAGTGGATCTTATACCACTTGATATGCAAGGATTTAATATAATCCTGGGGATGGATACCTTGGAAAGGTATAGAGTTGTCTTGGATTGTGAATCCAAGCAGGCTGTGTTTGCTGATGAGAGAAATACATGGATCTATCAAGGAGAGAGAAAGATTCTACCCACCTGTCTTGTGTCATCTATGGTTGCTAACAAGCTGATGAGGCAAGGATGCTATGCATTCCTGGCACATGTAGTAGATGTTACCAAAGAAGGTCCCAACCCTGCTAAAGTTCCTATAGTCAGGGAATTCAAGGACGTGTTTCCTGAAGAACTTCTAGGTATACCACCGCCTCGGGAAATTGATTTTGAAATCAATTTGATCCCAGATACGAAACCTATAGCCCAGACACCGTATAGGATGGCGCCTGCTGAGATGGCAGAACTCAAGAAACAACTTCAAGAGTTGCTTGAGAAAGGTTTTATCCGACCGAGCACTTCACCGTGGGGTGCTCCGGTTTTGTTTGTTAAAAAGAAAGATGGGTCAATGCGGTTGTGCATTGATTATAGACAACTCAATAAAGTAACAATAAATAATAAGTACCCTCTACTGAGAATTGATGATCTTTTTTACCAGTTGTGTGGTGCCATCGTCTTCTCAAAGATAGACTTGAGGTCAGGATATCATCAACTTCGTATTAAGGACAGTGACATACCCAAGTCTGCTTTCAGGACAAGGTATGGTCACTATGAGTTTACAGTTATGTCGTTTGGACTAACTAATGCACCGGCTGCATTTATGGAACTTATGAATAGAATCTTCCGACCTTTCCTCGATCAGTGTGTTGTTGTCTTCATAGATGACATTCTGATCTATAGTAGAGATGCACAGCAGCATGAACAACATCTTCGTCAAGCTCTAACCTTGCTAAGAGAAAATAAGCTATACGCTAAGTTTAGCAAGTGTGAGTTTTGGTTGCCAGAAGTATCTTTCCTTGGTCATGTGGTATCTGCCTCGGGTATTCGTGTTGACCCTAAAAAGATAGAATCTGTTCTATAGTGGGAACAGCCGAAAACACCGACGGAGATTTGAAGTTTCCTAGGGATAGCTGGCTACTACCGAAGGTTCATTAAGAACTTCAGTTCTATAGCCTTACCCTTGACTAAGTTAACCCGGAAGGATATTCCTTTTGTCTGGAGTGATAAGTGCCAGCAATCTTTCCAGTTGCTGAAGGAGAGGTTAACAAGTGCACCTGTGCTTGTGCTACCTGAGCAAGGCAAAGGATACATAATTTTCTGTGATGCCTCCAAGAATGGACTCGGGTGTGCGTTGATGAAGGATAAACAAGTGATTTCTTTTGCTTCCCGACAGCTTAAGAAACACGAAGAGAATTATCCGACACACGATTTAGAGTTAGCTGTTGTGGTTCATGCCTTGAAAATCTGGAGACATTATCTTTACGGAGAAACCTTCCAGATTTTCACAGATCACAAGAACCTTAAGTATATCTTTTCTCAGCATGAACTTAACATGAGGCAACGTCGCTGGATGGAGTTAATCAAGGACTATGATTGTACAATAGATTACCATCCAGAAAAGGCCAATGTAGTTGCAGATGCCTTGAGTAGAAAATTAGCAACATCAACCTCTGATAGGACACAACTAAACTCTTTAGTATGCCCTAGGAGAGATATGCTTATCTCCTTAAGGCAAGACAATGTACAGATGAAGGTGTCATGGATTGCCGGGTTGTTGGCTGAGATGCATATTAAACCCACCCTAAGAGAGCAGATTAAGGAGGCACAGCAAGTTGATGTTGCAGTTCAGCAGATCAGATATGGGTATGGTGATGAGAAGCGAGAAGGCTTTCATGAATCAGATGATCAAGTGGCATGCTATCATGGGAGGATGATAGTACCAGATGTAGATAACCTGAGGAAGTTAGTCCTGGAGGAAGCTCATTCTTCAATGTATGCTATGCATCCAGGAAGCACCAAGATGTATCGAAACTTGAAAGATATGTATTGGTGGCCTGGGATGAAGAAGGACGTAGCTGAGTTTGTTCTGAAGTGTCCAGTGTGTCAGCAAGTTAAAGCTGAACACCAGAAGCCTGCAGGAACAATGCAACCTTTACCCATACCACAGTGGAAGTGGGATCATGTAACCATGGACTTTGTTGTTGGTCTACCTAGAACAAACAAAGGACATGATTCCATTTGGGTAATTGTTGATAGGTTGACTAAGACAGCGCATTTCTTACCTGTCAAAACAACCTTTTCTGCTGAAAGGTTATCCCAGTTATATGTTCAAGAGATAGTGCGTTTGCACGGAGTTCCTGTCACTATAATTTCTGACAGAGGTCCTCAGTTCACAAGTCGTTTTTGGGAACAGCTACATAGAGCACTAGGCACCCAGTTAAGGTTTAGTACAGCCTTTCATCCACAGACGGATGGACAGTCAGAAAGGACTATATAGACCTTAGAAGATCTGTTGAGAGCATGTATTCTCCAGTTCACAAGAAGTTGGGATCTGCACCTAAGCTTGATAGAGTTTGCCTATAACAATAGCTATCAACATAGTATTGATATGGCACCTTATGAAGCCTTGTATGGTAGACGTTGTAGATCCCCTTTGTGTTGGTATGAGACTGGTGAACATCAGTTGTTAGGTCCTGATCTTGTGCAGCAAACTACCGAGAAGATTAAAGTTATACAACAACAGCTTAAGACTGCACAGGATAGATAGAAGTCATATGCTGATAAGCGTCGTAGACCGTTAGAGTTCCCGGTTGGAGACCGAGTGTACCTCAAGGTCTCGCCTTGGAAAGGAGTCCTTCGCTTTGGAAGGAAAGGAAAGTTAGCACCTAGATTTATGGGACCTTATCCAATCATTGAACGGGTTGGAAAGGTAGCCTATAGACTAGAGTTACCACCAGAGTTGTAGAGGCTACACCCCGTGTTTCACATTTCTATGTTAAGGAAATGTCATCCCGATACCGAGTTAGTTCTACAACCTATGGAAGTAGAATTGAATGAAGATATAACTTATGAGGAAGGACCGGTGTCAATCCTTGATAACAGAATTAAAAAGCTAAAGAAGAAAGATATAAGCCTTGTGAAAGTCCTCTGGAACCACCGTGGTGTTGAAGAAGCCACTTGGGAACTAGAGGATGAGATGAGAAGGAAATACCCTGCTCTTTTCTCTTAATACGTTTTATCGATTTCGGGGACAAAATCCTTGTAAGGGGTGGATAATTTGTAACATCCCTGACCTGGGTTATAAACTAACCTTAGGTGTCTTGCCTAAATGTGTAATAAAATCCTTGTGATTATCTTTTGGCATGTAATTAAGTTCCTAAGGAACATATATTCCTTTTTTCTGTCCCTTTTGAATAATGTTGTAATATTGTTTTGTAATACAGGGACCTTGTGCAAATTACCCAGTTAAGGGGTTAACTTGCAAAAATTTCACATGTTAAGATGTTCCTTTGATGATGAGACATCATATGAGTGAATATGATGAGGAATGATGAATTTTCCCCAAGCTTGAGCATCAAGATGCAGCTTGTGGAATGATCCTTGTGCTTAAAAACCCAAAAATTGGAGAAAAGTGCAATTTACCCAATTTAAGGGGTGCAACTTGTAAAATACATCATCTAGAACATCTCTTATGACTCTTGTCATCATTTAGAGTAGAAATGATGAAAGGGACACATCAATGAATAAACAGATAAGAAAAATGATCTTGTGCATAAAATTCACTATGTATGTGTAAGAGGACCTTCAAGTGTATACCCTAGTTGAAGGTTGATCTTTTCTACCCTTAGATCTTGAATATTGATGAACTTTGCTTAAGTTTAGATGGCTTGGACGTGCCTTATAAATAAGGAGGGACTTAGATGAGAATCCCATGCTTTAGAGGTCCTTATGGTGCAAAATGGCCTTAAGGTATATAAGTCCTTTTCCTAGTAAACCAAGTAAACGATTCATCATTCTCTTCACTTCTCTTCTTTCTCAAAACGACCAAGGCTGAGCTCTGGAGCTCAGGAGATGATCAACTAGGAGCTGAGGTGAGAAGAACCATCCTCAAGCTCGGATTCTTGCATAAACGCATCTTTTAAGGTTGGTTTTGTGGATAATTCACTTAACTTTCTTGTTCTAGTCATCTTTTCCCAACCTTTCCTTGGAGAAAAACCCTTGGCCGACCTGTGGAGCTCAAGACACCATTAAAGACTTTAAGCTTGGAAGCTTGGAGCTCAAGGAACGACCTTAAGGTGGGTTTTATAATTCTAAACCTTTTGCTTTGTTATGCATACTTTTAGTCGTGCAAATAATAGTTAGTTCTTCTTCTTCCCCATCCTTCTTTGCACCCTTGCAAGCTTTTTCATGAAGAACATACCTTGGTTTCAAGGTTGAAGACAAAGGGCGTTAATACCTATGTTGGTCCTTATCCAACTTTACTAAATGATCTTGGACCAATAGGTCAAATGATCTCACACTCGTTTCAATCCAAACGGGTTCAATAGGTTGGTTTGGCCAAACGGGTTCCAACCCGTTTGAGGGCATTGAACAAGCATTGACCGTTTGGAATTTCTGTTCACAATTATGTAGGATAATGACCCACCAAATTTGAGGGGTTAATTCCAAAGGAATCGTAGGTTGAAGGCCAATCAATTAGGCAATCGAATTGAATTAAGTGCTGTTTTCTAAACTGATTAACTTGAATCTTTGGGCAAACGGGTTCCAACCCGTTTGAAGGAGTTGACCAAGTGTTGACCATTTGGGATTCCTGTTCATAATATATTGAATTTCATTTCTACCAAGAATCATGATCTAATTCCTAACCAATTAAGAGTTGAAGGCATTTCAATACCCTAACCCTAATCGGGTTAAATTTGCTGATTTTCATATAGATTTTGATGAGTGTTGGGTTGAAGGACCCAAACGAGTTCAAACCCGTTTGGGGGTTCATCCAAACGATCTCACACTCGTTTAGTGACACCACAAGACCTTTTGGAGGTCTAGGGTTAAAGAAATTTGATGGTTTGAGGGTCCAATCACAGGATATTGATAAATTGATGAAAAGTGCTGATTTGTAATTTTATTAGGACTCAACCCTTATCAAATCAACGTAATTTTGGTCAAGCTTTGGGCAAACGGTCTCAAGACCGTTTGGAGATCATACAAACGATCTCAAGACCGTTTGGGCCAAGTTTGGGCCCAATTGGAGTTCAATTTATAGGTTCAACCTTATTTTTGATTCACATTGTTGAAAATTGATGAGTAGCCGATTGGAAACCTTAATTGAGTTAGACTTAACCATAATTGGCTTTAAATTGAAGGTCAAATTGGTGTCCAATTAATTGAGGTTCATCCTAATTGACTCAATTTGTAAGTGGTTAACATGGCTTGGGCCAATTGAAGGCTTCAACTTAAGAAATCCTTTTCAATCATGACCTTTGTATCACCTTTCATGTCCATGCGGTTTAGACCCAAACGAGTCCACACTCGTTTAGACCCAAATGAGTCCACACTCGTTTAGACCCAAACGAGTCCACACTCGTTTAGACCCAAATGAGTCCACACTCGTTTAGACCCAAATGAGTCCACACTCGTTTAGACCCAAACGAGTTCACACTCGTTTAAGCCCAAACGGTTTCACACTCGTTTAGGTCCAAACGGGTCCACACTCGTTTGGACTCAAATGGGTCCACACCCGTTTGGACTCAAATGGGTCCACAACCGTTTAAGGTCAAGAGGGTCCACACCCGTTTAAGGTTCAAATAGGTTGAAGGTTGAAGGTTAAACCCTAACCTAATTGAAGACTTTCAAGGATGATTCTACTTAACCACTTGAAGGTATAAATGGTTCAATAATGATCCAATCTAAACCATAATGGTAACTTAAGACATTAAGAGGACTAAGTGACTAATGAAGTGACCCATGATGATGATCAAAGGGTAATTTACCAAAATGCCCTTGAAAGGTTCAATTGAGTAATACCTTGTTCTAACCAAACCCTAATCACTCAATAATGGCGATTTGGTCTATGTTAATCAGAGAGGACTTAATCCAACCAAATCTAGAGTAGTGTAATCACCATCTACTAGTAAGAGGAGAGAGAAAGTACCAATTATGATGGAAACTCAAGTAAAATACCTTCAATATACATAAATGTGCATGATTAGGGTATAATCCACCAGATGAGATCATGGAAACCCTAAATATGATAATTGATGAATCTTAATCTTATCTGAGGACTTTAATGATGATGTTTTTCATACATGGTGATGTTATGAGATCAATTCACCAATAGGTGAACAGTAAACCCTAATTCTAGGGTGATGACATGTATTATGAATAGTAAACCCTAATTGATGAAAACCAGGGAAACCTAACTCTTGTATGAGTAGGGAGATACAACTTCTTTAAATGAGTTATTTACTGTTATCAGTTGATTTAACCATGCAGGTTCCTTTATGAGGATGATCATATCCAGGTATGGATGATGATACTATATTCATTGAAAGCATGTTGTTAGCTTTATGAATAGTGATATATCCTGATACCTTGTTAATAGTATTTTATGAGATTGATAGGCTGTGTGAGCCATGAATACCATCAAGGTCATGCTTTAAGAGATGACTTGTGATGAGAATATTGAGAAATGATAATTGATGAGAGTTAGTCTTATTACTTTTAGTATTATTCCTTCATAGCTGCTATGCTAATGATTAATGTTTGAAAATATGTATGATGATAAAAGAATACATAAATGTACCTAACTAATCAAGTATAATCATACCATGTAGAGCCCTGATCATAGACCCATCATTGTCAGGAGTTAAATGATGGTGAAATAGGTTTCCTAAGGGGATTCTTGGAGCACATATTTTTGAATATGTGGGGTAATATGGATGTGAATTTCCTTACATCCTAGTGTAGGAATTGATGTAGATGTATCTTAATCTATCAATCCTTCACTATGTTCTATGCCGGGGTGATGTAACACTAATCTCCCAAGAAAATCTTTTATACCGCATCGATGAGAGATAAACAAGAAATCTTTCGGTAGCAAAGAGAGTACAGAATGCCACTGTGACTCTAATAGAAAAGTACCAGAATACCCTGGTAAGCTATAGTAGTAGAGACACTAGATGTCCTGCATGTTTATCCTCATTCTGACTGAGATAGTTGAAGGTCATGAGAATCCGGCTCTTTCGATGACCTAGTATGATACCGATGCGCCTTACTAGTGATCGGTTGGAGCATGAGCGGTATACCTCATCTCCGCAGGGCATAATGATGTTTGTAAAACATAATCAACCGCGTAGCATAACTGCTTAGGTTGAACTACGAAGAACATTGATTGATATTACATTGCTTGTTTTTAAATATCCTGTCCAAGTATTAGTATACATGTTCTTCATATTCCTTAAATATAGATGAGTATTTGTTAGTAAACCCGCTGTGAGTAACCTAAATTACCTGCTCATGATATTTCCTTTAATTGCTTTTAACAAAGTTTCTGGCGGAGAGTTATAACTCTCGCTGGGACAATTATTTAAAATTGTCTCACCCCGTAGATTTCTACCTTTAGGTGGACGTCGAGGTCAAAGGAACCAATATGCAGGTGGACAACAGCAACAGCAGCAATTTCAGGAGCAGCAGTGACTCCAGGAGGAAACACTGTGCGGTCTAGTCTTGTAGTCAGAATAATCTTATGTCGTCTCTGTATACTCAGGTCCTAGGAGTTTGTTGATCTGAGAATTTTGGAATCTTGAGATTTTGTATCATGACGTATATAATTACTCAAGAAGTAATTATCAAAGATGTAAATAGTTTATCTCCTTTTATGAAAGAAGTTTTTATGGTTTCAAGCTCTTATCTCGAAAAGTTTTAATTTTCCGTGATTTTTTTCTTCCGCTGTTAATCAAACCGCTTCCGCTACATTTAAATCATGTTTATATCGTGGTTTGGAGATCAGAGCCCACAAAGGACCAGTGGCGATCCTTGACAGAAGGATCAAGAAACTGAAGAGGAAGGACGTGGCTCTTGTGAAGGTTCTTTGACAGCATCGTGGCGTTGAGGAAGCCACATGGGAGCTTGAGGAAGAGATAAGGAGGAAGTATCCCTCGCTTTTCTCTTCAGATTTCGGGGACAAAATCCTTTAAAGGGGGTTAGATTGTAAGGACCCTGTCCTACGTTTAGGGTTTACTCTGTTTGTTTTGCTTAACCTTGGTGGTTTGATGCTTGCTAATCACCTTTGAGTGGTGATTAGGGTTTTATTGTGACTTGTTGAGAGTTCGAGGGGCTACTTGCAAATAACCCAAGTCTAGGGTTTTGGGTGCAAGTTTACCATCTTGTGAGATGTTTTCCTCTCTTTGCTTCCTCTAGGGTTGAGAGGAAGGATTGGGCTTGTGGTTTGAGTTCTTTGGGCCTGAGTTGAGCTTGTTTGGGCCTTGAGGTGCTTTGTTGGGCTTGCTTGAGCCTTGTGTCGGCTAAGGCTTTCCTTGTGTCATCCAAGGTGAGCTTGTGTCGACCTAGGGTGAGTGTGTGTCGTCCAAGGAGGTTTTGTGTCATCCAACATGGTGGTATGTCGCCCAGTAGCTTGGTTGTGTCGCCCAACAGAGCTGATGCTTGTGTCACCCATGTTGCTTGGCCTTGGTTGGTGGACACTTGGTGCATGTCTTGGACAAGTGTCTCTTGGTGTGCTAGTGTGTTGGCTTGAACCCTAGGACAAGTGTCCCTTGGGTGGACGACACATAGCATGGTTGTACCTTGGTTTCTCCTCCCCTTCTTCCTATATAGGTGGCTCTTCTCCTTGCCTTAGTCTCCTTTGACCTTTTGGTCTCTCCTCCACATTGAGTGCACGATATCCCTCTCCATCTTGCTTGTGTTGGCCGATACACTCCCTTGGAGTTGAAGTGGTGGCCGATACACCTTCCTGGAGAAGCCTGGTGGACGATAGCTTTGGACCTTAGAGTGCTTTGGAGCTTGGAGCTTAAGGCGGGTTGCATAACTTCTAACCCTAACTTCATTTCCTCTTGTTCTTGTTCTTATTCATAAGTTAGTAGCTTAGATTTGTACCTTGCTTGTGTTTCCTTGGTGGCCGATCCCCCCTTAGGGTTTTAGGGTTTCCTAGTGACTTAGTGATCTAGGGTTTGTTCTCCCTTGAGTTGGAGGTTGAAGGTGACCTAGGTTGGGCGATACCCCCTTCTTTGTTTGGTGTGTTGGGCGATACCCACCTTTGTCTTGGTGATGAACGATATGGTACCTTGTGTAGGATGACATGGTGTGTTCTTGAGGATGGATGATACCCTTGCCCTTGTGTTGGGCGATAGGGTGAGCTAGGGTTATGTTGGCCGATATAGTGGTGACCATGATGGGCGATAGGGTTCTTCTTATGATGAACGACACCCCTATCCTTAAGGTGGACGATAGACCTTAGTATCTTGGTGATCTCTGGAGTGGTTTGTTGATGGTGGACGACAGGGCCAAGTTTGGCAGGCTGGTTTGGGTTGCACGATATGCAACAAGGTTGGTTGGCCGATAGCACTGACGGGCATTACCTCTTGTTGTGTCGGTCGATAGGGCCTTAGGCTGTGACGGGCGTCACGCCCTTGGTTTGGGTGTGTGTCGGTCATTAGGCTTAGTTCTGTGGATAGCATGTTTTGTGGAAGTCTTTCCTTATCTCTTTCCTTCTCTCTCTTGGCCATTGTGGGGTTGTTAGCTGGGTGTTAGGCCATGTTGATCGGGTGTTGTGGTTGTTCTAGCATATCGGGCGTTGTGTGTGACGGACGGCAGTGGTGCAACGGGCGTTGCCCGATAGCACTGACGCCTGACACCCCTCCTTTGTGACACTGTGTCACAGGCAGAGTGTTGGGTGCAACGCAGCGTTGCTGCCTTCCCATGCCCTAGCCGTGTGAGCTAGCTATGGTGAGGGTTGTGAGTTGTAGTGAGGGTGGTATGGTTCTTTGGTGACGGTTTCTAGTGTGATAATAGTGTATGCTTATGCATAATCAAATAACGAGAGTGAGGCCTTGATTAGTAATGATAATGATACTAATGATAATGTTGTTGATAGCAATGATATTAATAATCGTGTGATGATGGTAATGACATGCATGATGAAAGTGTTATGCTTATTTGTTAATTACAATGTTAAATGATAGCTACACTAGTAGTTGCATGATGATAATATTGATGATAGTGGATGGTAACAATAATGATGATGATCTGTGCTATGCTTAATAATGATAATGGCTATGTCAGTCCCTTTTTATCCTAATCATTATAATCATCGATATAATACCCAAAATAACAAAGAGCATGTAATGCAGAGTATTATGAGACATGATTAAAGGATATAATATATATACTGTCACTTTGTGTGAATATTGCACTTAAACCTAAAGGTCACCCTGTGTTGATGATATGCATTTCTCAGTTATTATGATTGTCTATCTACATCAAGAATGGTAATGATAGTAGCATAGTTATAGGCATAAAGTGATCATCATGTTTATCAGTTATTGATAAGAGGAATAGTGGTAGTTATATTAGCGTCTTGTTTGATGATGATGATGATGATGATGATGGTAATGATAACGTTTGACCTTTTATATCTAAGCATGACTATATGAATGAAGTAATTTCCATGAATATCCGTGTAATGTAGAGACAAGGATAGATACATAAAACAGTTGCCTTATAATGTGCTTTATATACCTAATCACCAGATAAAGTAAGGTTGACAAGTATAAAATCTGGAATGTCATCTCATGTTAGTAAGCATAATCCTTATGATGAACTACGATTGTCGAATACACTAACCATGCAGGTGCTGCTTAGCCATGTAAAGGTTATGAGACATATGTGATGAATACATCACACTAATATTTATTCTTGTTGAATAAGTTACATGTATAATGTGTTCGTTCCATGATATCGATATAAGATCTGTATAGCAGTAACAATACTTGATGAGGAATTGAGATCCCAGGGCATGTGATGATCCTCGAGATGGATCTGGAGGGTTGGCAAGAGGCCAAGTGACGACAGGTGATGTTGGATCCTTGAGATGGATCAGGTAGATGGAATTACAATAATAGCATAATGATCAAATTTATCTTTGTTTACCTGATAATCACAGTGAAATCATAGTCGGTAGTTGATAATGGTAAACGGGTTTACTTAAGGGTTAACCCGGAATGCATATCTTTGAATAGGCGGGGGTGTTTCTAAAGTAAAAAGGTAAGAGTACATCTACGGTTGTAGACACTAGGGTGTGGAATTAGGTTGTAACTCTACTATGTGATGAGCATGGTGAACAGGCCCATGGCTCAGGATACGTGATGTGATGAGCATGGTGAACAGGCCTGTGGCTCAGGATACGTGATGAGTTAAGCATGGTGAACAGGCCCATGGATCAGGATACGTGATGAGTTGAGCATGGTGAACAGGCCCATGGCTCAGGTTATGTGAGATAAGGAGCAAGAATACGTTCATACCGTCATATAGTAGTTTCTAAGACAAAATACAGAATATTGGTTAAGGTCTCGTTTATGTGATTAATTTGTTCTATCTAAATCCTCAGGTTACATGACAATATATCTTGTTCTGATAATCCAGTTACATAGTAATATATCTTACCTTGTTAATCATGTTCCATCGAGAGGTATTTTGGTTATATGCTTTCATACAGCTGGTAAGCGTGTCGGTAAGAATAGCTTTACTTTATATAGACTATTATTGTCATATCTGTTATTAATTATATGCTATTATAGTTTATCCTGCTGAGGTTCTGTAGTTGCGGTGGGGAGTTATGTTTCCCACTGGGACAATTGTTCAATTGTCTCAACCCGCTGGTTTAACCCCTTTTTAGGTGGTCGAGGTAGACGTGGTCGTGGTCATGGTGTTGCGGCTGAGCAGCTTGAGGAGCAGTAGAAGGCAAGCGATGAACATGTTGTTGTTTTGGATGTTTTGTAGTAGTGTCTAGAGTCATCCCTGTACTCTCAGGTCCTCGGTAGTGTTTTGACGATGTTTCACGATAAACGATCGATGTTGTTGGTATATCCTGTTGTTGGCCGGATGAGGGCCTTTCTGTATATGAACGGGTGGTGAACTCATGTGATAGATGAACAACTGTTTCTGTAAGTTGTAGACACGTATCAGATCTCGTGTATGTATATATATGACATGTTTCTGTGCAGGATGAGGACTAAAAAGTAATAGTGTCACAGTTTGGCAATTTTCCGCAGTCGGTTTTAATTAACCCGTGTTTTCATAAATCTGTGGTTATGGTGATTTCCGCACGTTTTCGCGTAACACCTCGTTATCTGTATGATAATGGGATGTGTTGCCACAATAAAGGTTCAAACTAGAGAGAAAAAGTTGAAATAGTCAGATTTCGATTACTATGGGCTCTAATACCATGTTGTAAGGAGTGGGACCCAGAGAGGATCCACTCCCTACTAAAAATTTGAAGAATAGAATCTCCAATACAAACACACCAAAATGGTATCTTGGAGTGAGTGTAAAATTTTCAAATCTTAGTAATGGTATTCAAAACAACCAAAGTTTAGCAGTGGAAATAAAATATTGACTGTATTCCATTTTTATAAAGGTTACAAAAGAACATCATAATCTCCCACAAAGGGTTTACATATAAGATACAACACATGGTTTAAGCATAGGAAAATATAAACCATAACAAATTTGTCTCTAAGATTTAACTCCTTAAGCTAGGTCCATATCTTCATGTCATATCCTCCATGTCCTTCACCTAGGGTTGGAAGCATACCCCAGTAAGAGGAGAAAAATAGAAGACATTAGCAAAGGCTGGTATGTGCATACTAAAAAGGAAATTGAGCAATATATGGAATAAAGGACAACAAATATAAAGGCTTCCCATGAAAGAGAAAAGTACTACCTAAAGGGGCATAAAAGGAAAGAACAATAATAAAAGAACTACTTGCCATAACTAAAAAAATAAAAAGGTATCATACTAGCACACACAAAGAATTAGGGCACACAACCCATCGTCAATTATTATCATCATGCATGCATGTGAGATAAACATAGGCCTAGAACAATATAACAAAAAAGTCAACCAAGTCTCACAAACTTGAAACTTGATAGAGAATGACGTACTGTGAAACTCCCAATATATATATAAAAGTGGGCCAAACCTCACAAATTTGAAATATGGGTATGGGGCCACCTCCATCCCAAAAATATAATAAGGGCACATAACCAAAAAACCAATGCAATTACACTACTCTAGTTCTACTAAGTCACATAGCATGTTAAAAGTAGAGCCAAGTAAAAAGTATAGTCAAATTATACAAACTAGTCACCACATAAGTGACCAACATACACATCCACCTCATTAGTGGGTAAAAGACATCACATATCATCAAATTGTGTTCCAACATGAAACAAGCATAGCAAATACCCAAAGAATGTCCAAACATGATAATATGATAACAAGATCAGTAACAAATAAAATGTACTTCACATGCAGCATACTTTTCAAAAGAACTAAGATATTGTGTAGGCTAATGTCCATAGGACCAAGAGAAAGAAGAAACATAGGTTAATTGCTCAAAAAGAATAATCAGGGATGCAAACATAACTTATAACAGAGTCCTAGAAACACTCATTTCCAATCTAGTTGTTTCCAATATCAACTTTACCTAATTACAATTATTCACATGAATTAGGGTTTATCATATGCATTAATGTAAAGAAAACCCTACTTTTGGACATTTCACAAAAAACTCCAATTTACACTCTAAAAACATCAACATTGATCTTATTAGGTTCTCCTAATTAAGAAAACATATAATTTCATCTATTTTGGAGTTATGATGATTAACGTGTATTTTTGGTGATTTTTATATATTAATTTCATTTTTAGAAAACACCTCTCAACAAAAGTCAAAATCAAGTCTCAATAACATTTTTATTGGAAATATCACATTTTTTTTATTCCAAAACATATTTTACTTTAATTTTTGGACAACCAGAGCAAAAGTTATGATTTTTATAAAACCAACCAATCACAAATCACCAAAAGTCCACATCGACAAAGGGAAACCTCGCTAAACAAGCCACCATGGTTGAGGTGACCCAATCATGGGCGGCTACCTAACCATGGCCCAGCAGCATAGAAGTGCCCGTGAAAACTCATTCATCCACCAAAATTACACCACTGCCCTCAGAAAAAAAAAAGAGGCAACATGAGGGTAAGGAAGTTAAAACACTGAGGGTCATCTTCTCCCCTTGTCGTGAGCCGAAGATGCACAAGACACGAGAGTGGTAGGCCATGGATTTGGGTGAATCCTCTATACTGGACCAAATGGTGATTTGAACACACGTAAATGAAGATGGAGGCTTCAAGAACTTACCACAATATGGAATTGAATACGCAAGCAATATACTGCTTGTGCTAGGCGTCGCAAATCAAAGGGGTTAAATAGCTCGACAGTGAGCCATAACCCGACCAACAAGGAAATCAAAAGGGGAAAATGAAACCTCATATGGTGGCAGAACTGGGGATCTAGTCCCCTATTTATATGGTTAAGTTTCAGGCATATAGGGGGTAGCTTCAAGAATCTTGTAGAGGGAAATTAGGCAAATCGAGAATATTGGAAACTAGGGATCATATAAGGAATCAAAGTGTTCGGAATCTCCTCATAAATTCAATGAAAATGAAATCGTGAAGCATGGTTTAGAAATGAGCGAGAAAATTGCAAGAAATCGGGTTAGAAAGCCACGGTTACTGTTCACCAAGCGTGGGTCTCCTACGCAAGGTAGGAGACAAAATCTCTACCGTTCATCTTGTGATCAGACGATCCTCATCGCGTGTCCGCGTGACTCATTAAAATGAAATCCCAAACCGATTAGACTAAAGTGTGAACATATATATTTCCCTTTTTCTCTCTCCCCTTTTGAGGGTGCAAACAAATTACAAACTAAATGAAATTTGACAACCAACCTATTTTGGACATGAGTAATCCAAATATGTAATTATATTTACCTTTTGAGAACTTTTGATGTGTTATATAAATCAAATCATATTTTCTCTTTCCTCATGAATTAATGACTTTAAGATTCTCCAAATTTTATGAAACCTCACCCACAAGTCATATTTAATGCGTTGGATAAAAATTTGCCATTAATTTTACATGTTGGAGATGTTTGTATATTTATTTAATATGTTGAAGGTTTACACACTCTCTCTCCTGATTTCATCTTTTAACCAAACATCTTCCAAATTGGATGAAAATTAACCCAAAGGCTATATTTATTATGTAGATTACAAATCCAAGATTATTTTCCTCTTTTGGAGTCATTTTTTTTATATTTTGGGGAAAACTTAGATCTTCTCTTTCGAAATTGAATTAAATTAATTATTATTATGTGAATAATGTGAAACTTGACTCCCAAGGAAATTGGGACCCAAGGAACATGATTCTTAACTTAGATTCCACTTTTGATATTTCTTTTAATGAGTTATGTCATAATTAATATTTGTGACCATTATTATCACATTATTTCATTATTATCACTATTTCTCATCCTATTATGTTCCATAACTTAATATCACCATAAAAAAGATTAGTTGTGATTATATTGCATGAATTTAGATATTACTCATTTATGTGACATATTTGATGTGTCCATTATTGGCCTAAGCCTAATGTGAAACATTAGATTGCATTAGAGTGATTTATACATGCATTAGCTCATTAGTTTATACTATACATCTTTTAGGCCTAAAACCTTAACCTTGTTTGGCTAAGTCCAAAAGGTCAAAGTTCTAGGATAGGGTCCAAGATCTGGTATGTTACATGATTTTTCAGACTTATCCACCAAGGGGATTCGTGGAATTTTCGTTTGTGGATTGTGTTGTGGGGAATCTACCAAAATGGAATGGTTGACCAGGGATTGTATTCAGTTTGATCATGGAGTATTTTTTATCCCAGGATGAAGAGAAAATCTCCCAATCTGTGGTTAGAGGCTAGCCAATGACCGACAAATTTCCTACCTTCTCCTGAAGGAGCAGTACATGCCAAAAGAGGTTGGTCCAGGCGAAGAGCAACAAGGCTCATGAAGTGTTCTAGATGCAGCCCAGTGAGGCCCTGAGAGTTTCACTCATTGAAATAAACTTGGAGGAGTTTTTATTAATTTTCATTGACCACAATATATAGGAACCAGGCTATCCACTGCTTTTATGTATTCTTCTTTTTATGTTTGGAATTTATGTAACATCTCAAGATTTGAGGCCTCAAATAATAAGATCTCATAAGAAATGATTGGACTACCCATATCACCAAGGTGCACCTCCTTTTCCAGGAGCCCATCACTAAAGAACTCCTTAGTTAAGCGTGCTCATCTTGGAGTAGTACTAGGATAGGTGACCAGTCAGGAAGTTGACCCCGACTTGCACATGAGTGAGGAAAAAACATGCAGTTAAGGCTAGTGGTGGTCTATGGGGCTAGTCGTCATTCCTAAAACTCTACTGGAGCCTTGGGCGGTGGGTCCAGGGTGTTACAAATGGTATGATAGCCATAACCCCTCCAGTAGGTGCGGCCCACATGGGCCCGTGACATGCCAGTCTATGAGCCGTGCAGTCCAGGCATGTTGTAAAGGGCTATCCATGGTGATGGATCCACCCAGGTGCTGGGTGTATATGGCCATGTTGGGTCTGCATCGAAATGGGGATAGATTATGAGACCATATAGTTGAGTCTTGACAAGGACATCAAGAGTCTAAGTAGGAGAGATTGTAACATCCCAGGATTTGATGCCTCAGATAATAAGATCTCATAAGGAATGATTGGACTACCCATATCACCAAGGTGCATCTCCTTTTCCAGGAGCCCATCACTAAAGAACTCCATAGTTAAGCGTACTCTACTTGGAGTAGTACTAGGATGAGTGACCAATCGGGAAGCTGACCCCAGCTTGCACGTGAGTGATGATTAATTAAGGCTAGTGGTGGTCTATGGAACCAGTCATCATTCTTGAAACTCGATGATAAAATGCACAGTTAAGGCCAGTGGTGCTCTATGGGGCCAGTCATCATTCTTGAAACTCTACTAGAGCCTAGGGCAGTGGACCCGGGCGTTACAATTTGATTCCATATTTTTTGGACATTTGAATGTAAAAAGGGGAGGAAGGATCAGTTCTAGCCTTAGATTCTGGATCTGCATGTACAGTACGAGTTTATGGCCACCACCCTATGGATGTCAATGAATATATGAATTGTAATTAGGCACTTAGAACTGCTGTCGCTGCCCTTCGGGTACGCCTCCGACCCCTACCACTCACCTACACTCTTGCAGAAAGCATGCCCCCTTCGATTTCAATATCTTTTTTTTGGTAGCTAGAGCCAACCATTTTTTCATGAAAAAGGCATGAGAGTCTTCAACTATAGAAAAGTCAAGGGGATGAGGGCTTGGAACTGGAAAGGGGATTCAGACACATTTCTCAAACCACTGCATCTAAGATCACAATTGGAACATCCTACAAGGGTGGGGAGGCTGCGAATGGAGTCGAACTCAATGTGTTGTCGTAGCGCGTACTCTTCTATGGAGTCGCACAAAATGTGTCACAAATTTTTTATTATCTGATACTTTTTTCTATTAAAATTTGAAAATGTTACATGTGACTTCCATTCATATAAAATGCTAATTTTCAATGAATTGTGCTATATATTTCATAGCTCGATCTTTGCATGTTATCTCACAATCTCGATCACGTTTAGATAGAATATAGAGTTTGGATTCTATAATATGCTAATGTTTAATTTGGGGCTTATCATAGGGACACTTTGTGGTTTAAAGCAATGGTAAGCTAAAGGGTGGTCTTTATACCCACCAAAAGTTTAGTGAACCCAAGGGTCGTGTTGGGAGATTTCCAAGTCGTTGGTCTTTTGTAGAAGCAATTCCAACCGACCAAAAGGCCCAAAAACATATACTAACTTCCACAACTTTAATATTGTTAATTGGTATCAATTTTCACTTATACCACTCTAGGATTCATTATAATCTTGTGATAATTCTTAAATATTACCCTAATCAACAACATATGCATATCACTTCAACACCTTAACAAGGTATTTGAGCAATACATTACTCCCTAAAATCCTGATTCTTTGGAAACATGAACCAACTTACCCCCTATCTATTCTAAAGTAATAAACCATTTTACAAAATACAACATAAGCATTCTAAATAATTATTGTTTTGTTGGTTGAATTGCAAGTACCACAAGTATGACATACAAATCTAGAGTTCATGTATAAACATGTAATATCACATTTTGGACTTTACATCAATATTTAGAAGTAAATCACAATTAATAAAAACTAAATACAATGTAAATGAAGCAAATCTCTAACCTCAGATCGTTTTATTACAGTTAGCGAGGAAGAGGGTAGTGAAAGAAGATGAATTCAGAAAGAGATATGTATAATTGTCATAATAACTTGATCTCTATGGGAAAATATGATAGCATCATCTTTCTCTGTGTGGTATTGTTCTATCACATTTACAAGCTTTGAGGCTAGGGTTCACGCCCATGGTACTTAGTCGTTCAATTGGGGCCACTCTGAACCATAGCTTGACAATTGTGATGGACTGGATTTTTGGCTTAATTCCGAGGATGGAATTTCTTTTAAGGTGTATAGGATGTGATGAAGTGGACTTTTGGAATCCTTGGATGTTCAATGATATAAGTGAGTGCAAGCATCTAATATATATTAAGAGTTCCAAATACTTTGGCAAAGTTGGATGTTGTTGATATTGATATCCAATTTATAATCCATAAATGTACACCTTTGTGGAGTATTTGGTTGATAGGCCAAATGGTTGAATACCAACAACAAATCTTATTAGATGGTAGAGGAAGCGACAAGGAATCCATGGATAACTATTGAGGATGTTTTTATATTCCTAAAAGGAGTTATGAGTTTTTGAATATCATCATATAATGTGCATTTTGAGGTATGTTAGATCAATGTTTGATATCTTTACCCTAAGTTACGGGTATACATCTTGTCACACCTTGGTTAAGTCAGCGGGTGACACGACTATTTTCCTCAATTGGTAGTGCAACCCATACACATCCCTCAGGTTGCAGACTGGTGACGTGGGGATCAATCCACCATGATTGATGTTCGTGGGTTGAGAGCGGTTTTGACCAGCAGCCATCTTCGGATCAACAAAGGAATGAGGGACCCCTTTTCGTTGTATACAAAATAGAGATGAGGAAGGGAGTTTCAATTCACCGTATGTGCTACCATTCCATCAGCATGTAGAGATCACTGGGAGGAGTTATACAACGAGATAGGAAGTAGGATAGAGGAAGATCTGGAGTAATCCGTGAGGATTCGAGTATCCGTGAGTGCTTGCCAGAGATCCAACCACCAGCGACACAGGGATCGGACCCAAGCTATCGATGACGGCGTCCAGAGGTATATCTCACGCTGGACTGGACGGGGGCGCCAGTCAAGCATTGGGATGTGAACACGGAAGCTAACGAAGGAGGGAGAAGTGGCTGACTCCTCACCGGAGCAGACCCAGCCTTGCCATGACATCGTGTTGCATGATCGCTCGCATGCGATGGAGCTTGCTTGACCTAGAGAGCCTCCTTGGGGAGGTGACCGTTTCCAGTAGAACAGCTTCAGGTGTCGTCGAGGGCATAAGTGGATGATCCCGTGGCAGAGATGCTTCTACCTTGCTGGAGCAGAACCAATAGCGGCGGCTCTACTATGACCCACACAAGTGTATGGGTTCCCTGTTCCATGGCAACGCCCTTGAAGGAACACATGGAAGAAGAGAGGAGGATCACCAGGAGGCAGTGGTCTCGTGCGCTGAGAATCAACGGAGCAGGCGTCGGGCGTAGAAATCTCACGAAGGAGAAAGAAGAGACCCAGACCGGCCGGCCCAGTTTGAGTGGACCGAGCGTGCCTTGAACCGATGGCCTCACCAGCAAGTAAGGAGTTGTGTCCCCATGTGGACACATGGGCGACTCTGATTAGCCCGAGCAGGTAATTATCTCAAAAATGCCCAAATCTTATATAATTCACAATAAATAGTACAACTATCAGAAAAATACAAGTAAGGTACCGATATTCTTAGAAAAATGAGTAGAACACTTTCAAATGATAATATTAGGCTTTTGATGCACTAATAATAGTGATACCATGTAAGATGTATTATGCTTATATCATGTGTTTTAAATAACAAATGATGGCCTTAAATTATGAGAATATGTCAGTAAATCAATATTCATGTTTATAATCTAGTGGATGTCAGTAATTATGATGTTGATATACAAAATCACGTAATTTGCTCTATAACGCTAATTAGGGCTAATAACCCTAATAAAATGCAATAAATACATATGTGCTCAATAAATCATGGAAACTACATAATACCCTCATATAAGTGATTATAAGATGATATGTAACTCTGAGATCAGTTTTATATATGGAATTAATGGTAACATGATAATGACTCTTCGAGTGATATAAAACCCTAATATGCTAAATGAATATGATCTAGGGTTAATATGTACACATAATCATATGTAATCAAATAATCAGATTATTGATCATAATTTGGAATACAACATTTGTAATGTCAATCCTAGATAACAAGAAGAGACAAACAATAAATAGTAATGTGAATATCCTAATGAGTAAGCAAACCCTAAAATGGATATCGACTAGGGTTAAGATGATGAGAATCTGAAGATAGTATGTGGTCTTGTCTTAATCAGGGTTGAACAAGGATATAGATGACATGAGGAATATCTGATTAAGAATATTTCTTTGGAAGGTACGCCATTACCTCTTACTTGGCTTATTATACAATATGCTTGTGTTATGTAGTAGTAAATTCTTGACATATGGTTTTGGTTGAAATGATTGTTCTTGTATGATATGTTGGTTGATTTTATATACTTACTGCTATGAATACATCAAACATAATATATATGTTCCATTATATGAAAGCACCAACTCTTTGGCAGTGTGCTTGAAAGTGACCAAACTCTTTGGTAGTGGTCACATTGTACATATGAAAGCACCAACTCTTTGGTAGTGTGCTTGGACCCAACTCTTGGTAGTGGTCACATTGTACATATGATCCAACTCTTTGGTAGTGATCATAAAGGCCTTAATGCATTCAACTCCTTGGTAGTAATGCATGGATGATATAATGAAAAATATGCCTAAAAGTTATGTGTTCTCTTTTGTTGATAAACATTCTTGTTCAAGTATATGCTTTTGTTATATTCTTCCATTACTGCCAAGTATTAGTTTTATCTTATTTCCAAGATATGATGAGAGGTATATAAAAGACACGTAGGCATACTCAGTACAATATTCTTGAATATTGTACTGACGTGTACCACATGTAATCTTTTGTTTAGGTTGTGGACATGTGTTCTTGAAGATCCAGTATAGTTGAGAGTTGTGTGCCGAGCTGATGTACAGGTGGACATGTTGTCTTAAGATCATGTAGTTTAGTAGTAGTACATGTATATATAGAAGTTTGTTGTTCAATATGTAATATCAAATGTTGTAACAATTCATGTTGTAATTATATGTTGAATGGTGAACATGTGTGTATGGTTTTATTATTGTTCATGTGCATGTGCTACTGATTGTTTCCTTCTGACTCCCTTGATTTTCTCTTTCTTAGCCTAATGTGTGATGTTTAAATTAGGATTCTCACTGAGGTGAGGGTTTCAATTTGGACGTAACGCATTAGATTAAGTTTTAGAAAATCTGGGGACGTCACAGGTGGTATCATAGCATGAACAATAGCAAAGACTGACATTTGCTCATTATGCAACTTGAAACTAAAGAACCTTGAACTTAATAATCTTTTGGGTTATATTAGTCATCTTTTAGAAACTAGATCTGACCTAGACTCTAGGTTAGCACATAGATGTCTGAGAACTGGGTCTAGACTGGTGCTTGTTGTATAGTAGGTCCTTGGATGTCATTCTTTCCTTATAATGCAGCGGGTATGGGATGTTGCATTATTTGGAAATGACATACATCACGGGAAGAGAAACCTTTGACATATGATGCATCTATGTTTTGGGTAGCTACACCAGTCTACACCATGTTCTCACCCCTTTCACTAGTTTTCATGACACTATACTCTCTACGATGTGTGGGACACTCATTTTGTGGATTTGGTCTTTTATTCCAATCAGATCGAACCTTGGTAGTTTTCTCTCACGCATGTTTTATCGAAGAAAAACTATATAATATTTTATTTTGTATATGTATTATAAAAATGTGTCCCCACACATGTACGAGTAGGAGGTTTTCATGTAACCTAAGTGAAAGTGAATGACATCAGTCTAGAAGAGAGAGTAGTTCTAGATTAGATGTCTAGAGGCCTTGATGGAATATATGATAGATGGAATAGATGAAATAAGTTTTGATGATAAGATGTAGGTCTTATATAGATGATATAAGATGGTTATGTTGATTTATGTTTGTCCTTGAGGACATGAGTTAGGTTTGAGGTTTTGAGATAAGTCTTGATGATGCAAGTAACTAGGCTTTTATGAGATAAGATGTCTTAAGTTAAGACTAGGTTGTGAGTCAGCATGAGCCTCAATCTCTTTTACGAAGGAGGACCTCTAGTGTTAGGACCAATTTTGGGGTTAACTCTAGAGAGAGTGAGACCCATTTGGAGAAGGTTAGAGAATCTAAACTCCAAGATATGAGAATTCTGAGATATGTGATATGATATGTCCTAAACTAGACTACTCCTGAGTGAATGAGTTGTGTTGCTTAATGCATGATTCCTATATTATTGTTGAACCCTAGATGTCCTTGGGAGGACCAAACCCTAGAGACAGAGAGAGGCTAGTTATATATGTGCATATGTGAACATCAATATGAGTTCACGCCATCTGGGTGAGGGAGAGAGCCCAAGACCCTAGAGGAGGTAGTTGTGTTAGTTTCTGGATAGCCTCATGCTCAGGTTGGTGGTTCCATGTAGGACTCTAGTGGTGTGTGTATAACAGAGTTTTGGGTAAGCATGTTTCATGGTTAGAGATCTATGAAGAGTATGCCATATCATGTTTTGGTTTGTGCTTATGTGGCTAGAGCTTGTAATCTCTAGTGCTAATGAGGTATACCTGCGAACCCTAGACTGAGAGGGAAGTTATAGTTTGTACATATGAGATACTCAAAGAGATGAGTTAGCTCGGAGAGGTTGAGCATGGCACTACGCTCATGATATGGGTCAGGAGATTCTCAATTGGGCTAGATAAATCTTTGATATATGTTCTATAAGACACTCACATAAGTTTTTGTAGCACAACCATGGTATAATGTATGTATATCTGATCATAATATGTGATCCAATCTTGAGATAGGATAGTTTTAATGACCCACATTTTTGAGTGTCTAAAAGACCTTAAAGTCATAGGTCGTCACTCATATACTTCAAGATCAGATTCATGAATCAATACAAAATAGTAAACAATTTCCATTAATGATCAATTATTTACATGTTTACATTAAAAAAAACTCCTCTATGGAGTTACATAACTTTTAAACAGAATTAACTTTTACATGTGTGGTGATAAACCATTAAGACTAAACCTTCATGATCAAACTGTGGTGTCTTCAACATCTTTATCTATATCCTCATGTCCACGAGTCAAGTATATCTGATACCTAAAATACCGACAAACAAATACGTGATCAGTATATTGCTATACTGGTATGTGGGTTCAACTAATAATCCCAAGTATAGATATAAGCAAACATCTTTATCTTGCATATAAGAACATAAATTTGTTTTCATATTTAACCCTCATCTGGTCTACTACCTCAGGTGTAATCACTATCCCTCCGGGGCTCATGTGCATTACCCTTAAGATCAGTCTAACCCAGGGTTCAGAATGTAGTTATTTACTTTACATGATACTCATATGAACTTTATAGTTTGCAAGAAGTAAATAAACAACCAAGCATATTATTTGTCATTCAATCTCATTGAGAAACATCGGCAATCTCAGAATTCGATACATGTAATCATAAGTGTAACCACGTACCTTATGCCATCATAGAAACCATGCAGAACGTCATATACTTTACGAGTGTATCCAAACATCCAAGCAACCAATCACATAATCAATAGTTTCTGAAACATGCATACTACATATGTGTCACCATGTATTCATATTCCATTACTCAGATCTAGATGCGCTCCTAAACTAGGGTTTAGGACTATCTCATGTTTGGACTATAAGTTAGGGTTACAAACCCTAATCTGATCATATTATGGTTTCTAAGATTACCAATTCCATTATGCATATTAGGTGAAACCCTAATCATCATCTTAAACATATAAGACTACTCATGATACCTAGATCACATTACTAGCATTAAGATTATATCATGTTGTCTACATTGGTTTCAAACCCTAAATCAACATATATAAGCTTACCAATGTAGGGTCATTGGTTATACATTATTATCAAGGATTTAATCATTATACCTATATAGATCAAGTATGAACATAACATAACCAATTCTAATCAATTAATCATCAAATTAAGGCAAATCTAGGTTTTCCTTCTCATTAAACACATTAGGACATGTATAGACTATACTTTTAGAATAGGAAGCATTATCTAGTTCTGATAGTATTTTATTTGTATTCCTCTCATTTTTTTGAACAATTTGGTATATAATTTCGCTATATTCGGAGTTACCATTAATAAACTACATTAATTGCAAGTTATAGAGGAAAGACTGTTATACCCTCGTCTTGTGGGCGGTTTCTTCATGCAGGGCAGGGGCACTTTGGTCAATTGATCATAAGCCTTCTCCTACCCCACGTAGGGCTGCCTCCGACTTTACACTGCTGGGCATGAGAAGGCTACGACACTGTTCCTTTGCTCCAGGGCATCAGAGAGCTCTACCAAGGCGCAGCTACCACCGTCGGACCCTTCTAGTCCGTGTGGTGCTCCCTGCATCGTTAGAGTCTCCCGGAGTTCTTCCTCCCTTACGTGTATCTTCCGGACAGTACCCCCTTCTCACCTCTACACTTATGCTGTGTAAGTCGCTGCCGCTGACCTAGAACCAGCATTGCAGATGGCCTCTTGTCTAGCCTCTCAGCCACCGTGGATCTGCCAACACCACCTAGTATCTCTATGTGCCGCCTCCCTCTTCACAAGTGTGTATCCCTGCTTACGCAGGTCATACATCATGGCTTCCTAGAACACCTACCTTCATCTGACGCCCCACCCCAAGTGGTCAGGACTGTCGGTGCTCACCTCCTCCTTCGTCTCCATTGCGTAGGCCGTCGCTAGCTGGGTGATCTTTCTCTGGCGTCTCCATCCACCATGGCCACCGTCCAACCCCCGACATCCGTAGGACATAGTATGTTCTCTTCCCTTGTGTGCGGAACGACAGCCAGAGCACCACCGCTGCCTTGGTCTCCCCTTCCGTGCCACCTAGTCTCAGCCTGCACGATCTTTGGTGTCGCTGCTTCTCAGTAGCTAGGGTTCCAACATCAAGGGTTCCTCCTCGCAGCCATGTTGCTGGTGCGACGGCTATCCTTGATCCTACATGCCTTCCACCATCACCTCCCTTTCTTCCAACTCCCGGAACCTAGGACTCAGGTGGTCTATGCATCAATGGTTACCGACCATCCTGATCATCGTCGTTCTCCTACCGATAGGTGACTGTCGTCACCCTCAAACACAACCCTGCCACCAATGTAACCAGGGTAACAATGTGTCCTCGCTTCAAGAACAGGAGGCAACTGAAGAAGCAAGGTGCATCCTCCTAGAAACCCAGATCAAAGGAAAAGCTCCGACAGAGAGGGATTGTCGCTTCCAAGACGGAAGGGAAGCCTACTGGTGATGTCCTATATTGGGTTTCGGGATGAAACCCTAGACCTGGGAGGAGATGGACGTCAAAGGATAGAGTCTACCTCTATATACTCATATATGTAGTTTGTTGTTCTCACACCTCTAGGGCTTGTCTCCAGTAAACCCTTTCCCTTCCTACAGAGTCCTATTCACACATGTATGTAGGTTAAATACAGATCGATGGGTCAAGTTCCCAAATGTTTAAGGAAACTATCTTAATATATATTCCTTCCTCTTCTTTATAAATAAAATCCATTGTCATTATCTTATATAGATTCGTCTAGAATCACCACTCTCTTATATATTGGATTTAGTATAAGGAAAAAAGTTGTAACGACAGTCACCAAAACAAAAAACAAATCGTTAATAATTAAGTGGAATAAACATAAACAATAGATTAACAAATATCACTAAAAACTAAAACCATTTTTTTGCAAAGATATCCATTTCTTGGAAAACTCTTTAAGGAATAACCAAAACTTGATATTCACATTGATCATATATTGTACATACAGTTCCCAAATGTTTAAGGAAACTATCTTAATATATATTCCTTCCTCTTCTTTATAAATAAAATCCATTGTCATTATCTTATATAGATTCGTCTAGAATCACCACTCTCTTATATATTGGATTTAGTATAAGGAAAAAAGTTGTAACGACAGTCACCAAAACAAAAAACAAATCGTTAATAATTAAGTGGAATAAACATAAACAATAGATTAACAAATATCACTAAAAACTAAAACCATTTTTTTTGCAAAGATATCCATTTCTTGGAAAACTCTTTAAGGAATAACCAAAACTTGATATTCACATTGATCATATATTGTACATACACTGTACCATTTCTTCTCAAGGACAACATATAACAGTTGCTTTCTTAAAACATATACTTAAAGCAACATCAAACCTCAAGGCATACAAGCCAAAATATCAAATTGTTCATAAAACCAACATGTACTAAATCCAAGGACCTGAGAGTACAGAGACGACACATAGGACTTTTATCTACAAGATACAACAGACAGTACACTCAACTTGAGTTGTCATTGTTGTCCCTATTGCTGTTGTTCTTTCTCTGCAGTACGATCTCAATCCCCCTCATGCACGTCCACCTAAAAAAATGTGGATCCCACGGGGTGAGACAATTATCCCAGCGAGAGATATAACTCTCTTCCAACAATGTTATTATCACAATTAAATATTATTAAACTGAGCAGAGAATAAGTAGTTTAGAATATTCTCATCTTTTAAATCATTGCAACTATCTATGATAGAGCAGTAAATCATCTATTCACTTTATAAGGAATATGAAGAACATGTATATCATTTACCCATCATACCATATCAACATCTCAAGCTTATCCTGTGATGCTCATTATCATGGTATGTCATCCATGAATCATTCTCATTTCAATTTGTTGGCCTCAGCCAATCTGCTAGCCAGGTGTTGAATTGTACCATTCATGTGAATATACATCATCATATTCTGTCCAGGTATTGGACTATGCCAATCATGTGAAACTATTCCAGGTATTGGACTGTGCCAATCTTGTACAACTATTCCAGGTATTGGACTATGTCAATCCTGTGAGTATTACATCCAGGCATCGGGTTATCCCAATCCTATAGTTTTATTCCAGGTATTGGACTATGCCAATTCTGTGACATTGTTCCAGGTATTGGATCATGCCAATCCTGTGAGTGTTGCATCCAGGCATCGGGTTATCCCAATCATGTAGTTTTATTCTAGGTATTAGACTATGTCAATCCTGTGACATTATTCCAGGTATTGGATTATGTCAATCCTGTGAGTGTTGCATCCAGGCATCGAGTTATCCCAATCCTTTAGTTTTATTCCAGGTATTGGACTATTCCAATCATGTGACATTATTCTAGGTATTGGATTATGCCAATCATGTGAGTGTTGCATCCAGGCATCGGGTTATCCCAATCCTATAGTTTTATTCCAGGTATTGGACTATGCCAATCCTGTGACATTATTCTAAGTATTGGATTATGCCAATCATGTGAGTGTTGCATCCAGGCATCGGATTATCCCAAACTTGTAGTTTTATTCTAGGTATTGGATTATGCCAATCATGTGAGTGTTGCATCTAGGCATCGGATTATCCCAATCCTATAGTTTTATTCCAGGTATTGGATTATGCCAATCCTGTGAGTGTTGCATCTAGGCATCGGGTTATCCCAATCCTGTAGTTTTATTCTAGGTATTAGATTATGCCAATCTTGTGAGTGTTTCATCCAGGAATCGGGTTATCCCAATCCTGTAGTTTTATTCTAGGTATTGGACTATGCCAATCCTGTGACATTATTCCAGGTATTGGACTATGCCAATCTTGTGAGTGTTGCATCTAGGCATGGGGTTATCCCAATCCTCTAGTTTTATTCCAGGTATTGGACTATGCCAATCATGTGACATTATTCTAGGTATTGGATTATGCCAATCCTATGAGTGTTGCATCCAAGCATCGGGTTATCTCAATCTTGTAGTTTTATTCCAAGTATTGGATTATGCCAATCCTGTGAGTGTTGCATCCAGGCATCGGGTTATCCCAATCCTGTAGTTTTATTCCAGGTATTGGACTATGCCAATCATGTGAGTGTTGCATCCAGGCATCGGGTTATCCCAATCCTGTAGTTTTATTCTAGGTATTGGATTATGCCAATCATGTGAGTGTTGCATCCAAGCATCAGATTATCCCAATCCTATAGTTTTATTCTAGGTATTGGACTATGCCAATCCTGTGACATTATTCTAGGTATTAGATTATGCCAATCCTGTGAGTGTTGCATCCATTTATTATTATAATTATGTTACTAAGTTTCCATTTCTTAGTTTATTTGAACATTATCATTTCTTACATGACACTTTTATAAACATATTGTTACCTCTCACTAGGCAAAAACTATTCTCATGGCTCACAAGGCCCATTAAACATCTTGTCACCTCTCACTAGGCAACAACTAACCACATGGCTCACAAGGCCCATTAAACATCTTGTGACCTATCACTAGGCAACAACTGTTAGGGTTAGGGTTTCCCTTTATAGCCGAATAGGGTTTCAAGTTCATATTATCAATCCAAATCCTAATTCATTGCTCTACACATCTAGGACCATACATTAATATCATAAGTATTCAATCATACTTATTTATTCTCATCATTTATCATTAAATGATTATCAACAAAAAGTATGAGTTTCTCTCTTATCCTTACTAGGATATTGATTACTTCATATTTTATTAAGTTGGATCAACCTTTCCTTCAAGGTACATTAGCCTACTTAATCGATATTCATTAAACTCCATACCTCTTAATGTATGACTTGATATAAGACACTTCATGTGTTACTTCATCAAGTACATTGCATCTAAGGTTCTTTCCTTCATATGGGTTTTGAGGTGCTTCCACCATATCGAGTATGAGGTGTGTGCTTGCTACCCATATCACCTTAGAGGTGTATGTGTTCTTACCATATCGAGTTTGAGCTGTATGTATGCTTACCATCTCGGGTTTGAGGTGTATGTGTGCTTAACATATCACCCTTGAGGTGTATGTATGCTTCCATATCAGGTTTGAGGTGTATGTGTGCTTCCATATCACTTTTGAGGTGTGTGTGTGTGTGTGCTTCACACCATATCGGGCAAAGAGGTGTGTGTGTGCTTCACACCATATCGGGCAAAGAGGCGTATGCTTGATCCATATCACTTTTGAGGTGTATGTGTGCTTCACACCATATCGGGCAGAGAGGTGTGTGCTTATCTCAAAATCGTTTTTGAGGTGTTTGCTTGACCTCATATCGTGCAAGAGGTGTATAATACACCACCATATCATGCAAGAAAGTATAAAATCATATCCATATCATTTTAGTGAAGTAGGTGCATCACCATATCGGGTTAGAGGTGCCTACTTGTGTGCTTGAACCTGATATCACTTTATAAGGTGATGCCATCTTCTTCAAGCTCTAGACCTTCATTATAACTGTTATAGTTCATGGAAATAGGTCTAAGAAACTACTAGAACTCATAATGTCATCGACTATTTCAGAAAATTTCGGAATTAAAAGTAGTTCATTAAGTATAGCAATTTAGGTGATGAATAATAACATGGTTGAGTTCAAGTTATATAACCCGCCTTATGAACAACTTCAAAGCTCCAAGCTCCAAAGCTCCACATTCCTAAGTTTTAATATGACTTATCAAAAGTCAAGGATCGTTCAAAACTCCTTCATATACAAGGAATCACCATGGATAAGCAATTGGTGAAGAAGAACAGAAAGGAAGATCATAACCCTAAAATCATGCTTCAATCCAAGGCTGAAGATGATCATGACCTCACCTTAGGGTTAAGTATTGAGATCCATGTTGCTCCTTAGCACCTTTCACGATACCTTAATACCCTTGCACGATATGCCATCACTTGTGACCGATATCCCCCTCACTTGTGGTAAAAAACACTCCACTTGGCCGATATCGACTTGCTATGGCCGATATCAACATGCTATGGCTGATATTACTTGCTATGGCTGATATTACTTGCTATGGCCGATACCTAAGGCCTATGCACGATACCACATAACTCCTTCATGACACAAAGGCTCCATGCATGATATATAAGAGCATGGAGGTGGTAAGATTCGAAAAAGTTCACTAAAGGGTGAAAGAAGGGGTATATATACTTGTTGTTCATGAAGAAGTGTGAAAATGAGGTGTCATCAATTTGAGCTACTAGGTGCCACGTGTCCATGCATGGTTGACACATGTAAATGCATGCATTAACATTTACCTTGACATGAAAAACTCTTGAGGATAATCTAGGGATGAATTTTTGTCCATTACTTATCCTTTTGAATAAAATATATTAACAAAATCACCACTTTATTCACAGCCTGATACAACTTTTCTAAGGAAGTTGTAAACCGATACACTTCACCTCCTTGAGGTGCTTTTCACATCATGGGATTTTACAAGAGTCCAAAAAACGATATGAGACTCCTCCTATGGCTCCTTGACCGATAGGCACTTATATATAAGCTTTTCAACTTGATACAACTCAAGTTAGGGTTTCATATTCAACCCCTTTCTTGGTCATTTCATCACCAAGAGTACCATCACTCATAATTGATTCAAACATGGTGTCTCATTCTTTCTCTCTCCTATAAATGATACATATAGGAAGTAGGAACATTCTATATGTGTTAATTTTCATATCAACCCCACATTTTGGGTAAATTACAATTTGTACCAAAATTGGTGCACGAGGTACTAACATTATTCAAACATGTTCAAACTTGGAATTTAGGCTTTCCACAAGCCACCACTTAGCATCATTATCTCTCTTATGATGCTAAAACACTTAAGAAATGTTCAACATGTGACAATTTGCAATATAGCCCCTCATCTAGGGTAAATTGCATTTTGGTCCAAAACATGAGAACATTACTCAAACCTTATTCAAACAGGACCAAATTTGAAGCATAAGTTTGTTACCTGGTAGAAAAACACTTTAGAGGATTATATTCAAGTTCTAAGTAACTTACTTAGCCAAAATAAATAGAGTTACCTCATAACCCAGGTCAGGGTCATTACAAATTATAAACCCCTAACAAGAATTTCATCCCCGAAATCCCAGGTAAAGGGAGACAAATATAATTCATTCATCATATCATCAAGCCTCCACATAACATATTAATGTCATGGAGATGCCATAGAAATTTGACCAACACAAAGTCCTTTCACACATGGTTATCATAGAATCTATCATACAAGACACTTACTCCACTATCCTTTTCATTATTGACTGTAGAGTCAACTCTGTGTCGGGTGACATTTTTTTCTTAGTCGAAGAATCATTATACATACCTTATTTAACTTAGGTGTCAAAACTCACTGATTTGTCTCCCATTTGGGATTACCAGTCTTATCATGCATCTGTTGTGCCACTCAAATCTGCTAACACAACACTAAACTCTCTTATGACTTGTATCAACTATCCCTATAGCTATTTATTTTTATTCTCATAAGGAGAAGCTATTTATTAAAGAAGAACTATTTCAAAGGTATCTCAAGATGTGATGTATAAACTTCCTCAATAGATCTAGATAGAGATATTCTAAGGAATTATTTTTAGCTTGATAATCTTCTCCCAAAATGATTCCACAATTGTTCCTTCAATCCATTCATCCTTGCTGAAGTCATGTCTATGCGGGGCATAAACACCTAACATGTGGTGTCCATAGTATATAACTAGACTATTCTCAAAGTTGGCCTCTTCTAGGTAACCAAACATTACTCCTTGTCAGGAATCATGTTCTCATATTCTCATATCATTGAAAGTTCTTGGATACTAGGATTCTTTTCCTTGGTATCCATTATATGTGCCAAAAACACATCACATTATCATCATGATTACTAGATATGGGTATTCCAACCCTTAGTTCATCACTGAACATTGTTACCTCTCATCGGGTAACGGTTACCTCAAAGTCCTCAGACCAAGGTATACATTATACTAAACATCTTCTTTTGTTTAAAAGTTGATCTGTTGATTAACTCAGATTCACCCATATATCAATTAGGATGTGGTAGAAATATCCATGCCACATCTTCTACCTCATCAAGTTCTTTAGATTGTCTCAAAATGATTACTTGATCAGAGTAATAAGAAAGATAACAATCTAAGAGTTCCATATTTACCTTGTCTTCAATAGATGAATACCTGGCCAGGGTATTCAAGGATTGAAATTAGGTAGTATGCACTTGTTTTATATTATGCTTCATCTCTTTAAATTTTTACTACTTAGTATCTCAAATTTTCTATGGTTGTTTCTATTACATCTCTTCCTTTCATCATGAAGAGAGAAATTTCAAAACATATAAGAGAATATTGGACTGAATATAGGTTCTCATCCTTTTTATCTCTTCCTCATGTCCTCATTGGACTAATCGAAGGAAGCTCAACAAAAACTACCTTCTTATAATTATCAGATAAAATCTACAGAAGACGTATTAGAATGAGAAAGCTCTATCTGACTGTCATCCCTCACAGTCATCCACCACTTCAGGTTGACTCAAACATAGAGTCTAGCTATTTCATGTTGTTTCTTTTGCCTTTTTACACTATTAGGTTGTAACTTTCGTAATACCTACCAAGTCTGCCTCGGTTGTTGGGTCATTTCCTCCCTTCTTTTTGAACAAAAGGGTTTTGTATACTCAACATGTCCATATCTATGACATGTCATGTCCTCGTATCATAGTCTTATCAGTCTAATTACCGATATAGCAGCTAAGTTAGGAGTTCTTATAGGTGGAAAGTTAGGACTTTTGCCCTCACATAATGACTACTGCCCTGGTGCACTAGGCATTTATTGCACTGGTGGCACAAAAAACTTTGGCTTTTTAGAACAACTAGGCAAATGTCTTTAGAATTGTAGAGACCTTTCCTTCATTCTCAACTTAGTGCCCCTCCTTGGGTACTGCCATTACAGATGTACTATCTGTCTATACTTATGGAAGAGTCTACTTTCTTGCCATATGTCATTCCTTCCCACATTTTCCACTATTCCAACATGACTAGTCATTCAGGAACCTTTTCAAAACCCAAAGTTTCTATATTGAGGACTGGTAACCTCAGTTGTAATGCTAGTATCCAGTCTATTATATGCATCATTGTTGTCCTAACTTGCCTCACAAGAGCATAAAAAGTAGGATTCTCTATCCTAATTAGGTCAAGATGGGAATTCTTAGACACTCATCCTTCTCTTGCCTGATCCCTTGCACCCTCTCCTGGTGCAACAACATTGCTCTCAGCAATGTGTTCCTCATGTCCCCCAGTCATTTATAAACTTTACCCTTTCTTCTGCATAAGCGGAAGTCACTATAGGGTATACTGGAGGACACTAACACAGACTCAACACCTTAGTCCTATGTCTCTGTAGACTCAGTAAACCTTAAGCTCTGATACCAAGCTTGTAAAAATAGTCGCCAAAATGACAAACAAATTGTTACTAATTAAGTGGAATAAACATAAACAACAGATTAACAAAAATCACTAAAAAATTAAAACCATTTTTTTGCAAAGAGATCCATTTCTAGGAAAACTCTTTAAGGAATAACCAAAACATGATATTCACATTGATCATATATTGTACATACATTGTACCATTTCTTCTCGAGGACAACATATAACGGTTGCTTTCTCAAAACATAAACTTAAAGCAACATCAAACCTCGAGGCATACAAGCCAAAATCTCAGATTGTTCATAAAACCATCACATACTAAATACAAGTACCTGAGAGTACAGAGAAGACACATAGGACTTCTATCTACAAGACACGACAGACAATACACTCAACATGAGTTGTCACTGTTGTCCCTGTTGTTGTTGTTCTTTCTTTGCAGTATGGTCTCAATCCCCCTCATGCACGTCCACCTAAAAAAATGTGGATCCCATGGGGTGAGACAATTATCCCATAGAGAGATACAACTCTCTGCCAAAAATGGTATTATCACAGTTAAATAGTATTAAACTATTATTATAATTATGTTACTAAGTTTCCATTTCTTAATTTATTTGAACATTATCATTTCTTACATGACACTTTTATAAACATCTTGTTGCCTCTCACTAGGAAACAACCATTCTCATGGCTCACAAGGCCCATTAAACATCTTGTCACCTCTTACTAGGCAACAACTAACAACATGGCTCACAAGGCCCATTAAACATCTTGTGACCTATCACTAGGCAACAACTATTAGGGTTAGGGTTTTCCTTTATAGACGAATAGGGTTTTAAGTTCATGTTATCAATCCAAACCCTAATTCATTGCTCTACACATCTAGGACCATACATTAATATCATAAGTATTCAATCATACTTATTTATTATCATCATTTATCATTAAATGATTATAAACACAAAGTATGAGTTTCTCTCTTATCCTTACTAGGATACTGATTACTTCATACTTAATTAAGTTGGCTCAACCTTTCCTACAAGGTACATTAGCCTACTTAATCAATATTCATTAAACTCCATACCTCTTAATGTATGACTTGATATAATACACTTCATGTGTTACTTCATCAAGTACATTGCATCTAAGGTGCTTTCCTTCATATGGGTTTTGAGGTGCTTCCACCATATCGGGTATGAGGTTTGTGCTTGCTACCCATATCACCTTAGAGGTGTATGTGTGCTTACCATATCAAGTTTGAGGTGTATGTATGCTTACCATCTCGGGTTTGAGGTGTATGTGTGCTTCCATATCACTTTTGAGGTGTGTGTGTGCTTCACACCATATCAGGAAAAGAGGTGTGTGTGTGCTTCACACCATATCGGGAAAAGAGGTGTGTGTGTGCTTCACACCATATCGGGAAAAGAGGTTTATGCTTGATCCAAATCACTTTTGAGGTGTATGTGTGCTTCACACCGTATCGTGCAGAGAGGTGTGTGCTTATCCCTATATCATTTTTGAGGTGTTTGCTTGACCTCATATCATGTAAGAGGTGTATACTACACCACCATATCGTGCAAGAAAGTATAAAATCATACCCATATCTTTTTAGTGAAGTAGGTGCATCACCATATCGGGTTAGAGGTGCCTACTTGTGTGCTTGAACCCGATATCACTTTATAAGGTGATACCATCTTCTTCAAGCTCTAGACCTTTGTTATAACTATTATAGTTCATGGAAATAGGTCTAAGAAACTACTAGAACTCATAATGTCACCAACTATTTCAGAAAATTTCGGAATTAAAAGTAGTTCATTAAGTATAGCAATTTAGGTGATGAATAATAACATGGTTGAGTTCAAGTTATATAACCCGCCTTAAGAACAACTTCAAAGCTCCAAGCTCCAAAGCTCCACACTCCTAAGGTTGAAGATGACTTATAAAAAGTCCAAGGCTCGTTCACAACTCCTTCATATACAATGAATCACCATGGATAAGCAATTGGTGAAGAAGAAAAGAAAGGAAGATCATAACCCTAAAATCATGCTTCAATCCAAGGTTGAAGATGATCATGACCTCACCTTAGGGTTAAGTATTGAGCTCCTTGTTTCTCCTTATCACCTTTCATGATACCTGACTACTCTTGCAAAATATTCCATCACTTGTGGCCGATATCCCCCTCACTTGTGGCCAAAAACACTCCACTTGGCCGATATCGACTTGCTATGGCCGATATCAACATGTTATGGCCGATATTACTTGCTATGGCAGATATTACTTGCTATGGCCGATACCCAAGGCCTATGCACGATACCGCATCACTCCTGCATGAAAAAAAGGCTCCATTCATGATATCTAAGAGTAGGGAGGTGGTAGGATTCGAAAAAGTTCACTAAAGGGTGAAAGAAGGGGTATATATACTTGTTGTTCATGAAGAAGTGTGAAAATGAGGTGTCATCAATTTGAGCTACTAGGTTCCACATGTACATGCATTGTTTACACATGTACATGCATGCATTAACATTTATCTTGACTTGAAAAACTCTTGAGGATAATCTAGGGACGAATTTTCGTCCATTACTTATCCCTTTGAATAAAAAAAATTAGCAAAATCACCACTTTATTCACAATCTGATACAACTTTTCTAAGGAAGTTGTAAACCGATACACTTCACCTACTTGAGGTTATTTGCATGACATGGGATTTTCCAAGAGTCCAAAAAACTATATGGTACTCCTCCTATGGCTCCTTGGCCAATAGACACTCATATATAAGCTTTTCAACTTGATACAACTCAAGTTAGGGTTTCATATTCAACCCCTTTCTTGTCATTTCATCACTAAGAGTACCATCACTCATAATTGATTCAAACACGGTGTATCCTTCTTTATATCTCCTCTAAATGATACATAGAGGAGGTAGGATCATTCTATTGGTGGTAATTTGCATATCAACCCCACATTTTGGGTAAATTACAATTTGTACCAAAATTGGTGCACGAGGTACTAACATTATTAAAAAATATTCAAATTTGGAATTTAGGCTTTCCACAAGCCACCACTTAGAATCATTCTCTCTCTTATGATTCTAAAACACTTAAGGCATGTTCAACATGTGACAATTTGCAATATAGCCTCTCATCGAGGGTAAATTGCATTTTGGTCCAAAACATGAGAACATTGCTCAAACATTATTCAAACATGACCAAATTTGAAACATAAGTTTGTTACCTGATAGAAAAACACTTTATAGGATTATATTCAAGTTCTAAGAAACTTAATTATCCAAAAAAAAATAGGGTTACCTCATAATCCATGTCAGGGTCATTACAGAGCGATCAATACCTTTCCAACAAAAGATATCTCAATTTTCCATTATCGTTAGTTAATGTACAAATCCCCTTTTCTATATATAACATGTGCTACAAGAACACATGTTACAAGGGTAATTATTATTCCATGATCATTACCATTGGGTAAATTACAAAACAATCCAATATATATAATCCAATTTTACCAAAATTTGAGGTTATAACATTCACCCCTCCTTAAACGGAATTTCGTCCTCAAAATTCAGGCCTACTAAGCCTAGGTGAATGATACTCATCTTATTTTAAAACTTAGGGTTAGCACCCTACTTAGATATCTTTAACAACTTTTCCCTGGTATATCATTTTCATATTATTACTAAGATTGGAACCTGAATTGAAATTCAAGTATATCCACATCTCTAGTATACGCATATTATCATCACTTGATGATTTCATCATTACTTGGTGATTTCTCTTTTAACCTAGGTTTCCAACCTATTATTCATTACTTTTAACACAAGGGTGAGGTAACACCTCTAACCCTAGTTCATTTCATTACACATTCGACTTAAGACATTTATTCTCAATTTTAAGCATAACGTGTGTCTACCAAATCTCCCTCCCTCATAATGAAATGAAATAAGCATTTGGCTGCAGCCCAAACACAAAGTTCATTCCATTCTAAGAGCGGAGATGGTACATCGACACATTACCTTTTAATTTCACATATTAAGTTGAATCATACTCTATCTGACTCTAAACTTACTTGTTCTCAATTTTACAACATTCTTATATCCCACGAAGTCAAGTGTCCCTTTTCTTACTCTATAGTTAGGGAACAACTTCTCTCAATTTTTATGAATTCCTTATATTTTTATATTTACATCTCATGTATCATTATGAGCCTTAGCCAAATCCTCAAGGTCTCTAGGGGTATAGGTACTTTTAGAGTTATCTCATCCTTTATGCATCAAGAGAGTGCCTTTCAGATTCATCCATTAGGCTACATGATCCTCATGGAGGTAGCTAATATCCTGAGTCATGTACCTTGGATAAACCTAGTTGTTACCTCCCGACCACATGGTCATGTGCATTCAGGGCATATCAACTCCCAACCCATCGGTTCTATGTACCTATAATACACCCTAATTGACCCTAGGATTACATTAGGTCTCTACCCTCCCTAAGGGTTTCTTTTGAGATGTCACATCTTTTAAGCACATTATTCTCTTATTTAATTCTTTAACCCAGATTGCCTTCATCTCTCTCTTTTGAGTACACATAATGCAGTGTCAGCCCATCATTGGGCTCAGGCCACCTTCCCTCCAGGGCTTGGTGTCATGTCGGTCTTCCCTCCTAGGATTGACCTCTGTGATCTTCCCCTCCAGGGGCTTGATCCTAAACAAATGCATTGTGGACTTAGGCCACCTTCCCTCCTGGGCTTGGTGCCTGCCTGGTCTTCCCTCCTGGGCTTGACCATTTTAGGACCTTCCCTCCTGGGCTTGGTAGTCCACTTAGGCCACCTTACCTCTTGGGCTTGGTGCCTTACTGGTCTTCCCTCCTGGGCTTGACCAGTTGTGTCACTCAGAGTTGGAATCCTAGGGGTTCAAAGAATTTAAGTACTTTCATTTTTTTTATATCTTTAACTCTTCACTCCTCTAGGTGAGGATTAAGGTTATCTCAATTCTTTCATACATTTATTCAATTACCTTTTATGGGAAAGTCCTAGCCTAGGGTGCCTTCTTGGCTCATAGGAGGGGGTTAGGCTCTCTAGCCACAACCTGATCCCAAGATCTAAGGTTTTGCCTTCCTCTTAGGTCATCTTCCCACTCTTGGGTTGACCCACCCTAGGTTGGCACACTAACCCTAAAGGTTTCATAAATATATCTTTGTTTTCATTAAGCATAACCTTTATCATTATAGCATATAAACCCATGTTTGCTCAATCTTTGGAATACCCCCTCATGGTCTATGTCCATTCAATGAACTGGGTCACCTTCCCCTCTAGGGGCTTGGTGCTACCTCAACCTTCCCCTCCAGGGGCTTGGCCATCATCACCAAACTTCTTAAGACAACATAAGGGGTTTGAGCAAGTTATATTCAAACTTTTTTTTCTTATATATAGATATTGGGTTAATATATTTCTTAAGAACTCTTACACAAATTTTATGCTCTCCATGCACAGATGCATGGGAGACTGGGTTACCTACACCTATCTCTTTATCTTTCTTATTCTTGATTACAAGTTTCACATGGATGGTGTCCCATACCACCACATCATGTTCATTATTTAAGATTAAAGTTTTAGGATTATTTTTAGGGACTATACTCCTATCTCACACAGTTTCGCTGTCCCTAAACTCTTCTAGAGTTTTCATACCCTAATCCAAGTCCTTTCTCTATGAAAGGGCTTACCTATACATGTATCTTTCTAATGTCTACCCTCTCTAGAGGGACCTACATAAAAGGTTACATCCTTTTACATTTTACTTCTCTAATTAACAATTTATTTTCAAAGCTTTTAAGCAAGAGATGAGAAGTAGACAAAAATGTGATATGAAGAACCTAATATATACATTAATATTTACTAATTTTTCTATTAAATTTTCTAAGGATGATTTGAAATTATAAACTATTAAGTATTAGTTGATAAATCTATGTTCGGATACCAAATGTAACGACCCGCACTTTTGAGTGTCTAAAATATCTTAAAGTCACAGATCGTCACTCATATACTCTAGGATCAGATTCAAGAAATAATATAAAATAGTAAACAATTTCCATTAATGATCAAATATTTACATGTTTACATAAAAAAACTCCTCTAAGGAGTTACATAACTTTTAAACAGAATTAACTTTTACATTTGTGGTGATAAACCATTAAGACTAAACCTTCATTATTAAACTGTGGTCTCTTCAACATGTTTATCTGTACCCTCATGTCCACGAATCAAGTATATCTGATACCTAAAATACCGACAAACAAATACGTGATCAGTATATTGCTATACTAGTACGTAGGTTCAAATAATAATCACAAGTACAGATATAAGCAAACATCTTTATCTTGCATATAATAACATAAACTTGTTTTCATATTCTAACCCTCATCTGGTCTACTACCTTAGGTGTAATCACTGTCCCTCTGGGGCTCGTGTGCATTACCCTTAAGACCAGTCTAACCCAGGGTTCAAAATGTAGTTATTTACTTTACATGATACTCATAGGAATTTTATAGTTTGCAAGAAGTAAATAAACAACCAAGCAGTTTGTTTGTCATTCAATCTCATCGAGAAACATCGGCAATCTCGGAATTCAATACATGTAATCATAAGTGTAACCACGTATCTTATGCCATCACAGAAACCATGCAGAACATCATATACTTTATGAGTGTATCCAAACATCCAAGCAACCAAGCATATAATCAATAGTTTTTGAAACATGCATACTACATATGTGTCACCATGTATTCATATTCCATTACTCAGATCTAGATGTGCTCCTAAACTAGGGTTTAGGACTATCTCATGTTTGGACTATAAGTTAGGGTTACAAACCCTAATATGAATATATTATTGTTTCTAAGATACCAATTCCATTATGCATATTAGGTGAAACCCTAATCATCATCTTAAACCTATAAGACTACTCATGATACCTAGATCACATTACTAGCATTAAGATTATATCACGATGTCTACATTGGTTTCAAACCCTAAATCAACACATATAAGCTTACCAATGTAGGAACATTGGTTATACATCATTATCAAGGATTTACTCATTATACCTATCTAGATCAAGTATGAACATAACATAACCAATTCTAATCAATTAATCATCAGATTAAGGCAAATCTAGGTTTTCCTTCTCATTAAACGCATTAGGACATGTATAGACTATAATTTTAGAATAGGAAGCATTAGTTGGTTCTGATAGGATTTTATTTGGATTCCTCTCATTTTTCTGAGCAATTTGGTATATAATTTCACTATATTCAGAGTTACCATTAATAAACTACATTAATTGTAAGATAAACATATAAGAACCAATATGATAGTGCCACGTAGGAAACTTTCCTATATTACGTACCTCTGGGGGTCGGGGCAAAGTTATAGCGGAAAGATGGTTATACCCTCATCTTGTGGGCCGTTTCTTCATGCAAGGCAGGGACACTTTGGTCAATTGATCTTAAGCCTTCTCCTACCCTGCGTTGGGCCGCCTCCAACTTTACGCCGTTGGGCGTGAGAAGGCTACGACACCGCTCCCTTGCTCTAGGGCATCAGAGAGCTCTACCATGGCGCAGCTACCACCGTCGGGCCCTTCTAGTCTGTGTGGTGCTCCCTGCATCGCCAGAGTCTCCTGGATTTCTTCCTCCCTTTCGTGTATCCTCCGAACGGTACCCCCTTCTCGCCTTTGCGCTTCCGCTGTGTAAGCTGTTGTCGCTGACCTAGAACCAGCATTGCATATGGCATCTTGGCTAGCCTCTCATCCACTGTAGATCTACCAACACCACCTAGTATCTCTGTGCACTGCCTCCCTCTTCACGAGCTTGTATCCCTTCTTGGAACGCCTACCTTCATCCGACGCCCCACCCTAGGTGGTCAGGTCTGTCGGCGCTCACCTCCTCCTTCGTCGCCATTGTGTAGGCTGCCGTTAGTTGGGCGATCTTTCTCCGGTGTCTCCATCCCCCATGGCCACCGTCCAACACCCCACATCTATAGGACATAGTCTGTTCTCTGTCCTTGCATGCGGCACGGCAGCCAAAGCACCGTCGCTGCCTTGGTATCCCCCTCCACGCCACCTAGTCTCAACCTGCACAATCTTTGGTGTCGCTGCTTCTTAGTATCCAGGGTTCCACCATCGAGGGTTCCTCCTCATAGCCATGTTTCTGGAACAACGGCTATCTTCGATCCCGTAGGCCTTCCATCGTCACCTTCCTTTCTTCCAATTCCCGGCGCCTAGGACTCAGGTGGTCTATGCATCAATGGTTACCGACCATCCTGATCGTCATCGTTCTCCTACCGATAGGTGACTGTCATCACCCTCAAACACAACCCTGCCACCACTGTAACCATGGTAACAATGTGTCCTTACTTCAAGAACAGAAGGAAACTAAAGAAGCAAGGTGCGTCCTCCTAGCAACCCAGATCAAAGGCAAAGCTCCGACAGAGAGGGATTGTCGCTTCCAAGATGGAAGGGAAGCCTGCTGGTGATCTCCTATGTTGGGTTTCGAGATGAAACCCTAGACCTGGGTGGAGATGGACGTCAAAGGATAGAGTCTACCTCTGTATATACATATATGTAGTCCAGTGTTCTCACACCTCTAGGGCTTGTCTCCAGTAAATCCTTTCCCTTCCTACAGAGTCCTATTCACACATGTATGTAGGTTAAATACAGATCGATGGGTCAAGTTCCCAAATGTTTAAGGAAACTATCTTAATATATATTCCTTCCTCTTCTTTATTAATAAAACCCATTGTCATTATCTTATATAGATCCGTCTGGAATCACCACTCTCTTATATCTTGGATTTGGTATAAGGAAAAGAAGCGATCAATACCTTTCCAACAAAAGATATCTCATTTTTCCATTATTGTTAGTTAATGTACAAATCCCCTTTTCTATATATAACCTATACTACAAGCACACAGGTTACAAGGGTAATTATTATTCCACGATCATTACCATTGGGGAAATTACAAAACAATCCAATATATATAATCTAATTTTACCAAAATTTGATGTTATAACAATAGTGGATATGACATGATGGAAAACTAGAGTTTTGACCGACCAAAAAAAGACATGATGGAAAACTTAAAGATGGTTTAATAGATATTAATGCACAAATGGTTAATCATATACATGAATCACGATGATAATGTGATATTGTTGGTTAATCTTGTGATGAAATCACTAGTAACTATTGCAATTTATGATGAGAAATGGAATGCCATCATATGAATGAAACATGTTACATGATGTGTTAATCTTAGTGCTTAATAAAGATGAAAATTATAGTTTGACAGTTAGTACAACATAACGATTATGACACCTTGATATGATATATATGGATAAAGTGGGTTAACTTTAGTTAACTCCCTCCTAAAGGGCATATGTTAATGTTGAACATGTTCTAATAATTAGCTCAATAAAATGTTGATGACACCTTTATATAATGGGCTAACTTTAGTTAACTCCTTTGGAACATGATAGTAAGATGTTGAATAATAATGCATGGGTTAAGATAAGGAAGCTACCATAATATATGAGATGTGTAATGACACAACCTAAGCTTCTAAACCCTTGTTTCAATTGTTATGAAGGGTTAGTTGATCCTAGATTCTTTTAAAATGCCCTAGAAAGACATGGATATAGTTATGAATCCGTTGTTTGTTGATATGCTACACCTAAAGTGTTGTCCTACATATGGATGAAGACTTGTTGGCTGTTCCTTGGAGTACGAGGATGTCATAATTTTGAGGATTAAATTTCTTTTAAGATGTATATGTTGTGATGGACTGGGTTTTTGGCTTAATTCCGAGGACATAATTTCTTTTAAGGTGTGTAGGATGTGATGAAGTGGACTTTTGGAATCCTTGGATGTTCAATGATATAAGTGAGTGCAAGCATCTTATATATATTGAGAGTTCCAAATACTTTGACAAAGTTGGATGTTGTTGATATTGATATCCAATTTATAATCTATAAATGTATGGCTTTGTGGAGTATTTGGTTGATAGGCCAAATGGTTGAATACTGACATCAAATCTTATTAGATGGTAGAGGAAGCGACAAGGAATCCATGGCTAACTATTGAGGATGTTTTGATATCCTACAAGGAGTTATGAGTTTTTGAATATCATCATATAATGTTCATTTTGAGGTATGTTAGATCAAGTTTTGATATCTTTACCCTAAGTTGTGGGTATACATCTTGTCACACCTTGGTTAAGCCAGTGGGTGACATACCTGTTTTCCTCAATTGGTAGTGCAACCCATTCACAACCCTCATGTTGTGGACTGGTGACGTGGGGATCAATCCACCATGATCAACGTTCGTGGGTCGAGAGTGGTTTTGACCAACATCCATCTTCGGATCAACAAAGGAGTGAGGGACCCCTTTTTGTTGTATACAAAATAGAGATGAGGTAGGGAGTTTCACTTCTCCGTCTGTGCTACCTCTCCACCGGCATGTATAGATCACTGGGAGGAGTTATACAACGAGATAGGAAGTAGGATAGAGGAAGATCTGGAGCAATATGTGAGGAGTCGAGTCTCCGTGAGTGCTTGCCGGAGATCCAACCACCAGCGGCATAGGGATCAAACCCAAGCTATCAACGACGACGACCAGAGGTATAGCTCGCGCTGGATTGGACGGGGGCGCCAGTCAGGCGTTGAGATGTGAACATGGAACCCAAGGAAGGAGGGAGAAGTGACTGACTCCTCGTCAGAGCAGACCCAGCCTTGCCGCGACGCTGTGTTGCATGATCTCTTGCATGCGATGGAGCTAGCTTGACCTGGAGAGCCTCCTCGGTGAGGCGACCGTTTCCAATAGAACAGCTTCAAGCGTCGCCGAGGGCATAAGTGGATGATCACATGGCAGAGATGCTTCTACCTTGCCAGAGCAGAACTGATAGCGGTGGCTCTACTATGACCCATGCAAGCATATGGGTGCCCTGTTCCATGGCGGTGCCCTGGCAGGAATATGGGGAAGAAGAGAGGAGGATCACCAGGAGGCGGTGGTCTCGTGCGTTGAGAATCAACGGAGCAGGTGTCAGGCGCAACAATCTCGCGAAGGAGAAAGAGGAGACCCAGACCGGCCGACCCAGTTTGAGTGGACCAAGCGTGCCTTGAACCGCTGGTCTCACCAGCAAGTAAGGAGCCATGTCCCCCACATGGACACGTGGTCGACTCTGATTGGCCCGAGCAGGTAATTATCTCAGAAATGCCCAAATCTTATATAATTCACAGTAAATAGTACAACTATCAGAAAAATACAAGGTATCGATATTCTCAGAAAAATGAGTAGAACACATTAGAATGATAATATTAGGCTTTTGATGCACTAATAATAGTGATATCATGTAAGATGTATTATGCTTATATAATGTGTTATAAATAACAAATGATGGCCTTAAATTATGAGAATATGTCAGTAAATCAATATTCATGCTTATAATCTAGTAGATGTCAGTAATTATGATGTTGATATGCGAAATCATGTAATTTGCTCTATAAGGCTAATTAGGGCTAATATCCCTAATAAAATGCAATAAATACATACATGCTCAATAAATCATGGAAGCTACAGAATACCCTCATATAAGTGATTATAAGATTATATGTAACTTTGAGATCAGTTTTATATATGGAATTAATGGTAACATGATAATGACTCTTCATGTGATATAAAACCCTAATATGATAGATGAATATGATCTAGGGTTAATATGTACACATAATCATATGTAATCAAATAATCAGATTATTGATCATAATCTGGAATACAACATCAGTAACGCCAATCCTAGATAACAAGAAGAGATAGATAAGAAATAATAATGAGAATATCCTAATGAGTAAGCAAACCCTAAAATGGATATCGACTAGGGTTAAGATGATGAGAATATGATGATAGTATGTGGTCTTGTCTTAATCAGGGTTGACCAAGGATATAGATGACATGAGGTATATGTGATTTAGAATATCTCTTTAGAAGGTACGTCATTACCTCTTACTTGGTTTATTATACAATATGCTTGTGTTATGTAGTAGTAAATACTTGGCATATGATATTGGTTGAAATGATTGTTCTTGTATGATATATTGGTTGATTTTCTATACTTACTGCTATGAACACATTAAACATAATATATATGTTCTATTATATGAAAGCACCAACTCTTTGGCAGTGTGCTTGGAAGTGACCAAACTCTTTGATAGTGGTCACATTGTACATATGGAAGCACCAACTCTTTGGTAGTGTGCTTGGATCCAACTCTTGGTAGTGGTCACATTGTACATATGATCCAACTCTTTGGTAGTGATCATAAAGGCCTTAATGCATTCAACTCCTTGGTAGTAATGCATGGATGATATAATGGAAAATATGCCTAAAAGTTATGTGTCCTCTTTTGTTGATAAACATTCTTGTTTAAGCATATGCTTTTATTATATTCTTCTATTACTGCAAAGTATTAGTTTTATCTTATTGCCAAGATATGATGAGAGGTATATAAAAGACACGTGGGCGTACTCAGTACAATATTCTTGAATATTGTACTGACGTGTACCACATTTAATCTTTTATTTAGGTTGTGGACATGTGTTCTTGAAGATCCAGTATAGTTGAGAGTTGTGTGGCGAGCTTATGTACATGTGGACCTGTTGTCTTAAGATCCTGTAGTTTAGTAGTAGTACATGTATATGTAGAAGTTTGCTGTTCAATATGTAATATCCAATGTTGTAACAATTCATGTTGTAATTATATGTTGAATGGTGAACATGTGTGTATGGTTTTATTATTGTTCATGTGCATGTGCTACTGATTGTTTTCTTCTGACTCCCTTGAATTTCTCTTTCTTAGCCTAATATGTGATGTTTAAATTAGGATTCTCGCTGAGGTGAGGGTTTCAATTTGGACGTCACACGTTAGATTAAGTTTTAGAAAATCCGGAGATATCACAACAATGGCCTGAAAGGATCTTACATGTTGCTCCAAAGACCCCATCACATGTGTTCACAAGTACCCTCTCTGGCATTACAACTGTGATGAGAAATATAAGAAATAGAGAGACTAGAGTCCAAAAGACGAGAGAGGGGCAATCCGAGAGGAGTGAGAATGTTTATTCATTTTTAACCAATAATATTTAAGTTATGATTCTAGTTTCTCAGTAAAAGTGACCTCAACCCAAAAGTGCATTTAAACTCCTCGCATATGATCCACTAAAGATGACCAAATAAACATCATAAAAACGATGCTATCATCACAAGTTAGTTCAAAATTTTGTAAGTAATATTTTCAAAACTTGGGGTGTAAGCTGAAATTGACCGAAGTATTAAGGGGTCAAATTAATTGTAAGTCTATAATATAAATTGTATGCATACAAGACATGTGAGATTTTTTTTGATAAATGTGGGATTTTGGATTATTTGTACATGTGAACACGCATTAATACAAGTGTATATTAAATTGATATATTGTCATTTAATAAGCACCAGCTACCAACGGGACCTCCGGCTTCAGTGTCGCCATCGTCTCTTTTCCGTATGCATCTTTGTCTTTCAAAACTGAAACGAATCTTCGAAATTTTCCCACGGGTTACGTGTGTCCACCTAGGAGTTTGTCGTCCGATCCAGTCCAAGTCCACCCATCGCCGCCAGCATGCTTCCCCTGTGGCGTGATGTCCTGTATTGGACCACTTCTATCCCCCACCCCCGGCTGTGGCCCGTTAGGTTCCCACCTGTCATACATACCTTCTCCGCAAACCCACCTCCAACCAGACACGACACGCCAGTGCTGGCGGGAGAGGAAGCGGCGCCTAGATGTCGGGGCGTCTCGGTGCATTCCGCCGGAGCAAGTGGGCTTCGACGGCGGCCAGCGTGTGGATCCAGTGCACCAGCGGATCCTCCTACTGCTTTGGAATCTACTCCCCTGCGCTCAAGGCCTCGCAGGGCTACACGCAGTCGACGCTCGATTCCGTCGCCTTCTTCAAGGACGTCGGAGCCAACGTCGGCGTCTTGTCCGGTCTTCTCTACTCATCTAGCTCCATCCCCTCAACTCCTTCCTCTAGACTCCGCAGTGGATGGAGAGGACCCTGGGTCGTCATCGCGGCTGGAGCTGCCCAGTGTCTTGTGGGTTATCTCTTTATGTGGCTCTCAGTTACCGGAGCTCTTCCCAGGCCGCCTGTCGGGGTTATGTGCCTCTACATGTTCCTCGCTGCGCATGCGCAGACTTTTTTCAATACTGCCAACGTCGTTACGGCTGTGAGGAATTTTCCTGGGAACAGGGGAACTGGAGTTGGCATCATGAAGGTACGTGAGAGTATGTTGCTTTTATTTCTTCAAGCTTCTACAGTTAAAAATTATTTTTTTCTGATTTAGGGCCGCGATCCCTTGCATTTTTCTCTGCTCGAGATTTCCTGTCTCCATGTTTTTATCACTTGCTTCTTAATCATCACATGGATACATTAAATGATGCAATTCTGTCTCGAGTCTATGTCTCATGGTTAGATGACTACATCATACGAGTATAGGAGATTTACTGCTTCAGTGGTGATTCTGTTGCCCAGGCCATCATCTATCTAGACTTCATCCCACCAATTTTGATGACTTATTAACCATGAATTGACTGGTTTGTTTTGGTGTGTACTGAATTGCGAAATGAACCTATAACTGCCACCACCAAATTCCTTTTACTGCCTTGACCCAATTGCTGCATTTCTGACGGTCTATCTGGAATTTCTTCGGCATTGATGCTAAACTATGATTTCTAGAATATAATTCTTTCAGGATCTGGAATTTGCAAATACATATGAAGAATCATGGTCATGGGTTGTCACTTGTCCGTATGTCCATAGATCCCAGTGCAATCTCATATTGGTGTATGACTCTTTATGATTGTCTGCATTCAGGCAGCTCGTCTCTGTGTGATAGCCTTTTTCATCTGAGAAGCTTCACCTGTAATCGTGGATACTATATAGTACAGACTACAGACATTTTATTGATAGGCTTGACATGCAGTGTAAATGTTGGGCCTGTCAGGATCATAGATTAATATAGATGTTAACTTGACCAGACTATGTTGCTTTTATTTCTTCAAGCTTCTACAGTTAAAAATTATTAGTTCTCTGTGTGATAGCCTTTTCCATCATGAAGGTACGTGACCAGAGTATGTTGCTTTTATTTCTTCAAGCTTCTACAGTTAAAAATTATTTTTTTTCTGATTTAGGGCTGCAATCCCTTGCATTTTTCTCTGCTCAAGATTTCCTGTCTCCATGTTTTTATCACTTGCTTCTTAATGATCACATGGATACATTAAATGATGAAATTCTGTCTCGAGTCTATGTCTCATGGTTAGATGACTACATCATACGAGTATAGGAGATTTACTGCTTCAGTGGTGATTCTGTTGCCCAGGCCATCATCTATCTAGACTTCATCCCACCAATTTTGATGACTTATTAACCGTGAATTGACTGGTTTGTTTTGGTGTGTACTGAATTGCGAAATGAACCTATAACCGCTACCACCAAATTCCTTTTACTGCCTTGACCCAATTGCTGCATTTCTTACGGTCTATCTGGAATTTCTTCGGCATTGATGCTAAACTATGATTTCTAGTATATAATTCTTTCAGGATCTGGAATTTGCAAATACATACGAAGAATCATGGTCATGGGTTGTCACTTGTCCGTATGTCCATAGATCCCTGTGCAATCTCATATTGGTGTATGACTCTTTATGATTGTCTTCATTCGGGCAGCTCGTCTCTGTGTGATAGCCTTTTCCATCTGAGAAGCTTCACCTGTAATCGTGGATACTATATAGTACAGACTACAGACATTTTATTGATAGGCTTGACATGCAGTGTAAATGTTGGGCCTGTCAGGATCATAGATTAATATAGATGTTAACTTGACCTATCTCTTTCCTCACTTGTTCGATGGTACGTGTTCATCTTGATTAGACCTGGCCTCATCTAACCTGGTAGAAACTCAAAATGGGTCTGGACAAGGCAGGGCATATTGCCGAGCTTAAACAAAGCTTCTTATAAACTGTTTCAAACGACCCCTTGGTCTCTAAACTATAGAATTGTAGCAGTTAGAAAATTGCTTGTTTTGCTAGGTGCAGGACACAAGCATGCCATTAATATAGTAATGATATCTCATGTTGATATAGGGGCATACTTAAGAACATCAAGCAACAAGAATTTTCTATGTTTAAGTTCAGTTAAATCAATTTCTCTAATCCTATTGCTCTAAGAAGGCTCTTTTGATTACTGTTAATTCAAAGCCCATAGAAGTTTTGGCATACCGCATAATAGTAATCCTAGATCAGGCTTCAAATAAGCCTAATGAGTACTTATATCAGAGGATTTTTCTCCCTGATGTTGTTCTCAATGTATATAAAACTATATATTTAAATTCATGCAACCCATACGTAAGGGGTGACATCTAAGACAAGAAAAGCGTAATTGTTGCCAAACAAAATTCATTTGACCTCAAAGGTTTTAACGTTTATAAAACAGCTGCAAGAAATTTGTTATACAAAATTAGTAATTCATGAAAACGATGATTATATGAAATGCAACCAGCCACATCAGAGACAGTGAGAGTAGTAACTACTGCATTAACATTAGAAGCAGATAAGGCAACAAAAACTGTAGCCGCTAATCTGGCTCGGACCTCTCCTGTATCTATCCTGGCTGTGTTCTAGTTTTCTAGATTTGTCCTGGTTGTGTTACATCCATGCCCAATGTATTTTCAGGTTAAAAAGACATGGACAAATCGCAGTTGCATCAGCCATGTGTGTATCCACCCATACAGGACACTTGTTTAGTATGGCCATGCCGTCACGACTATTCCCTAGAATTTTAGCTACGAAAGTATGAGATATAGTAACTATCATTTACTTTTTCTCCCAAGTTCCCATAATTTTGGAATTTTAACTTTGCCCAATCGACTTTAGTATGACTAAGAACTGGCTGCTAAGACCCAAATACCCTTGGCTCCTTCATACACCTGTCAATTTATATTTTTAGTTGCACAGAAGAATTTAGTTTGGTCAAATTTATTTAAAAAAAGTCATATTTGTTAAGGCCCTAGTATCAAAAATCTCCAGTGTGGAGACACACATGGGTTACATACGTGGAAAAACCTGAACTGAAGGAGGGTAAAGTAATACCCACTGAATTGTTAGACCTCAAAGTGGATGCCATGGTCAACTTTGAAGGAGAGTGGGATGCTGATTTCATCAGGGACTGGTTTACTGTCAATTCCAGTTCCAAGATTCTGAATATGCTGCCTCCTTCCCCTCAGGAAGGAGAGGATCAATGGCAATACATGGGCGACTTCTGCGGATGCTTCAACACGAGGACTATCTATAAAAAGCTGATACAAGATTATAGGGTAAAGACTCCGGGATGTTGGGAACGCCTGTGGAAGATCCCACTGGCACGGAGAGTTAAATGCACATTATGGCGTGCAAGCCATGAGGGGTTGATGACAATAAAGAACAGGAGGATAAGGGGGTTGACTGAAGATGATCGCTGTCCAAGATGCAGTGAGAGGTGTGAATCAACCTTACACGTGCTAAGAGATTGCAGGCTAGTTAGAGATGTCTGGAGAAGTCTTAAAAATGAACATGGAGTCGGGACCATGGAAGGTGGCACCCTGATGGAATGGTTTTCAAGAAATTTGAAATGGAAGAAGGGTATCCCCAACCATCAGAAATGGTTTTCTGTTGCAGTGGATCAAACATGGAAGTCCAGATTTGATTTAATATTTGAAAACAAGCGACTGTCTGCAGGAAACATAACCCTTTTGATAGAAGGTGCGGTCCGCATTACTATGCACTCGTTTGAAACCAACTCTCATACTAAGCCTCAGTCACCACAGATTACATGGTCCCTTCTACTACAGGGGATATCAAGCTCAGTTTTGATGGTGCTTACCTTAAGAGGACAGGAAAAGCAGCTATTAGCTATGTGATCCGAAATCATTTGGGTCGGTGGATAGGAGGTGGTACCAAAGTTTGTGGAAGTGGAGATGTTCTGGAAATTGAGATGCTCGGCATCCTGTAGAGGATCCAGGAGGTAATGCGGGACCACAGATGAACTGTGATTGAGACAGACAACAAGGTGGCATGCTTGATGTGTAGGGAAATATGGCGATGGATAAGGCATCGAAAGCAAAAAAATTTACTGTCATATTCCCCTTATACAGTAGATCGTGTCAACAATTATGAATTGGAAAAGAAGGCTGCAAAGCATATACCTGGTCCTGGAGCAAGTCCAACGACTATCTTACGACAACATTGATAACACCAGTTTTTGTAATGTTTTAGACTGTTTTTCTGTTATCAAAACTGCCCTTTTCTGACATCTTCCTCTCTTTTATATGCATTTTTGCAATAATTAGCCAAGCAATGCTCTCAGTCCAAGATTTCTATCCTTTGCAGAGTTTCCTCCCATTTTGGCCCATTTAGCACCAATAAGGCCGTTCCGGCCCACAAATAAGTCCAAGTCTATTTCGCCCCCCCCCTGACGCCCGATACGCACGCTGCCCGACAGGGCTGCGCGATACGACGAAGCGCGACGCAAGGATGCCGTGCGAGAAGGTACTGATGGACGACACGCCTCTTTACCCGACAGGGACCCGAGCACGCCGCAACTACTCCATGTGCCGCGCGATATCTGCCACCCACCGGCAGGCGCCTCTCGCCACGACGCCCGACAGCCGACCTCCTTGTACCGGGCGATACCCTCGTCAGCCGACCGCCAACTGAACGGCGGAAAGGAGGACGCGTGGTGCTTCGAGCACCATATCTTCTCACGACCAGCTGCCTATAAATAGCAGCTACAGGGAGCCGAAAAGACAGTTTAGACAGTTCGGACAAGCTTGGTCACTTCAGGTTTCGGATAGTCGAGTGATCTTCGGAGGAGACTGCGAGAGCAGGCGTATCGTGCTCCAGTGTTCGTACCGGGCGACACTAGGTGAGCCCTTCCTCATCTCGAGAGGGAGGGGACTGGTTCACCTAGGACTGTACCGGGCGACACTGGGAGCCGATATCGGCCGATGTAGATACGCGACACGAGTGCCCGACACCAGTGCCCGGCAATAGGATACGCAGCTCCATGCCCGACACGATAACGAACCCGATACGCTCCGCCCGTCAGGCGTGTCGCCCGAGAGGGTGTACCGCCCGACTTGAGCGTATCGGCCAGGTCTTTGAGCGATGCAGTCGCCCGTCGCGGTGTGCCGTTTGAGAGAGCGTGCCGCCCAACACGGCTGTATCGGGCTAGGCCCCTGTCCGATATCGGGCGGGATGGTTACTGTAGCCTGTCGTCCTTCTACATCAAGAAGGCACACATACCTTTAATTCTGTCATTTAATTGTAATTAAGACCTTTAGTGTTTATAGAAATGGAAATGCTTAATTACTTGCTGCTCTATGCTTGGTGCAATATGTTGGATGACTGCTATGTTTGATATCCGAACTCTAGCTTGCATGTTTTGGATCGCGTTTCGCTTAGCTACCGAATCGTGTTTTCCCATCGCAACAACTTCGAGAGTTGTGTTGTGGCTCTAGTGTTTGGTCCGATTCTGGAGTACGAGAGTGCCTGGAACGGAGTTGTTTCAGTAACATTCCATTCTAACTTTGAGCCCAGCAACCTCGAGAGGGATGCCGAGGCTTGGTTAGTGGTGCCCGCTCTGAGAGGAGGGGTGCAGGGTGTTACTGGTGCTGCTTGTTTTGCAGTAGTTTTATCCTTCGTACCTTGCTCTAGCTCTAGTGTTATCTTTCGGTTTTTGTTGCATGAAAACCCCTAAAAACTGCTAAATGCTTAAAACCTTAAATCTTTCTAGTAACTCCACTTGGAGATAGTTTTCTTGTTTTGTTTGTGACATCTTTACGCTTCCCTTCTGGGGAATTTATAATCTCTTTTTACCTACCGGAGTGTAGCGTGTCGATTCTGGGTTCTCAACACTACCCCCTTGTCCCTGTGTTCGACCCCGTATATCTACTTCGACCCCGTAAACAAAGTTGCGGGGGCCTAGAAGGATTCGGGTTTATAAATGTAAAAGCTCGACTACCTCAAATCCGCCTCCAAATTTAGGACGTGCGATTTAGGCCGGTCAACTTTTTGCCTTGTCCCCGGCAACGGCGCCAAAAATTTGACCAGCCTAAATCGCGCGTCCTAAATTTGGAGGCTGATTTGAGGTAGTCGAGCTTTTACATTTATAAACCCGAATCCTTCTAGGCCCCCGCAACTTTGTTTATGGGGTCGAAGTAGATATACGGGGTCGAACACAGGGACAAGGGGGTAGTGTTGAGAACCCAGAATCGACACGCTACACTCCGGCAGGTAAAAAGAGATTATAAATTCCCCAGAAGGGAAGCGTAAAGATGTCACAAACAAAACAAGAAAACTATCTCCAAGTGGAGTTACTAGAAAGATTTAAGGTTTTAAGCATTTAGCAGTTTTTAGGGGTTTTCATGCAACAGAAACCGAAAGATAACACTAGAGCTAGAGCAAGGTACGAAGGATAAAACTACTGCAAAACAAGCGGCACCAGTAACACCCTGCACCCCTCCTCTCAGAGCGGGCACCACTAACCAAGCCTCGACACCCCTCTCAAGGTTGCTGGGCTCAAAGTTAGAATGGAATGTTACTGAAACAACTCCGTTCCAGGCACTCTCGTACTCCAGAATTGGACCAAACACTAGATCCACAACACAACTCTCGAAGTTGTTGCGACGGGAAAACACGATTCGGTAGCTAAGCGAAACGCGATCCAAAACATGCAAGCTAGAGTTCGGATATCAAACATAGCAGTCATCCAACATATTGCACCAAACATAGAGCAGCAAGTAATTAAGCATTTCCATTTCTATAAACACTAAAGGTCTTAATTACAATTAAATGACATAATTAAAGGTATGTGTCGCCTTCTTGATGTAGAAGGATGACAGGCTACAGTAACCTTCCCGCCCGATATCAGACAGGGGCCTAGCCCGATACAGCCGTGTCGGGCGGCACGCTCTCTCAAACGGCACACCGCGACGGGCAACTGCATCGCTCAAAGACCTGGCCGATACGCTCAAGTCGGGCGGTACACCCTCTCGGGCGACACGCCTGACAGGCGGAGCGTATCGGGTTCGTTATCGTGTCGGGCATGGAGCTGCGTATCCTATTGCCGGGCACTGGTGTCGGGCACTCGTGTCGCGTATCTACATCGGCCGATATCGGCTCCCAGTGTCGTCCGGTACAGTCCTAGGTGAACCAGTCCCCTCCCTCTCGGGATGAGGAAGGGCTCACCTAGTGTCGCTCGGTACGAACACTGGAGCACGATACGCCTGCTCTCGCAGTCTCCTCCGAAGATCACTCGACTATCCGAAACCTGAAGTGACCAAGCTTGTCCGAACTGTCTAAACTGTCTTTTCGGCTCCCTGTAGCTGCTATTTATAGGCAGCTGGTCGTGAGAAGATATGGTGCTCGAAGCACCACGCGTTCTCCTTTCCGCCGTTCAGTTGGCGGTCGGCTGACGAGGGTATCGCCCGGTACAAGGAGGTCGGCTGTCGGGCGTCGTGGCGAGAGGCGCCTGCCGGTGGGTGGCCGATATCGCGCGGCACATGCAGTAGTTGCGGCGTGCTCGGGTCCCTGTCGGGTAAAGAGGCGTGTCGTCCATCGGTACCTTCTCGCGCGGCATCCTTGCGTCGCGCTTCGTCGTATCGCGCAGCCCTGCCGGGCAGCGTGCGTATCGGGCGTCAGGGGGGGTGGGCCGAAACAGACTTGGACTTATTTGCGGGCCGGAACGGCCTTATTGGTGCTAAATGGGCCAAAATGGGAGGAAACTCTGCAAAGGATAGAAATCTTGGACTGAGAGCATTGCTTGGCTAATTATTGCAAAAATGCATATAAAAGAGAGGAAGATGTCAGAAAAGGGCAGTTTTGATAACAGAAAAACAGTCTAAAACATCACAAAAACTGGTGTTATCAATGTTGTCGTAAGATAGTCGTTGGACAGGGGCCTAGCCCGATACAGCCGTGTCGGGCGGCACGCTCTCTCAAACGGCACACCGCGACGGGCGACTGCATCGCTCAAAGACCTGGCCGATACGCTCAAGTCGGGCGGTACACCCTTTCGGGCGACACGCCTGACGGGCGGAGCGTATCGGGTTCGTTATCGTGTCGGGCATGGAGTTGCGTATCCTATTGCCGGGCACTGGTGTCGGACACTCGTGTCGCGTATCTACATCGGCCGATATCGGCTCCCAGTGTCGTCCGGTACAGTCCTAGGTGAACCAGTCCCCTCCCTCTCGGGATGAGGAAGGGCTCACCTAGTGTCGCCCGGTACGAACACTGGAGCACGATACGCCTGCTCTCGCAGTCTCCTCCGAAGATCACTCGACTATCCGAAACCTGAAGTGACCAAGCTTGTCCGAACTGTCTAAACTGTCTTTTCGGCTCCCTGTAGCTGCTATTTATAGGCAGCTGGTCGTGAGAAGATATGGTGCTCGAAGCGCCACGCGTCCTCCTTTCCGCCGTTCAGTTGGCGGTCGACTGACGAGGGTATCGCCCGGTACAAGGAGGTCGGCTGTCGGGCGTCGTGGCGAGAGGTGCCTGCCGGTAGGTGGCCGATATCGCGCGGCACATGGAGTAGTTGCGGCGTGCTCGGCTCCCTGTCGGGTAAAGAGGCGTGTCATCCATCGGTACCTTCTCGCGCGACATCCTTGCGTCGCATTCGTCGTATCGCGCAGCCCTGCCGGGCAGCGTGCGTATCGGGCGTCAGGGGGGGCCGAAACAGACTTGGACTTATTTGCGGGCCGGAACGGCCTTATTGGTGCTAAATGGGCCAAAATGGGAGGAAACTCTGCAAATGATAGAAATATTGGACTGAGAGCATTGCTTGGCTAATTATTGCAAAACTGCATATAAAAGAGAGGAAGATGTCAGAAAAGGACAGTTTTGATAACAAAAAAACAGTCTAAAACATCACAAAAACTGGTGTTATCAAACATGCTTCTTTCTCATGTTACACCTGGACAGCTGTTGGCGACGGCCTCCTGGTCTGGCACCACAGAAGGAAGTTGACGACGTCCTCCTAACGGGTGGCAAAGGCCTCCTTGCCTCTATGTAGTTCACGTAGACCACCAAGAACTTCTGTCGTTCTTTTAGAACAGACAAGGAGTTGTCCCTTCTAGTCAATGTGTTGGCGTCGACTTGTTCTCCCTTGATGTCTCTTCCTTTTACGGGTAAGACTTGTTTGAATTTTCACGTTACCACAACTGTAAGAAGACAACAATTATCAGAGCTTATTGTTGTGTCTTCTGAAAACTTTGACTATCCCTCTTTTTATAGGAGGGTTAGGGTCAGGATTTCTAGATCAACTGGGAGTCAAAGAGATGGAATTTCATAAATTTTCTGGAACCTACAAACCATGAACCGATTGGTTCACCATTGAATTCGATCGGTTCACACGTGAGTTTCAACCCTTGAATCGACCAGCTCACTATTTTTCCTATTCGCAACTGTATTGACTTTTAATATTTAATTATTGCACAACATGACATCAACATCAATCCTTGATCCAATTTCATTGATCAACCAAACGGGCGGTTCTTAGTCTGAACCGACCGTTTCGGATTTCTGACAGACAATCTTATTTCAATTGAATACCTAACACTTTAGTAGTTAAGTTTAAACCATATTCATGAGTAAACTCCTATTCCAGGTAAATCCTATACGTGTGACCATATAGGTCCCAAGTTGCATTGTCAGTGAATGTCCATAACCGATTCATGACATCACAAGCAATGAGCGGTATCTACCAACACATCATTGCTACCCAAGTAATTTGAAAGTTGGAGAACAACTTTAACCTACAATCTCTTATTTGTTACAATGATCGTATAGTTCCTTTGTCTCAGATATCCAGATTGAACTCGAGGTATGGAATCGTCATCCCCTTCAACGTTCAATCTATGTTCCTTGAACTAGAGCAGATTGTCTGAGATACATGTGAGCTCAATATCGCATAATGACTCACATGAGCATGGTCATGCATTTCTCAGTCTCGCTTATCAAGTGATCGGGATATCAAACTCATGTAGGAGGGACAAATCCCATCTACATCATTCACTATCACTCCCCATGTGTCACAATGTATCCGAGCATCACCTTTATTGTAACCCTTATTCAAGATCACGTTGGATGATGTCAAAGTACATCGAACGACATGTGATGAGTATAGTGATTTCAGGTCTAAGAACCACAATCACCACCTATCATTATGATAGCTGATTCTGATTACCATTCAATGGTTTCCATGCATCACTCAAAAGACAGGTTGGTCTGATACAATGTTCTCTAACAAGTATCTATGTGTTTGGTTTGATATCACATATTATGACTAATGAGATTCTGTCATCAGCCAACACACACTCTAGTCTTATGTGTTATTGTTGTCTATCAGCTTCCACAATAACAACCGACTAGGGACATAACAAGAATATATATACTCTTAACATCTGTATGTTCTCATTATTCATGTCCTCAACCTGAAGACTTACGTCATCGAGTAACATCATGCTTTAGACATTTATTATGCTATATTATTATCTCATAACCGAATAAAACAGAATAAATGGAAGATATGCCATTACAATCATTATATGATTGGCTCTTTGGGAATACATACCAACATGATGATCAACAATGACGACAACATACATGCTAAATACCAGCCCATCTGCAGTAAAATCAAGCACTTCAGGGAACTGGAGCCGAATATTGCGGTGATCTATAGGGGAAGGGAGGCCGACAGATGTACAGATGCCCTTGCTAAATCACTTTCCGAAATAAGAGTTATTGAAGCGGTGTTTAGCCAATGCTCTGAGTTCATCTCCAAAATGTATTAGGAAGAACTCATGCAACTCTGTGTAACCAATGTTTCTAACTCGCTTTTACCTGCGACTGGGGGCAGGATCAATAATAGCCTGTGGTGCTAAAAATGTCTCCTAATTTTCATAGACACAAGTTCTGCAACTTTTTGGTCAGACAGATGTTCTTTCCAAATCTAACGGTAGGTGGGCTACATCTCTTGATTTTTGTACAAGTTATCACAAATTTTACAATTTTTGATGAATTTTCATGATTTTTCATAATATGTTTGTTATAAACATTTTTTCAAGTCTAATTTCTTGTTATACTTTGTAACAAGTTCCTGTTATGATGTATCTTAACCAAATCCAACATCATGCAACCCCTCTGTTATCCTACATTACAAATGTAAAGGCTCCATGTCTCCATCTTGCAAAAAAATAATCTTTTTCATATTTATGGGATCTTCCATGTTATACGAACACACACACATACATTTATAACTTTATTTGTGTGTGTGAATACATTATATTGTGTGTAAACATATAATAGATACAGGCACACAATGTGTATATCCCACTTCTTTTTGTTGTTCCCCAAATAGTTGATCGAACTTTAATGAATTTTTCCAAAATTCCTCAAATTATAATTTAGTTTAGCAAGTCAAATTTTTCCCGAATTTTTCACAATGATTAAGGTGGCTAGGCACAAGTCTGCATGCCTAGTCCTGCCTTGATATCCCTAGGCGGCTTGGTATATTAAATTATATCAATTATGTTCATATAATTTATGACTAATAAATTTCCCCTTTGTATAAATTCAATTTCATTGTCACATATATACATATATTTTTATAGTTAAATTTTGATACATACAGATTTGTTGTTGTTTTCATGGATATATACATAACTTCTATAGTTTTATTTAGATATATATACATACATATAAGCATTTCCTGATTTGATAGCCCCTTGAGCGCCCGACCTCCGCTACAGGCTAAGAAGCAGGGACACAGACTCGGACATGGGACAACAACTTTCGAAAATGTAGGACATGGACACGGCAATATATACATATATATACATATATATTGATATACACACACACACACACACACACACACACACAGAGATGTATATATTTACATATATGTATACAATTTTAGACATGTATATGTATATTTTTTTGTAAAACACAACAGGATCCATAATTTTCAACAACAAGCACGAACGAAGATCACCAAAATACACACACTATATTCACATATGTATTCAAACCCAATATGCTTTAACATCGAATTTAGCATACAAAATGATATATTATAACATCCAAGAATGACAAACTAGAGAAAACTCGTTAGAAATTAATTACAGACAGTAACATTTTTTTAGTTAAGATACTAATGGAGAAGTGTACAAGGAAGAGGAGGGGAAGCAAAAGTGATGGAGGGGAGATATGTGTTGGTAGTGGTGATGGTGGTGAAGCAAGAGGATGTTAACACGTTTAGTAGTCATGTAGTAGTAGAGGGTAGAGGGAAGAGACAAAAGTAAAACAGGATGACTGCATGTTGGAAGGAGGAAAAAGAGGGGGGCAGGGAGTCTTCAATGGATTGGATGAAGAGGCGCGTCCAGGAGTGTACACATTAGAGGACCAACGAAGTAGGAAGAAGAGGAAGGAGAAAAGGAACAAGTGAGGAAAATATAGAGGGAGAAGAGGGAAGGAGTTCCTAGAGGGGAAGTAAGCTGCTTCTTGTGGCTGATCTAGGTTCGGCAGCTCCTGCTGCAAATGGATGACACTTGTGGCTGGTCTAGGTGATGGCAGCTTCTACTGCATTTGGTTGATGCTTGTGGCATCGTCAACTCCTAGTGGCTGGAAAGCTACTTGTAGCAGCTACATCTCCTTGTGGTGGTTGCTTGCAGTGGCACCAACACCTAGCTATTATTCTTGCAGTAGTCGTTGCAAGTAGTGTCCAAGATGTGTGGGTTGGGCCGGCTATGTCCAGGAAGCGTCCAAGATGTGTCCGTGTCGCGTTCAGCTAGAAAATAACAAAAAAAAAAATATGAACTTGGACATGCCGAACTCGTGTCCAGGCGTGTCCACAGTGTGTCCATATGTTGGACACGTGTTCGATACGGACGAGGCAACCTTTGGGAAGCGTCCGTGCTTCCTAGGTACAGGTTGTGCAAGAGGGGGGTATTTCTCTCTTAATCTCATATATATATATATATATATATATATATATATATGTGTGTGTGTGTGTGGGGGGGGGGGGGGGTGCTCAATGGGGAAATTCAGTGTGTGTGTGTGGATGTGTGTGGGTGGGTGTGTACAATGGGGATATTCATTGTAGTCATAAATTATATGAACAAAAATGATGGAATTTATGATTTAAGCTATATATTTCCATGTAGTTTCCTTATATTTACCCATCTTAATTTAGCATGTTTCAATACTTGATAGAATAGCCCAACAATATGGATTTGATGTATACCGTTCAGATTACATGTATGTAAAAAAGTCAATCTGACATTCATAGATCATCCAATGAGAGAAAATGTATATTCTCTAATCAAGATGGTAAGTTGCATAAATTGCCGAAACTATTGAATGATATCTAATCTATATCCCATGATATATGATTATGATTTTGTAAACACATCTAATCTAGACAATGTTTATTCAATATGTATTGTTGAATAAAATTTAAAAACTTTAAATGTCCATTTTAATGATCGCTGCACATAACTTACATGTACAAGCCGATAGAAACTTCCTATATATACTATATGTGTACTATGTCTAATCTGTAAATTAACCCATAAACCATGTATAAGCATAAGATAAGTGTATCTATCAATAACTAATATGGGTATTCGTGGATCCAATAATATAAAAGTAGGGCTATTATTAGTTGTACAATCTTGTATATATTCAATTCCAGACTTGACCATGGAATTAAGGATATCAATAAGAGAGTTCTAGTTTTTCACAGACGAGGGAATGCAAGAGCTTGAGGATCCTTCTCCAAGATGGTGGTGTACAAAATCCAGTTTATGATATTTTCAAAACGAACTGCATAGAGTACAGGTCTCTTCCTTCCTATCAGTTAGATAGGCTCAAGTTTCTTCATCCATCCCTATTCATGCAAGGGTGAGGCATAAAACTTTTTGCCTATAGTGTAGGGTGATACTAAAGGAATGGAAATGGCCCCTCTTGGGAAGCTCCTAAATATGGGATGTTGACCCTTATCTATTTTGGTCACCATGGCATAGACATGCTTGATGCCATAAGTTCCAGTGGTATTCTTGGGCATAGTGACAAATTCGGGATTCGACAACTTTTCGGCTGGTCGGAAAAAGTCGAAATTCGGAAAAATTTGATAAAAATTGTGAAAAATTGATATATTTTGGTTAAAGATCGGTCAACTATTTGGAAATAATCAAGAATAAGTCGGGTATATAATATACATATATATACATATATACGTATATATACATATATATATATATATACATACATATATATATATATATATATATATATATATATATATATTTGTATGTATGTATGTATGTATACATATACATACATATCAGATACAAATGTAACTATTAAGGTCCCTAGACATACAATCTTATTGAGTGAAAATAGTAGAATAGAATTAAAGAATATTTGAACAATAACAATTGACTGTTGGGAGAGTGGGGGTTTGAAGGTTTAGTGTATATCAGGAGTTCTGTGTACATGGTTTGGTAAAAAAAAAAGAGCAAACGACTTAATAGAGAAAAATTGTGAAAAAACATGAAAAGTCATGAAGAATCATGCAAAATCTTATAAATCATGGAAAAGTGGGAAAAATCATGAGAAGTCGTGAAAATTTGGCGACAGGCGTATTAATCGTGGTGAACATTCGGGAGCCTATAAAATCGCAACAAATCGCCAATTTTTCGTAAAATTCGGAGACTTTTGTTACTATGTTCTTGAATATATAAGACGTGATTTGGTTAATGCTTTATCCTTGTCTCGGAACTGCACCTAGAGGGGCTTCCAACCTTGTATGTGGGTTAACATTTAATTGCATGGTTTCTTGGTTGCTGCCTTTCTTTGTTATGGGTTTTCCCAACAGTTAAATCTTAGGTTCCAAATGTTATATTTTTCTAACTTTCAGAAAGTAATGTATCTGGGCCTTCTGAAAACATGCTTAGAGCTTGAGTGGGCATAGGAAGAAAAAGTGCACAAGTTTGATAAAGTTTAACAGTATATCTTGTTTTGCAGCAAAGTTGAAAAGAGTGTCGCAAAAGCACCCTGCCTTGCTTAATGGTTTTGTCAAGATATGTCATGGTTTCTTTGTTGGTGACAGTGATGCCACATGCCATAAAGCTATTTGTTTCCAAGTGCTTCTTCCATACAAGCATTGAATGTAGTCAGTCACATTGTAGCATTGTTTGCTTTAGTTTCGGGGCAGATTATGCAGCAGATGACTTTGTCCTATGCAACAATGGGTTGTGTTTTAAGTTTCGAGTTTAGCTTCTTTTAGTATAGTTTTCACCTCATTCCTGCCAAGTGATAGACTCTGTGAGGTCTTGGCTTCTCTGATTGGAACCTTCGACAGGGTGCTAGCCTGTGTGTTTAAGCCATAGCTTGTCATTTGATATCCTGTTGATCTCCTGCATGGTTCATCCCAACACCCAATCCTCTTGGTTATCTGAAGGGAAACCAAGTTGAGACTTTGTGCACTCTGTTTTTTGTTTCCTTTTTGAGGCCTAGAATCCTGTTAGGTTACATCCAATTTTTACTGAGCATGTATGTCCCACCACATGATCCTGCCTGAGCCCTATTTCTTTGTTATGGGGAAGTGGCGGTGGTTGTTTGGGCTTTCTATTCTACCTTGTTCTATGTTTTCCAAGGTGATGGCAGTCTCCAATTTTACTGGGTACCACTGATTTATGTACATGCATGTTCTTGCATATTATATTTTCTCCCTGGTGCCAGAAAGAAACAATGCCCACCTATCAGTCAATCGATACAGTATATTTCAGGTACTTTTCAAAGAAAATCTCCACTTCTCTTGATCTTTGTCTAATTCTCATCTTCGATAACTACTTTCCTTGCGAAAATATAATCTTGTTGTCAACCTTTTCTTTTGTTATGCATCACGGCTATTTTTTATGCGTTACACAGCTATGTATTACTAGATTCTCTCCTACCTATCATTCTTCTACCAATATGTAGGAAATCTTCCCCACTAGGTTCTTTAGTTCGTTCACTATTGATAGTATTTCCATTTCCATCTCCATGAGAAGGTATTCTTTGGGTATTAATTTTATCACATAGATTGGCTGGTTTTGAATTGATTCCTTTTCTAATCCCTCCTTTTTGTTCTACATTAATTGATATCAGTCAGTGTCCTTAAGTCATTGAATTCTTTTCTCTCTCGCACTAACTTCTTCCTTTTTGTATGGTACAGTTTGCCTCCCAATTTCATCATTTCAAACAAGAAATATGTTCATTCTTCTCTATTAGTATATATATTTGACTGTGTTTTGTGTTGTTTCTTACTTAGCGTATATTTGGCTTTTGTCTACCGTCTAGAATAGGGTAAAGGTTATTTCTTATTGAGTGAATAAAAACGAGTACATGACCCTCTCTTTTATAAGACAAGAGAGTGAGACATAGAGCAGAGCTGGGCAATATGGGATAAAAGTACAAGAGGCTTACAAAGACAAAAGCCAAATATACGCTAAGTAAGAAACAACACAAAACACAGTAAAATATATATACTAATATTCTCATCTCAGTACCTTATCATATTTACATGCATCCTGTATTGGAACAAGATCCAACACTTACCCGGCCGCTGTGGCTCGGTTGGTTAAGGCACGATTGGCCCCCCCGGGGGTCCCGGGTTCGAAACCCGCCGTGTCACAGCGTATTTACAACCTCTTGGGTCATCCGGGCTCTGGCACCTATTTGGGGGGGGGGGGCTAATGGCCCTTTCATATCCAAAAAAAAAAAAGATCCAACACTTTTCTGCTTCCTTTCACCAAGTCTAGATCAACCATTAGCTAACAACCGACATGCTTTCTAGTTTCAACATTGAATCATTGTAGTTGCTAGCATTGGCATGGTTGTATAGGCAGCCAGGCGTTCCAGAGGGACGCCCAAAGAGCCTAGGCGCCCAGGCGGAGGCGGAGGCCCAGGCGTTTCCAGGCATTTTGATATATTTTTATTTTAACAGATTTATGTAAAATTTCTGAAATATAATCCTTACTCCATATAAATATACATGACAAATATGCAATTAATGTGCTAGTATCATATGAAGAAAGTAACAAAATCATTAGATATAGATTGAATTGTGGAAAATTTACCTAAACAAAATTCATATAAAAATAAAAAAGCTAAACATGTATTATGCTTGTAGCCAAAACATGTATAATGCTATTATATAGAATTTAGGCTAAATCAAAACTAACAAGACCAAAACTAGAACTGATTGGCCCTAATTTGAACTCGTTTGATCCAAATTTGATCGAATTTGACATGTTTTACCCTAATTTTTGCCTAAACCAGACCTAATTTTGTATACCATGATCTAATCAATCCCAATTTCCATAAATTTTCCATATATTCACCTAAATGAGACAAAATTTGACCAAATAAGACAGTCATCCAATCTAGAACAATTTCCACCAAATCATACTTGTTTCCCCCAAATTAGACCTAATGTGCCCAATTTTGACATGATTTGGCCTAAATAAAGCCTAATTTTGTATATTATGTTCCAATCAAGCTTAATTTCCCAAATTTTCCCTATATTGACCTAAAGAATATCTAATTTGGCCAAATTAGACCTAATCTCACCATATCAGACCATTTCCCCAAAATCAGACTTGTTTTCCCCAAATTAGACCTAATCTGCTCAAATTTGACATAATTTGGCCTAAAATCAAACCTAATTTGGATAACATGACCAAATCAAACTTAACTAACCCTAAATTTCCTTATGTTGATCTAAACGAGGCCTTACATGACCAAATCAGACCTAATTCCCCCAAATTAGACCTAATTCCCCCAAATTAGACCTAATTCCCCCCAATCAGGCATGTTTTCCCCCAAATCAGATCTAATTTACCCTAAATTGACCCCGTTTGGGATAAATCAGACCCAATTTAACCATAAAATGATTCAATTTGATCAAATTTAGATCTAATTTATGCTAAATTAGCCTTGAATTGGCTTAATTTGGGCCTCAAAATGCCTTAGCCAACAATTTAGGTCAATTAGGGGGTTGGGCGCCCAGTTTGAGGTGGGCTGCCTTAAGCCTAGGTGCCTAGGTGGGCGCCTAAACAACACAGAGTATTGGTCTTTCCTTAATGAACATTAGCCACTAGGTATTTGTCGCATGTTACCACCATCATGCATCAAGAGAGGTGTCTATTACCATCTATTGGCTCTTTAAACAACATACTAGCCCTTCCCACCTCATGTTTTTACTCATAGGTAGGCCCAAAAAGGCTACAAACATCCTCCCGTCTCCCCCTCCTCAAACACAATTACATATCACCCTTACTCTTCAAAGATTAGAGTTAACACTTCCAACAGAAAGGAGGTTCAGAATGGATGGAACAGGGTTTCAGTCCCTATTCCTTTTGGTGTGCAAAGGAGGGATTATCTAGGATATTCCTCTCTTCCTTTCTTTCAATTGAGGGAAGACCTGACAACAAGATTGAGTTCAGTTCACCAGTAGTGCAGCTAGTGCAATGGGCTAGCATCATTACTTTTCATTTTTAATTAATATTATTTTGGAATATTGAGAAATCTAAATAAACTAAAAAATCCAAGTATTTAGTGTTAGCATCTCCATTGCTTCTAACATATTCATCCACTGCGGCGATGATTAAGCTAAGTTTGTGTTTGATTATCTCATCCTCATGGATTATTTGATATATGTATATTATTCACATAAAGCACTTCTTGAAGGATTAATCATTACTATGAATCATGATTACAATACTAGTAATGCTATGCTTGGAGCACTGGCGAGGCGTAACGGTCATGATTTAAATGCATACAATGATTTATTGACTCATTTGAGTCCATCCCTCAACATTAACCCTAGTCATGGATTTCCTCCATATCAAACCCTCATATACTGATCTTCATGTACATAACATATTCAATTCAAGGATTTGAAATTTCAGTTGAGCAACTCATGATTATTGAGTTCAAATATGATTACATTCATGTTCACAAAATTTTCAAGTGTATTGACTAAGTTTTAAACAAAATTGGTGTAAATTGATGTAGTTCTCTATCCATAGGAAATTCCATATATATTGAATCAATAGATCAGGAACTAGACAAATACAAATTGGTGAGAAAGGATCTAAATCAGTAGCATTTATTTCCCCAAAATCATCCAAATTGATTATACAATTGCATAAAAGTACTAGCAGTGATCTTGATTATTTATCCGGATGTAATTAAGCTTTCATCATGATTACAAAGCTTAATAGGGAGAGACACTCACCTAAAGTGACAAGCACCTTAAAGACGTAGGTCAAACTGAATTTCTAAAAATCTACCAAGGTTCTAGCTATTGAATCCATTTCTTCCTCCTCTCAACTCGGAAACCCTAGAAACGGAGAATAGGAGAGAAAGAGTGAGAAAAGAGGGAGATTTGATATCATTTCGAATCAAATCAGAAGAGGGACAAAATCTTGACATGTGAGAGAAGATTCACCATGAAAGACTATGCAAAGAAGCTAAACTTGATTTCATCATTTCTCATATGATAAAGCCCTAAGTCAACATCTCCACCTTCTTCCTCACTCATCCTAACTCTCCCTCTCTCTCTTGGAATTCATTTCTCTAGAATGAATCGCAAATATGAGAGCTCCTTGGGTGGTAGGTTACTCATATAGTTCAATTAAGGTGCTTGCAATTGACCCAACTTTACACTTTCTTTTATATGAACATATTTTTCTACCATAAACAAATGTTACTGAAGATCGTTTACTTTATAGGTCAAATCTCCTCCAATAATTATGAAAATTTATCATGTTGTGTGATACATCATTTCACAGCTCCAGTAAAAATTTCAAATCATTCAGAGTTACCAATAAATAAATAAAAATTAAACATTACACTGTTATATTGCAGCTTGCAACATGGTCGGTCGAGTTGTTACTGATGAGAAACTCAACTGACACCACACTGTAAGACTCAAACATTATTCAAAAATCATGAAAATTTAACATGATGTCTGACAGAGTTTCGAAGTACCAGTTAAATTTCTAATCAATTGGATACATTACCAATTAAAAGATAAAATTCAAATACCAGACTGCTATATTTCAGCTTGAATGCATGGTCGACTGAGTTTGTCCTGGGGTAACTCGGACGATAAACAAGTCATAAAACATTCCAAAACTTTGATATTTTCCAAGAACACTTAAATTTGAGCTCTCTAAATCATATTCAAATTTCAAGTAAATCAAAGTTGTATATAAAATACTAAAAATCATTTAATAGACTACTATATTTATCAAATTTTGTATTCATAAGCTACCAAGAAATAAAAACATATTTAGAGTTTCTCACTAGGTTCAAAGAATCAAAAATTAGACTACCATCATTAATCAAGATTTGAACCATGATCAATCTGATTAAGTATCCAATTATTCGAGTAAACCCCTAATTAGATGGCTAATTTGAAAATGGGTCGTTACAATAGTCCTCATCTACAAGGAAAAAGGAGATATTCATAATTGCACAAACTACAAAGGTATCAAGTTGATAAGTCACACTATGAAGCTTTGTGAGAGGATTATTGAGTAGAGGCTAAGAGCTATAATGCAAATATCAAAAAATCAATTTAGTTTCATGCCTGGAAGATCAACAATAGATGTTATTTTTCTGATAAGGAGGCTTATGAAGAAGTATAGAGAAAGCAACAAAGATCTTCACATGGTTTTTATATATTTGGAAAAGGCTTACGATCGAGTATCCAAGGATATGTTGTGGATGGTTTTGAAGAAAAAGGATGTGTCAATCCAATACATTGCTTTGATTAGAGATATGTATGTTGGATCCTAGATGGGTGATTAGATGCTCTAGAGGGGGGGGGGTGAATAGAGCTGAAAGCACTTACACAAAATTCATTAAACCTTCAAAATATATGACAAGATAAGGTTTCTAAATAGGTAATTTGAGTGCAACTAAATCATGCATAGCAAGGATAAGAGAGATTGAACATGCATCAAATTAGACAAGCTATTTAGAGTGGTTCCACACTTCAAACTAGAAGTGTGTCAGTCCACTTGCCTAGAGAGGTCAACCTCTAGGACTTCAACCAATTGCACTCTTATATTCAATCATAAGACATACAATGCATGACCAACAAAGGACTTACCTATCCAATACAAAGAGTCTTCAACCTTATCAAGGACTTACCCACTTTGCAAGAGTCTTCGGCCTTCTCCAAGGACTTACCCACTCTTGCACAAGTCTTCGGCCTTGCAGGAATTACCCACTCTTCTTGGATCTTCCGCCTTTGACTTCACCTTCACTCGGAGAAGCTTTCCACCAAGGACTTACCCACTTGAGCTTGAGTCTTCTGCCTTCTCCAAGGGCTTACCCACTCTAGCTCCAAGTCTTCAGCCTTGATCTTCATCAAGGGACTCCTTCCCTTGTTCTTCTTCACCTCTCTTGGACAAGAGAGAGAACCTTCATCTTCATGGTTGAAAGAAGAGATAGGAGGTGGTGGAAGTGAGAGCCTCACAAGATATACATGTAGTACTAGCTCTCTTACAGATTTCCTACTCACTCTAATGGATGTAGCAAGTGATTAAGCTTAGAGAGAGAGAGGAGGATGTAGGAAGCACTCAACTTTTGAATAGGGACCTCACAAAGAGTTTGCAATGAATTCTCTCAACCTTGGAATGAAGCCCAAGGGGTCCTATTTATAGCTGGGGATGCCTCTTAGCCTTTGGGAACACTTATGAACGAAAACTAGCCGTTTTGTGGCTTGCAACGGATCTATTTTCACTTGTTGCAACTCCACAACGGCTAGAAACACTTTTCTGCACTTTTCCGTACAGTGCATTCGGTCGAGTTTCTATATGTGTAACTCGACCGATCAAGTAGCAGGCAGCCCGATATTGAAATGATCGATCGAGTTTGTTCTGAGGAAACTCGACCGACCATTCCAACTGGAACTGGCCTACTACCCAATCGGTCGAGTTCTGTGAGTGCAAAACTCGACCGATGCAATCTTCAGAAAATCGATCAAGGTTTGATCGGTCGAGTTTCAGGGTGTGAAACTGGACCGACCAAGTGCCTGTAATTGATTTTTGAAGTTGCATTAAAAGTGCTCTAAAAATCGTTCTAAGTGCTCCTGGCATTTTTCTAAGCTTAATTACAAGTCATACAATCATTACAAGTGATTTACAACATGATTCTAATGGATATACATCATATTACAAAAATGTCCACTTGTATGACTTTGACTTGTCTTTTCTCCAATTTGAGATGCGCAAGTTAGGGCAACTGGAGTGTGTCTATACCTAATCTGAAATTACTCAAGTAGAAGCATTAGACACAAATATGTGGAATGGTTAGTCATCATCAAAACACGGGTTTAGTCAATTTAGACGTGAGTCAACATTGACCTAATTGACCTTGAGTCAACATTCTCCCCCTTTTTAAAGATGACAAACCATTCCATAAATGTATTGAAAGCATTTAAGTAAATTCATACCTTTGGAGAAACCTAGGGGTTTCAATAGAATGGAGTTCATATGCTCCGCCTCAATTGATGCTCATGGAGTTTTCATACTCCCCCTCAATTGATGCTATTTCTCCTGCATGGTTAGCTTTCATAACATTTATAGAAACTATGTCTTCTACTCATATATGTCTACACATATATGTCTCCTCCCCTTTACCTTCTCCCCTTTACATGGACATTCTTCTCCTCTTCATGTAAGACATGCCTTCTTCCTCTTTTTAAAAGAAGACATTACCTTTCTCCCCCTTTGTCATTTCAAAAAGGTGGGGGTTATGAAGAAAAAAGAAACATCACTTGTTAAAGAGAAAGAAGATAGCACAAACTATATATGAGGAGAGTAGAAGAGCACGGATAGGGTCTTGTCCAAGCATAGAAAGAAAAGCAAGTTAAATCATATACTTGAACAACCCAAAAATGCAAGATAAAGTGCTGCAGAAAAACAATAAATCACAATTTTGACCCTCAAGATGATGGAATTTGACCAAAAACCATCGGAGCTCATGGCAAAGCAATGAGTCTTGCTCAGAAGGTCGTTTCTGCATGAAAAACACTAGTCTTGCACCAAAAACTAAAACTGGAGCAAATCTGCATAAAATCCAAAAATACTCCAATTTCTACATATAATGTAGCTCTATGTGCCCTGCATCACAATGTTATGCAAGCAACTCAAGATAGTAGATATGCAATTCAAGGAACAATCTTGAGCATGTAAAAGACAAGATACAAGCATAGCATATAGATGAGCAAATATTCCAATTATAAACAGGGTTAGAACTACATGTATATGAACTACTAGTAGATGATATCACAAGTTAGGACTACTAGTAGGATCTAGATCATAGCAAGAGATACCAAAAGATACACAAGTTAAAGAGCAAGCTATGAGTAGATGTAGAGATATATCCAAACAAAGAGATATGCAAATTTAGAAGCATGAGAGGATATAACTCACTAGATATGCATCCTTACCATAAGATGATTACCACTAAGAACCTCAAGGTTGTATCAAAACAAGATATACACCTAGATAGATGTAGCAAGTTAGAGCACAACGGAAGCAATTTAAGACACAACCAAGAGATCCAAAGAGATCATCATCAAAACCTGCAAAACAACTCAAAGTAAGTAATTGTAAGATATCGATATACCAATTTAGAGCAATTAGAGAGATAGAGTTGTATGCAAGATAGGCAATTTAGAACATGGCAAATATGCATATATAAAGGTACCAAGGGAGTGCCAAAGAATAAGGCTATTGGTTGAGAAAATCTAGTTGAGAGGGAAATTCTCACTCAATAAGCCAAATGTGAATTCTGTGCACAGTGTTATCGGTCGAGTTCTGAGCATTGACGACTCGACCGATGACAGCTGTTGGCAACACCTATTGGTGCCCATCGGTCGAGTTTCACTAGGGCAAACTCGACCGACAGAGCAGCTGTCAAAAAGCACATATATTTCATAAAAACATATTTAAAGGCATGCTAAAAATACAAACCATATCCAAACATGTCTAAGCAAGTTAGTAATGCACTATAGAAGCATTAGAAACAATTTTTGAGCAAGAGTGTGAAGAGAATCACAAAATGCCACTTTTAACTCAAAAACCATATGTATAGTGCACACTAACTTGACAAAAACAAGTTAGGATAGGTTATAAGCAATAAAACCATTACCTTTGTGCTTACCATTGCTTTTCCACTTGTTGTCACCCTCTGCACATCTCACCTTTCTTCTTTTATGTGGATTGAGAAGTCAATTTACAATTCAATAGCTCAAGTCAATCCATTTGCAAGTACCTACAAGAAGAAAGATGAAATGGTCCCCAATCATGTTTTTGGGTCCGGAGGGGTTAGCTTAGCAACCCAAATCCTATTGCTCTTGGGTGCTTTCCTAAAAGGACAACAATTAGAATAATGACCAAATTCATTGCAGTAGTTGCATGTGCCCATAGTCTTGGAACTAGAGGATTCTCCATGGAAAAATGGAGGTCCTTTATCTTTGTTGTTCCCTTGACTACTATCATATCCTAAACCATGTCTACCAATTTGTTTAGTAGTATGGTGTAGGATGTCATTAAGACTCTTTTTACCAACTAAGAATCTTTGCAAAGATAATCTCAAACTGTCATTATCATGCTTAAGAGAAGCAATAGTCGAAGACAATTGATTAATATTATCTCTAGCATGCAAAAGATCATTTTTTAAGCAAAGAGATTTAGTTGAATAAGAATCTCTATCAATATGAAGAGCAGCAACATCATTCTCTCTATTTGAAGAACTAGAACAAGATTCATGCCCATTGATTTTAGCAAGCAAGGAGGCATTTTCAATTTCTAATTCATGCAAAATAAAATCTTTGTCCTTGTTTTCAGATTTAAGAACATCAATGTCATGCATGAGAGAATCAACAATTAAAGTATGCTCTTCATTTGAACTAGGCATGAGAGGTTGAGCTTCTAGAAATTTAATCTTATCAAGTAAACTAGTATTTTCAAGTTTAAGAGAGTCTACTTGGCTAAGATAATCATTTTTATCAATAAGCAAGCAAGAATTAGCATATTCAAGATCATCTAGTTCTATATGCAAATTATCAACAATTTTAGCAAGCTTTTTCTTTTTCTTTTTAGAAGACTTATAAGAGGCACAAATATCATGAATAATAGCAATTAAAGATTCTTTATCTAAAGAGTCTAGATTTACCTCACTTGAGTCTTCACTTGTTGATGCTATAAGGGAAAAATGGCATTCTCCTTCATCACTAGAGCTTGAGCTTGATCCTTCACATGAATCTTCACTTGAGCTTGAGTTGGAGGAGCCATTTGAGCTTGATTGCCATTTCTTCTTGTGAAGATGGGTCTTTTTGCCTTGTGGGCAATCTTCCTTGTAGTGACCCTTCTTTCCACATGTGAAGCACCGGATGGAGGATGACTTGCCTTTATAGAGTTTACCCTTGGAGTACATGGCATCTTCTTCAACTTGAGAGGATGGAGAAGCTTGACCAACAATAGCCTTGATTTGAGCTTTGATTTCAGCCTTCTTCATTCTCTTAAGTTCTTTCTCCTCTTGTCTTTCTAATTCCTCCCTCTTGTCAAGTGTAGCTTCATGTGCTTGTAGATTTCCAATGAGCTCTTCAATAGGAATATCCCTAAGAGACCTTGCTTCTTCAATAGAAGTCACCTTGGATTCCCATCTCTTGGGGAGAGTTCTAAGGATCTTTGAGTTGATCTCTCCACTAGACATAGGATGTCCTAGAATAGCAAGACCATTCAAGATGGTGTTGAGCCTTGAGTACATGTTGGCTATGCTCTCCTCCTTTCCCATCTTGAAGTTCTCAAGCAACCCTTTGAGCATGTAGACTTTGCTTTCCTTCACTTGATCTGTCCCTTCATAAGTGATGCTAAGCTTTCTCCATACCTCATAGGCCGTCTCACAAGAGGAAATCCGGTTGAACTCGGTGGGGGTCATGGAGGCATATAGGATGTGCATGGCTCTAGCATTCAAGGTTGCTTTCATCAAGGCGGCTTCATCCCATTCTTCAATCTTTGTCTTTAGTTGCATGTATGGGCTATTCACCATTTGCCACATCTCAAGACTTGATCCTTGGATGTAGAATTGAAGTCTTCTTCTCCAATAGAGGAAGTTGCTCCCATCAAAGATTGGAAGGCTGGTCGAGAGTCTCCCTCCTAGGTAGTCACCCATCTTCTCCTACTTGTTGAAGTATGCTTGGAGAAGACCCGCTCTAATACCACTTGTTGGATCCTAGATGGGTGATTAGATGCTCTAGAGGGGGGGGGTGAATAGAGCTGAAAGCACTTACACAAAATTCATTAAACCTTCAAAATATATGACAAGATAAGGTTGCTAAATAGGTAATTTGAGTGCAACTAAATCATGCATAGCAAGGATAAGAGAGATTGAACATGCATCAAATTAGACAAGCTATTTAGAGTGGTTCCACACTTCAAACTAGAAGTGTGTCAGTCCACTTGCCTAGAGAGGTCAACCTCTAGGACTTCAACCAATTGCACTCTTATATTCAATCATGAGACATACAATGCATGACCAACAAAGGACTTACCTATCCAATACAAAGAGTCTTCAACCTTATCAAGGACTTACCCACTTTGCAAGAGTCTTCGGCCTTCTCCAAGGACTTACCCACTCTTGCACAAGTCTTCGGCCTTGCAGGAATTACCCACTCTTCTTGGATCTTCTGCCTTTGACTTCACCTTCACTCGGAGAAGCTTTCCACCAAGGACTTACCCACTTGAGCTTGAGTCTTCTGCCTTCTCCAAGGGCTTACCCACTCTAGCTCCAAGTCTTCAGCCTTGATCTTCACCAAGGGACTCCTTCCCTTGTTCTTCTTCACCTCTCTTGGACAAGAAAGATAACCTTCATCTTCATGGTTGAAAGAAGAGATAGGAGGTGGTGGAAGTGAGAGCCTCACAAGATATACATGTAGTAATAGCTCTCTTACAGATTTCCTACTCACTCTAATGGATGTAGCAAGTGATTAAGCTTAGAGAGAGAGAGGAGGATGTAGGAAGCACTCAACTATTGAATAGGGACCTCACAAAGAGTTTGCAATGAATGCTCTCAACCTTGGAATGAAGCCCAAGGGGTCCTATTTATAGCTGGGGATGCCTCTTAGCCTTTGGGAACACTTATGAACGAAAACTAGCCGTTTTGTGGCTTGCAACAGATCTATTTTCACTTGTTGCAACTCCACAACGGCTAGAAACACTTTTCTGCACTTTTCCGTACAGTGCATTCGGTCGAGTTTCTATATGTGTAACTCGACCGATCAGGTAGCAGGCAGCCCGATATTGAAATGATCGGTCGAGTTTGTTCTGAGGAAACTCGACCGACCATTCCAACTGGAACTGGCCTACTACCCAATCGGTCGAGTTCTGTGAGTGCAAAACTCGACCGATGCAATCTTCAGAAAATCGATCAAGGTTTGATCGGTCGAGTTTCAGGGTGTGAAACTGGACCGACCAAGTGCCTGTAATTGATTTTTGAAGTTGCATTAAAAGTGCTCTAAAAATCGTTCTAAGTGCTCCTGGCATTTTTCTAAGCTTAATTACAAGTCATACAATCATTACAAGTGATTTACAACATGATTCTAATGGATATACATCATATTACAAAAACGTCCACTTGTATGACTTTGACTTGTCTTTTCTCCAATTTGAGATGCGCAAGTTAGGGCAATTGGAGTGTGTCTATACCTAATCTGAAATTACTCAAGTAGAAGCATTAGACACAAATATGTGGAATGGTTAGTCATCATCAAAATACAAATATGTGGAATGGTTAGTCATCATCAAAACAGACGTAATGGAGCGTTGTTGCACACTGGCAACGTGAGAAACCCAATAGGGTTCTCCTCTCTTATTTATAGTAAAGGGAAAATTACATGTAGGTACAGCAGTAATATGAAATATGAAATAAACACAAAGTAAAGATATATTAACACTCCCCCTCAAGCTGGAGTGTACACATTGTGGATGCCCAACTTGCCGCATAAATTCTGGAACACTGCTGGACCTAATGGCTTTGTCAAGATATCAGCTAGTTGGTCTTCGGACTTGACATATGGCGTCACAACATTGCCATTCTTTATCTGATCTCTAATGAAATGACAGTCAACTTCTATATGCTTTGTGCGCTCATGGAAGACAGGATTCCTGGCAATATGTATAGCAGATTGATTGTCACACTTGAGAATCATGGGAGTTTGAATCAAAATCTTCAGCTCAGATAAGACAAATTTGATCCATTGTAGTTCACAGCATGCATGTGCCATAGCACGGTACTCAGCCTCAGTACTAGACCGTGCTACCACTTGTTGTTTCTTGCTTTTCCAAGTAATCAGATGATCACCAAGAAAGGTGCAGTAGCCAGATGTGGATCTTCTATCAACTTGATTACCAGCCCAATCTGCATCTGCATAACCTGTGAGAGTCAAAGAAGATAGAGGACTCTTTGGTTTATAATAAGTGATCCCCTTTCCAGGAGCACTTTTCAGATATCTCAGAATCCTGCATACAGCTGTCCAATGTGACTGTCGTGGTGTGCACATATGTTGACTTACTACTCCAACAGCAAAAGAAATATCAGGTCTTGTGACAGTTAGGTAAATTAACTTCCCAACTATTCTCCTGTAATGGCCTGGATCTGAATATGCAGTATCATCGTCCACCTCCTTGATGTGATAATCCATAGGAGTGGATACGGGCTTAGAATCAGTCATACCCGTTTCCTGTAGCAAGTCAAGCACATACTTCCTCTGGGAGAGATTTATACCTGCATGGGATCTAAGAACCTCAATCCCTAGAAAGTATCTCAGTTTCCCCAGGTCCTTCGTGTGAAAGTGTTGTTGTAGTCCTTCCTTCACACGTGATATGCCTGTAGAATCGCTGCCAGTAATCACAATATCATCAACATAGACAGCAATAATGATGGATCCACCAAAAGAATTTGAATAAAATAGAGAGTGATCAGTCATGGAACGAGAGAAGCCCATCTGTAAAACAACAGCACTGAACTTGTCAAACCAAGCTCGAGGAGATTGCTTTAGCCCATAGATAGCCTTCTTCAATTTGCAGACTTTCTGACACTCCCCCTGAGCAACAAAACCTGGTGGTTGCTCCATGTACACCTCTTCTTGAAGATCTCCATGAAGAAATGCGTTCTTGACATCCAGCTGGAAAAGAGGCCAGTCAAAGGTAGTAGCTAGAGATATAAGGATCCGCACAGAATTGAGACGAGCAACTGGAGAAAAAGTCTCAAAGAAGTCCACTCCATATGTCTGTGTGTAGCCTTTTGCTACCAATCTGGCCTTCAACCGCTCAATAGAACCATCAGGGTTGTGTTTGACTGTAAAAACCCATCTACAGCCCACAACTTTCTTTCCCGCAGGTAAAGTAACAAGATCCCATGTGCCATTGTCAATCAGAGCAGAGATTTCCACCTGCATTGCCTGCTGCCACCCACTGTCCTTCAGAGCATCTAAGTGATTTCTTGGTATCGTAATGGAGTCCATCCCAACAGCAAATGCACGAGCCTGTGTAGATAAGTGCGACAAACAACATACATTCGATATGGGATGTCTAATAGTACATGAACGTATACCTTTCCGGACAGCAATAGGAAGATCAAGGTCAGAAGCCTCTGCAGGAATCTCTTGAGTAGAAGATGGCGAAGGAGGCTCATGGACTTGTGCCGCTACCTCATCTGGATCCTGTCTACCTCGCCTGTGATAAACTTGGTTATAGGGTTGAATGGTAGGTGGATCATGCGGTATGTCCTCAACAATGATAGGTGGCACTCCCTCACTTGGAATTGCGGGTGGCACTCCCTCACTCAATTGCTCCCCCTTGCTCATAGAATTTGCAAAATATGGACTGGTTTCATGAAAGGTGACATCCTTAGAAACAAACATACGACGCAAACTCGGGCAATAACACTTGTAACCTTTACTCGTACCAGAGTAACCAAGAAACAAGGTTTTCAAAGACCTAGGAGAGAGTTTGTCTTGTTTGGGATCAAAGTTATGAACGAAGGATGTACAACCAAAAACCCGAAGCGGAACATGAAACGGTTTATCCATAGGGCGTAAGACAGAGAAGGGAGTGCGTCCATGCAAAACAGAAGAGGGCTGCCGATTAATCAAAAAACAGGCAGTGAGAAGAGCTTCAGACCAGAAACGTTTAGGCACATTTGATTCAAACATGATAGACCTAGTGATATCCAAAAGATGGCGATTCTTTCTCTCAGCAACGCCATTCTGCATAGGAGTGTGAGGACAAGAGGTGTAATGAATCATACCAACCGAACTGCAAAACTCATTCATCGCTTTCTGAACATACTCAAGGGCATTATGAGATTGAAAATTTTTGATATTGCAGTTAAATTGAACCTGAATTTGTTTATGAAAATGTTTGATAATGGAAAGCACAGATTCACGACTTTTTAAAAGATAAATCCATGTCATGCGAGAGTAATCGTCCACAAAGGAAATGAAATAGCTAAAACCATTATAACTCTGGTTTTTAACAGGACCCCATACATCACTATGGACTAACTCAAACGGACTAGAAGCCCGATTATTGACACGAACAGGATATGATAACCGATGATGTTTGCCCAACTGACATGACTGACACTCTAGAGAGGACACATGAGCTAGATCTGGTTCCAACTTCTTCAAGCTTTCTAAGGATGGATGTCCATATCTGCAATGCCACAGCAAGGGGGAACCACTCAGCATGGCGGAGGAAACTGGAGCAGGAGGTGGATGGCGAGGTAGATAATCACCAGGAAAGAGGTAGAGATCACCTTTCCTAGGCCCCCCCACCAATCATCTTCAAACTCTTGAGATCCTGTAAAACAAAACAAGAGGGCCCAAATGTTACTGTGCATTTTACAGTGTCAATCAACTTGGCAACAGAAAGCAAATTGAATGGAAATTCAGGTACAAAATGAACAGATTTCAAATCAATATCTGGTGTAAGGGACACAGAACCACTAGCTACCACCTTCCTCACAGAACCATCTGCCAAAGTAACAGATGGGTGAGGAATATATGAGTCAAGTGTGCGGAGCAATCGCCTCATACCAGTCATGTGCTGGGAGGCACCAGAGTCAACCACCCAGGGAGTTGCGGATCCAGAAGCCATAAAAGATGTAGCTTGATTACCCGCTGTAGATGCAAGGTTTGCTGTAGAAGCAGATGAGGCGCCCATATTCCAATGTTGAGTTGCCTGAATAAATCTGTCATATTCCTCCTGAGTAAGTGTGATGCCAGAGGAACTCGAGCTCGCAGTAGTAGAGTCTGAAGTAGCACAATTGGCAGCTCCAACAGGTGGGGCTGCAGGTCTCCCATGTTTCTTCCAGCATTTCTCGACAGTGTGTCCAGGTTTGTCACAGAAAGTGCATCGAGGACGAGTCCCACGTCCTCTGCCCAAGCCAGGTCTGTCAGATGGTGTAGGTGCAGGTCGTCCTCCGCGAACTGCTGCAGCAATGGAGGTATGATAATCTCCAGAATGAACAACAGGAGTAGGATCAACTGACTCAAAGGTGGACTGCTGAATCCTAGAGAAAGCTTCTGCAAGGCTCGGTAATTTATCTGACGCAAGTATCACACTTCTTGCTGAACCAAATGAGGAGCTAAGGCCAGATAGAAATTTAGCAGTGACAAGATCATCTCTATCCTTAATCTGCTCAGCAACCTTCACTGGATGATAGTAGCTCAACTCCTGGGAGATAGCTTGAATTACACCGAAATACTCTTCAAGTGGTCTATCACCTTGTTTCTCTGCAAACAGACGATCATAGATCATAAACTGGCGAAGAGCATTCTTCTCTTGAGCATAGTGCTGCTTGACGGCATCCCAAATCTCCTTAGCGGTGGAGTAGAACATGAACCTAGAAGCAATAGAAGGTTCCATGCTACCCCATAGCCAAGTCTTCCCTAGGCTGTCAAGACGTTTCCACTCGGCATAGTCTTTGTCAGTGCTAGTGAGGGGTGCAGAATCAACGAACTTTACCCGATCTCGCGATTCCAAGACAGTATGAACCGCATTCATCCATAGCAAAAAGTTCTTCCTATTGAGCTTGATAGGAATAGGCGAGACCTCATAATAGGTCTTATTCTCCATAATGCAACTGGGATATGTGTGACAGGGTGATACACGTCACAAAGAAGGCTGAGTGGACGGACAGATACACGTCCCGTGACGGAGAGATACACGTCACAACAGAAACTGGAAAGAGGATGCGTTACTGACGCATCGACAACCTTCAAACGAGAGGTTCCTAATCACACATGAAGGAGATGTGATTAGGAAAGCACTTTGGAAGAGACGAGACCTCCGGGTAGGGCTTTAGAAGGCCGTTTGATCAACCAGAGATCCCCAAGCAGCAGGGTCGGCGTCCGAAAATTGACCGAGAGGTGCTGAAAAAATTCCCGGAAACGTAGACGGAGCCTTTAGATCTTTGCGGCTGGACCTACGGTAGCATGGGATGGACTACCGAAGTCCAGCGGCGATAGACGGACGGTGGAGACCCTCCCTAGGCGACCAGCTGCAGTGCCGGCGGGAGGCTCCTGCGCTCCTGCCGCGCGCCGGCGGCAAGGGGAGCAGCCGCTGCTGTGGTGGCGGCGGCGGCCTGCTAGGGGAGGGAACGGCGGCGCCTTGGAGAAGAGAGAGAGAGAGAGAGAGAGCCGGCGCCGGAGAAGAACGGGCGGGAGGGAGGGGCGGCGCTAACCTGCTCTTGATACCATGGAAGCGGAAGAGACGTAATGGAGCGTTGTTGCACACTGGCAACGTGAGAAACCCAATAGGGTTCTCCTCTCTTATTTATAGTAAAGGGAAAATTACATGTAGGTACAACAGTAATATGAAATATGAAATAAACACAAAGTAAAGATATATTAACAGTCAATTTAGACGTGAGTCAACATTGACCTAATTGACCTTGAGTCAACAATGTATGATATATTAACGACAGATGTAAAGACTCCTAAAGAAGAGACACCAACATTTCCTATCACAATCGGGGTACACCAAGGATCCATACATGGCCCATATTTGTTCTTTTTTGTTATGGATGAGTTGACAAAGAATGTTTAGATGATATTCATTGGTGTATGTTATTTGTTGATGATATTGTGTTGATTGAGGAAACTAAAGATGGATTGAATCATAAAGTTGAACTTTAGAGAAAGACATTGGAATGAAATGGATTGATGATTAGTCAGAGCAAAACTAAGTATATGCATTGCAAATTCAGCCAATCTCGCAGTGTCAACACTGGAACCAAGTTGGACGCGATAGATATACCAAAATGTGATAAATTTTGTTACTGGTTCTATCATTCAAATAGATGGGGATTTCCAAGACGGCATGATCACTGTTGGATGGTTGAAATGGAGGAGTGCAACTGGAGTATTATGTGATCAGAAGATCCCTCTCAGATTAAAAAGCAAGTTTTATAGAACAACAATATGGCCAGCCATGCTCTATGGGAGTGAATGTTGGGCGATCAAGAAACAAGGTCTTAACAAGATGAATTTGGTTGAAATGTGTATGTTGAGATGGATGTGCGGGAAGACAAAAAAAGATCGCTTGAGAAATGACTGTTGGAAATAAAGTGGAGGTGGTAGCATTGAGGACAAATTGTGCGAGGGTCGACTCAATTGCATTTTTGACCTCACTGTATCAATTATTGCAATCAAGGCCAAAAACTAGGTCTTAAGCTTATAACTTGTATCATCCATTGTATTTTGGATTATCTCTTATCTTAAACATCATATCTAGTTATTAGGGAGCCTAAAGTTCGGGATATTACATGTAACCTCTTTTCAGAAAGGGCTAAAAATGTTGACTTAGAATATTGTAGGTATCATTGAAATTACAAATCAGTGAGATGCTATCTGGCTCGATAGTCAAATCATGGATGGCATGTAATGTTGAAGACCATTGAAGTAGGAGTTGAACCGTAATATAATGAATCAAACTAATAGACTTGTGTCTCAACTACAACTTTAAGATGCATATGCCTCCTACGCAATGTATTAAAAAGCGGGAAGTGGGAGGCGTACGGACGGCATCTTGTAACCGATTAAGCGGTAGGCGGGCGATTAAGCGGGTGATTTTTGAAAAAGCGGGTACCTAAATGCTTATATATTTTACACAAAATTACACGTGTATATAAATTTTTTATTTCTAAGGAACTTTTATACATATCTAATCAGCAAATCAGTAATTAACTAAGTATTAATCAATGCTTTTCTACTACTCAATATTTCTAATCACTAGAATCAGCAAGCAGATCAGTCAGTAATATTGTAATAACAAACTATCAATTATTGATTTAATACTTTACTAGGAAACAATTAATCAGTATTGCACCAAAAAAGTAATGCTAACCAGTAGTACCAATCAGTAATCACTGAAAGCAGCAAGGAAATCAGTAAAATAAATCATGCTTTAGAAGTATAACAGACTAATATGATATTTACTTAGACACATTACAGAAGTACCATATTATTAGGGATTACACACAAAGTATGCATTCTAAATTAGGACCAGGTATATCATAGAACACTTAAATGCATACAAGTTTCATACATTATAGTCAACACTACTTGGACCATGTAATTAATTAATGTTTCACGCTTCCAGTAGATTTTTTTTAAAAAGTGGGAAAAAAGCGGACAAAAAGCAGGAAAAAAGTGGGAAAAAGCAGGTGAAGCGGACAAAAAGCGGGTGATTTTCTTCAAAACGATTAATCAGGCACTTATAGGCTCAATTAAGCGGCTGAGGGTGTTGGCCGATTAAGCAGCCGCATGGGCCGTTTTTTAATACAGTGCTCCTACGAGTGTCATGTACTTCAATATTTTGGGCTTTGTGCGTCACAATGCCCTATTAGGATCCTTACACTAGGTTCAAGAGGACATTCTATAAAAGAATACAAATCAGTGGAGTTGGCAAGTTGACCAACTATGATGAGGAATAAAATAGCATTATAACTCTTTTTTCTAAAGCTTGTGATTTCAAGACAACTTGATTCATATTTAGCTTGTTTCATGTAAAAATTGTGTTAAAAGTATGTGCTCATTGACAAGGGATGGTGGATGATCTGCCACTCTTTTCTATATGTCTATTATGCTGGAGATTGATCAATGCACGGGGCCCTATTTTACCCTTGCAGACTATATTGGATTACTGTCACCTCCAATTGTGTCCCTTGGTGATACAAGGGATAATTATCCCAAAATGGTATTTGTTAGGGTGTGTTCTCCATGCTATTGTTTCTCTGGATGTGGGAAATTTTTGCTAGGCAGATTGGCCGATGGTACAGTTTTTGTATAATTATGCCAACACATCTTCCTTGATCTCTATGACACTTTCAAATGTTTCCATAGAGTAAAAAAAAATGCCATTTGGGATGAACTACTACTTGGAAGGGAATACTTGGGCACACCGAGATTTGCGAGGGGGTTTTCCTTTTGAAATTGAGGAATCAGCTGAGAGATGGAGGGAGTGTAAATGCGCAATTGGGCATGAATGGTTTCCTATAGGCCAAATAGTCTATGTTTGGGTTCTTTATCCATTTATATGCTATTTTTTTAGTTGAGAAACGGTTCAACTTTAGAAGGTACAATCCATTCTCTGTTTTTTACACTTTGGATTTTTTCTTGGTCTGAGTTTGAGATGAAGTTATGCTTGTTCTTCTTATGTATAGTCAGATTCATGGGCTTTATCTAGACAAATTGATTGATGAATTAAAATGATTGTTTTTTAAGATGCTATGCCTCTCTTTCTTTCCCTCTAGTTCTATTAACTCTATGGTGATTGAAAAAATGAGATCTCCCACTTGTTGTATAAAACATAAACTTGTGTATTTTGTATTGACGGAGTGCATGCTTATTCATATGACAGGAGAAGTGAGAACATACCAATTACAAGATGTGCGACTAACGGAAAAGACGTTAATGGAGTATGATGTAAATATAGGGAAACAAATGGAATACATATATATATCTCAATACCCTCTCTCAAGTTGGAGCATAGATGTCAATATGACATGTGCTACAGAGTCCCTAGACACTCTTCACCAATAAGCTCTTTGTGAAAGTATCATCAGTCCAATCTTGTGTACCATTGCAAGAAAAGTGGTCTTTCATGAATGAACCAAGCATATTGAAGTGGATTGCAGTTTTTGCAAGATATTATGATGAAGAAGATCATTGACCCTCTTGAATGGCTTCCCCTTTATTGGAGTGAGTACATTGGAATAGAAGATTAATGATGTATAAATTTAGCAAGAAGGGGCTTGACCCACGAAATCATCAGTGGTGTGGGATATGGTTGGCTACGTTGCCTTTGCGATGGATTTAACCACCACAAGTTATCAAATTTGTGACAAAGGTACTATAGTCAAAGGTGGAACTTTCTCTGAATAACTAGCATAGTCTGCATGAGTATCGTAGATGACCATTCTTATAAAATGAGCCTTAACCAAAAGATCTCTTGAGATACCTCATGGAATGACATACCACATCCTTCAATGATATTGGAGTATAGTCCATTGATTGACTGAGTAACCTTGTAGCAAAAGAGCTACTTAAATTGATGATTGTGAGATATATAAGTTTCCAGATTAAGACTTTGTATATAAACTTGTCTTTTAACTCCTCAAAAGACAATCCAAAAATCATGAACTCGATGCATATGAGAGGTGCATGGTAGAGACAGTTGATTTTTGCATCCTAAGCATACATGTCTTCTCTAGAATATTCAGGGTATATTTTCTTTAAGACAATAAAACCTTGATGTTCTTGTAGCTCACCTCTATCCTGAGGATATATACGCTACCCTAGATGTTCAGTAACAAAGTATCTCACAAGATGTTTCTTTCATTTTTTGTACTCACTATTATATCACTTCCACACATTATAGTATCTTCTACATAAAAAATAATGAAAATTCTTACCACCAATCTGACCGAGAGAAACCAAATGAGAGAGTCTGGGATAATTTGTCAGACCATGCTTGTGGTCCCTGCATGAGTCCATATGGGGGCGGGCTTCTTAAGTTTGCAAAATTTTGCTTGCATACTCCTGATAAGCATACCCCTGAGATTGCTCCATGGGCATTGTCTTCTGTAGGTCACTAAATAGCATAGCATTTTAACATCTAGCTAATGAAGCGTCACTGGAAGCAACATGAATAATAATACACAGACTTAACTGAGTGATGGGATACTTGAGGCACTCAAAAGTATCATCTAGATTCGATAGTGAATGTCCATCTACAGATAACAACCTTATTTGTGGTATCTTTAATCCATCCAAAAGAGTGGACACGGATTTGAAATGATTGGGTGATGAAATGTAGTTCTTGCAATTTAATGAATGGTCTCAACAGATATAGAGGGATCCATGGCAAGTAGACATGCAGACAAAACGGTGTAGACCAGTAGACAAATAAGGTTCCGATAAAGTAGCAGCTTGGCAGAGAGCAATCAAGTTGCAGGAAAAAACATTGGTCAGTAATTATCACCGTGCGTAGTAGTAGAAAAAATGTATTCAACTTAAATAGTCCTTGTGAGAAACCTAGAACAACGACAATATGGTGCAGTTGTTCATTACTGATGGAACTTGAAAGCATGTTGCTTACAACAAATGTGACAACATGCACATTTCAACAAGGTGCCTGGACAGCCATTAGAGAGAGAGAGGTTGCAACGTGGAAATTGACAACTAGGAACACACACCTTTTCAAGTGGCATAGAGAAGTGAAGCCAACACTAACATAATCGACAAGTTTGAGGAGCCAAGAGTAAAAACATATGGCTGAGAGGTAGTGACCCACATCAGATCAATGGCTTGGGCCTTTTACGTGGTAGATGGTCTGGAAGGGCCGGTAAGGTAAGTATAGTAAATGACGACGTAAGGAGTACATTGATAGAAACAACTGACAAGGGTCTTTTGGCTAAAGGGACAGTGCCCTCGGTAGGGCTAGAGCGACCCAAATAAGGTTGTGTGACTGCTCCAAGCAGCGGTTAGGGCTAGCAGTTGTTGGAACAACCCGCATGCTCAGTGGAAGTGACAACTTGGTGAAGGGTTGATGGATAGGAAAGGAAGGGAAAGGGGTGAGTGGCCTAGGTAGGGTTAACACTCCAAAATCATGTAGAATAGAAAACTCACGTTTTGTTTTGAGTCAGTGAACGTTTATTTATATGGATAAGGGGAACTGTACAAACTCACATTATAAGATGTGGGACGACTGTTTGTTGCACAGGGAAAGAAAAGGAGGGAAAGGGAAGGGAAATGTTCATTGCACTTGGAAAACAAAAATGACGGGCAAGGGAGGAGAATGGATGAGAATGATTCATTTACACTTCTCTCCCTACTAAGTAGGGTACAAAGGAGGGGAAGGGAACAATAGTTTCTTCTGTATATTCTCACATTTCTTTCTCATCCTCTTCTTTCTCTTCCCCTTCTCATGCTAACCAAAAACATTATCAACAAGATGATCTCATATTTCTTCTCTTCACTTTCCATCATTCACTTCCCTTCCTCAACTCTCCCCTCCCTTTCCCATCATTTACCTCTCTTCTCCCCTCCTTTCCTCTCACACCAAACATATCCTAAAGGACAGGTGGATAATGTAAGTACTGGCATAGATGTAGATACAGGATAATATAAATAGAAAATGGATGTACTTCAAAGAGGTAAATACCTTATCAGTATTCCCCTGGGATGACTTCTAGTTATGTTTCTTAATATGGAGTACTGCCAAGAAAAATTAGAACTTATCCAACAGTTTTGAATGTTTAAGTGGTAATGTCACTGTTAAAGTTGTATGAATCCTTCTAAGTTCAAACTAATTTTCACTAGCTGCTTTATCTATAATATATACCTTAACATATCCCAAGGCTATGAGTGAAAGATATGTAGTCTTTGATGTCAACTCTAAAATGATCATTATGAATAATACATTTGCTCGTCTCTCATGTGGACAATTTTGAGAGCAACAAACATGATCATGTGAGCATAGCATTGCAAGTACCAATAGTAGGATGCGTGTAATTTTTCATCCTCCAGAACTGACATGTTTTGACTCCTTTATGCGATGACCAATCTGATGGGCTAAATCTCGATTCTTAACAGGACCAAACTGGGTCGAATAACACACAAAGGTGCTCAGAAATTGTGAAACTCGCACCTGATAACTCCGTTGTAATTATATTGTATTTCGCAAAGCCGTACTGATATTATAGAACTCTCCCTTTATATATTCGAGTAGTACTTGTAAGAGCAACAACATAGGAGTGACTTTCTGTCGTGATGGACACATGATAGAGCTGTATTCCCCCTTTTTGCTCAGGATGTATTGAGGATGTAGAGTTGTGTAAAAGGTTAAATGTAAAGCTTCAACTGCTTTCTATGAGGATATATCTAGGGAAGAAAAGGTTGTGGTTGAGAATGAAAATAGTTTTGTTACAAGTCTTCTAGCTATTTGAAAACATAGTAACAAATATCTGCAAACAGTTTGAAAATGTGATTTTTTTATCAGCTGTATATTAAGGTGATTCTGCTAACATAGATATGCATAAACCTCATGTTCTATTCTCAAGATTTTTTTGCATATGTGAGCTACAATCATGTATTATTCATAAATCATATTTATTTTGGTTTTTTCACCCCACTGATGGAGGCTGGGATACTTTGTCTTTTCCATGTCTTGATTGGTGTATGTTATATAGATAAACTTTTGTGAAGTGATCTGGTTCAGTGAGTTACAACACAGTGTTAGTTCTCCCCAGTGTCAAAGGGTAAATGTAAAGCTTCAACTGCTTTCTATGAGGATATATCTAGGGAAGAGAAGGTTGTGGTCGAGAAGGAAAATAGTTGTGTTACTAGTCTTCTAGCCATTTGAAAACATAGTAACAAATATCTGTAAACAGTTTGAAAATATGATTTTTTTTATCAGCTGTATATTAAGGTGATTCTGCTAACATAGATAATGCATAAACCTCATGTTCTATTCTCAAGTTTTTTTTTCTTGCATATGTGAGCGACAATCATGTATTATTCATAAATCATATTTATTTTGGGTTTTTCATCCTACTTCTGGAGGTTGGGGTACTTTGTCTTTTCCATGTCTTGATTGGTCTATGTTATATAGATAAACTTTTGTGAAGTGATGGTTCAGTGAGTTACAACACAGTGTTAGTTCTCCCCAGTGTGTCTGACCGCACTTTGCAGATTTCACATTGTACAGCAAGATTTTACCTTGTAGAAGTGATAGTGAAGTAACATTAGGTAGAAGGGATACAAGGGTATTTGTGCCTTTTAAGTACAGATGCCCACAGATCCATTTTTTACTCTAATTTTTTGTTAACCTTAATGGTTTTTGTATTAATCCATGCTTCTCTTTTCAGGGTTTCTTGGGTCTAAGTGGAGCTATCCTCATTCAATTATACAGGACCATGTATGCAGGTGAACCTAGCAAGTTCATTCTGATGCTTGCATTATTGCCTTCTGTCCTGCCACTACTGCTTATGTTTTGTGTCAATGTGCACCACCAAAAGGATGAAAATGACATGAAATACCTGAATGGTTTCTCGCTAGTTTCTATGACTGTGGCCGCCTACTTGATGACACTCATAATTTGGGAGAATATTTGGTCCATCAAGCCTATAGCCCACATTTTCACATTCATAATACTGCTTTTGCTACTTGCCTCCCCACTTTATATAGTGGTTATCGCTAAAAAAGACTCGAGCCTCCTCTCAGAGTTGATGCCTTCTGAAACGATGCTGTTGATTAACCAGGCTAGCTCGTCAGAAGATGACGAGAGAGCCTTGCCTGGAAAAAGAGTGAAAAATGATTTGCCTACTCATTCTGTCCGTGAACCACTGGATCAGGGCAATAATCTTCTGAAAAGAGGTGCAGACTTGAACATTATGGAAGCAATGCAAACAGCTGAATTTTGGTTGTTGTTCTTTGCAATGACATTTGGTATGGGCTCTGGATTGGCTACCGTAAATAACATCAGTCAGATAGGAGAGGCTTTAAATTATACTTCTGTTGAGATAAGTACCATGGTTTCTCTGTGGAGCATATGGAATTTCTTAGGTCGCTTCAGTGGGGGTTATGTTTCAGATTACTTCCTACAATCCAAGGGAACTGCACGGCCGTTGTTTATAGCTTTAACTTTGGCAGTGATGAGCGTGGGTCATTTTGTTATCTCTTCTGGTCTTCCTAATGCGCTTTATGTGGGTTCAGTATTGGTAGGTGTATGTTATGGCTGTCAATGGTCCTTAATGCCTACAATCACCTCAGAACTTTTTGGGGTATTGCATATGGGAACAATATTTAACACAATCTCGGTTGCTAGTCCGGTGGGATCATACATCCTCTCAGTGAGAGTTGTTGGCTTTATTTACGACTTGGAAGCAGCAGCATCTGGATCAACGACTTGTAAAGGCGTTCACTGCTTCAGACTGGCCTTTCTGATAATGGCTTTTGTAGGTGTGCTTGGATTTGTTATTGCATTGACATTATTCTTTAGAACAAGAAAATTCTATGAGCAGGTTATATATGCAAGGATCAGGCATTCATCTCTGAGATAAAGAGTTAAATTCCGAAAATGGAAGCATCTTCTTTCAAAATTTCGTGGATCAGAGGAACTTGGGCGGTACAGAGGTTCAGAAACAGGATTTTGTGGTGACCTCAATGAAGGCGGAAGAATCTACTTGTATATAGAATTCAACACATCACGCAGCAGAGATCCTATGTTGGGGTATACACCGAGGAACCTGTTTTGGGGTAAACGACTATACGTCCTGATCTTTATTATGTTTCGATCTTTATTTAGCAGAGGGTTTTGGAACATGATCTGATGTATACGGCAGCAAAGGTGCCTTTGTGGTAACGCGACTCTGTAACAAAATCACAGAATGAGGGTAGGATGTTAGAATGCCGCCTTTTATATTGTATAATATTATGTCCATCTTGTGCCAGAAAAAAAGCAAAGATCAAAATCAATCAAATAATAGGAGGATTGCGCTGACTACCTATTTCTAACGTCTACCCCCACCCCTCAGAGAAATTTTTTCTATATTTCAGCTAGTTTTCTTTGCTCGACTTGTTCCAAGCATTGTTCTTTTTTAGGGCTAGTTTGGTTGGGTGTAGTAGGGTGCAATTGTGTGAGTTTGCAATATAAAAATATACATCAAACACGCAATTTGTCATCCGGCTACACCCTACCAAACAGGCCCTTAGAGGCAAACGGACCCGCGTCCTCTACTTGGTAGGGTTGTAAATAGGTAGGGTAGTTTAGGTTCAAGGCTTATCCTTACCTTTACCCGCGTCACAATTGCAGGTAATGGGCAGGGTGATTACCCTTTTCTTGAAAACCCTTACCCCACCTTAACTGCACCCATTTACCCTGTGGGTAAAAGGGTAGGGTAAGGGTGAAATGTGTAAAGCACTATGAAGATAAATATGTGGTATATTCCATGATAATTCCATATGATATTCCCTGTGACAAACACAAGACAATCATAAAACTAACTTTGGACAATACTAATAATCGCGTTTCTAGTGATATGCAACACAAAATAATAATATTCAACCAAATATTTATTGTTATAAACAATGTCTCATACTTTTAGTATATTATGTTTTATTGACGATTTTTTTTCTTCTTCTAATATACAATTATAAAAATCATCATATGCTACCACTAATTTAGTAAAATTTCGCAAATCAATTAACAGTACAAATTAGGAAAGTAATGGTAGGCTTGTTGGGGTTCTTAGTAGTCCATAATATATGTAGTAGGGTCTAAAATCATAAATTCAAATTTATACTATTGGATAAATTGATGAAGCGGGTTGGGTAAAGCTTCTTCCTTTATCCTACCCTATTTAGATGAGGGTAGAGCGGGTGATGGAAAAACAGGTGGTGGGTAAAAAATATGCTTTTCTTTACTCTACCCTACCAGGTATGGGTAGTGGGTAAATGGTTAATACCTCCATGTACAACCCTACTACTTGGTGTTACCATCTGTATAAGGGTTAACGTCCTGGCCTCTCCCAGGGAAGAGCCCTTATATAGGCTTGGTTGGAAACTAATTGGTGCTGAGACTTTCTTGTTATTCCGTTAACGTAAGCTCTAATTGTTTACTTATTAATACTCATCTAACTGAATAGAAATTGAGTTATACTAAGAATTTCCTGTTTTAATTCTTAATTTAAGCACCCTTGTAAACAGCCTTGCTCCTCCAAACATGGCACTCCGATGGCCAACGGCTCTGCTATTGTTCATGACTCATTAGCAGGCCATAGAACACTGTTGACGGATGCACTACCAATTTGTTAAATTTCTTATGACGTTATCATAAAGTCGTATGTCACACGCTCACATGTTTCATTCCTATGCTGTTAATCAGTGAAATCCACCTGACAGCACCATTTTAAAATCAGGCATGCAGTACCTCGAGCTTTTTTCGGAAACAAGTAATCACTGCATTGGGAGTAATTAGCCAACCTATGACAGTAACCTATTGCAGCACTTTGTGTAATCGACTGACCTTTACCAAAATTATTTTTGAGGTTTTTAGGAGTAGATCCAATCTTATTAAATAAAAACATATTGTCGAGGAATGAACATGAAATAGCTTAGAAAAATATACATGGCGGTGACAAATGGTACCTTCTATGAAACATCAATGTCAACATAACAACCAAAGCAGAAACTTGATGCTATCGCTGGAAAGTTAATCACAACCCAGAAGCAGAGAGAATAGTAAGAAAAGACTGATAGCGTGCAAAGCAGCCACCTAAGCACGAGTTGTGCATCTACTAGTAAGTACAAGATAACGTGGAAATATTCCTGACGGGCGTTCCTTGTGGTTAGTATTCGAAGATTATCTAAGCACATGTCGAGAACTCACTACTACTGGTTTTCAAGTAAATTGGAATTTATAGCAAATGATCCAGATATACATAAAATCGTTGTACATGACTATGAAGGCCAAGTACAGCAGTTCCAATTTCAAAGACAAGCTATCACGCCTTAAAAATCAAACCTGGGGGTATTTTTTCTCAACCATATCCTGTAACAACCCTCACTACTATGATATGAAGATTATGGAGGGTGTTTGATTTTGTATAAGGGACACTATAATGTCCTTTAGTGATTTTGTTGGATCCTTTCAATGTAAGAATTGATATTGATCTGTAATTGTATTTACTAATGTTTAATTACAGCCTGAGATGACGATCATGGCACACTATGGTTTTCATATTCAAGCCGTCTACCGTTACCAATGTATCACCACAAGGATATTTGCCTTTACTATAAGTTTTACTTGAAGAGGGTTGCTCTCTTTTAGTTTTACAGTTTTCACTTCATATATCGCCTTTGACACGCTTTAGGTAGTAATAGAGATACCAAAGATATTATCACTTTCTTCAATATGCAATGGTCCCCTGCCCCCTATAGCAAACAAACTAAATGCATAATCACCTCCACAGATAATTGTAGCTCTATTGTATATCCGAAGTGGTTTCTGATGTATGGTTCAACTTCTAGATGAACCCACGTTTATCGTTAAATGTATTGCATAGCAACGCCGTATTATCATACTACTACTAGAAAGTCAGCAACCATAATCCATAATAATAGCTAAATAAATATTTGAGCGACGCATCCTGGATTCTAACCGGGGTTGCAAGCCCAATTGGCATTTTAAACCCGGGTTGCAATTTTGAAACTGCCACCACCTAAAATCCAAAATTTTCTCAATTCGGTCTGAGAAGTGATTCTATACGCTAGTTTTAAAAAAACTCCTGTCAGCCATGTCAGTCACAACTCAAGCAGCTCCGGTGTCCGCATTACGTTTAAACCCCTTGTCGTCTTTGTTCCCCTATCTCACTTGTTTAACAAGCGTCTCGATTACAAAGTGAGACATATTCTTCAGTAGTTGTATGTTGGGTTAAAACCAAGTCCATACCCGTCATGCTTGGAATGCCAGGAGGAAAAGGGTGAAATGCTTCTTGGACTTCAATGAGCGCATTCTTAGCTTGGTTTTGCACATTACCACGTTGGCTGCTCATCTAGGCGATGATCTTACCCTTTTTGAGAGTTGGAAGCTGCTTAAGTCCTTAACATGTTTGTGTAGAGGTAAGGAGAGGTGCCAACCTTTGACTCACCACCACCCCTCCATCACCATGTGATTCTCATTCTCCTTCTATTCTTCTCTTCTACTATTTCTGAGTAGATATGTTCTCTTATTCTATGGATATATGATACCTTCATCAGCTTGTTTGGAAACTTGTATCTTGTTTTTTTTATTCAGTATATTGTATGTTGTTTGCTTTTCACGCTCATAGTTGTGCCTTTATCTGCACATGATCTTTTATATACCAAGATGAGAACCACGTATCGCGTTAATTGTTAATTAATTTAAGTGGTTATACTTCTTGTGATGTTAGTGGCAGAAGAATCTTCTATCATGTAACATCCTTTAATATACTTAATCGTTGATTCTCTGTATTGTTGTAGTTGGAACCATGTGTTACTTTTTACTGCAAATCAAGTTATGCCCTTCCTATCACGAGTTTATGGTTGATTTCATACCAATATAACTCTTTTTTTCCATTAGTGGAACCGTTATTCTTGTCAATTGTCAAATTTGGTCGTTTGCTTCTTTACTAGTTGTGATGTAATCTATAGTTTTCGCTAAACAAAATAGAGATACAATGAATCTTAAACATATAGTAGACTCGAAGTACGATGTACATGTTGAGCAAATAAGATAAAATAGACAAATACCAATGGGCTTAATTAGGAGAGGCCCAATAGCTCTATAACTATATCAAATACTCTAGCACCCCCTTAAGATGGATGAGTATACAACGTATATTCCCAACTTGCTACACATATAGTTGAAGGATGAACGTGAGAAAAGTTTGATGAAAATACCAGTAATCTACTCTCCAATTTTCTCATAGGGCATAATAATATTCTTGGCCTAAATCATAATTGTCACAATATGACAATCACCCGCAATATGTTTGATGTTCTAATGACACACATGGGTGTTAGCATTGTGAATTGCATCTTGATTGTTGCATTTGAGGGTGGATGGAGTGGAAGCAGGTTGGCCAAGTTCTTAAAGAATATATGCTACCTATTAAATATCACAGCAAGCATGGCCCATAGCCTGATATTTTGCTTCCATGCTCGAGTGGACAACTATTAATTATTTCTTGCTCTGTCAGGTGATAGGGAATCTACCAAAATAAGACAGAAATTAGACGTGGATATTTTGTCGTTGGCATCCCTAGTCCAATCAACATCATCAAAACGTGCAAGAAGGTCTTTTTTAGAGAATGTCACCTCCTTAATACAATCGGTTGTACATGATCCAATGGCATGCAAGGGAAATTATCATACATTCACTGGCCACAACAATTGAAAAGGCAATGTATAAATGTATAATTGTGAGATGAACAAGTTTCCTGACTATCTATTAATATTGTTCTTGAGCCTTAAGAGAACACCAATCAGATATATCTTTGGTGTAGCAATCTGTCAAAAAGGACACTTGCTTGAAATTGGGCATGTCAAAATCTTGAAGGAGGACCATGATGCATTTCTAGTAAGAAAGACAGATTTCACACTTTTGATTTAAAGAGTTCAATTCCCAAGAAATAGCATAATTGCCCCAGGTTCTTGGAGTGAATGCATGAGTTGTCGATATCTTTTATTATATAAACATATTGTGTCATTGTCAATGATGATATATAATCAATATAAACTACCAAAATTATGATGATTGTGGCAGATGATTTGGAAAACCTAGAGTGTCAAGTGTAAGGTTTTTGGGAAGGTGGCACAATGGAAGAATAAAAGTTTTCCTTCCCATTTTACAATAGTCGTAGGATCTGTCATAGCTATAAAATGTCGATGAACAAAAGACATGGAAGGGATAATGTTTATATCATTGACCTCACTAGTTGTCCAACAACTAGACACATCTTCGCTGATGAAAACTAAAACTTTTTGATCAAACAACTTTGTTGCAGGGCGAATCTAAAATCAAATCTTACAAGACTAGAGGAGGAGGAAGGTGTGTTGAAGGCAATCTCCAAACATAGGTACCAATGTGTCCACATCCTATATTGCCCACATGCATGATTGGGAATTCCATGTTGTGCTCTAAGAGACAGTGTCGAATGAGTAGCCTTTTTGTTGACAATGTGCTAGCATTGTAAGACTTTGCCTTGCACTCTCCTTGTGGGTAATGAGGTTTAATCTAAAAGGTGTGCCAAAACATTCTCTAAAAACCATGGTCGTCATGCCCCTATATGTAGGAAATATAGGGAAACATGATTTCTAATAAACCCTGAGAAATGGAAAGGAAACAACCACTTTTCAGTAGTCCCCCCCACAGACAACTAGTTGACTGAATGTCTTTGTCCAATCATCTAACTTGCCAGGGTGTGATGCCTTACAACAGCTCAGACAATATTCCAATCTATTGACTGGCCACACCAGTCCAGTTGTCCAAATGGAATGATTCAAAGCAATCTAGACTGATCCACAGATCCAATGTAGTCAGCCAATTTTCTTATCTAATACAGTTGGTTGAGTAGACTAGCCAACCGACCAATTGGGTGGATCTTGACTCGATTAATCAACTAGACCATCTAGTCAATCGAACAGTCTATTCAGTCAGTGATTGAACTTTCTAGTTAGCCAGTTGGGCTTCCATTCAATCCAGTGATGATTCAATTGATTTTAACCAATTATATATATATATATATATATATATATATATATATATATATATAAGTATACTCCTTTTTCATGTGCATCCTATGTGTGTGACTGTAATATCCTCAATTTTTTAAAATCCAAATAAATAAATAAATTAATTTGTGAATTCCCCAATAGCATTATTGGTGGAATAATAGTGTTAAACACCTTTGCCGCATGGGTGCTTGAGGTACAAGATAAATAAATAAGAGGTTTTGTAGATAGCAATGCCTTAAAGAATAAATAGATAAATGAAATATTGAATAATATGCAAAGTTGCCAAAACAAAATAAGATGTGTGGTGTTTTAGATAATTAAAGGATAATTATCTAGAAGAGATTGGCAACACCATGGTTGAGGAACCAAATAAGAATATTTTAGTTTGTCCTTTTGTGTACTTGAAAATAATAATAATAAGAAGAAAGAGAATTCTAAGAATTGGGATTAGAGGACATTCCATAACATAATGGTGATTTTTTATGAGATGTCTAAAGAAATAAGTTGTGTATATAAAAGACATACCAATTAATAGATATGGATTGGGAAAGGTTGTGATAATTGCTTTATAGGATGTAGCATGGAAAGGGATAAAAGTACAATAGGGAATTCAATAAAGTGCCATGTTTATACATTACTTGATGGTTATTGGTGTGACAACCAAGTAATTCAAATATCTGAGTTAGGAAATGTATTAATAAAAGATAAAGAGACAAAGGAATGATCTAGAATTTATGATTGAGTTACCCAATGTGTTTTCCTCAATGGCTTATTGTTTCCAAATCTAATAGGAATAAGGACAATACGTTTTATTTAATTTCTAAATAAAATACGTTTCCTTTCTCCTATTTTGAAATGTAGACCAATTTCCAAAGAAAGAGTTATATTTGAAATACTTTTAGAAAGATAATGAATAATGTCCATATATACTTTCCTTGAGTGTTGGTTAAAAAAACTAGAGAGAAAAGAATAAGTAAAAGGAAAAATAAAAAGGAAAATATCCTTGGTGTTGAATTGATGAATAAAAGACTTATACTCCCTGTATAATGGAATATAAGGGGAAGGTCAGAAAAATTAGGAGGAATGTTTATATACTTCCCATAAGTAATGCCTTGCCACTTTTGGGAGAGGGAAGAAAGGAAAAGAGAAAGGAGATTATGAGAGGGCGCAAGTGTATATATATGGGAAACAAGCACACATAGCCACCTGAACATACATATCTCTTCCTTATTGACTTGATTGTGTTCCTCCTTGGTTAGTTAGGCTTCTCTCCTTCTCCTTGGCATAATACTGTGATGCTTGTTGGCTTAATAGCTTAGAAGAGGATAGAGAATAGGATATTGAGAAATCAGCCACCACCCTCACACCATCGAAGAAGCAAGTGTGGAGTGGTAAGCGATCCTTTTAGGGTGACTACAAGCCGCGACAAGATGAAATAACTGGAAGACTCGAGCATGAGGGGTCCTCGACACGTAGGTATTGTCCCTTTTCATCTGTTGTTGGCTTTACTAGTTCATAACCCTTAGGGCCTAGTTTCCACTATCTCGACTGTCGTGAACCATGGATAGGGTTCTCCTAGGTGTGGAAAAGGGAGGCAGTGGTGCGAGATGCTTGGCTGGACCTCAGATGGATGGGGAGGACAAGTGGGATCACAACTTTTCAGCGCTAGGGTTACAGCCTGCCACCGTTGTGAGGTTAGGGATGGTTCAAAATGAAATGACCAGAGTGTCCTGACCCATACACATAAACAGAAGGGGCAACATGGTCTTTTACTACTATCTAATAGGGGCTCTGAGTTAAAGTTTAAAGAAATTAGTCACATTTTTGGGTAGATAAATGTATATCTTGAATAAATCATAAGTAACTACTAGTAACTCCGATTATGACGATCTTTATATGAAAATTGATCAACACAACATGTAGAATCCAAATGAAATATAATGGAGACCTAATTATGCTTCCTATTCTAACAATAGTGTAAATATGGGTTTAAGTGGTGATTAGTGAATGTAAACCCTAGTTTTGAGTATTAAAACATTAGAAACACAAAAAAGTATTTCTTTTGTGTTATTATCTGATGTTGTTGAATAAAATGATAATTTAAGATGATCATGATAGTAATGTTGAATAACAAGGCTTATGAATGAATAATTTAATACATGTGAATAATTAGGGTTATGAAACCAAGGTCTATAACATGCAATGTTATTAATGAACATAATTGAATCAAAGTGATCGAAATGAAAGGATATGTTGGATATAGTAATTAGGGTTTCACATGATGGTTAACATGATATGGAAATAGGGTTTATACCCTTATATCTTACCTAGATCCTAAATCCTATATTAGGACCCGAATAGGGTTTAATGTAATTAATGTGATAGTGGCACTTTAGGATTTATATACATTCATATATGACATGATTGTGTGGACTCATCTTTGTTGATTGGATTTCTTGAAAGTAATTGAAGTGTAATCTGCATGCTAATATGCATGCCTCACCATCAAGGTATGCGGTTATGCCTAAGATTATCCTACATGTTTAATCAACATTTTCCAAGTGATGCTCGAGTATTGAACGATTCAAATGTTGAGTGTTTATTTACATTCTGCTAATTCATAATTTCACTATGAGTTTGACATAAAGAAAGATTATGAGAATATGTTGATGTTATTATTTGCAAATGATTGACTCATATATGTTGTTACAATACTTTCCCTTTCGAGATGCACCCCACGTACCAATATGGCAACATACTGACCGTGTTTTGTTTCACATTATTTTAGGTATAAACTAATATATATGATAAAGGACAAAAGATATCAAGATATGATGATAGATGAAATACATGATGGCATTAAAGATTTAAAAGGAGGATTAGATAGACACTTATTCTCATACAATGTAGTATTCATGGTGAAAGTTCATGTCTGCATTTTTTAAACCATAATTCTGAATTAATGAAATTGTTTTCTCATATTTATTATTTGCTAAATTTGGATCCTTAGGAAAATTTGTATATAATGACTCTCATCTTTTTGGCCTTCCTTAATTTGGGGTTGTTGAAAAATGAGGTAATTACATTTGGTATCAAAGCACCAAAATTTTCAAATAATATTTAATAGTTTATAATTTCAAGTAATTTGTAGAAATATGAGGGAATTATTAGGATATTTCCTAAAGATAATGGTGTCTAGAATGGACCACGACCTGGGGGCTGGAAATATTTTCCTCTGCACTACTACACGATTTATGAGGACTCCCGGGCATGTGCATCCTGCCTGGCCAAAGTCAGATGATTTTGCCTAAAGTAAAATACCTTTAGGGTGTCTTCTCGTCTTGATTCATCCACTTCTTGTCCTCATTGCTTAATAAGGCCTAAAAGGAATTTCCCTTCTCATATCAAGTTAGGGTTTTTGAGAAGAAGTAGGACAAGGCATCCTCCTCCAACTAAAGTACATATAATGTGAAATGATAATGTACATGTAATGTGGAAACTGTAAAGTACATGTAACATGAAAATAATGATAATGTAGAGAAAAATGTTTTGTGGGTTTTACTTGTGTGGGTAACCCTAGATAGAACTAGGGTTGGTTTGGGAAAATCCTAGTAGTTCATGGGACGTAGAAACCCTAAGAGGTAGGGTGTAGTCTCTAACCCTTACATAAAACTCTAATCCTAGAAATGGGAGTAGAACGGGTAAGATGGAAACCCTACCCATATGAGCCCTAAGGTTAGAGTAATGAAAATTAAGGAAAATGTAAACAAGTCTATGTGACCTAGATGTCCATGTATGAATGCATGCTGCATGTGAGATGAAAAAAAGATTGGAATATATGTGAGAGACATAAATGACCAAGGGTTATATGTGAAATGAAAATATGAATATAACTTGCTCATTACCCTAAGGATATCTTTGGAGGAATGAATGGATAAAGAATATCCTAGTGGGTGGGTATGAATGTAGATCACCCCTAGAGAGTGGGTAGATCATTGAGAATACTCCCAGTGAGTGAGTATGAATACCCCAATGAATGAGTATACCACAAAGATTAGGCAAATAAAGGTCGAGAAGTTATAATATAAAAATGTATAAATGAGTTAGGTGACTCGGTCTCCCTTGAATATGAATTGTGGAACAAAGCATTTATGAGAAAAACTTTTAAGAAACATAAGCAACATATGAATAATGCATTTATGGATGTAACCTGCTCAAACCCTATATAGATCTCTGGTGAGTTAAAAAGCATTAAGTGAAATAAAGTTATTCTGAAAATGACTATGAACCTATCCCAGATGGGAAGGTTGCTAAGGGGCCAAGCCTGGATGGGATGGTCATATGAGGTGTGTATCTTGGATGTGAAGACCAAAGAAGTACCAAGCCCGGACAGGATGGTATGAATGTCCACCGGGACTAAGATCCTAAGGAGAGGGTTCCCCATAAAGAGGCTCCCCTAAAGAGAGGGCACATCTTTGATAAAAGAGGATAAGGGTGGTGAGGTTAAACAAGGAATGCTTATTTAGGTTCATAAAAAGATGATAATGTGAAACCCTTAGTTCAACTTTTAGGGCTAGTGTGCCAACCTGAGGTGGGTCCACCCAAGAGTGAGAAAAGGACATATGGGGGAGGCAAAACCCTAGACCTATAGGGCCGAGTTGCGGATAGAGAGCCTAACCTCCTCCTATGAGCCAAGAAGGCACCCTAGGTTAGGACCTTTCCTAGAAAGGTAAGTTGAATAAATCATTACAAAGTTTGAGGTAACCTTCACTGTCACCTTAGTATGATTGTTTGAACCCAAGTATGCCATCTCTGAGGAACATGAGGAAAAAGTCACTATGGAAGGGGCTGGCCGTATGCGATAGAGCCCAAAAAAGAAAGTTGCCTTGAGTTCAATGAGGGGACAGAAAGTGAAGAATGAGCATTATAAGAGATGGAGGAATCCAGTTTAAAGAATTGCATATGAAAATAATGTGATATAGATGAACCCTTGGGAAGGGTAGAGTTCAAATTCAATCCTAAGGTCAGGTAGGGAGTATTAAAGGTACATGGGACCGATTGGATTAGGAGTTGATTGTTCCTTGAAAACACAAGACCATTTGGTCGGGAGGTAACAATTACATTTTCTCGAGGCCCATGTTTTAGGATATTGGCCACCTTCGTGATGTTCATGTGGCCCACTGGGTGAATGTGAGAGGCAGTCCCCAGATGCATAAGGATTATATCACTCCAAAAGTACCTATACCCCTAGAGACCTCAAGGAAGTGGCTAAGGCTCATAATACATAAGGTGTACTTGTAAACGATGCAAAGAAGTCATGTAATAATGCAATCTTAAGAGGAGTTGTGTACAAACTCAAGAGCGAAAAGGGCATTTGACTTCATGAAATATAAGGAGAATGTGGAATTAAAAGTGTGTATGGTTTAATGTCATGATTCAACCTAAAAGGTGAAAATTTAAAATATAAAGTGTGGATACACCATCTCTGCTCTTGTAATGAGATGAATTTTGTGTTTGAACTGTAGTCAAGTACTTATTTCATCTCATTAGGAGGGAGAGAGATTGGGTTGATACATGTTGTGCTTAAAATTGACGTAAGAGAATGAATGACTTAATTTGAGTGTTAATGACATGAGCTAGGGTTTGAGGTGTTATCTCACCCTCATGTTAAAGTGAATGAACAATAGGTTAAAAACCTAGGTAAAAAAAGGTAATCACTAAAAGAAGAAAAAATTTGAAACCATTAAGAGATGATAATATGTAAATACTAAGGATGTGGATGTACCTTGAATTGCATTTAAGTGCCAATCCTAGTAATAATGTGAAGAATTTGTATATAAATAAAATATGTTGAAGATAATATAAGTAGGGTTGCTAACCATAAGTTGTGAAACTAAGATGAGTTATCATTCACCTTAAGCTTACTAGGTGTGAATTTTGGGGACAAAATTCCTTTTAAAGAGGGGTGAATGTAATATCCTCAATTTTGTGAAATTGAATTATATAAATAAACTAATGTGTAAATTTCACAATAGCATTATTGGTGGAATAATAGCGTTAAACACCTCTGTGGCATGGGTGCTTGAGTTACAAGTTAAATAAACAAGAGGTTTTGTAAATAGCAATGCCTTTAAGAATAAATAGATAAATGAAATATTGAATAATATGCAAAGTTGTCAAAAGAAAATAAGTTGTGTGGTGTTTTAGATAATTAAATGATAATTATGTAGAAGAGATTGGAAACACCATGGTTGAGGAACCAAACAAGAATATTTCAGTTTGTCTTTTTGTGTACTTGAAAATAATGATAATCATAATAATAATAAGAAGAATAACAAGAAGAATGATAATTCTAAAATTTTTTATTAGAGGACATTCCATAACGTAATAGTGATTGTTTTTATGAGATGTATAAAGAAATATGTTTTGTATATAAAAGACATCCCAATTAATAAATATGGATTGGGAAAGGTTGTGATAATTGCTTTAAAGTATGTACCATGGAGAGGGATAAAAGAATGACCTAGAATGCAATAAAGTGCCATGTTTTATATACATTACTTGATGGCTATTGGTGTAACAATCAAGTAATACAAATATTTGATTTAGGAAATGTATTAATAAAAGAGAAAGAGACAAAGGAATGATCTATAATTTATAATCGAGTTACCAAATGTGCTTTCCTTAATGGCTTGTTGTTTCCAAATCTAATAGGAATAAGGACAATACATTTTATTTACTTTCTTAATAAAATACCTTGTCTTTCTCCTATTTTGAGATGGAGACCAATTTTCAAAGAAAGAGATATCTTAGAAATACTTTTAGAAAGATAATGAATAATGTCCATGTATACTTTCCCTGAGTGTTGGTTATAATAATGAGAGAGAAAATAATAAGTAAAAGGAAAATATCCTTGATGTTGAATTGATGAATAAAAGAATTATACTACTTGTATAATGGAATATAGGGGGAAGGTAAGAACAATAAGGAGGAACATTTATACACTTCCCAAAAGTAATCCCTTGCAACTTTTGGGAGAGGATAGAAAGGAAAAGAGAAAGGAGATTATGAGAGGGTGTAAGTGTATATATGGGGAACACACACACATAGCCACCTGAGCATACATATCTCTTCCTTATTGACTTGATCATGTTCCTCCGTGGTTAGTTAGGCTTCTCTCCTTCTCCTTGGCAAAATATCATGATGCTTGTTGGCTTAAAATCTTAGAAGAGGATAGAGAATAGGCTGGTCCATTGAGAAATCAGCCACCACCCTCACACCATCAGAGAAGCAAGTGCGGAGTGGTGGGCGGTCCTTTTAGGATGACTACAAGCCGTGGCGAGATGAAATCATTGGAAGACTTGAGCATGAGAGGTCCTCGATGCCATATACTATCCCTTTTAATCTGTTGTTGGCTTTACTGGTTTAGAACCCTTAGGGTACTAATTTCCACTATCTTGGCCACCGTGAACCATGGATAGGGTTCTCCTAGGTGTAGGAAAGGGAGGAAGAGGCGTGGGATGTCTGGCGACCTTGGATGGATGGGGAGGATGAGTGGGATCGCATGTTTCCACTGCTAGGGCTGCAGCCTGCCACCGTCGTGAGGTTAGGGATGGTTCAGAATGAAATGACCAAAATGCCCTGACCCATACACGTAAATAGAAGGGGTAACATGGTATTTTACTACTGTCTAAAGGGGCATCGAGTTAAATTTTAAAGAAATTAGTTTCTACTGATGTGTCAACACATTAGTTCAGATAAATGTATAGCTTAAATAAAATCGTACTAGTAACTCCAGTTATGATGATCTTTATATGAAAATTGATAAGCAGAACACATAGAATCCAAATAAAATATATAATTATGTTTCCTATTCTAAAAACAGTGTAAAGGTAAGTGGTTATTAGTGCATGAAAACCCTAGTTTTGGGTAATAAAACATTGGAAACACTAAAAAGTATTTCTTTTGTGTTATTATCTAATGTTGTTGAATCAAATGATAATCTAAGATGATCATGATAGAAATATTGAATAACAAGGCTTCTGAGTGAATAATCACATATATGTGAATAATTAAGGTTATGAAACCAAGGTCAATAACATGAAATGTTATTAATGAACATAATTGAATCAAAGTGATTAAAATGAAAGGATAGGTTGGAGATAGTAATTAGGGTTTCACCTGATGGTTAACATGATATGGAAATAGGGTTTATACCCTTATTCCTTACCCAGATCCTAAATTCTAGATTAGGACCCGCATAAGGTTTAATGTAATTAATGTGATAGTGACACTTTAGGATTTACATATATGTAGATATAACAAGATTGCATGGACTCATCTTTGTTGATTGGATTGCTTGAAAGTAATTGAAGTGTAATCTGCATGATAATATGCATGGCTCGCCATCAAGGTACATGGTTACGCCTAAGATTATCCTACACATTTGTTTGGCATTTTCTGAGTGATTCTTGAGTATAGAACAATTCAAATGTTGAGTGTTTATTTGCATTCTGCTCATTCATAATTTCACTATATGGCATAAAGAAAGATTATGAGAAGATGTCGATGTTCTTATTTGCAAATGATTGACTCATATATGTTGTTACAATACTTGCCCTTTCTGGATGCACCCCACGTACCAGTATGGCAACATACTGATCACATTTTGTTTCACACCATTTTAGGTATAAACTGATATACATGATAAAGGACAAAAAGATATCATAATATGATGGCTGATGAAATACATGATGGCATTAAAGATTTAAAAGGAGGATTAGCTAGACACTTCTTCCATACGATGTAGTATTCATGGTGATATTTCATGTAAGCATTTTTTAAACCATAATTCTAAATTAACGAAATTGTTTTCTCATATTTAATATTTGCTAAATTTGGATTCTTAGGAAATTTGTAGGTAATGACTCTCATCTTTTTGGCCTTCCTTAATTGGGGGTATCTAGAAAATGAGGTCGTTACAGTGACTCTATAGGATCCAAATTATATTGGCAACGATACCCAGAATCACATTATAATTTCACTAACAATGATCGATATCTATCAAGACTTCAATGCCACTCAAGTAATTTTAGAAGTTGGATAACAACTTCAACCTATAAAATGGCCAATGTTACCATTATCATATAATGTTTTTGTCACAGATATCCAGATTGAAAGTGAGGCATGTAATTTTGATCCTCATCATTTAAACTATGTCCCTTGAACTACATAAATTTGAGATATTGTGAGCTCAATATCATATATTGACTCACGTGAGCATAACCACACATTTCTCTAGTCTTGGTTATCAAGTGGTCAGGATATCACTCTAGAGTAGGGATACATTCCATCTAGATCACTCACAATGATCCACACGTGTTACAGTGCACCCAATCACCACCTTTCTAGCGACCGTTATTCAGAGTCATGTTGGGCTAGTGTCAAAGCCTACAGAACAATATGTGATGACTGTAGTGACTTCAGGTCTAAGGAACACAATCACCACATTCACTTTGATATATGACTCAGGCGTATCATAGATGACTTCCATGTGTCATTCTCAAGGGGGTATGCCCAGTATTGCTTGTTCTCTAACAAGTACCCATGTATTTGAGTTGATATCCAATATCATGACTAAAGACACATAGTCATCATTCACCATACTTGTTACTCTTGTGTGTTACTATTATCTGATAATATGCACAATAATAACCGACTAGGAACATAACAAAAATTAGTACTCTAAGTATATATATGATCTCATATTCAGGTCCTCAACCTAAACCATATGTCATCAAGTAAAAACATTCTCAGGACATTAATAAGTATATCTATTATCTCAATATTGAAACTAAATAGAATTGCCTTTTTAAACATTCAAATCATATACAAAGTATCCCTTTAGAATAATCACATGATGGATCTCACGACATACATCCAACATTCTCCCACTAGCACTAGATCCAAATCACTCACGAATCCAATTCCAAATCATCTAACATGATTTTCATCCTCCTACTATGAAATTGTGTTCATCAAGAGATCATCAACATTTATTTAAGTTTATACTCTACATATCTTGTATGAGATGGTAAAGCTTGAGTATGTGCTTGGAACACTGATGTGATTTGGGTTCCTTAGCTTGTGTAATGGCTGCATTATTGTCGCAGTATAGCTCAATTGCATCCTTGATGGATGGAACCATTCCTATTTCACCAATGAACTTTTTGACTCATACAACTTCATTTGTTGCATTGGAGGTAGGAATATACTTGACCTTCATTATACAATCAACTACAATATCTTTCTTGGAACTCTTCTAGCTTACAACTCTGTCATTAGGAAAAACATAAATCCTAACTGTGATCGGTAACCATCATTGTTGTTCTGGAATCTTACATTCTTGTAACCTTCTACGACTAACTCTTCTTTACCATCATAAATTAGGAATTGATCCTTAGTTCTTCACAAATACAAAGGATATTCTTAACATTAATCTAGTGACTTTCACTGGGATCTGACTGGTGCTGTCTGGATCTCTCTTTTGATTAGCATAAATGTCAACCATTACAGAGAAGCCCTAAACCTAAACCCAAATTATGAAACAAAATGACTAACTCCTAACAAATGTGATTAACATAGTATAAGAAAAACACATGTAAATATTTCCTTTTTCTTTCTTCACAATTTTCACAAGACAATGTCACATTACAGATATCACATTAAGATATCAAAAATCATATTCAACCCTATCAAAACCAGAATCAAATATTACTACTTAGATCAACTAGTTTACATCAAATACATGTACATGAAAGAACAAACTCAATATACTACCCATATAAAAAAAAAGAGTACATGAAGAATCTATTCTATCTAGATTATTCTATTATATCTTCTTTCTCACGACCTCTCTGATGGATAGAATTATACCTAAAAATATTTGAAACAACCTCATGAGACTCATATAGAACCCTAGTGACTGGATTCCTACCACTCAATCTGGGTGCATGCACTGTCATCTAATTAAGTATAACAAAGTCAAAAGAAACTTACAAATATTGAAAGCTCTATCAGATAGTTATAACATAAGTTAAATCTAGTTTACAATGGTAATCTAATCAAATGGATAAGGTAATCACTTAAACCAAATATAAAAACATCTCTTAGAGTATGTCTATAAACAAATCAGAAGATACTTCTTAGTTTATATTAACAATCCTACTGCATGAGTAATAAGTCAACATCTAAGCATTTTGAATCAATACATAACAATAACATTATCTTTGTGACGCCCCACCATCCAGACTAAGAACACGTCTTGTAGTCCCAAAATTGAGTAGACATAAGACATGTATATCAAGCAATACTATCAAACGAGAAGCAATCCAAATCATATTGAGAGTGGATATAAATCCCAACATTTACTACTTGTCAAAAGACAGATTAGAATATGAAATAGATAATATCTATAATAGCATGATTACTTTCCAGAACAAGAAGCATAATCAACAATAGAATATTGTCATCTAGCAGTATAAGGAATGTAACAAACATTCAAATTATATTCTACATGACTTGTCATCTTTTATTCATTTTCCCTAAAAATATATACTTGGCTTGTACCTCACCAAGTAGAAGTCATCACACGTGTCAATGACCCGACATCACTAATTTAGGGTTTATATGGCCACCCTAAGATGTCAACAACAGACCCTGGCCACTTTAGGGTTGCCTAAAGAGGCTCACATCTTCATCTCGGGTATACGAGATAGGAACCAGTAAAACAACATATCACATATCACAACATTTTTCATATTTTCTTATTTCAAATATTTCATTTCGTCAGATGCTATTTCTCATGGGCATGTACTTTCACTTCAAGGATTTAGGGCCAAAGCCACTCCAGATGACTCACTCCTAAATCTTGGTGGTCTAATCTTTAAGGTCTCGATCCACACTCCAAAAATCTTTCTCATAATTCATTGATTACTACAAGGAGATTTTTTTTGTTTCCCCGGTGTGAACCACGAGGGAAACTCATGGTGTTCAAGTCACCTAACTAGATCTATCATCATTTCAATTGTTAGTAATCTCTTCTACTCATCTTAAACAAATTAAAAACATAATGTATTATATGTGTGTATTCTCATGTAGCTAGAATAACATGAAACATATTAGTCTTATAAAAAAGACAATGATTAAAGTAAGAAGCATAAACAATCTATAGTTTGCAACACATATGATTCTTTCCATTTTCTATATAATCTCATATCAGTCATCATCAGTGGGCTTTCAGCCCAAGAGATAGTCTCATTGTCTAGCATTTACTCTCATTACAGTTTTCAAATGTAATCAATGCACATGTTAAATTCAATCTCTACATATTTCTTATCAATTCATTCCATATCACAATTCTCAATAAATATTTAGTAAGACATTAAAACTATCAATATTATGGGCATATAAACATGTTGTGTCATTCGTCATACTTAGAACATGTTTATTATTCAAGGTATACTTATTCTATTTTATTCCTATACATATAAATAAATCTCAAAGCATGAATGTGCATAACACACTTAATATTCTTCACTTACTATATACCACTCCTCAGTTAGGTTTAATATTCAACACATAAATGATCTCATTATAAATCTAATTAGAGAAGGCCATTCTCATATACATGTTTCCTAACCTGTAATTACAATCCAAGAAAACCTTCTTATAAACCAATTCATATCCTTGTACCTCATCTTATAATTTAATTAAACCATACTCATATGCATTCTTTAATCCCTAACTTGATATCATTATTCATTAGCATCACATACCTCATCATTTTAGGGTTAGGGTTAGTTTCTTAGATCCATCCACCAATTTTCATTATCTCCCTTTCATTTCATATTCGTTAGTTTTAACTTCTTTCAAATGATGGTTACCACTATTCTTAAATTGGATAATTCTAAATTTACTTAATATATAAAGTTTCTCTCTCAGTGAAATCCTTCATAATTTGGTTTTAATAGCTTCATGCAATTTAGGTCAACACACATGTAATCAGAATATATAGACTATACACTTCATCATACACATTTTATTAATTTCATTTGTAACTTGTCATCACCATTCAATTATTCTTATCCTTCTCCTTTCTTGTAATTATTTGAGTGTACCATGTCATTGACTTCGAATGGCATTCTTATAATTAGAAAAGATCATTATATCCCTTAATACTACTCACTTTAGCTTAAAATATGGATTAGTTTACATCTTCTTACATCCTAATCTCTAATCATCCTTCCCAATTCATTATTATGCATCTTGTATAAAAGGACCCACATTAATGTGAGGGCTACTAATTATTCCATAAATATACCAAAGTAGAAGAATTAGGATTAGATCATATTAGTAAGACTCATCATCTTCAATTGAAGCATTAATACCTACACTTCAACATTTCATCACATTTACCACATTATATACAAGTTCTAGCTTTATCGCTCATACTCATCTTAATACTATACTTCTAAGGTTTTCAAGAAGTCATCCTTAGTTTAACACATCATAAAAATCATATCATTCACTAACCTCATCATGGTGCACGGGGGTTCATTAGGTATATTCACACACTTGGAAACCCTAGTTTACAATTTCACATATTTCTTTCATCAATCATAAGTATTCATTGATCAATTAACTGACCTGATTAAATCCCGCTACACAAACCCTAGGCATGGAATATCTCCACCTCATACTGATAATTATGTATATATCATTTTCAATTTTAGTAAGATTCAACAATTCATTTGTATAATTCATTCTAATAGAATTCAAGTATGATTCTATACATATCAATTCAATTTCCAAGCGTATCAGACATTGGGCTGATTCTTATGCAATATTCACATGAAATTGCATACTCCTCTATCCATAATTTTTTCATCAAATGTCAATAAATATATCAGGAACTAATCAAGTTCAATTCAATGAGAAACAATTGAAAGCAGTAGAATTTGATTCCCTAATAGCTTTCCAAATTAATAGCCAATCACATACAAATGCAAGCAAGGTTTTTTATTATTTTAGCTGGATAGAATTAGGCTTTCAACATGAATACATAACTTAAGAGGGAGATGAAAACTCACCTAAGATGACAAACACCTTAGAAACATAGGTCAAAATATGAATATCTAGAAATCTAATCAAACTCTAGCAATTGAATCCATTTCTTCCTCCTCTCAACTATGAAACCTTATAAATGGAGATTAGGAAAGAAAGAGTGAGAAAAGGGGGTGATTTGATATAATTTCAAATCAAATTAGAATAGGGATGAAATCTTGATATGTGAGAGAAGAATAACCATGAAAGACTATTAAAACAAGCTAAACTTACTTGATTTCATCATCTCTCAGATTGTGAAACCCTAGTTCAACATCTCCACCACTTTCTCCTCTCAAAAACCTAGCTCTCCTCTCTCTCTAGAATTTCATTTCTCTAACAATAATGAAGAAATGTGAGAGATCCTTGGGTTCTACGTTACTCATATATTTCATTTAAGGTGGTTGAGTCAATTGCAAATTGACCCAACCTTACACTTTTTTTATTTTAGCATAATTTTCTGTCATACAAATGTTACTGAAGATCGTTTACTTAATATGTTTACCCTCCAACAATTTTGAAAATTTATCATGTTATGTAAGAGAGAATTTAAGATATTCAGTTAAAATTTTAGAATATTAAGAGATAAAAATAAATAAATAAAAATCAAATACTATACTACTATACTGTAGTCTGCAACATGGTCGGTCAAGTTGCTACTAATAAGAACCTCAACCGACACAACACTCTGTATAATTCAAACATCATAAAAAATTACTAAAATTTAATGGTGTGTGTAAAATGGAGTTTTCCAATAATAATTAAAATTTCAGATCAATTGAATGTACCAATATAAAGTTAAAATTCAAATACCATCTGGTTTTATTTCAACCTAAATTCATGGTCGGCTAAGTTTGTCCTAGGGAAACTCGACAAACAAATTGGTTAGAAAATTCATAAAAAGTCTGATATTTTACAAGAACACTAATAATTGGGTGTATCAAACTATATCTCAATTTTAACTAAATCATAGTTATATATAAAATACTAAAATCATTTACTACACCAAAGTATTTATCAAATTATGATTCATATGCTACCAAAACCCTAATTTTGGTGACTAGTTTTTACAATTCCCAAATCCTAACTATTTGAAATATAAACATACTTAAAGTTTCTATTTAGTTTTAAAGTATCATAAATTATACTACTATCATTCATCAAGCTCTAAACATTGATCAATCTAGTTAAGCATGTAATCATCCAAGTAAAGCCTAGTTAGATGGTTAATATGAAAACATGTCATTATAGGTACCTACTCTTCATGCTTAAATCATAATAGATGTCAGGGAATGTACATAAAATTTTATGTGTGATAGATCCAATTGCAGATGCATAGGAAATATTACTCTTGCATTCCCTCTTTTTAGAAGATCTAGGACATTAAGCTTTGGAGAAACTTTTTCCATGAGAGATGGGGTAAGTTTGCTTTCTTAGACTCTTTCATGCTAAACTTTTTCACACTATGTCAATCTATGTACATTCACATACCATTAAGCCTTCTAGATCTATTTCTATAGATCTCGATGCCTAGTATGTAGGATGCTTCTCCTAAGTACTTTTTGAAGAAGGTATTTTCCAACCATATTTCAACCAATCATTGAGTAAGAGTGTCATTACCCATCAATAGTATGTCATCTACATACAATATGTAGAATACAATTATGATCCCATGAAAGTTATTTTAAAAACACGATTCATAATTATTTTGAATGAATCCAAACTATTTTATTGTCTCATCATAACAAAGATCCAAATTGGAGATGCTTGCTTCACCCATAGATTGACCTTTGTAGATTATAGACTTTTATGACTTCATTTGGAGCAATAAAACCTTTGGTTGTGTCAGATACACATTCTATAGGATATTCTCATTAAGGAATGTGATTTTAATGTCCATTTTCTAGATTCCATAGTCGCGGTAAGTTTTAATGGCAAGCATGGTTATGATGGATTTAACCATGGAAACTAGTGAAAAAGAGTCATCATAGTCAACACTTTGAGCTTGTTTGAAACCTTTTTCTATCAATCAACCTTTTTAGATTTGTACATTACCATCCATGTTAGTATTCTTTTTTAAGACCCATTCACATACAATGGGTTTTATCCCTTCAGGTGGATCCACTAAGGTCCATATCTTGTTGGAACGCATGGAGTCCATCTCAGAATTCATAGATTATACCCTTTCTTAATATCTAGTCCCTCAATATCCTCATTGTAGGTCATTAGTTAATCATCAGTGACTAATACATCATGTTGTTGAATTACAATAAATCCATATCTCTCTGGCTCAAGACATGCCCTGCTGGACCTTCAAGGTTCCTGTGTTATAAAGGGACCTTGAGATTCCATAATAGTTTGTGGTTCCTTTTGTTCCTTATCAGTGATGTGACCCAAAATTCACTAATCTAGGGTTAGCATCTGCTAAGATGATTAGTCAGTCCATCGACTTTAAATCACTTAATGAAAATTAGCCATAACTTTTTCTTGTTTCATATATATGGTAACATCACTTACTAAATGATAATGTCTCGTATAAGCATAACATTAAAGGATACAATAGAGTTTGACTATTACTTAGAAGAAAGAGTTTCACACTTAATATACATCATGAACATTTCACTACAAACTTCTCTCTTTTCTCACTCTCTCATTCCCAAGATCTAGAGGAAGGATAAGTGACTGTCTATCTATTCTATGTGCTTCTTCTTTAGGACCTATATTCTACTATAAATAAAAACTGGCTTATGTCTCCTCAAAAAGATCTATCCCTTTGCCTAAAAAATTGTTCAGTAGGTTGATCAGATACTGGATCAATGAGTGGAAAATCAATAAGTAACCAAGATATTTTTGATGTTTGTACATGATCGAACCTAGATACATAAGCATATAAGCATGGATGTTTAAAATTGTAAACCACTCAACATGATATTTAAAAGCTAATATTAAATATAATAAAAGGATAACCTAAATCCATTCACTTGACTTTAAGTCCATTTATTATGCCACTAGACCGACATGAGGGGTACCACAACATGTGAAAGTATCACAGTAAGCTATGAGCAGTCTCACTGTATAAGACTTAGAAGAATGCATAGTTTCCTAAGTCATTAATCTCAATACCATGTCTGCAACTGGTATGGTCATGTCTGGATTTCGATGACTAATGGGAGAGGCCAAATTTTTGGACTCCTCCTTTAAGCATGGGTACTCAGGCGGAGAGTCAAAGCACTCTAGCTTAATGTGCATTAGTGGACTTACTAACCACTTATAACTAGAGATTGTAACACAAGTACCACCAGAATCCTCGGATGGTGTTGAGTACCACACGTTTCATAAGGAGTCTTCCCTACCAGTCAAGACCCCTACATCCTACTGGTACAGTCTAGCTTACCTCGATCTAGACTACCTCCAAACAGGAAGTTGTTTCTTCCACACAAAGCATGCCTCATCTTGTGAGAATTATACAGTGTCCAGGTCATCTACCCTCTAATGATATTTAATTGATTAAACAAGACTCATTATTGTAACTAGTGGTTGCCCTATTTTCATAAATTAAGCATATTGTATTAAGCACATAAATTATCTTACAACTTTCACAGTTCTCATAAACTATAGTTTGACTCTCTAGTTTCGGATTAGGGAAACCCGACTCCCTAGGCGCCTCTGTTTACACCATTTATCACTTATAGTTTATAACTACTCACGTAACAACTTCTGACATGTTATTACATCACTAAAAATGATTACTAAAGCATTCCTACTACTGAAAACACTGCACATATATATTAGATTCATCACAATTATCATAGAGCAAAATTAAATACTAGAAAGCCATTATTTGAATTAATATGTTATAAATCTGGGCTAGAAGGTGATTTTCCACTCACAGATCTTGTTACATATCACAAATATAGTCTTCCTGCCAACTAAACTTGGATCTCTACTCACACGATCCTAAATCACGTCTTAGGCTTCAAGATCTTGTCACAAACAGGTCATCCACGAGCGAGAAAGCTCAAGAACATTGGTTGGAGGTAGAATATAAAGGGGTTGATGATTGGAACCACTAGTTCTTGGGTTAGAGAAGACCTCCATATCGAGAAAATAGGAGAAAAGAGAAGAGATCAACATTTTAAACAACTTACCAAGTCAAATCTAAAACAGATTCTTTGGTTTCCATTATTCTTCATGTTCTTCCCCAAAAATAGCCTTAGTGATTGCCTTCTAGGTCTTGTTTTAATCATCTTAAGGCTCTGAGAAGGTAGAGGATCAATCATAGATCTATCACACTTTGTTTCATTGAAAATGGATATGTATAGCCAAAGTTATGACCGTTTTATGATTGACTATCTTGTATGTCATTTCTCGAGCAGTCAATGGGCTTACTAAGCCTTCTCAGTGGTCGATGGTCCTTTGTCTTGGTGGTCTCTAGGCCTTTTTGGCTCAACAGTTTCTGAAAAAGCCCAATCTCAGTGATCGTTGAAAAATCTCATTCTCAACGATAACTAGGAAACTGTACATGTTACTAAAAATGTCATGACTCTCTCATTTTAATTCTGATTTGGTTCATTCTTTATGATTTAGATTTGTAATTTGAATTTTCTAAAATCATACAATATTATTTTGATTTATGAATTGTATCCTCAAGTATCATTGATTCTCCTCCCACATACATGTATAGGCTAAGTCTATATCATTATCAACTAAAATATCAGATCTTGTGATATGATTAAATCATGATTATGAGTTATCCAAACAAGTATTTGATATTATCAAAGTTAAGGTAATATGTTACTAATAATATCACAACAAGCATTGATGTTATCTTAAATTCATAGAATCACCAACATAGTTAGAGAGGGTTGTAACAATTTTCCCTTCTAATAAAAATTTTGTCTCCAAATTCCTAGAAGAGGAAAGGATACTTATAATAAATATCTGACTCAACTTCACAAGTAGCTTCTTCTATACCATGATTCCTCTAAAAAACTTTCACTAAAGTTATCTCCTTATTAAGATTCTGAATTCTTTGATCTAGAATTTGAATTGGTCCTTCCTCATAGGAGATATCCTCTCTTAACTGCACAAGATATGGGTCTATAATCTTTTCATTACCAGGATGACATTTATTTAACATAGATACATGAAACATGTCAAGTAAATTAGCTAACTCTAAAGGAAACTCAAGTTTATATGCAACTGGTCCAATTATTTAAATGATTGGATAGGAACCCATGTATCTAGGAGTTAATTTGCCTCACTTCCCAAACCTCAACACACCTTTCCATAGTGAGACTTTCAAATAAACCTCATCTCAAACCTCAAATTGAAGTGGTCTATTGATGCATCCCTATTTTAAAGCTCCATCTTGTGTCATATTGCATTTCAATCACATCAATACATGATAGATTACATGTTATTTCTGCTAATATGAATATTTGTGTAAAATGCAGTTATGGACATTTTTGCACGTTTTTCAAGCATTTGGGCATTTGGATCATGCTTTGATGGAAGAGAGAGAGAATGAGTGATCCTAGGGTTTATCTACCCTTAGAGAGGCCCAAACTAAAGTCTGAGGCTCCCTCAACCTACCCCTAGTGGTCAATGATCCATTGAAGCAAAGACATCCAATGAAACAAGAAGATTCAAGTCAAAGTGTTGATACAGAGAGCAGCATGGCCATACATCTCATCATGGCCATGCTACCATGACCCAACATGGTCGTGCTACATAGCATGCACATGCTACCATGACCCAACATGGTCGTAATACATAGCATGACCGTGCCACCATGACCCAACATACATACCAGCATGGGAATTCCCCTCAGAACGGACAACCAACTCCAAGCCACCACGGCCGTGCCACCCTTGCCTCACCTTGGTCGTCGTGAACACCATGGACATACCACTTCATGTACAAAACTCCAACCTTTACTGTGATTTTTTTACCTCAGTTGTTTCCACACACCACGACCATGTTCCCCTACACCCACCACAGATGTGGTACTATCCACAGTCGTGCTACATACAAATCCCATCTACTTTTCTACTACATTCCCCATTTTACCCCCCACTTGACTTAGTGCCTCCGCACCACCTATATATACATGGGTGGCAGAAGGGGCACGAGATTAGCTACCCTAAAACCACTCTAGATTCCCCATTTTGTCCTCCATCCATTCTCACCTCATTCCACCTCCATTCCACCATTTCCACTACTAAAACCCTAGTTTTCTAGTGTTTTAGCCACTTTCTACCATACATCCATGCCATTCACCTACCTTGGAGGGAGGAGCTCGAGATATAGCTTCTAGGAGGTGGAGAAGGAGGAGTCTTCACCGATATCATCATGTCTTTTCACTCCTCTACTCATTCTTTCTCCTTTCTTTTTGTATTTTGCATTTCCATGAGTAGCTAGGCCCCTTGGGTGGGGTGTTTGGGGCTAGAAATGTTACTTTAATACCATGTTGGGGGGAAATGATATGTGAACATTGTAATTTCATTTGATAATGGTTATGTTCTATTTCTATCTCACTCTTCATGAATTGCTTGTTGGTTTGTGCTTGAAATCACCTAAGAATCTAGGGAAATTGCTTATATGTGTGAATTTTGGGATTTGATCCTAGGTCCAATTCATGGATCCCTAGCTAGCCCCCCATGTTCCTACATGCTAATCAATTCTCTTAACCCTAGTTGAGAGATCTAAGTATCTATTTTAGATGAATTTAGTGTGATTATCTTAGAGCTTTCTCAAGTCTAGAATGTGGGTGATGGGAGGCCTTAAACCTCACTTCCACTCCCATTACTAACCTCATCCCCTAATCACTCTAAGATAATCTAAACTAGAAACCTAGGCTTGTTTAGACTCTAATTGATTTGGACCTAAACCCTAACCCAATTGAGCCTCGTAAGGGTAGTAGGAGGTGTTAGGGACTAGTTCTCCTATATGTAACCTATCATGTCTATGGCTAGTTAGTAATCTAGATAAATTCATTAGATTCTAACTTGTTGTTCAATTTGGTAATCTAAATGAAATCATAATGTTCACATGTCACCCCAACCTAGTTGATAAGTGCATCCACCAAACAACCCACACATCCCGTCATTGCTTTAAAACCTTAATTACCTTCTTTCTTACCTAGTGTTATCTTAGTTAGCTCTTTACTTGCTTGGTTAGATTCTTGCTTTGCTCTTGCTAGTTTAGGTCTTTAATCTCTCTTTTTCCCTATTTGATAGCTTAGTGTAGTGTAGACTTCTTCTTACCTGCTTTAGCATAACTTGCTCTTTTCCTTGCTTGCCTTGTCTTTTCTTGCTCATTAGAACTGATTGTCTAGGGTTAACTTAGGTTTTTATCTTGTTTTCTCTCCTTTAATTGTTTTATAGTTCATCCTTAGCATAATCAACAAAATAACCTTCAAACCCTTCAAACCTAGACTCCATAGAAGGAACCTATCCCCAAAACTAACCTATCTCTAGTACCCCCTTTCTCCCTATAGATTGACCATATACTTGTTGCCCTCCTATACTACAACACGACCTCATGTGCTTGCAGGTGTAGTGTTTTAGTAGAAGTAGGTGTGTAGGTCTATCCCCCCTATAAATTGTGAAACTTAACCCAGCGTGTCTCCTGATCTCGTGGGGTGCATCTAGTCAAGTCCCAATTGATTAGTGTGTGCACCTCCGACGAGATGCACCAAGATTTATGGAGCCATTGCTGGGGAGAAAGGCACTCGGCCTAGCTAGTTAGTTTTGCTTTGATCTTTTCCTACTTCCCTCACCATTACTATTCTTTATTCTTTGCATTCTTTGTGCATATTGGTATGTTAACTTTCTTTCTTTTGTTTGGTTGTGCCTTGTGCATGTGACAAGCCATGCTGGGAAGACAAGATGGAAGGACAAAATGCACCCCACAAGCCACTTCAAGATTACTTCATGCCTATAAAATACACATTGCCAATTACTAGTAGAGTTGATCAAATGCCATAGGAGCAATTCTCCATCCCTCCAGGTCTTCTTGGGATTCTGCCCTCCTTCTATCGCTCATAGAGTGAGAACCCATACAAGTACTTGGATTCATTTCTTAAAGTATGATCCACATTCAGGACTCTAATATCCAGTGATAAAACAATTCTCATTCTCCCTCAAAGACAAAGCCAAAGATTGGTATGATTTAAGGAGGGACATCACGAGTTGGGAAGAGATGAAGAATGCCTTCCTAAGGCAATTATACTCTATTTCAAGGTTGATACAAATGTGGCATGCCATAGTAAGTTTCAGTCAAATGGGGAATGAACAGTTTCATGATGCTTGGGAGAGATTTAAGAAGATGTTGAGAGAGTGTCCGCACCATGAGATTCCTTTGTGAAAGCTAGTTCAGTCCTTTTACTCCGGTCTATCTCCAAAGGGTCAATCTACTATAGATTCTTCTTGTGGATAAGTTTTTATGGCTAGGCCACCTAAGGAGACATGGCCCTTGGTTGAGTAGCTGGTAGAAAGTTCAAGAATATGAGCTTCTAGCATGATGAATGACAGTGATCGCCCCTTTGGTGTGACATATCCTACTCATAGTAATTCAAGCCCGCAAGTGATGAACATTCTTGGTGACATGGTGAGCTTCATATAGAACCAAATGAGAAGTGTTCCTTGTCACTCGGTCAATTCTATTGAGTTCCATGGTGAAGAAATGAAGATACCTCACTCCTATAGCTACCAGGAACCACAAAGTCCAAGATATAGCTCAAGGTTTGAGGAATAAGTTCTCCCCAGGTTGAAAAACTTTGATTATGTCCAAAAGAATGTTACAATGCTTGAGAAAAGAATAGAACAGCTATCTTCCATACTTTCTCTCTAAGAAGAAAAATTGTCTTTAAAGCCCATGATGATGTCAATGAAGCAGGTAGACCCATGCATTCCACTCGAGTTCTCTATAGTCCACCTCCCATGCAAGTGCACCCCTTATACCACTTCCAAGATAGTCCCAAGCCTTACACTCCTCCCCCCCTCCATCACCACAAATTTATCAACAACTCACCTTCCAAACTCAACTCTCCCCTCCACCTCATTTTCAATACCAAGTGCAACCTCCACCTCCTCTACATCCATAACATGCTCCCTCTCTTAAGTAGCATGCGAGTCAAAGAAAGGTTGATAAAGCAAAGCAAAGGTAGCCAAGTGGTGATACTATGATTGAGATTGGTGAAGATGATTCTATGATGCCTCCTTTTGAGCATGTGATACCAGGTGTTCTGATTTCTACTCTATTTGCATGTCCTACCATCCCTAGTGTTCCATCTACTAGCATGCCATAACAAAATCATGTTGTTGTGAGTCAACCAAAAGAAAGTGAGCTTCCATTCCCTGAAGCATTAATGAGCCACCAGAAGTGAAAAGGAGACAGAAGCACAATGTTGACATTCTTGAGGTGTTTTGCCAATTGAAGGTTAACATTCCAATATTGGATTCTATCAAGCAGATTCAATCATATGTCAAGTTCCTCAAGAACCTATGTACTATGAAGAGAAGGTCAATGAGAAGAAAACTAAAGAGAGTCAAATTGATTGAACAAGTGAGCTCTATCCTCTTACATTCACTTCCCATGAAGAGGAAAGACCTAGGAGCCCCACTCATACCTAGCTATATCGGGAGACATGAGTATAGACGAATCCTTACTTGATTTGGGATCTAGTGTGAATTTGATATCATATAGTGTCTATGCTGAGTTGGGCTTAGGCAAGTTTAAACTATCACATTGCACTCTCCAATTGGAAGACCGTTCCATTAAAGTGCCAAGAGGAAGAGTGGATGATGTTTTGGTGATGATAGATAAGGAAAGAGGCACATTGTTCTCAATAGATTTCATTTTTCTTGACATGGAGCCGGATGATATGAGGTTCCCATGATCTTGAGAAGGCCATTCTTATCTACAATTGATGCCAAAATACATGTGCTTAGTGGCACAATGATAGTCTCTTTCATGGACATAACAATAAAGATCAAAATATACAAGTCCTCAATCCAGCGAGTTCGAGATGAGTATATTGGACATGGTCACTTCAAGAGTCTGAATGGTCATTTGAGAGAAGGAGGTATGGATGAAAGACTTGAGGATAGTTTTAGTGATCAAAGGGATTAAGAACATAGGTTGAGTGCAAATGAGAGATGCATTTATCACAAGAATGGGCATATGAGAATTCCAAATGGATGAATGATTGAAGAATCTAAAAGAATCCCAGTTGAAGACGTGAAACTCGGTGCTTGTGGGAGGCAACCCACATAGGTTTGGGAAATTTTCACCCAATCTTTCATTTTTGATACTTTTGGGTTATTTTTACACTTTTTCCAAGAAAACACACACACACTTTATACTTAATGGTTTTTGTTGTTTGTGAATCATGTTAGGATAGGTACATTGGAAGGAGGGTGATGCATGGATGATATCGCCAAGGAGAAGATCAAAATTGAAGAGAAAATTGTAAATCAGTAGGAAAGCTATAGGAAAGAGATCAGCATGGTTGTGCCACACATCACATCCGTGTTGGAGGCAATACAAAATGGTCGTGGGGGCCACCACAGACGTGGTGGACCCTTGCTCACTAGACACCTAGATATCTCTTTGCCCTCTTCGCATTTGTCTATCATGACCCCATGCCCTCTACCCTACCATCCTATACTTCTATTTTATACTGAGGACAACATGGTTTAAAAGTTTGAAGTGGTAGGTGGTAGGGCGGTAAACCCTTTGTCTACCCCCACTTTCCTCTATGTTCCTTGTTCTAAATTTTAGCTCAAGATGATCAAATAAAATAACAATCTCTCATACTTGTGTATCCATACTTTGTGTGCTCGCTTTACATACTTGCATTCCATGTAGTTTACTTTCTTGCATTTTCGCACATTTTTTTGTCATGCATTGCATATCATGTAAATTTTTGTAATTTTTGCATGTTTTAGCTAGGCTTTGCTTGTTTCCTACTTTATTTTTCATAATGTAGGCTTAGTTGTAATTGAATGCAATTTGGCACCACTTTGGCCAATTTTTCCCAAGTTTAGAACTTCTTGCCTAAAATTTGTGTTTTGACCCAATCTCTACTTGTTGGATTGAAAATAATGACCTTTGACACATGCAAGTGAATTATCATGGTTTATTGCTAAATGGCTTCAATCTTGACTTTTTACATGTGAACCGCCTCTCTCATGTTCGTGAACTGTTTGGCTGAATTGTGATTGAAGGAAGCCGTAAAGGCTTGGGGTTTTGTAGAATCTCATGATAAAAATGTGGTTTTAAAATTGCTCATTTGTGTGGTGTGTCATTTCTTGATGAAATGTTGGAATAACTTTCATGCAGGATATCTCATGTTGATGTCCACACTAGTAACCCTTCTTTGACTCACTTTTCTTCTACCATCTTCTTACCTCTTTGCCTCATGAAAGGATGCCAAAGTGCACACATTCATCCTTGGCCACCTCTAAAATTTGGGGTGGCCATATCCATACCCCCCGACTTCACTCTCCTCGTCATGTATCCTATCCACATCAAGGGCAAAGAAAAAGAGAGAAAAAAGAAGAAAATTTAAAAGAAAATAAAATATGCTCTTGTTTAAGAGCGTCTAAATAAAGAAAATATGAGTGTGTAAAAGCAATTTAAACTCTTACTGCAACCCTTTCTTCCTTTTGCATGCCCATGGAGCTAGAAAATATCAAACCTAGCCCATTTTGCCCTTTTTTGCAACTATGTGGGTTACTTAGTGTGTATGGAGATATGAGATTGAATGCATGGATGTAATACAACAAAATTATTTATTTATTACCTTTGCACCATGAAATGGTTTACCCAGAGTGATATGACAGCCATATGGATTGATTGTGTTTTCTATGCTCTATATGTGAAGTTTGTAGTCTTAATTATTTAATCATGAGTTGGTTTGTGAAAGAGGATATGAGAGAGGTGGAATGCATGTACCTAGTCATCTTTGAGCCCATCTAATCAATATTCATCTTTTGAATTGCATTTGCCATTTCTTGATTCTAAACAATTATAGAGAGACTGAGTTGGAGCATACTTGAGGACAAGTAATTTTAAGTTTAGGGTGGTGATTCAGTCCTATTTTAGGTCTCCATATTGTGTCATATTGCATTTCAATCATATCTATATCTTCTACATTACATATTATTTCCCCTAATATGCATATTTGTGTAAAATGCACTAATGGACATTTTTGTATGTTTTTTAGGCATTTGGACCATGCTTGGAGAGAGAGGGAGAGGGAGAGAGAGAGAGAACGAGTGATCCTAGGGTTTATATACCCTTAGAGAGGCCCAAATAAAGTTGGAGGCTCCCTAAATCTACCCCTAGTGGCCAAATATCCATTCAAGCAAAGATATCTCAAGGAAACACAAAGATTCAAGTCAAAGTGCTGATGCAAAGAGAAGCATGGCCGTGCAGCACAACATGGCCATGCTACCATGGCCCAACATGACTGTGTTGCATAGCATGACCGTCCCACCATGACCCAACATGGTCGTGCTTCATAGCATGGACATGCCACCATGACCTAGCATGCTCATGCTGCATGGCATGACCATGTGGCATATAGACCAACATGGGCATTCCACTCAGAACAAACAACCAACTCCAAGACACCATGGCCGTGCCACCCTTGCCTAACCTCAGTCGTGGTGAACACCATGAATGTGCCACTTCATGTACAGAACTCCAACCTTTACTGTGATTTTTCCCCATTTTTCACCTCGGTCATTTCCACACACCACGATCATGTTCTCCTACACCCACCACGGCCGAGCTACATACAAAATTCCAACTAGTTTTCTATTGCATTCCCCATTTTACCCCCACTTGACCTAGTGCCTTCCCACCACCTATATATACATGGGTAGTGGATGGGCACAAGAGCTACCCTACAACCACTTTAGCTTCCCCATTTCGTCCTCCATCCATTCTCACCTCATTCCACCTCCATTCCACCATTTCCACCACTAAAACCCTAGTTTTCTAATGTTTTAGCCACTTTCCATCATATAATCATTCCATTCACCTACCTTGGAGGGAGGAGCTCGAGATACAGCTACTAGGAGGTGTATAAGGAGGAGTCTTCACTGATCTCCTCATGGATTTTCACTCCTCTACTCATTCTTTCTCCTTTCTTTTTGTATTTTGCATTTCCATGAGTAACTAGGCCGCTTGGGTGGGCTGTTTGGGGCCAAAAATGTTACTTTGATACCATGTGGGGGGGTGATATGTAAACATTGTAATTTCATTTGCAAATTATTATGTTCTATTTCTATCTCACTCTTCATGAAATGCTTATTGGTTTGTTCTTGAAATCACTTAGGAATATAGGGAAATTGCTTTATATGTGTTAATTTTGGGATTTTCTCCTAGCTACAATTCATGGATCCCTAGCTAGCCCCCCATCTTCCTACATGCTAATCAATTCTCCTAACCCTAGTTGAGAGATCTAAGTATTTAGTTTAGATGAATTTAGTATGATTATCTTAGAGCTTTCTCAAGGCTAGAATGTAGGTGATGGGAGGCCTAAAACCTCACTTCCACTTCCATTACTAACTCAACCCCTAATCACCCTAAGATCATCTAAACTAGAAACCTAGGCTTGTTTAGACTCTAATTGATTTGCACCTAAACCCTAACTCAATTGAGCCTCGTAAGGGTGGAAGGAGATGTTAGGAACTTTTCCCCTATACACACCCTATACTATCCATGGTCAATTAGTAGCCTAGGGAAATTCATTAAACTCTAACTTGTTGTTCAGTTTGGTAATATAAATGAATGCATAATGTTCACATGTCACCCAACCTAGTTGATAGGTGCATCCCCCAAACAACCCACACATTCCTTCATTGCTTTAAAACCTTAATTTCCTTCTTTCTTAGCTAATGCTAGCTTAGTTATCTCTTTACTTTCTTAGTTAGCTTCTTGCCTTGTTCTTTCTTTTCTCTTGCTAGTTTAGGTCTTTAATCGGTCTTTTGCCCTATTTTCTAGCTTAGTGTAGTGTAAACTTCTTCTTTCCTACTTTAGTTTAACTTGCTCTCTTCCTTTCTTTCCTTGTCTTTTCTTGCTCATTAGAACTAACTGTCTAGGGTTAACTTAGGTTTTGATCTTGTTTTCTCTTCTTTAATTGCTTGCTTATTCATCCTGAGCATCATCAACAAAACAACCTTCAAACCCTTAAAACCTAGACTCCGTAGTAGGAACCTAACCCCATAAACTAACCTAGCTCTAGTGCCCCCTTTTGTCCCTATGGATCGACCCTATACTTGCTGCCCTCTTATACCACTACATGACCCCCTGAGCTTGCAGGTGTAGTGTTTTAGTAGAAGTAGGTGTGTAGGTTTAGGCCCCTTATAAATTTTTTGAAAGTTAACCTACCATGTGTCCCGATCTTGTGGGGCGCATCTAGTCAAATCCCAATTGGTTAGTTTGTGCACCTCTGGTGGGACACACCATCTATGCCTTTTCTCTACATAGCTTTTCTATCTCTCCTTGAAAACCTTTAACTGTTGTATGATCATAAATATATTTTCTGTTGTTTTTTCCACCAACTATGGACCTAGAATTTTCCTTTCTCCAACTTCATACCAACAAATAGGATATCTACACATTCTCCCATATATATTCATAAGGATCCATGCCTAAATTGGAATGGTAACTGATGTTATATGCAAACTCCATAAGACTGAGTTGATCACCCCAACTGCCACTGAACTACAAAACACATGCTCTCAACATATCCTCTAGGGTTTGAATTGTCCTATCTGATAGTCCATATGTATGAGGATGAAATGCAATGCTAAATTCAACTTTGTCTTCAAAGAATGTTGCAACTAATTTTAGAACCTAGATGTGAATTTGGGATCTCTATCAGATATTATAGAAATATGTATCCCATGCAATCTGAATATTTCATCTACATAGACTTTGTCTAACTTTGGAATATCTCATGTTGTCTTAACTGGTAAAAAAGTGAGAAGACTATGTTATCCTAGCTACTATTATCCATACATAGTCCAAACCACTTGGTGTCCTAGGTAATTCAACCACAAAATCCATAGTAATATGTTCCCACTTCCATTCAGGATTAGGAAGTGATTGCAAAGTACTTGTTGGTTTTTTATGTCCATCCTTAACCTGCTATCATACACCACACTTGGATACATAAATCAGCCACATCCTTACCTAATCACCAGTACGATTCCTTAAGGTTTATATACATCTTTGTGTTGTCTAGATGCATTGTGTACATAGAAGATGAGCTTCTTCAAGAATCTATTTCTTTCACTTAGTGTCATCTGGAACACAAATTCTATTATGTCGATACAACAACCCATAATCAAAATATATGAACTCTATTCTCTTTCCTTATGTAATATCATGCATGATCTATTGCAATTCTCGACCAATGTGCTAAATCCCGTTGATCTGATCATAAAACGTAGGCCTAACATGCATATGTGTAATTCGTCCACCTTGATCAAACACATTCATATCCAAATTTATCTGTCTCATCTTAACTAACAAATCCCTTTTTACACATGCCATAGAAAACATTTCTACATGCAGCATTGACTTTCTACTCATAGCATCTTCCACAACATTGGCCTTTCTAGAGTGGTAATCAATGGTAACATCATAATCCTTTATAAGCTACAACCATCTGCATTGTCTCAGGTTGAGATCCCTTTGTGTGAAAATGTACTTTAGACTCTTATGATCAGTAAATACATGACATGATTCACCATAGAGATAATGGTGTCATGCCTTTAAGGCATGTACTACTGCTACCAACTCAAGATCATGTTTGGGATAGTTCTCTTCACTCTTCTTAAGTTTTGTTGAAGCATAGGACACCACCTTCCCTTCTTGCATACGAACACATCCCAAACCTCTCCTAGACGCATCATAGAAAAACACATAATCTTTATCTTCCTCCAATAATATCAAGACCGATTTTGTGTTAATTTCTTCTTTAATGTTTGAAAACTTTTCTCATAAGATTCAGACCCAAAAAAGGGTATGTCATTCCTTATTAAGCTCATAAGAGGCATTTCTATTGCATTGAAGTTTCTTATAAACCTCCTATAATATCCATCTAACCCCAAAAAACTTCTGATCTTAGTAGGGGTCATAGGTTTCTCCCACTGTAGAACATACTCCACCTTCTTAGGGTCAACACTGAATCCTTCTCCTAATATGACATGTCTAAGAAAAGATACTTTAGCCAGCAAGCTCACATTTTCTGAATTAGCATAAAGTTGGTGTTGTCTTAACAACTATAGGGTTATCATTAGATGTTGCTCATATTGTTCTGCATCTCTGGAATATATAAGAATTTTGTCTATAAGAAACTCGATCATGTCTCCCTTGAGCGCTCTGGCGATCTAGGGTTCCGCATTGGCCGCTCTTTCTTTCCCGTGTGGGCCTCCTTTCTCTTGCAGGTTCAAGGAAGGCACTGAAGTCCTGGTCCTGTCTCCAACATGGTGACATCTCTTTCGAATAGGTGTACAAAGATGCATCTCATGGAGGATAAATAAGAATTGATAGAGATAGCGGAAGAGGATACCATTTATGGAGAGGAGCATGTAGAACTGGCGTTGATTGCACAACTTCTAACAGACAGACTGTATAATTTCTGGGCGATGAAAAGAACACTAATGTAGGCTTGGGCCCTCTCAGAGAAAGTGTTGTTCAAGTAATTGGAGGTTGGGGCTTTTGTTATCCAGTTCATCCATTAGAAGAACAAGAAGAAAGTTATGGACGAAGCCCCTTGGAATTTTGAGAATAAGCTATTGCTATTCAAGGAGATACAAACAAAAGAACAACCGAGCAAACTATCCCTCAACCACAGTCCGTTCTGGGTGAGACTCTACGGGCTGCCGTTAGGGTTTTGTTCAGAGGCGGCCATCTAAGAGGTTTCGAGCCGCTTAGGTGAAGTCATCCAGCTAGATCACGATGAGCTAGGATGGGAGGCTTCGACCATAGTCCAGATCAGGCTTGATGTATCCAAACCGCTACAGAGATTGTTGTGGATCCAAGGCAGGGACAAAAACCTAGTCGATGTGGAAGTTAAATATGAGAGGCTATCTTCTTTTTGCTATCTGTACGGTAGGATAGGTCATCTAGACCGAGACTGTCCTGAGTTTATGGAGGAAGAGGAGGTTGAGAAGCAGTGGGGGTGTGGCTCAAGGCATCTCCCAGGAAGTCGAGAGTCACGGTGGTGCAAGACGTCTATGGCGAGGAGAGCACCAAAACTAAGCTGGTGTTTAGGTGTAAACCAAAACCAGGAGAAGGGGGCAGTAGCGGACGTGGGGGAAGAGTTACAGGCTCATCTCAAGGTGAGGGAAGTGAGCAATCGCTCACGAATGGTCTGTGGAGGGAAGGAAGATAGAGCAGAGATACCACAGTGAACAAAGATGAGCGACGTCTGAGGAGGGGTCCAGAAGCGGCAATGGAACAACATAGTGAGGGTCATGAACGACCCTTTCTCAAGGAAGAAGAGGACTCTGAAGCCTATGGAGAAAGTTGGTCTAAAGGAAAAGAGAAGGAACACATACAAAGGAGGGGGAAGGAGGTCATGGTCAATACTCTGAATAGAAGAAGGACAAGGGTGGATAGGAAGGTTCACGATTGCTCAGAGGAGGACCTGCTAGACATATTCACGGAGAGGAGAATCCCAGAAGTGGAATCAATAATGGAGGATACACACGAGAATGATAATCTAGGGATTTCCACCACAATTGTTTCACAGAGAGAGCAAGACAAGGAAGGCACATGTACTGATCATGGTAGAATGGAGATGACCACTACACAACAACGAATACCAATGGTGACCAGGGCCAGACACAAGAAGGAGCAAGCAAGTGTACAGTAGAAGAAAAAGGGAGATAGAAAAAAGACCACAAAAAATCCAGTCTGGGTGTATAAGATGAGCAAGGCTGCTAGGCTGGGTATTCCAGAAGATGAAGTTGTATGGGAGTCCATTGCTGGAAAGCATCAAAGGGGACTAGAGTTCCATGACATGGAGATAGATGAGAAGGAACGTTCAACAGAGACCAATTTGAAAAGAAGAAAAGATAATGATACATGGGTACAAAGAAGTGGGGAGGAAAACTCCCAAGTAATGGTGGTTGGAGGAGCCCAACCCCATGAACAACAATAAAAATCTTAAGTTGGAACTGCTAGGGTATGGGTCGCCCTAACACAATCGAAGCCCTTCGGTCATGGTCCTGGAGGGAGAGCCCAAACCTAGTCTTTATTATGGAGACCATGGTGTCTTCTGCAAAATTGGAAGAAGCCAAAAGAGCTTGTGGTTTTATTGATGGGATCTGTATATCTAGCATTGGCAGAGCAGGAGGTATTGGTCTGTGGTGGAAAAATGCTGAGGTGGACATTGTGACATATTCACAACACCATGTGGATTGTCGTATTACTGAAGGAAATACACAGTATAGGGTTGTGGGCATCTATGGATGGGCGGACCAACAACTGAAATTTAAAACTTGGGATCTAATGAGGAGGATCATGAATGCAATAGATTCCCCTATGATTCTGTTTGGGGACTTTAACAAGATCATATCCCATGCTGAAAAATAAGGTGGACCCATGAAACAGGAAAGATTTTTGCAGAATTTTAGGGAGGTAATTGATGACTGTGCTCTGGTTGATTTGGGGTTCTCAGGGGACCCGTTCACTTGGTGGAGGGGAAATTCACCATCTACTCTGGTTCAGGAGAGGTTAGATAGAGCAATGGCTAATATGGAGTGGATACAAACTTTCAAATACAATAAAGTGATTCACCTACCAAAATATGAATCAGATCACGCTTACGTTTTCATATCCGCTGAAAAGAATGATAGAAGGGTGAGAAGAGGAGACAAACATTTCATCTTTGAATCAATGTGGGTCAGGTTACTGTCATGTGGAGAGACCATAAAGAAAAGCTGGGAGGAAGATGAAGGCATGAGTGTACCAGGGAAAATTAAGCATTGTGGAGAAAGGATGAAAGAGTGGGCAAAAAACCACTTTGGGAATATCAAAAAGAAGATAAAGGAAACTGAAGAAGCTCTAAGTTTCTACCAACAACAACCACCTGATGGGGCAAATCTACAGTAATGTTCTGATATTGTGAAAGAGCTACAATACTGGCATAGGAAGAATGAAACTTACTGGTAGGCGAGGGCCAGAGTTAATGAACTAAAAGATGGTGACAAAAATACAACATATCTTCACCAAAAGGCATCTGCTAGGAGGAAAAGAAATAGAATCTCAGGAATAAAAGATAAAAATGGAGACTGGAAAGAGGAGTAGGAGGACATAGCAAAAGTCATGACGAGTTTCTTCGAAGAACTCTTTCTATCTAGCAATCTGAGGGGTTTTGAAGAGGCTACGAGAGGAGTAAAAGAAAGGTTGACGGATGTAGATAGGGAAAAACTGGAAGCTGGATTTTTTGATGAGGAAATCATTCAGGCAGTATGGTCCATGCACCCTAATAAAGCTCCAGGTCCAGATGGAATGAAGGCAATTTTCTTTCAAAATTTCTGGCATGTGATAGGGAGGGATGTGTCAAATTACATTAAGGGATTGTGGAAAGAGCAAAGGGATATTGAGGACAACAATGATACTCTTGTTGTGTTGATTCCCAAGACCCAACAACCAAAGGAACTAGCTGAGTACATGCCTATTAGTCTCTGTAATGTGCTATACAAAATTGCATCCAAAGGGTGGCGAACAGACTGAAGGATCTCATGAACACCATTGTGTCAGAAAACCAGAGAGCTTTTATATCGGGAAGACTTATCACGGACAATGATCTCATTGCCTATGAGATGTTCCATGCCATGAAGGGTGGAAAGGGGAAAAAGAAGGGGCACATGGCACTCAAGCTGGATATGTCAAAAGCCTATGATAGAGTGGAATGGAGTTTACTTGACCATGTCCAACAAAAGTTGAGATTCGGGGTCAAGTGGAGGAGGAAAATACATCAATGCATATCCATCGTGCATCATGCTTTTGTCATTAATGGAGACAGGACTAGGACAATCAAACCCGACTAAGGACTCAGACAGGGAGATCCTCTTTCCCCCTATCTTTTCATTCTATGTGTTGAATATTTTTCTATGTTTCTTAATTTAGCTATGGATAATAATTGTATCCATGGAGTTAAAGTGAGTAGGCATGCACCACACATCTCTTATATGTTCTTTGCAGATGACAACATACTCTTTGCTAGAGCCATGTGGGAAGAATTCTTGAAGGTAGATGAAATTATCAGCCAATATGAACTAGCATCAGGACAAAGAATAAACTTATCCAAGACAGAAGTGGTTTTTTGCAAGGGGGTGCCTTATACTCTCAAGGAAGAAATAAAGGTGCTACTAAAAGTGGTGGAGGTAGAGAGACATACAAAGTACTTGGGTCTACCTACAGCAATAGGTAGATCTAAGAAACAAGTTTTCCAGTTCATACATGAGCGCATAGCAAAGAAACTTCAAGGGTGGAAAGAGAAGTTGTTGTCAAAACCAGGAAAGGAGGTTCTCATAAAGTTCGTGGCCCAATCAATCCCAAGCTATATCATGAGTCTCTTCCAGTTACCGGATGGTGTGGTGGCAGTGATCAATAGTTCCTTTGCTAGATTCTGGTGGGAGGCAAAAGAAGGAGAAAGGAAACTCACGTGGGTGAGTTGGGCGAATCTTTGCAAATCGAAGAATCAAGGAGGTATGGGATTCATGGACATGCAAGTTTTCAACCAAGCACTGTTAGCAAAGCAATTGTGGCACCTACACACAAGACAAGACACGTTGGCATACAAATTATTAAAGGTAAGATATTTTCCGAATTCCATTGTCCTCACAACTAGAAGAGGAAATAATCCCAGCTATGTGTGGTGCAATATTTGGAATTCAAAGGCGCTTTTCTTGGAAGGTATACAATGGTTGGTTGGTAACAGGACACAAATTGATATTTGGGAGTACCTATGGCTCTCTCATACGTCAGGTGAGCTGAACATATATCAGAAGAATGAGTATGATCATATAAAGAGAGCCAGTGACATAATGATGTCGAACGGGACTAAATGGGACATGGACACTGTGGAGTCGATTTTTCCGTTGAACATTGCTACAAATAACCGGGCCATTATGTTGGGGATCTTTCTCGGTGAGGACACTTGCTTTTAGTGTCCAAGCATGGATGGAACTTACACGGTTAAATCCAGCTATTGGCCTGGGACACTTAATGCATCACAATTTGCTGATCTATGCAACCAGCAGGCAAGTAATCTATGGAAGGAAGTTTAGAGAAGAGTATGGCCACCAAAGGCATCCCACTTCTTGTGGAGGGTGTGTACGGGTAGAATGGCCATGCTTGGATGGTTATATGACAGGTAGTGCCATCCAGATGGGGAATGCAAGTTGTGCCATCAAGGGAAAGAAACTATAGGCCATATGTTGTTTGAATGCTCCCATACGTGGGGAGTGTGAAATTGTGAAGGGCAAAACCTACAGGTGGAAATCAAAGAGGCAGCCAAGATGCAACCAGGGGAGGGTATTGTTCAGCTATTGTGAAAGATGACTAATGAAGAAGGCGACCTGATCGTCGCTGCTCTTATGTCCATTTGGAGCCACAGAAATAAGAAAGTCTTCGGTGAGGAGGATAGGGACACATGCTATCTCTTTAAGTATACCAAAGCATTCACAGTAGATTACCACAAGTACAACAGCCAAGAGAAAGGCCCCGGTAGCCAGCAAGCAGATCAGGTGAAGAAGAACAATAGATGGTGACCACCAATAGATGATATTATCAAATTGAATACTGGTGCTAATTGGAAAGGAGATGGAAGGTTGGGACCTGGTATATATTGGAGAAATCATAAAGGAGAGCTGAAGAGGGTTGAAGGTGTGCACGTTGGTCATGTACCTGACCCAGTGATAGCCAAAGCTCTAGCTATTAGGAAGGGATTGATATCAAGCCATGAACAAGGGATCCAGAAGATTGCTGTGGAGACAGACGTGCAAGTAGTATGCAATTTGTTCCACAAAAAAGCCTCACGTAGGAATCAACTGGGAGTTATTATTAAAGATATCTGGCACCTTAGCTCACTTTTTAGTAGCTTTAGTTTTTCTTCTGTTAGTAGATTAGCCAATCGTGTTGCACACGAGATTGTTGCTGAAGCTAGTAGACGGTCCTCTAATTTTTGTTTTGAGTCGAACTTTCCTTCTTTTGTGGATAGTGTAGCTATGATAGACGGTAATGATTCAATAAATCGACGAGACTTTCTTTAAGTCCCGTCCTTCCCTCAAAAAAAGAATTTTGTCTATAAATATTGTAATGAATTGATTTGGATACGATCTAAAAACCCTATTCATCATGTCCATAAAAGCTATAGGAGCATTCATCAGTCCAAAAACCATAACTAGAAACTCATAATGTCCATATCTTTTTCTAAATGCCGACTTTGGTACATCATATCCCTTTATTCTTAACTATGATATCTCGATCTGAAGTCTACCTTTAAAAAGATCATTCCTTCACATAGTTGATAAAAAAGTCATCGATTATAGGCAGAAGATATTTATTCTTAATGGTTATCTTAGTCAATTGCCTACAGTCTATGCATGACCACATGGTTCCATCCTTTTTCTTCACAAATGGTACTGAAGCTCCCCAATGTTATGTAATAGGTTGAATAAATCCTTTGTCCAGTAACTCCTATAACTGGGTTTTTGATTCCTTTAACTTTGCAGGTGCCATTATATAGACATGTAATGCCATTGGGTGGCTACCAGGAAAAATATGTATCTCAAAGTCGATATCCCTTTCATGTGGTAAACCCGATAACTCATCCTAGAAACTCACATACTAATGGAACATATGCTATATTGATTGTTCTTTTCTCTACCCTAGCATCCACCACATGTGCTAAAAATGCCTCACACCCCTTTCTCATCATCTTATTAGCTACGGAAGCTGATACTATATGGGTAGGATTTTTTATCTCTAGTAAAGACACATGAAAAACCACTTTCTTGAAAGATATTTTCTTTCTTCCAACAATATAATTGGATATGATATGTCTCATGATATTTCATACCCAAAATAATTTGAAAATAATAAATATATAAGTGTATGAGATTAACTTGTACTGTATATCCACTAAAATTCAATAGACATTCAGGACACACTTCTGTCAAAACTGGGCATTCACCTATTGTGACTCTTAACAACAATTATAAGATAAATCATGGGTTAAAAGATTTAATCCACTAATTATTGATCTTTGAATGAAAATATGTGTTGTACTAGGATCTATCAATATTGTAATAGAAATGTTGTTGAAGAGAAACATAAATAATGTGTTACACTAGGATCTATCAATACTGTAATAGAAATGTTGTTGAGGAGAAGCAACTCAACTGTTACAACTTTGGGCGATACTACACCTTTAGATGGTGTCATTGATAAGAAGTGTTTTGTAGCTCTCTCTCTGTCGTGTTGTCCTTAATTCCCACTACTAGTACTAGGTTCTCCCCCTCTAGAGCCTTAAATGTAACACTCCTCCATGCACATATATGACAAGGGAAGCAACCCCCAAGTTTTCCATAACATGTATCACTCAGTCATGGAGGAGCATCACATACATGATATTCATAATAAAAGGAAAAATGAAACACCATGCATTAATTTGAAATATAGATTCATACATTGTTCTTGAAAGGAAAAACTTAAATTGTCTCATCTTTATTTCAATCTGAAGTTCCCTAAAATAACATGCTTTATATTAATTATCATCTTATTTAACATCTTAAACCCTAGTTGTGGTTTATTAGGAAAAATATGATTCCCCTTTGCTTCATGTGATTTGACTTTCATTTGGACAGATCCAGCGTCTGTGGGCTTCCATCGAGTAAAGCAGGCTTGACAGGCCCAAGTCTTCATTTGTTTTCTTTGATGTTACTGGATCAGGGTTTTAAAACCATAAAATCAGATGCTACTCAAAGAAACCTTTCCAAATTATATTTTTACTTATTTTTTTATGAACATTCAATTTACTATGAATCTCTGAATTATCATCCAATCAGAATTCGAGATATTGATATTTAGACAAAAAGGAAAAATTCAGATTTGTGGATGGGTTGCTTATATGGCCCAATCATGACCGGACAAGAGGGTGACACTCCCACTCAAAGCAAACATGCATTTCTACATATTGAAACATGTGAAGAACCACTTGGTCCATTGTAGCATGAAAATCCTAAACCCTGATTAGGGACAAAATCGAAAAAAACCCAACCTGGAATCTTCATCCTTGAATCGACGATGACACATAGAACCAAGGCTCGAATTTGAGGAACCAAAATAAAAAAGGTGATGGATTTGTTGAGAACCAACCAGCTACAGAACAAGTTCTTGGAATCATTACAGTCTCAACAACCTCTGACCCAAGCATGCTCACGGTAGGAACACCCAAAATGGCACTTTCTGCCATGGCTGGGAGAGGGATGAAGGTCAAAAACCCCTCAAGGCGAAAACATGATGAAGAATGAAGGTGTAGTTGAATTCATGAATGCAAACTGGAGCTATTTGTGGTCAAAATGATAAAGAAGGAAACCACAATTAGAAATTGGCTATTGGTTTTGAAACAAGGTGAAAAAGAGGGGATTTTTAGTTAAATTGGGGTGAAACAAAGGTGAATAAAGCTTTAGGAGGTTTCCCTAAGTTGAGTTGATGTGTATGATAGATCAGAGAATTCTCATGCTATTTTCTGAGTCCACCATTATGATGGAGGGAGAGATGGAGGTTGGGAATGGGGTTCTAAATAACTGGAGGGCCAAACAATGGGGTATTGTGCATTTTTAGGATCCTTGATCATTTTCAGATGGTTTCTTATATAGGTTGAAGCTAGGGGAAACTTGGGTTCACCCTGGAGTCCAAAATAGGGGAGGTTTACAAGGGCCTCTGGGAGTCTAGGAGTTCTAGGATCTAAACCCCTATATGTTAGGGATGGGAAGGTTTGAGAAATAGAGATGGATCTTTTGGAGGTATTATATGAGTTAAAGACTGATTGGGAGAAAATTTGGAAACTGTGAGATCCCACGCACTGTTAGAGCTGGACTCGGGTGGGAGTGACAACTCCTGCTACCCGTAGACCCGAGAGTCCAACCTGAAATGTCTGAGAAAAAGGGGTGTTTGACATCAATTAAATCACAGACTTAGTTATATCTAAGCTATTTAAATATATAAATAAAGATTTAGGGTTAAAACTATATTAAATCTTTCCAAATTTATTAAAGAGGTCAAACTAGGTCTGATTAAACCCAAATTTGTACCATAGGTGTATTGTAGGCACTAGAACATTGTTATTTTCTTATTTTCCATTCTTTATGTCTATTTGATGAGTATTTAATAAAATATAGTTATTGTCATAATAATAATATGTAAAGAGGTTAATATGTTATTCTTGCATGTCGCATTCCAATTACAGTCATTTAGGTCCATGTAATCAAATTTAACACAAATTAAGGTTTCTCATGTGGAACTTTTTGCATTTGGATCTATTATTTTAATTTAATTAGTGTTTGGGATTTCTATTAAGAACCTAAACTTATTTGATACAAAATTTGGGATGTTACAATTCTACCCACCTTAAATAAATTTCATCCTTGAAACTTTTCTTAGACTACTAACCACCTTAGGGTTTTACATATTTCTATAATCTAAAAAAATATTATTTAAAAGCTCATGACTATACACATATATGGTCTAAGGTTAGATTCATAATCTAAAAGTGACAATCTGAAATCATACCTTGATCATTTTCCTCCTCCATGTTCATTGCAAAGATTGTCACATGTCTCTAAGGAGATGTTTTGGTTTTTGGCCTCCTTCCTTTGTATCTTAGGACAATACAACTTCATGTGTCCATGCTCTCCACAATAATAGCATAATCTAGTAATGAACCTATACGACCCTCCATGGACCCTTTTACACGTTGGGCACTGTGATTTCTCTTGGTTAGTAGGGGCTTCAACCTCATGAGCCTTCCTCTTGTTGTTGGGAGGTTGATATTGGTTGTTCTTCTAAGGAGCTTCCTTCTATACAACCTTTCGGGGTGGTCTTCTAGCTCTAGGGTTGCATCCAAAGCATCCTGAAGGGTTCTGTGGCCTCTTCCTGATAGGGCAAACCTTAGGTCGGGCTTGAGGCCTTGGATGAACTTCTTCATCCTACATTGCTGATCATTATCATAACCATACTTCTATAGGATCTTGAACTTCATCGCATTTTGGGTCACAGTCATGTCACCAACCTGAGCTAGATTGGAAAACTTTATCTCCTTCTTCTCTATGATGGCTTAAGACACATAATGTTCGTGGAAGGCCTCTACAAATCCTTCCCATGTGAGTGCAGGTGCATCAGACACTCTTGAATTGAGAAAATTCTCCCACCATGTATGAGCAGCTCCTTTGAGCATATAAGTCGCAAATCGAACCCTAGACTTTTTAAGACAGTCCAGGTTGTGAAAAAATGATCCATGTTCCTAATCCATTCTTCACCCTTGGTGACGACATCAACTTCTCCTTATCCAACAAAGGAGTCGGGGCTGATCCTTAGAAGTCCACTAATGTTAGCTCATGATGTCTAGGTTGATGTTGTCCTTGTCCTAGGGCATTGGTGAGCATTTGGACTAAGTCCTCCAAGGTTGCCTTAGGGTTCCTTTTTTGTTCACTTCCATCACTAGACAAGCTAGCACCATTATCCTTATCTTTTCCCTTGTTAGATATCCTAGGAGACATATAGAAAAACAAGGTATAAAACATGTGAATCATTATCTTAGTGTCCATCTACTCATCGCTCTGATACCATTAATGTAACACCCCTCCAGACACATATATGATAGTAGAATTAAACCCCATGATGATTGCCAAAGGCAAGTGAGTTTTAAATAAAAGTGTCATCAATCACCTGCAAGTATACGAAATCAATTGTAGTCGAGGTTGAACCACACGGAGCTAGTCTAGATAGGTGCAAAACTATTAACTTTCAACAATCTAAGTCGAGCTACAATAATTAAGTTTTGATTAAGATTATCTAACTAGAAATAATAAGAACTAAATTCTAAGGATTTAGATCAGATTTAGGAGATCTTGGACACAAGTTTCACTTCCATACCATTACATCACATTCAACTATGAAATTAAACATGCTAATCAACTTACAAGGAAGGTTGCCATCATCATGCACCTCCTGGTGACATGAGATGGTTCTCTTCTTCACATAACATTCTCGTGTCTATGTTCAGAGTCAAATGCAACCTTGGATCCTCAACATTCTCCAACCACTCCCATGGTCAAGATATTGTTTCCAAGAGGTCTAGTCTTTACTTCCTCATACATCCTCCCAAATCGTATAAAGATGTATAAAATATGCATATTTGATGGCTAGTCAAGCATACAAATAAAGAAACACTGTAGAAACTCTTGGAGGAGAAAATTATCTAACATTAGATATAAATTACGAGTTCACATGAGTAATAGCATGGGAGCTACTCTACCATTCCCAAGAAAGAGAGTTCTACTTGCACATTATGCATAAACACAAGCACAAGTCATAATTTTCATAGTTTTCCATTAGAAGCGAGAAGAAAAACTAAGAGAAACCAAAGAGTGAAGTGGAAGGAGTAAAACTCTAGCTTGAGGAAGAAGTTCCACCCTTCTAGATGCTCCAACTTGGAATTTCTTCCCTCCCAAGATGCTTTTCCGAAGTAGAGAAGCTCTACTACACCCTTGGAGAAGAAAAGGAGAAGAAAATGATGAAGAATGGAGGTTCTTTCCCAAGAAACATCTCCTTCTCAAAAATCACCTCTCTCTTGCTTTGCAACTTTCTCTGGTCGTCCACTGTTTAAAATGACGAGTGATATCCTCCCCATATGACTGGTCCCTTATTTAAAATGAGGGGTGATTGTTTTCAAAAATCTATAGAAACTAGCAAAAACACATTATGTCTTTTGGAAGACACACCATGTCGTTCAATGTAACCATTGAGTGAATTGCTTTCTGCAAAGAGTATATGGTGTGTTGTTGACAAGACATGCCATGTAGTTGTGACTGGAGTCGGCCTGGGTGGATGGTACACGTCGTGTGTCAATAAACACAGATCATGTACTTTGGCATAACTTTGAATCTCATGTTTTGAACATGTAGACATGTCGTGTTTAGGTAAATGACACGTTGTGCATTTTATTCTGTAGTTGGAGATGAAATCCTCTGGAAACTTACATGTTGTGTGTTAAAAAACACACATAGTGTCTTCTTCTTTATGTTAAGGACTGGCCTTCCTAGAAAGTTACATGTCGTGTGTTAAATAACACATGTCGTGTCTTCTTCAGTTTCTTCATGATCAAATCTATATCAAATTCAAATCATCGGGGAATCCAACTAAGGTCGAATTTTGGTTGGATTAGGCCCATTTATTCATCTTTATTGTATGCATGTGATCACAACCATGTAATGAGTAAAACAACTAAAAAGATGGCATATTAAGTATGATTAAATGCCTAATGAAGAGCAAAATGAATTGAATTTATGTGTGAAAGTGTGCAAAAAGGATATATGAAATGTGCACATCAAATCTCCCTAATCTTGAACTATTGCTTGTCCTCAAGAAAAAAGAGCATAGAAACACAAATGAAGGAATTATCAATCTCATGCATAGATCAAATGAATTAAAAGATGAATATGACCAAACCAACCATAATCAATAGGTTTATACTCATAGCCTTGATTTCAACTTTAACACCCAAGAAAGAGATATTTAGTTTAGGAGGGGTGATAAAAAATTAAATAAAATAGCCAACTAGACAACACTATATAGAGCTTGGATGACCAATCCAAACAATTAGTGAGTCTTCCACCAAAACTCTCAACTATTAAGGATGCAAATGATGGAATCTTAGTCAATATCAACAATATTTTAGCTTTCTCTCCTTGTTTTCCCAAAAGAATGGCAATGGATTATGGGTTTTGATACTCGGCTGCTAATGTAGGCTTATGCACACATGGAGTGCCTGTTGGGCCATTTTACCCTCTTTTAAGGCATACCACCTAACCATCATGGTGAGATCGGATTACACTAGGCTAGTAAGATATGTGTGTGGTTTCTCCATTTTTTCATGGGGTAGTTAAGGTGAAGTGAACCAAAAGAGATTTTTAGATGAGATTGGGTTTCACTTGTTTCCCCAAAATATAGGAGAGTTAACTAAATTGCAACATTAGCTAGATTCCATTCGTTTGATTTGAAAATTTTCACTGGGAAATGGTGGTTGAAAAAGAACTAAGAGTTTGGTAAGGGCATCTCGTATTCTAAGTAGTGTCGCAAAGTTTATTTATTCACAAAATTTGTTACCATTACATGTGTTAAGAAATAAAGGATTTGAAAGATGAAAGTTTAGGCTAAAACATAACCCCCAAATTAAACACATGTTGGTGGCCATGAAATTTCATTTGATTTATGCATGCCTTTTACAATTTCCACAAATGATATTTCTCAAGAGGGAGGACAAGATAGTTCAAGATAGAAGGAAAAAAACCATTACACAAGATAGGCCCTATATAATACTAGATTTTCCATAACAAGAACAGAAACTAAAATAAGTACTAAGGAGAAAATGCTAAAAAGAAACTACAACTACATTACCAACCGGTTGCATCCCCCCAAGCTTGAAATTTGTAGTTTCCACATTGCATAAATCAAACTCAAGGTGATAGAAATCATGGAGAAGAACAAGATGAAGGGCCAGCACCCTCATGACCAGTTGGGAAGTGCTGGTTCAACAAATCATCATCGTCAGGAATGTCAATACGGATTGGCTCTGGAGGAGTGGGTTCTGGCTGAGGCTGAGGTGGTGGAGGTGCGGGCTGTAGAAGCAGAGGCATGTCATAGTGGCCTTAAGAAATGTGCCACATGTCCATCTGCTGAATAATGTCATGCATAATAGAATATTGTTGACTCATAAGATCAAAGCGGTTGTCTAGATGGTCAAACCTCTATTGGACATAGTCGTATAGGTGTTGGACATCAGACATGGACCAGTTGTAATTTGTTTGTGTGCCACTGGAGGGAGGTGGTGGAGCAGAAGCATCTGAAGTAGGTGCATCCTCGTGCTCATCAAAATAAAAAAGAGTACATTTCAGTTGTCTTTGTTCGTCAGAGTCATTGTTTCCAAATCAAGCAAGTCAATATATTAATTATCATTGAAATATTATATAAATTTGAAGTCTTCATTGGCAACCCAAACAAGTAGACCAGAAGAGACAAGTAGCATAATGTCCACCAAGTTCCTCCCAGGAGAAGTGTCTAGACTAGTAAAATTAGCACCCACCTTGTAGTCAACATGGGTAATCAAACCCCCACACATGATGTCACCATATTCTCTCTTCTTGATCTTTTTGATATCAAAGAATCTGTTGAGAATAAAACATCCCACATTGATCTTGTATTCATTCACCATTTCCCAGAGGAAGAATAAGTATTGCTTCCCACATACCCCCTTAAGTTTCCTTCTTAGCAAAAATGCTTGTGCTAAGTAATCGGTGGACATATCAAAAAATAGGATTATGGATGCTTGTTGCCCTGGCTTTCTTAGCCTTGTGCCTTGTCTCATCAGTGATTTCATTCCAGAACTCATCAATATTGGACTAAGGAGGGTAAGCTAGGCCACCCCCATAGTAGCATTTGATTTCCTCACAAAATTCCTTGAATATTAATTTATAACCTTTACCCAAAAGATGGAAATGAATAATACCATAGGGCCCATGACATTTTTTGAGTCATCATCAAACGTGAGAGTAGTAAGGAACTCATAAGTTACCTAGGATAGGTGTAGCTCACCGTGCAGTAGGTTTGCCTCAAGTCCAACTCTTTTATAGACCAATGAATCCATCATTTAGCCCCAAAGCTTCCATAGTCTACTGACAAGCAAATCTTATAGGAAGAATCCTATAAGAAATTAGAAATTATATGTGGGATCTTCTATTTCAGTGATGCAGAATTGGGTGGTGGAGACATAGGTTGGGGTTGAGGAAGAGTGCTCCCCATGTTGGTGTTTTGATACATGCTTGATTGGATCCATTAGAGTTGAGGATAATCTTTAGGAATCTGGGACACGACGTGTCTTTGTCTGCACACGACGTGTCTTCTGGATGGAGAAACTGCTGAGAATAGGGAAGCTGAAGTGGATGACATTGTGTGTGCTGTGAACTACATGGCGTGTCTTTTTTAGATTGAGCACATCTAAAGGTTTTGAGAAGATGACGTTGCATGACGTGTGTTTGTTTGCACACGACATGTTCACGCGCTGGTGATGGACTCCAGATCGGTGATGAAGGTGGAGCTCCAGACTGACTCCGGATAGCCACAGCTCATCTTGATATCAAGACTAGAAACAATGAGCATATGTGATGGAGGAGAGGAGCGGTGCATGTAGATGAGTGAAAGCTCATGGAGGCGACGACAACACAAGGTGGCGTGCGGGACTCACTGTCGTCGATTTGAGAAGGAGCGATGGCATGGTAGGCTTGGATCTCGATGGAAATAGCCATGAATGATTTTCACACGACTGATTGCAAGGGGTGAATGAGGGTGGCGGCTGGACTTAGGGTTTAAAATCCCAATTCTAACTTGCAAACATGTCATGTCTTTAATAGGACACAATGTGTTTTAATGTATAATTCGTCTGCTCCCTTTGATATTTGTCTTGCTTAATGAGGACACAACATGTTGCAATTAATACACACCGTGTAAGTTTCCAAAAAGTTCACTAAAGTTTCCAAAATGATAAGGACACATCGTGTGCAAATAAAGACATGTTGGGTAGCTTTCTAGAAAATTTTTGGTATTAATAATGAACTATTGTGGACAACATGTTTGAATTTAGACATGTGTAATTTTCCAGTGGATCTGTGGTGCTCCCAACTTGATAACAACATGTCGTATACAAATAAAGACACAACGTGTGTTTTAACAGAAAATTTTTTGTCTTGCGAATGAACCATCCAACACATCATGTATTTGAGAGACATAGAGTGTATCTTTCTAGATAGATCTAGGAAGTTCCCGAAGTGATAAGACACGGTGTGTATAAATAAAGATAGGTCTATGACTTTCTAGAAGACCTAATCATTTGTTTGAACTGTAGGACATGTCATGTTTGAAATTCTACACACCGTGTGAGTTTCCAATGACCCATTTTAGTAGCCACACACATCATGTCTCGTAATAAACACATTGTGTGTTCTAGAGTTTTTCTTAAATCATTTATCTATGAAGGTAGACAAGCCATGTGTGACGAATTACATGTCGTGTCTCTATGAATTTCTACAAAACTTGTTTACTTTTGTTGAACATCTACAAAGATGATGATATATGTCTATGAGGGTCTAAATTATTACATTCATCCATGACAAATTTATTTTGGGAACAAAAATGTTCATAATTATATGCTAATAAAGAAATCTATCCTAATATGGGGTCAATTCCCACAAGGTCCTCCGTTTCAAGTCCGGAGTGAGACTCTTCAACTTCTTAAATGTATGCCTTAGAGAGGGAGCAAAAGGCTCCCTGGGTAATCTTCTCGTCGTCTATATATAGCTTGCATCATTGTTCATTGACTTTGATGGTGGATTGTTTGCCTTGTAACTCTATTTCTCCACATGAAAAAACCTTGAAGACTAGAAAAGGTCCAGACTACTTGGATCTAAGCTTTCCTGGGAAGAGTTTCAGACTGAGTTGAACAAAAGCACATGATCTCCTTCAAAAAAATCTATTCTCCTAATCTTCTTATCATATCATGCCTTTGTCCGCTCTTTATAGATCGTTGCATTCTCATATGCATCTAGTATGAGTTCCTTGAGCTCCTAGAGTTGCAACATCTGTTCCTCACCTGCTTTCTTCATGTCAAAATTTGAGAATTTGATTTCCCATAACACTTTATGCTCCAACTCCAAAGGAAGATGGCAAGACTTCCCATAGATAAGTTGGAATAGTGTACTGATTCCAATCTTGTAGGTTGTACAAAATGCCCAAAGAGCATCATCTAGCTTGAATGCCCAGTCCTTCCTTGAGTCTAAAACCATCTTCTCTAGGATGTTCTTCAGCTGTTTGTTTGACATTTCAACCTATCCAGTTGTTTGGAGGTGGTAGGGGGTAGAAATTTTATGTGTCACCCTATATTTGGAGAGAAGATTATTGAAATGTTTCTCATTTAAAAGTGTGTCCCTCCATATGAGATAACATCCCTTGGAGCTCCAAAGTAGCGAAAGATAATATTTTGGAACAACATGAGTACAGACTTTACGTCCGGGGCTTGGGTAGGAATAGCTTCTACCCATTTTGAGACATAATCACAGGCAAACAAAATGTACTTGTAACCACAAGAGGATGGGAATGGGCCCATGTAATTGACACCCCATACATTGAACACTTCAATCTCCATGATGGAGTTAAGAGGCATCTCATCTCAGTTTGATATTCCACCTATCCTTTGACATTGGTCACATGATTTGACATAAACATGAACATCTCAAAATAAGGTAGGCTAATAGAATCCAGCTTGAAGGATCTTAATAGATGTGTTATATCCCCTAAAGTGACCTCCGTAGGAAGAAGAATGCAGCCGAATATGATGCTTGGAATCTCCTCTTTGGCTACACATTGGAGAATCAGTCCGTCAGTTTCTTATTTAGACAACAACGGATCATCCCAATAGTAGAATTTGACGTCATGCAGAAATTTCTTCTTTTGCTGGTAGGTAAGATGAGGTGGAAGGCATCTTGTGGCAAGAAAAATCATTATATCGAAAAAACTAGGGTGCTTACTTTGAATCAATGACATAGACTCTTTCAACGGGTAGGTAATCATCAATTGGCACCGTGTCCTTTGCATCTGTCATCACTCTAGCTAGATGTTCAGTGACATTGTTCTCAGTTCCTTTCTGATCTTTTATCTCAAGATAGAATTCTTGTAGCAGTAATATCTAGCAAATTAAATGTGGCTTGGCATCTTTCTTAGTCAACAGGTACTTGATGGTTGCATGGTTAGTGTAGACTACAACTTTGGAGCCTACTAGATACTTACAAAATTTGTTGAAGGCATAAACTATGGATAGCATCTCCTTCTCATTTGTGGCATATTTTACTTGGGTCTCATCAAGTGTCTTGCTGACATAGTGGATGACATGTATCTTGTTGTCCTTTCTTTGGCCAAGGACTGCGCCAATGGCATAGTCACTCGCATCACACATCAGTTTGAATGGTGCATCACAATCTGATGGTTGAATTATGGGAGCTGAGATTAGTGCATACTTGAGTTTTCTGAAAGCGGCTTGACATTCTTCATCAAAAACAAATTCAACATCTTTGACAAGTAGTGAACATAGAGGTTTTGCTATGTTGGAGAAGTCCTTGATGAACCGTCTATAGAAACCTACATGTCTAAGAAAACTCATGACATCTTTAACATTAGATAGAGTTTACATATTCTCAATTGCTTCCACTTTTATCCTGTCAACTTCAATACCTTTGTTAGAAATCACATGGCCTAGTACTACTCTGAATTGTACCATAAAATGGCACTTATCCTAGCTTAGTACTAGGTTAACCATTTTACAGTGCTGAAGGACTATAGATAAATTATCTAGACAATCATCAAAAGAATTTCCATGGATATTGAAATCATGCATAAAAACTTCCATTGTTTGTTCAATAAAATCTGAGAAGGTAGCCATCATGCAATGCTGAAAAGTTATTGGTGCATTGCAAAGACCCGAAGGCATGCGTCTACAAGCGTATGTACCATAAGGGCATGTAAAAGTCATCTTTTCCTGATCCGGTGGATAAATTGATATTTGGAAAAACCCAGAATAGCTATCAAGATAATATAAATAAGAATGATTGGCTAGTTATAAAGCATTAAATCAATGAAAGGCAATAGTTAGTGGTATTTATGGGTTACTTTGTTTAATCTCATATAGTCTATACACATGCGCCATCCTATGGCAACACATGTCTGAATCAGTTCATCATTGTCTCCTTTCATGACAGTTGCACCTCCTTTTTGGGTACTACGTGAATAACACTCACCTGGGGCTGTCACTAATGGGATAAATGATCCCTACATCTATAAATTTAAAAATCTCTTTCTTAACAAGCTCAAGCATATTATGATTTAAATGCCTAGGAGGTTCAATACTAGGTTTGGCATCTTCCTCTAAATTAATTCTATGCATGCAAATGGAGGGATTGATGCCTTTCAAATCATTGATACACTACTACAGAAACAACATTCAGTGTCGCTTTTCTTGGCGTCAGTTATTAAGGTAAACCGACGCCTATAATAGTCAATGTCGGGTATTTAGGAAAACTGACATCTATAGTCGAAGACTAGCCAGACACGGGTACCACTTTGTATTCAGCGTCGGCTGGGTATAACAAATCGACGCTTAAAATCACCCACGAAATCCAAATTTCGAGCGAAACAAATTTGCGTCACATACAACGTCGGTTGTTTAAATATTCACCAATGCCTATTTAAGAAGGATATTTCTATGAAAAGTTCCACTTTCGGTGTCGATTAATCCTTTGATAATCGACGCTGATAATGGTTCCCGCCAAATAATTTAGGGCAAAGATTGTCTAATTGGACATCAGTTTTTTCCTATCCACCAACGCTGAAGAGTAATAGGCGTCGGTCATCTACCGAACAACCGACACTATTTTACTTTGGCATCGGTATTGTGTAATGACCAACGTCAATTGTTGACTTATTAGCACCCGTGCGAAGAAGACTCTTCCCCTTTCTCTGTTTCACTGCAATCGAACGTCGATTTTAGAGTCTGGCGATTCCGGTGTGCAAGCAAACTCCCTCTGTGCCTCACTACCCGCCGCTGTCATTCTCATTGCCGTCGCCGTCGCTATTCTGTCGTTCTCCTTGCTCTCTGCCGCTCCTTCCCCCTGCTTGCGTGCCACCACCTGGCGCTCCTACTGCAACGTCGGGATGACATCGTTCGACTACTTGCTCGCCGCCAACACTGCCTCCTGGTCGTCCGACCGCTCACCGCCGACACTCCTCTCCTCACCATCGTTGCTCTTTCCTCGCCGGCACTCTACTCCTGGTCACCCACTCACCGCCTCCTGGTCACCCGCTCATCGTCCCCGCCCGCTCGCCGCCGCCACCCTCTCTCCGGCTTGTAGCTCCGGCCACCAGATCGCTGCACCTGGTACCCTTCTTCCTCCTCTTCCTGCTTAGACAATAGGGTTTCTCTAGCTTGCTCCTTGCTCCTGCTCCTAGCCCCCTACCCCTCTTCCCGCTTCTTCCTCCTCTTCTCATTTTTAATTGAGTTGTACATGCATCAAAATCGTTCCTACTATGAACCCATTTAAGCTCTGTATGTATGTACTAATGCACCCATTTACATCTTTATGTATGAACTGCTGCACCTACATTACATATTTATCATTTGTACATACATTGCTGCTCTACTATGAACTCAACCACTAATATTTACTGATACATTATACTTGTACCTATACATACATTCATACCTTATTTTTTCTGGTATTGTTATTCGTTCAACTAATGTATTATCTATGTAGATGTACTTTGTAGTTTGCAATACATATAATGATATAATGTACATATCATGTACTGCCTACTACTGTATAATGCATATTCTATACTATGTAGCATGTACCTCTAAGGAATAATGTATTACATATATCATGTACTGCCTGCTACTATATATTCATATACTATGTAGTATGTACCACTAGTGTATATATATCATCTATGGGCTACTTCTGTATATATTTAATTTAATATATTACTAGTTACTAGATTGAGTATGTTATAATTGAGTTTATCATCTATGTAGTATGTACCACTAGTGTATATATCATCTATGTAGTATGTACCACTAGTGTATATATATCATCTATGGGCTACTTCTGTATATTACTTTATTTATCAATTGATCTGTATTTATTAATCTACTATTTGTATTTATTTATGTATTGTTTTAGGAATTAATTGATCATCTACTGCTGCTTGCTGCCCTTTGTCTCCCTACCCGTCGCCTGCTCACTTGCCTATTTGCCTGCCTACTTGCCTACCCTCCGTCTTGCCCTCTCTCCCTACTGACGCCCAAATGGGCTCAAACAGAGGTAAACATCCTCCAAAACCCTATTTTATTACACTGCTTGATCTTTAATCACATAGACTTAATCAACATTACTACTTGTATGATCCTAGTGATTAAAAGCACTCTTTCCTGGTGGTCCCCTCAGTACCTATGATGACCTAACATGAAACCATGCTCTTAATGATATGATTTTGTTGGCCTAGAAACCCGTCTAAGATTTACTCATTAGGAGTAAATATTAGATAGTCCCCAGTTTGGGACTGTTCTTGAACACCTAATCTCACTTAGGATGTAAGTATATAATGTGTATTGGGTTTTTGAGAAAATTTCAGCAGCATTTCCCCACTGTTCTCTAAGTACATGTACTTAGAGAACAACGGGGAAATGCTGTTGAAATTTTCTCGAAAACCCAATACACATTATACTTACTAGTGAGATTAGGTGTTCAAGGATGGGATAGGTGGTACACATTTATTATATATAGAATGACATCACATGTATTTGTTAACCATAGACCCTAATCTAGTCCTAATATATACTTGTTTTCTCTTTGATCATAGAATGGATAGATCATGGATGTCCATTCCCAATCGTTGCACCCCAGAGTTTATATCTAGTCTTGATCAGTTTATTGGATTTGCCGAGGAACATAGGAAAGAACCTGGAGATTGGTTGTACTGTCCATGTAGGCATTGCGGTAACAACTTGAAAGTCAACACTGGTGACAAAATCAAAAGTCATGTCATGTGCAACAGGATTGTACAAGGCTATACAGAATGGCACTGGCATGGAGAGATTTCAAACTCGAAACCAGTGGATGTCGATAGCAGTGCTTGGGTGGAATAAGAAATTGCCTCCGATGACGTAGATGTGAACGAACCAGTTCCAGTAGACATCGTTGATGTGATGTTATATAGTTGTAGGGTAGAGCACACCGATCCACCACCTATCTTTAGAAACATTGTGCATGATGCTGAGATACTGTTATACACAGGCTGTGCTAAGTTTACGAAGCTTAGCGCTGTGTTGAGATTGTATAAGTTGAAAGCTAACAATAGATGGAGTGACAAAAGCTTCACTTCATTATTGACTTTGTTGAAAGAAATGCTTCCTGAAGGAAATGAGCTGCCAATCTCAACATACCGGGTAAAGAAATTGTTGTGCCCAATGGGAATGGAGGCCAAGAAGATACACGCATGCCCGAATGATTGTGTATTATTTCAAAAGGACTATGTAGATTTGAAAGATTGTCCAAAATGTGGCGCGTCACGGTATAAATTGACGACTTAGGGGGAGTCCAAAACTAGTTCTCCTGCCAAGATGATGTGGTATCTACCTATAATATCATGGTTTCAACGCTTGTTTGCAAATATAAAAGATGCAAAGAATTTGAGGTGGCATGCAGATGTTAAGAAAAATAATGATGGGATCCTACGACATGTGTCTGATTCCCCATAGTGGAAGAAGATTGATCTATTGTACCCCAAATTTGGTGAAGAAGATAGGAATCTAAGACTTGGGCTTTGTACATATGGGATGAATCCGTACGGGACATTGAGAAGCCAACATAGCACTTGGCCAGTCATGCTTGTTATATACAATCTTCCTCCCTGGTTGTGTATGAAAAATAAGTACGTTATGCTGTCGTTGTTGATATTGGGCCCTAAACAAACCGGAAATGATATCGATGTTTATCTTGAACCTCTGATTGATGACTTAAAGAAACTTTGGGCTGAAGGTGTGATGACCTAAGATGCTTCAGGAAGAGAGACATTTTGTTTGCACGCTATATTGTTTTACACTGTTAATTACTTTCCAGCATACGGGAATTTGTTTGGATATAGTGTCAAAGGAGCTAAAGTGTGTCATATATGTGAAGAAAATACTGATTCAATAAGACTAAAACATGGCGGCAAGACTGTATATCTTGGTCATCGAAGGTTTCTTTCAAAATTCCATATGTATCGTAGAAAGCACAAAGCATTCAATGGATGGAATGATGAACGGAGTGCACCTAAACCTATACCAGGGGATGTTGTTTATGAAAGAGTAAAAGACATTGTCAATGAATTTGGTAAGAAATCACAATATAGTATGGCCACACGGAGTGACAATTCTTCATTCAAGAAGAAGTCAATATTTTGAGATCTTCCTTATTGGAGTTCTTTAACAGTCAGGCATTGTATCGATGTAATGCACGTTGAGAAAAATGTCTATGATAGCATCATTGGTACTCTGTTAAATATACCAGGTAAGACTAAAGATGGGATAAAATCCAGACTGGACCTACATGAAATGGAAATAAGGTCAAAATTAATAGAATTATGTGAAATGGGTAATAAAAGAACATACTTACCTCCTGCTTGATACACGTTGTCTAGAAAGGAGAAGAAAGCTTTTTGTGAATGCTTGGTAAATGTTAAGGTGCCACAGGGTTACTCATTTAACATCCGTAGATTGGTATCAATGAAAGATCTGAAGTTGATAGGTCTTAAATCTCATGATTGTCACACTCTAATGCAAAAAATATTGCCCGTGACAATTCGATCTATATTGCCGAAGCATGTAAGGTTTGCAATCACCAGACTTTGTTTCTTTTTCAACAGTCTATGCAACAAAGTTATTGACCCTGATACTCTCGATAATTTGCAAAGAGAAGTGGCTGTTACCCTATGTCAGCTTGAGATGTATTTCCCTCCTTCGTTCTTTAATATCATGGTACATCTTGTTGTCCACTTGACTAGGGAAGTGAAAATGTTGGGACCAATTTTCTTGCATTGGATGTATCCCTTTGAACGATACATGAGCATTTTTAAAGGTGATGTTCGAAACAGTTATCGGCCTGAAGGGAGTATTATTGAAGGTTATGGGGTGAGATAGGTTATAGATTTTTGCAATGACTTTCTGAGTGGTAATAACACTTTTGTTAATGACAAGAATATTGAGGAGGGCAAAGGAATTTTGGGATCACGGGTGAAAGTAATCAGCCATGAGTAGTTGGAACAAGGTCACTTGTATATTTTACACAACATGGACGAAGTGAGTGTTTATATCGAGGAACATACCAATTTCATCAAGAGACAACATCCTCGAGCGAGTTCAATGTGGCTTGCTACAGAGCATAACAAGACTTTTACTAAGTGGTTTGAAGATAAAGTCTTAAATCAACTATCTCAAACACCAAATGATATTATATAAACTATCAAATGCCTCATCTTTGAACAAAAACCGAATGTTATGTCTTATGAAGGGTTTGAAATTAATGGGTTCACATATTACACAAAGTGCCAAGATGATAATAGTGTCATCCAAAACAATGGGGTCACTCTTCAAGCATCGACTGTGTATTTTCCAAGTGCAAAGGATAAGAGTCCACGTGAAGCTAAACTGTCATATTACGGTGTCATTGAAAACATATGGGAGTTTGACTACATAGATTTCAGAATTCCGCTCTTTAAATGTAATTGGGTTGATAACACCAAAGGAGTTATAGTGGATGAATTGGGTTTCACTTTTGTGAACTTTGAAAAGATTGGCGAGAAGGGTGAACCATTCATATTGGCATCACAGGCGAAACAAATATTCTATATCGATGATCCTATAAATGATAAATGGTCGGTTGTTCTTCATGGTAAAAGATAGTTCATTGAAGATCCTATAGATGAAGAAGAGTATTATGATAAATATGATGACTCCAGTCCATTCTCAGTTGGGTTGCCAACTCCAAAAAATATTGAAGTTAATGATGACTTATATGTGCACGAAGATCATAATGAAGGATTGTTAATTGATAAAAGATCACAATTTTAGAGGCATGCATGTTTATATTTTTTATTGAAGCTAAATGTTTGATTTTTTAATATCATTATCATTTTCTGATTTGATGTTTCATTATCTTCTAGTTAATACAAATGCTAAACGTTATGGGAGGGTCCTTGATTGATTCCAATCTCACCCGAGATTACATACACGATGCTGAGAATAGGTTCTTGATTGATTCCAATTCTAGACATTGATCAATATTTCACTAACTCTACACTAATAATTTTTGTTTGTATTCTCTTTGAAAAATAAATATAGGAAGAAGGAAGCCACACAGCAATGGAACTACTTGGACCCTAAAGACTGGGAGGAGTTTGTTACCCAAAGAAAAATAGATGAATTCAAGGTATTAAGCGCCACTTCCAATTTAATTAATATACATTTTTATGTATTCACCTATTCAAGATTAACCTTTAGTGTTACTAACCAAATCAATGTGCTAATTAACTAGGCTATCAGCGATGCTCAATGAGCAAGGCATGCACTGAATGTGCACGACCACACAATGGGTCCAAGAGGATATGTAGTCGTTCGCCAAAGACTACAGGCTATGCAGGACGACCATGACATAGCTATGTAGGATATGCAGGCGTTCACCAAAGGTTATATAGATATATAGGCAGCAAGCCATGAAACAACAAAAGAAGCCACAATGAAGAGAAGCAGGATACATATACAATACATAAAGTGCAACACACACAAGTGTTTCAGATTCATATAACAACATGACAGACTAACACATATATAGTGCATAACAACAACAGCGCTGAATTTACATACAACACTAGCTTAGTACATATATAGTGGGACTAAGGTGATGATCCCACCTGCTAAAACAGGTTACCAAAAACGACATGTTACAACTGGGAGGTCGTGATTCAGAAACTGTATGCATTAGCAGGAGGACAAATAGATTTCACCACGAGTTAACATTGAAGAAGGTCTGTTTGTGGTGAAATCTGTTTGTCCTCCTACTAATGCATACGGTTGCTAAATCACGACCTCCCAGTTGTAACTTGTAGTTGTCGGTAATCTATTTTAGCAGGTGGGATCGTCACCTTAGTCCCACTATATATGTACTAAGCTAGTGTTGTATGTAAATTCGGCGCTGCTATTGTTATGCACTATATATGTGTTAGTCTGTCATGTTGTTATATGAATCTGAAGCACTTGTGCGTGCTGCACTTTATGTATTGTATCTGTATCATGCTTCTCTTCATTGTGGCTTCTTTTTTTTGTTTCATGGCTTGCTGCCTATATATCTATATAACCTTAGTGTGGGATGCTTGCTTTCTCTCCGACTGTTGCACTTTGGATTTATAAAGATGACAATTTTAGAGGCATGCATGTTTATATTTTTTATTGAAGCTAAATGTTTGCTTTTTTAATATCAATATCATTTTCAATTTTGATGTTTCATTATCTTCTAGTCAATAAAAATGCTAAATGTTTTCCTTTTTAATGACATTTTCAGATGGCTGACCATGATGAGCATGATGTCCATGATGAGCATGAAGTCCATGATGAGCATGTTGTCCATGATGAGCATGGCGAGGATATCAAATGTAAGTTCTAAAAACATATCCTGTATTTCTATAAAATTCATTATCTTCTAGTTATGTCATATATCCTATATTTCTATATTGGACTAATTCAGTGTGTTTATTTTTTTCAAAGAAGGGTGAAATAAAGAAGCCCATAACTATTGAGGCAATTTATGCAGATGATTATCCAATATGCCGCATTGGACATCGATACCATACATGAGGTATTATATATAGTCTCATTAGTTAGTATGAAATATATCAATCTTATTTTTATATTATTACTTATATATATATACATCATTCTCTTTGTAGGTGTTTAAAACTTACCACAGTATAGGTAAATACTTAAAAGATGTACGCCCTCCATACACGATGGAAGTATTAAATGAAGTAAGAGAAGAATGGGCAAGAGCCATTCAAGCAGTGGGGACTGTAAAATATAATTGGGATGCTGATAGCGATGTTGAATGTTATTTTGTAAATGAATATTTCTGAATGTTTATACATTTCTGAATGTTTATACATATCTGAATGTTTATACGTGTATTTGAATGTTTCTACATGTGTGAATGTGAGAATTGAATTGATGTCTAAATGTAGCAATGTATCTACTTGTGTGAAAAGTATATTTTTTGATTTTGTAGGTTTGTGGCATGTTTGTTGGTTGATATCAATGGATGTCGTAAACCTACAGTTCAGAAAACTGAACTGTAGGTTCTCATCCTGCTGACCAGCCACAACAGGCCTGCAAACTGATAAGAAAAAAAAATTAAAACATAGGCGTCGGTTATTTATAGAAAACCGTCATCAAAGGCGTACAACGTCAGTTATTGGATAAAACCACTGCCTAATGTGACAAACAACCCGAGCGTGTAGGGAAGCACGACCGTGGTGGGAAATGGCATCGGTTATTAGTATAAACCTGACACATATAGTACTAAACACGGATGTGCAGGGAAGCACGGCTGTGGCATCTGGAAATATGGCGTCGGTTTTGATTGGAAAACCGACGCAGAAAGTGTCGTAGATGGCACCCTTTTGTGGCACGAACCCTTTTGGCGTCAGCTTACTATACCTAACCGACGTCTATAGGTGCCCTTCTGGCACGTTTTCGGTGGCGCAAAGCCTTTTGGCATTGGTTATAAAACCGACGCCGAAGAGTTTGACCTTTAGCGGCACCCACATAGGCATCACTTGAGAACCGTCACTAAAAGGGTTTAAACAACCAACGGCAAAGGCGTGTTCTGTAGCAATGATAGAATAATCAATTTTGTTCTTATGTAAATGCAATTCATTCAACAATTTGACTTCTTGTTCATTGGTTAAAACAACATTTATGATGACAAGAGAAGGAGAATTTGGGTCAATTAAGCATACCTTAGCCCCAGTGGAAGGGGTTTGAGTTCTACCTTTTTCTCCTTTATGAGCTTGTTAGAGTCATCTTTCAATGGTGAAGTATCTTCATGAGATAGAGGTTATGTGGTACTAGAAGTAACATCCATATTTTTAGTGGACATGGCGGTGTACAACTTGGTTTCATCACAATAGCTAATAAGGAAATTAGAAAAATATTCATCTTCCTCCAGAAATTTGTCAATACAATCAACTAGGAAGATATGTTCCATCTTGGTTGGGGCTTTCATTGTGTCTAAGATAGAGAACTCCATTATCTCCTCTCCTACTCTAAGAGTGATATTTCCCTCCCGTACATAAACTATAAAATCAACTATGCGGAGGAAGAATCTTCCAAAGAGAATAGGATTGGATGGAATTTCATTCATATCAATCACAACAAAATCACAAGTGATGAAGAACTTTCCCACCTGAACATGCACATATTCAACAATTTCTCTAAGATACTTGATGGTGTGATCTTCCAGTTGAATGGCCATCTTGGTTGGTTTCAATTATCCAATATCAAGCTTCTCCCACAATGTACATAGAATAAGGCTTATGCTGACCCCAAGGTCAACTAAACATTTATCAAATGTTGTGTCACCAATCTTACATGGAAATGTGACGACACCTTGATCATCAAGTTTCTCCAATAACCTATTTTGAATGATGGAGCTCGTTCTTTCAAATAGCATAACAGTTTCCTTTTGATCTTCCTCCTCCTCTTAGTTAAGAGATCTTTAAGGGACTTTGTGTAGGTAGGCATTTCAGTAATGACTTCTGCTAACGGAAGGTTGACATACAGTTTGTTAAGAATTTCCATGAACCTATGAAATTTACCTTCTTCTTTCTAGTGTGCAAACCTTTGAGGAAAAGGGGCACTAGGCTTATAAGACGGTTTCTCTTCAGTTGTACCTTTCTTCTTTTGACTTTTCTCACCATTAGCTTCTTTATCATCTTCAACTTTCTTCTCATCTACCGACGAGGGTTTTTCAATAATGTTTCCCCTCCTCAAGGTAATGGTCTTACATTCGCGAGGGTTCATCTCTGACTGACTTGGCAATCCACGGGGGTTCATCTTTGCATGAGTGGTGATACCATCTACCTTGGAAGAGAGTTGAGTGATAACATCCTTCAAGAGTAACCCATATGCACAAAACTCATTATTTTATTGAATGTGTGTTTACACAAAAGTCTCAAGCATGGTTTCCAAAGTTGACTTAGGTTGATATTGATTGTAGTTTATATTGTTGTTGAATCCCAGTGATTATTTTTAATTCATGGGTTGGCGGCTATTCAATTGATGTTGCTGATTCTGGACTTGGTTTTGCTGGTGTTGATTTGATTATTGGATCTAAGGGTTGTTGTTCCTATAAGAGAAATTTGATGATATCTCCATCTTGGGTTATAGGTGTTGGAGTAGGGATTGTAGAGTTGCTTGTTAGGAAAACTCCCTACTACACTGGCTTACTCTTGTGCCTCTCCAACATTCATTTGTGGGGCAAAACAATAAGAAGAGTCATGATCGGGGGATCCACACGCTTCACATACTTTCTCATCTGCTTGGATGGAGTGTGAAGTCAACTTTTCAATCTTCTGTGACAATGCATCAAGCTTGGTTGCAATAATATCAATTGTATCAACAATGTGTTTTCCTCCTGATTTCTCAGTTGTGCCACTTGATGAGTGAGGTTGGATGGTCCTTTTTGAACTCCACTGACAATGATTTAGTGCCATATCTTCTATGATGTCATATGCCTCTCTATAGGATTTGTTCATCAATGCTCCATTAGAAGTGGCATTCACAGACATACGGGTGTTGTAGAATAACCCATTGTAGAAGGTTTGTAACAACAGCCAATTGGTCAAACCATGGTGAGGAAAAAGGTGTTGCAGATCCTTAAACCTCTCCCATGTATCATACATTATTTCACCCTCTTGTTTCTTCAAGTCTATGAGCTGGATCCTCAGTTGAGCTGTCTTGCTAGGAGGAAACTACTTGGTAAGAAAATCATTCAATAGCTCATCCCAACTCTTGATAAAATCTTTGGGCAAAGATGAGAGCAACGCCTTGGCTCAGTCTCATAGTGTGAATGAGAATATGAGTAGATGTACTCCTTCAGTTGGAACACTATTTGTCTTAAAGGTGTTCATGTACTACAAAATCTAAGCTATGTGAAGATTTGGATCTTCCATAGGAGTTCCTCCAAACTGGTTTTTTTGGATCATTCACATAATGGTGGGGCTGATAGAGAAGTTGTTGGCCTCAATAGATGGATAATCAATGGCTCCAAAAATGTTGATGGCAGCCGGTACAACAAATTCCTTAAGCATGTGGTTGTCCTCCATCTCAAATTCTTGATGGTGATTGGGTGAATGCAGTGGTGAAGGTGTTGAATGAGGTGATGATGGTTGTGATCCCTCCAATCTTGAAGAGTTATCACCCTTCTTTGCTCCCCTTTGGCTATAAAAGGTCTGCTCAATTTCTGGGTCTAGGAAGATGGATGTCTCAAGACCCCTCTTAGAACAATGCATGCAACCTAAAACAACAAAAGTTAAGTGAAAATATCAAGAATAAAAAGGTATCACAATAATAAAAATGGAAACTAATGACTTAGTCTCAAATACTAGTTAGCGCTTTTACTCCAACTAAAAATAACCACAACTCCTCGACAATGATGCCTAAAACTTGTTGATTACCAAAGACAAGTGAGTTTTGAATAAAAGTCTCAACTCATAAATCACCCTCAAGTATATGGGATCAATTGTAGTCGATGTTGAACCACAAGGAGCTAGGCTATCTAGGCACAAAATTACCAACTTTCAACAATATAAGTCGGATCACAATAGTTGAGATTAGCTAAATAGAAAGAGTAAGAACTAAACTTTAAGGATTTAGATCAAATATGAGACCTTGGGCATAAAAGTTCACCTGTATACATGTACATCATGTACAAATATGAAATTAAACATGATATTTATCTTGCAAGGAAGGTTGCCATCATCATGCACCTCTCGGTGACATGAGATGGTTCTCTTCTTCACATAACACTCCCATGTCTATGTTCAGAATCGAACACAATCTTGGATCCTCAACATTCGTCAGCCACTCCTGTGGTCAAGAGATTTTTGCCAAGAGTTCTATTGTTTACTTCCTCTTACATCCTCCTGAATCATATAAAGAAGCATAAAACATGCATATTTGATGGCCAGTCAAGCATATAAGCAGAGAAACAATGTAGAAACTCTTGGAGAAGCAATTTAATGACAATTATATATAAATTACAAGTTCACATGAGTAATAGTCTGGGAGATACTCTCCCATGCCCTATAAAGAGAGTTCTACTCACACATTATGCAGAAACACAAGCACATGTCAGAGTTTTCCATGAGTAGAAAGAAAAAAATCTAAGAGAAACCAAAGAGTGAAGTGGAAGGAGTAAAACTCCAACTTGAGGACAAAGTTCCACCCTTGTAGCTACTCCAACTCATACTTGCTTCCCTCCCGATAAGCTTTGCCAAAGTAGAGAACCTCTGCTACACCCTTGGAGAAGAAAAGGAGAAGAAAATGATGAAGAATGGAGGTTCTTTCCCAAGAAACCTCTCCTTTTTCTCAAAACTTGCCTCTCTCTTGCCCTGCAACTTTCTCTGGTCGTCTAGTGTTTCAAATGACAAGTGATAACTGCCCCCATATGGCTGGTCTCATCTTTAAAACAAGGGGAGGTTGTTTTAAAAAATCTACATAAATTGACAAAGACACGATGTGTCTTTTGGAAGACACGACGTGTCGCTTAATGTAACCGTCTAGTGAATTGCTTTCCACAAAGAGTACATGGCATGTTGTTGACAAGACATGTCATGTAGTTGTGATTGGAGCTGACTTTGGCAGATGGTACACGCCATGTGTTAATAAACACACATTGTGTATTTTGGCAGAATTTAAATCTCATCTTTTGAATGTGCAGACACGTCGTGTCTTTTATTTTACAGTCGGAGTCAAAGTCTTCTGGGAACTGACATGTCATGTTTTAAATAACACATGTTGTGTCTTCTACTTTGCGTTGAGGTCTGCCCTTCCTGGAAAGTTACACGCCATGTGTTAAATAACACATGTCGCCTCTTCTTTAGTTTCTTCATGATCAACTCTATAACAATTACAAATCATCTGGAATCCAACCAAGGTTGTATTTGGGTTGGATTAGGCCCATTCCATCATCTTTATTGTGTACCTATGATCACAGTCATGTAACGATAAAACAACTAAAAATATGACAAACTAAGTATGATTAAAGGCCTAATGATGAGTAAAATGAACTAAATTTGTGTGTGAAAGTGTACAAAAAGTAGATATGAAATGTGCACATCACCCATGTTGTCCATAACATGGGTCACTTAGTCATGGAGGAGCATCACATACATGATATTCATAACAACAAGATAAATCAAATACCATGCATTAATTCAAAGTATAGATTCATACATTTCTCTTGAAAGGAAAAACTTAAATGGTCTCATCGTGATTTCAATCCTAAGCTCCCTGAAATAACATGCTTTATATTAATTATCATCTTATTTAACATCGTAAACCCTAATCATAGGTCATTAGGAAAAACATGATCTGCCATTTCTGAATCAGGGTATCAAAACCATAAAATCGGATTCTACTCAAAGAAACCTTCCCAAATTATATTTTTACTTTTTTTTATGAATGGTCAGTTTACTATGAATTTTCAAATTATCATCCAATCAGAATTGGAGATATTGATAATTAGACAAAAATAAAAAATCCAGATTCAAGGATGAGTTGCTTATCTGGCCCAATCATGACTGGACATGAGGGCAACACTCTGACTCAAAGCAAACGTGTGTTTCTACAGATTGAAACATGTGAAGGATCACTTTGTCAGTGTGACAATTATAAACCCTGATTAGGGACAAAATTGGAAAACCCCAACCTAGAATCTTCATCCTCAAACTGAAGATGACACAGAGCACCAGGTTTCAAATTCGAGGAACCAAAATAAAAAGGGGGTGGGTTTGTTGAGAACTAGGTAAGGAAAAAGTTCCTAGAATCATTACAGTCTCAACTGTTGGTATATATGCCCATAGAGCCATCCCAAGCGATTGCATGGAGTCATATATTAACTAATCAATTAATACAATTATTTGGTTAATTAATTAATTCTAGTATATTCTAATTAACCCACGAGCATTTTAATTATTTTGGTCTTTCTGTTTACTGAGGGGTTTAGGAAACCCTACTTTCTTTCGACTCCTATTTAAAGGGGCTTGACGGCTGATATCTTTACAAGATATTGAGAGAGGATTTTCAGTTTACACTCACGTACGTAAACCCTAGCTGTCACCATCCTTAGGAGAGAAAAGAAAGCACTGCGATGCTAGCACGTCGCCGCACAGAGGATACTCCTTCCCGCTGACTTAGGAAGCACGATGTGGAATTCCAATCCATCCACGTGGATGAAGTAGAGATGCAGATGCTTAGACATATGCGTTCAAAGGGTGTCAACGACCATCCATATGCGCTACAAGTGGCATACATCACCACACGAAAGGAGCACCGCTGGATCTTCCTGTGACGCACTCAGCGAATGGGAGAGAAGTACCGTCTGTGTAGGCCAGCAACATTGCACACCATCATGCAGCAGGACATCACCAGACTTGCTCCGTGATAAGGTATATCCTAAAAACACACTTTTTGAATATGTTATTGTCGACAAGATCCTATTTCGGGATGTGTGGAAGTTTATTTTTGTTGCTTCCGCCGTACATGTTTCCTCCACAAAACCCAATAGTGGTATTAGAGCAGTGTTGATCTACGGCGTATTTGGATTCATTTCTATATGATCAAATTATTGTATACTATTTTCTATGTTTCATACGATGAAATTAAAACTACTAATGTACAAATCTAAACCTAATTCCACATATGCAGCATGCTTCTATTTTTGACATTTTGGACGGGGTCGAGTATGGAAAATATTGATTTTCCTAAGTACACAGAAGTAAAATTCTTTAGACCTTTCAGGGGATTTGGCCCTGAGACCCCACGAGGGGCAGCCTTCGCTCGACGCCCAGTCGCCGCCCGTTGACCGGGTAGTGGGATCCTCGCACAGGGGTGCTGCCCCTGTGTACCCTGCATAGTCTACGTGGGAGTCAAAATTTTATTGAATGGGGAATGTCCCACATTAAAAGTACTGCAATTTTAATATGTATATACATATATGTAGATATATCTATGATATCATACATGTTGTCTTTAAAATCTATTTATGTGGTGAATGCATGTACAATTATGGCCTAGAATCCCCTTTTGTGAATATTGTGAATGAATGTAGTTGTAAATCTTGTGGATATGATTGTTTGTGAATGCTATGGATGTATAATGGTTGTATGTGGATCCTTTGAATAAAGTATTCAGCTTGCACGTTGAGACTCATGTCTTATTTCAAAGTGTAATTAATTCTTTATCTTTATAGTTGTACTCATATGATGTAATAGAGATAGGATTAGTTTTAGCCTTTGTAAACTTGATGTAAGGATATTACTTGAAGATCTAACTCCAAGGAGCATCCATGGAGAAGCAACATGAAGATCCAATTCCAATAAGAAACTTGAAGTTCCAACCTCACAGAGCATCTATGAAGTTGTTCATTGTGATGTTGATCCTTACAGGTTGATTCACAGGTGTTGTTACTCCAAAGGATTACAATAGTATGACCATAACCGATGTATTTGTATTTGTGATTGCATGCCTATCGTTTGTGGTTGTGGATATAGTAGTATATGATGCATACTATAAGTATGTGGTGTTTGGATATGTATATGTATTAATAAAACTCATCAATTAATAATATTAAGTTTTAGTTTCCTTCCATAAAGCAACACACATGAAAAGCTTGATTGACTATGTGTGGGCATGCTTCCATGTGATACACTGTCTATCTCGTGGAAGTGTGATGGTGGGTGTGTAGGTTTGCCTATGTAGGGAGCACACTCATTGTGTTGCCTTATGGGTTGGACTTAACTAGGGAACCTTGATAGGATCAAGTACCTAGAGGCACACAGATGCATCATGGCAAGGAATTGTGCATGATCATCTATCCAAGAGTTGCATATGATGCAATTGGCAAAAGTTTCCTACCTTAGTATTTGGTCTTTGACGCCGGCGTTGGCTGGGCATTGATCCAATTATTTTGGATCTTGGCTCACTAGAAGGTTGTACATTGCAATCTTCTAAGTTGATAGTGAGGGCTATCAATTTGAAAAAAAAAGTGGGATCCTAACTAATTAAAGGCCTAATTAATCTCATTTATCAAATATTTATAAGTCAAAATGTTTTGGACTAAATGCAAAGTTTTTCTTTTGTAGAAATCAAATGGCAAACAACACTCACACTTTCTCATTGCAATCGGTCCTTGAGAAGGACAAAACTTACCGGAACTAACTTTCAAAACTAGTTTAGGATGCTAAGAATTGTTCTCATACAGGAGCGTAAGCTCTATGTCCTTGAAACACCAGAGCCAGCGGAACCTGCCTCAAATGTGCCCAAGGCTGAATAGGATGCTTACACAAAGCACCTTGATGATGTTGTGGATGTCAAGTGCTTGATGTTGTGCTCAATAAACTATGAGTTGCAAGAGAAGAATGAGAACATGAATGTCATGGAGATGGTAACACATCTCAAGAACATTTATCAACATCAAGCAAGATAGGAGAGATATGATGTCTCCAAGGCTTTGTTCAGAAGCAAGATGAAAGAGGGAGACTAAGTTGGCACCCATATACTCACTTCGATTGGGTTACGTGGAAAGTCTATCCAAGATGGGATTTACCCTAGGTCAAGTGTTGGCCACTGATGTGATTCTGCAATCGTTGCCTGAATCATATAGTCATTTTGTCATGAACTACAACATGAACAATCTTGACAAGCCATTGTCAGAATTGTTGGGCATGTTGAGGACATTTGAAGCATAGATGAAGAAAGACAAGCCCAAGTATGTGATGATGATTAGCAAGACAAAGGAAAAGTCAAAAGGCAAAGGCAAGGCTAATAAAGGTTCTAAAGCTGGGCAGAAGCCAAAGTCATTTGCACTCAGAGCTAAAGGTGGGATCTTCAAAGAAGGTAGTTGTCACCATTGTCACTAGGATGGACATTGGAAAAGAAGTTATCCTCTCTACCTGGAGGAAGTGAGGAAGAAGAAGCATGGGATAGACATCTCCACTTCAGGTATATATGCTATTGAGATAAAGTTAAATACTTCTTCATCATGGGTATTGTATATCATATGTGGATCTCACATATGTTCAAATATACAAGATCTTATAAGAAGTAAGCCTTTACAAAAGGGCCAAGTCAATCTACGGGTCGCTAATGGAGTAAGATTTGCTGCCACCGTAGTTGGAGTTATTAGTTTATCTTTGCCTACAAGCCTTGTAATAGAATTAGAGAATTGCTATTATGTACCTACCATTAATAGATATATTATCTCTGTGTCTTATATGGACAAGAGTAGATTTGAATTTCACATTAAGAATGGAATGATTTCTATTTCTAAAGATGAGATCTTTTATGGAAATTCCCCTATGTCTTATGGTATCTACTTGTTAGAGCTTGAGACTAGCATATACAACGTAAATAATAAAAGGCTAAAACTTGACAACTCAAACAAAACATACTTATGGCATTGTCGTCTTGGGCACATAAACGAGAAGCGTATATCTAGACTCCATAAAGATGATTATCTAGACTCTTTTGATTTTGAATCATTAGAGACATGTGAGGCTTGTTTATTAGGCAAGATGACAAAGACTCCTTTCACTAGACACAATCAGAGATCCAGTGATCTACTAGGGCTCATACATACTGATCTATATGGACCTTTTAGATCAAATGCTAGAGGAGGCTATCAATACTTCATTACCTTCACTGATGACCTCAATAGGTATGGCTATGTATATATTATGAAACACAAGTTAGAAATTCTTGAAATGTTCAAGACTTTCATGAATGAAGTAAAGAAGCAACTTGGTAAGAGTATTAAAGCACTCCATTTAGATCGAGGTGGTGAATAATTAAGCCAAGAGTTTGAGGACCTTCTGAAAGACTGTGGTATTGTATCACAATGGACTCCACCTGGTACACCAAAACATAATGGTGTGTCACAAAGAAGGAATTGTACATTATTAGACATGGTACGATCAATGATGAGTTCACCCAAACTTCCAATATTGTTATGGGGATATGCTCTTGAAACCGCAACATTTACACTTAACTGTGTACCTTCCAAATCGGTTCAAAAGACACCATATGAGATATGGAATGGGAATCATCCCAATTTGTCTATGTTAAAGATTTGGGGATGTGAAGCTTATGTTAGGAAACAATTTCCTGAAAAGCTTGGACCCAAATCTGAAAATTGCTATTTTGTTGGATACCCCAAGGATACTTAGGGATACTACTTCTACACACCAACTAACAACAAAGTGTTTGTTGCTAGGACTGTTGTATTCCTTGAAAAGGAATTTATTTCCAAAGGAATCAGTGGGAGGAATGTAGAGCTCGAAGAAGTTCAATATCAACAAGAAAGTACAGAACCCGAGGAGGTACATAAGGAACATGAAGACTCACAAATTGTTGTGGAATTTCAAGTTCCAAATGTAACATAGGAACCTCATAGGTCTAGTAGGACTTGACTTGACCTGAGAGATTTGGATTTCTTGTGACTCAAGACAATGACGAATTGGGCATAGAAAATGGTCAACTTCCTTTCTAGAAGCTATTAAGGGACCAGAATCTGATAAATGGCTCGAAGCCAAGAGATCTGAGATGGAACCCATGTACACCAACAAGGTATGGACCTTGGTGGATCCACCTGAATGGGTAAAACCCATAGGGTGCAAGTGGGTCTTCAAGAAGAGGACTGACATGGATGGAAATGTTCAAACCTATAAAGGTAGATTTGTTGTAAAAGGATTCTATCAAATTTAAGGTGTTGATTATGATGAGACCTTCTCACCAGTTACCATGGTTAAATTCATCAGGATCATGCTTGCCATTGCAACTTATCATGACTATGAGATTTGGAAGATGGATGTTAAAAGAGCATTCCTTAATGAGAATTTACTCAAGGATGTATATGTGACAGAACCTGAGGGTTTTATCAATCCAAAGAAAGCCAATAAAGTTTGTAAGTTAAAAAGGTCAATCTATGGATTGAAGCAAGCATCTCAGAGCTGGAATTTACATTTTGATGAAGTATTCAAAAAGTTTGGCTTTAGTCAAAATGAGGATGAACCTTGTGTTTACAAAAAGGTTAGCAGGAGCACAGTCATATTTCTCATATTGTATGTGGATGATATACTATTAATGGGAAATGACATCCCTACTCTTCAGACAGTAAAAGGTTGGCTGGGGAAGACCTTCTCTATGAAGGATTCAGGAAAAGCATCCTATATAGTAGGAATCAAGATCTATAGAGATAGATCTAGAAGGCTTCTGGGCCTAAGCCAGAGGACATACATTGACAAGGTGTTGAAGAGGTTTAGCATGAAGGGTTCTAAGAGAGGTAACTTGCCCATGTCTCATGGGGTTATGATCTCTAAAGCCCAACATACTAGTTCTTGTGATTAACGGGCACACATGAGTAAGATTCCATATGCATCAGCAATTAGATCTATCATGTACACGATGTTATGTACTTGTCCTGATGTGTCATATGATTTGAGCATGACGAGCTGGTATTAGTCAAATTTAGGTGAATGCCACTAGACATCCATAAAGAACATCCTAAAGTACTTGAGAAGGACTATGGATCAATTCTTGGTATATGGTGGTGAGGAAGAGCTTGTGGTAAAGGGTTGCACCGATGTTAGCTTCTAAATTGACAAAGATGACTATAGATCACAATTTGGATTTCTATTTTACCTGAACAATGGAGATGTGAGCTGGAAGAGTTTCAAGCAAGAGATGGCTGTGGATTCTACTATAGAGGCTGAATATATTGATGCATCTAGTGCTGCAAAGGAAGTTGTGTGGATCAAGAAGTTCATTTCTGAACTTGGAGTGGTTCCAAGCACTAGTGATGCAATTGAGTTGTTTTGCGACAACAACAGAGCAATTGCACAGGCTAAAGAACCAAGATCTCACCAATGTTCCAAACATATTCTATGGCAGTTCCATCTCATACAAGAGATTGTACATCGAGGAGATGTGAAGATTTGCATAATACCTATAGAAAGCAATGTGGCTGACCCGCTCACAAAAGCACTTTCACAGTAGAAACATGACAGACATGTTCGATCACTTGGATTGAGATTCATGAGTGATTGGGTATAAGTGCAAGTGGAAATCTATTGGTATGTATGCCCATAGAGACTATCATTTGATGATTGTAATGGGATACTATGTAAATGATTTTTAATACTACATTGATCATATCAATAAAGGCAAGTTTCCAATCTATATGTTTGTGTTTTATACAGTGATATGACCATAAAACTTATAGATGTCTACAGAATAATATACTCAATGACATATGTCTTCGGGTTTAACCTGAACAGTGAGATCATATGTATGCTAAGAGTATGTATTCTTGTTTTGTCCCTAATCAGTTTTTATTGTGGAAATATACATAGACATCAATAACACATAAGATTAGAATGTATGTTGGTTGATGGAAGAATCTCATTATCCATGATATGGACATATCAAACCAAATACATAGATACTTGTTAGAGAATAGTGTATCGAACAGACTTACCTTGAGAGTGACACATGGATACCATGATTGGTAGTTAGAGTTACATCTCATAATGATGGTGGTGATTGTGGTTCTTAGAAGTGAAGTCACTACACTTATCACATGTCATTCAGTGTACTTTGACATCATCCACTGTGGTCCTGAATAAGGATTGCCATAAAGATGGTGCTTGGGTGCACTGTGACACATGGAGATGACTGTGAGTGATGTAGATTGAATTTTTCCTTCCTACAGGAGTTTGATATTCTGGCCACTTGATAAGAGAGATTTAGAAATGCATGGTCATGTTGATGTGAGTCAATATGTGATGTTGAGCTTACATATATCTCAGATAGTCTACTCTAGTTCAAGGAACATGGATTGAAACTAGAAGAGGATAACAACTCCATGACTCAAGTTCAATTTGGATATCAGCAACAAAGCAACTATACATTCACTCTAACACTAGTCATGAATGATAGGTTAAGTTGTTCTCCAACTTCTCTAATTACTTGGGTGACAATGAAGTCTTGCTAGATACCAATCATTTCTTGTGAAATCATAATATTATTATGGATATCACTGCCAATGTAATTTGGAGCCTACCGGGTCACACATATAGGATGTGTTGGAATATGAGTATAATTGGGGATTTGATTAAAATTCCTCTGAATCACATTGATTACTAAAATGTTTATGTAATCCATTAAAATATTTGAGCCAATTAATTGGAGTGACTGGCTCTAAGTGCAAGTGGGAGTCTATTGGTATATATGCCCATAGAGCCATCCCGAGCGATTGCATGGAGTCAGATATTAATTAATCAATTAATATGATTATTTGGTTAATTAATTAATTTTAGAATATTCTAATTAATCCACGAGCATTTTAATAACACAGTTTTTTTTGTTTACCGATGGGTTTATGAAACCCTACTTATTTTTGTCTCCTATATAAAGGGGTTTGACAGCCGATATCTTTACAAGATATTGAGAGAGGCTTTTCAGTTTACGCTCACGTACATAAACCCTAGCCGTCACCATCCTCAGGAGAGAAAAGAGAGCACCTTGATGCTAGCACGTTGACGCACAGAGGCAACTCCTTCCCTCTGACTTAGGAAACACGACGTGGAGTTCCACTCCATCTTTGTGGACAAAGTAGAGATGCAGATGTTGAGACACATGCATTCAGAGGACGTCAACAACCATCCATACGTGCTATGAGCAATGTGCAACTCCACACAAAAGGAGCACGGTCGGATCTTCCCACGATGCACTCAGCGAACTTGAGAGAAGTACCATCCATGTAGGCCAGCAGAGTTGCACACCATTGTGCAATGGGACATCATCAGACTTGCTCCGTGATAAGGTATATCCCGCAAACACTCTTTCTAAATATGATATTGTCGATGAGATCATGTTTCAGGTTGTGTGGAAATTTATTTTTGTTGTTTCTGCCGTGCATGTTTCCTCCACAAAACCCAACATCAACGACCTATCACCCAAGTATGCTCACGGCAAGAACACACAAAATAACACCTCCCACCATGGCTGGGAGAGGGACAGAGGTTGGAAACCCCCTCAAGGCCAAAATGTGATGAAGAATAAAGGAGAAGATGAATTCATGAATGCAAATTCGAGCTATTCATGGTCAAAATGATAAAGAAGCAAACTACAATCAGAAATTTGCTACGGGATTTGAAACAAGGTGAAAAAGAGGGCATTTATGGGCACCTTAAATTGGGTTGAATCAAAGGTGAAGAAAGGTTCATGCGGTCCCCCTGAGTTAAGCCGAAGACTAAGAAAGACCAGAGATGTCCTATACTCTCATATCAGACCACCATTATGGTGGAGGGAGAGTTGCAGGTCAGGGATGGGGTTCTAGAGAACTACTGGGCAAAATGGCGGTGGTATTGTGCCTTTTGAGGATCCATGATCATTTTTTGATGATTTTTTATATAGGTTGAAGCTAGGAGAAACTTGGGTTTTCCCCAGAATCCAAAACAAGGGAGGTTTATGAGGCTCTAATAATCCAGGACTTTTAGAGATCCAAATCCCTATATGTTAGGGATAGGAAGGTTCAAGAAATAGAAGCGAAGCTTTTGGAGGTGTTATCTAAGTAAAAGACTGATTGGGAGAAGATTTGGGAAATAATGAGATCCCACACACTTATAGAGTCTAGCAAGGACTAGACGCAGGTGGGAGTGATGACTCCTGCTACCCACAGACTCAGGAGTCTAACCTAGAACAATGGACAAATGGGGCGTCTCACATCAATTAAAGTGCATACAGTTCCTCTAGGCTGTCTAAATTCATAACTATAGATTTAGGGTTAAAACTATATTAAATCATTCCAAACTCATTAATGTTGGTGTATATGCACATAAAGACATCCCAAGCGATTGCATGGAGTCAAATATTAATTAATCAATTAATGTGATTATTTGGTTAATTAATGAATTCCAGAATATTCTAATTAATCCACGAGTGTTTTAATTAACACAATGTTTCTGTTTACTGATGGGTTTAGGAAACCCTATTTCCCTTCGTCTCCTATTTAAAGGAGGATTGACGGCTGATATCTATATAAGATAGATAGAGGCTTTTCAGTTTACGCTCACGTACGTAAACCCTATCTGTCATTGTCCTTAGGAGAGAAACGTGTCGCTAGCATGCCGCTGTAGAGACATGAATCATTCATGCTGGCTTGGGAAGCGTGACGTGGAGTTCTATCCATCCGTGCAGATGAAGTAGAGACGCAGACGCCTTGATGCCTGCGTTCGGAGGATGTCGACGACCACTTGTATGCGCTACGAGCGGCGTACATCACTGCCGTAAAGGAGCACCGCCAGATCTTCCTACAACAACGAATAGGAGAGAAGTTACGTCCGTGTAGGTCAGCAGTGTTGCACCGTCATGCAGCGGGACATCGCTGGACTTGCTCTGCGATAAGGTATATCCCACAAACACTTCTTCCAAATACGTTGTTGTCGACGAGATCATGTTTTGGGTTGTGTGGATTTTATTGCTTCCGCCGCGCATGTTTTCTCTAGAAAACCCAACAGTGGTATCAGAGCAGCGTCGATCTACGACATATTTGGATTCATTTCGATATGATTGAATCGATGTATATTGTTTTCTATGTTGCATACGATGTGAATTAAAACTACTAATGTGAAAATCTAAGCCTAATTCCACATACGCCGCAGGCTATTGTTTTTGACATTTTGGACGGGGTCGACTATGGAAAATATTGATTTTCCTAAGTGCACGGAAGTGAAATTCTGTAGACCTTTCAGGGGCTCTGCCCCTGTGTACCCCGCATTGTCTGCGTGGGAGTCAAAAAATTTATTTAATGGGGAATGTCCCACATTAAAAGTACTGCATTTTTAATATGTATATACGTATATGTAGATATACCTATGATAGCATACACGTTGCCTTTAAAATCTATTTTATGTGGTGAATGCATGCACGGTTATGGCCTAGTATCCCCTTTTGTGAATGTTGTGAATGAATGTGGATGTCGATCTTGTGGATATGTCTGTTTGTGAATGCTATGGATGTATAATGGTTGCATATGGATCCTTTGTATAAAGTATTCAGCTTGCATGCCGAGCCTCATCTCTTATTTCAAAGTGTAATTAATTCTTTCCCTTTATATTTGTACTCATATGATGTAATAGAGATAGGATTAGTTTTAGTCTTTGTAAACTTGATGTAAGGAGGCCACTTGAAGATCCAACTCCAAGGAGTGTCCATGTAGAAGCACCATGAAGATCTAATTCCAAGAAGCAACCTAAAGATCCAACTCCAAGGAGCGTCCATGGAGAAGCAACAAGAAGATCCCATTCCAAGAAGCAACTTGAAGTTCCAACCTCACGAAGCATCCATGAAGTTGTTCATTGTAATGTCGATCATTACAGGCTTACAGGTTGATTCACAAGTTTTGTATGAGATGCATAAGACCATAGGTGCACCGTAATCCTTTTTTGCTCCAAAGGATTATAATAGTATGGCCATAACCAATGTATTTGTGTTTATGATTGCATGTCTATCGTTTGTGGTTGTGGATATAGTAGTATATGATATGTACTATAAGTATGTGGTGTTTGGATATGTATATGTATTAATAAAACCCCTCAATTAATAATATTAAGTTTTAGTTGCCTTCCATAAAGCAACACACATGAAATTCTTGATCGACTATGTGTGGGCACGCCTCCACGTGGTACACTATCTATCTTGTGGAAGTGTGATGGTGGGTGTGTGGGTCAGCCTCCGCAGGGTGCACACTCATCGTGTTGGCTTATGGGTTGGACTTAACTAGGGAACCTTGATAGGATCAAGTACCTAGAGGCACACAGATGCATCATAGCAAGGATTTGTGCATGATCATCTATCCAAGAGTTGCATATGATGCAATTGGCAAAAGTTGCCTACCTTAGTATTTTGTCTTTGACGTCGGCGTTGGCTGGGCATTGATCCAATTATTTTGGGTCTTAGCTCACTAGAAGGTTGTTCATTGCAATCTTCCGAGTTGATAGTGAGGGATATCAATTTGAATAAAATAGTGGGAGCGTAATTAATTAAAGGCCTAATTAATCTCGTTTATCAAATCTTTACAAGTCAAAATGTTTTGGACTAAATGCAAATTTTTCTTTTGTAGCAATCAAATGGCAAACAACACTCACACTTTCTCATTGCGATCGGGCCTTGAGAAGGACAAACTTATCGGAACCAACTTTCAAAACTGGTTTAGGACGCTGAGAATTGTCCTCACACATGAGCGTAAGCTGTATGTCCTTGAAACACCAGAGCCAGCGGAGCCCGCCGTAAATGCACCCAAGGCTGAATAGGATGCTTACAAGAAGCACCTTGATGATGTCGTGGATGTCAAGTGGCTGATGTTGTGCTCAATGAACTATGAGTTGCAAGAGAAACATGAGAACATAAATGTCATGGAGATGGTAACACATCTCAAGAACATGTATCAACATCAAGCAAGACAGGAGAGATATGATGTCTCAAAGGCTTTGTTCAAAAGTAAGATGAAAGAGGGAGACTCAATTGGCACCCATATACTCACCTTGATTGGGTACGTGGAAAGCCTATCCAAGCTGGGATTTCCCCTAGGTCAAGAGTTGACCACCGATGTGATTCTACAATCGTTGCCTGAATCATATAATCATTTTGTCATAAACTACAACATGAACAATTTTGACAAGCCGTTATCAAAATTTATGATGGTGATCAGCAAGGCAAAGGGAAAGTAAAAAAGGAAAAAGCAAGGCTAAGAAAGGTTCTAAAGCTGGGTAGAAGCCAAAGTCATCCGCGCTCAAAGCTAAAGGTGGGATCTCCAAAGAAGGCAGTTGTCACCATTGCCACCAGCCTAGACATTGGAAAAGAAACTGTCCTCTCTACCTGGAGGAACTGAGGAAGAAGAAGTAGGGGATAGAGATCTCCACTTTAGGTATATACGTTATTGAGATAAACTTAAATACTTCTTCATCATGGGTACTAGATACCGGATGTGGATCTCACATATGTTCTAATATGCAGGATCTGATAAGAAGTAAGCCTCTATGAAAGGGCCAAGTCGAGTTGCGGGTTGCTAATGGAGCAAGAGTTGCTACCACCACAGTTGGAGTTATTAGTTTATCTTTGCCTACGGGCCTTGTATTAGAATTAGAGAATTGCTATTATGTATCTACCATTAATAGAAATATTATTTCTGTATCTTGTATGGACAAGAGTGGATTTGAATTTCACATTAAGAATGGAATAATTTCTATATTTAAAGATGAGATCTTTTATGGCAATGCCCCTACGTCTTATGGTATCTACTTGTTAGAACTTGAGACTAGCATATATGACGTAAATACTAAAAGGTTAAAACTTGACAACTCAAACAAACCATTCTTATGGCATTTTCATCTTGGGAACATAAATGAGAAGCACATATCTAGACTCCATAAGGATGGTTATCTAGACTCTTTTGATTTTGAATCATTGGAGACATGTGAGGCATGTTTATTAGGGAAGATGACCAAGACTCCTTTCACTGGACACAGTGAAAGAGCCAGTGATCTGCTAGGGCACATACATATTGATGTATGTGGATGGACCTTTTAGATCAAATGCTAGAGGAGGCTATCAATACTTCATTACCTTCACTGATGACCTCAGTAGGTATGGCTATGTATATCTTATGAAACACAAGTCAGAAACTCTTGAAACGTTCAAGACTTTCATGAATGAAGTAGAGAAGAAACTTGGTAAGAGTATTAAAGAACTTCGTTCATATCGAGGTGGTGAATACTTAAGCCAAGAGTTTGAGGACCTTCTGAGAGACCGTGGTATTGTATCACAATGGACTCCACCTGGTACACCACAGCATAATAGTGTGTCAGAAAGAAGGAATCGTACATTATTAGACATGGTACGATCAATGATGAGTTCAGCCGAACTTCCAACATCGTTCTGGGGATATGCACTTGAAACTGCACCATTTACATTTAACCATGTACCTTCGAAATCAGTTCAAAAGACACCATATGAGATATGGAATGGGAATCATCCCAATTTGTCTATGTTAAAGATTTGGGGATGTGAAACTTATGTTAGGAAACAATTTCCTGAAAAGCTTGGACCCAAATCAGAAAAATGCTATTTTGTTGGATACCCCAAGGAAACTCGGGGATACTACTTCTACACACCAACTGACAACAAAGTGTTTGTTGCTAGGACTTCTATATTTCTTGAAAAGGAATTTATTTCCAAAGGAATTAGTGGGAGGAATGTAGAGCTTGACCAACAAGAAAGTAGAGAACCTGAAGAGGTACACGAGGAACATGAAGACTCACAAATTGTTGTGCAATTTCAAGTTCCAAATGTAACACAGGAACCTCGTAGGTCTAGTAGGACATAGCTTGATCCTGAGGGATTTAGATTTCTTGTGACTCAAGATAGTGATGAATTGGGCATAGCAGATGAGCCAACTTCCTATCTAGAAGCTACTAAGGGACCAGAATCTGAGAAATGGCTTGAAGCCATGAGATCTGAGATCAAATCCATGTACACCAACAAGGTATGGACCTTGGTGGATCCACCCGAAGGGGTAAAACCCATAGGGTGCAAGTGGATCTTCAAGAAGAAGACTGACATGGATGGAAATGTTCAAACCTATAAAGGTAGATTGGTTTCGAAAGGATTCCGTCAAATTCAAGGTGTTGATTATGACGAGACCTTCTCACCAGTTGCCATGGTTAAATCCATCAGGATCATGCTTGCCATTGCATCTTATCATGACTATGAGATTTGGCAGATGGATGTTAAAATAGCATTCCTTAATGGGAATTTACTCGAGGATGTGTACATGACACAACCTGAGGGTTTATCGATCCAAAGGAAGCCAATAAAGTCTGTAAGCTACAAAGGTCAATCTATGGACTGAAGCAAGCATCTCAGAGCTGGAATCTACGTTTTGATGAAGTATTCAAAAAGTTTGGCTTTAGTCAAAATGAAGATGACCCTTGTGTTTACAAAAGGGTTAGTGGGAGCACAATTGTATTTCTCATATTGTATGTAGATGACATACTATTGATGGGAAATGACATCCCTACTCTTCAGACAGTAAAAGGTTGGCTAGGGAAGACCTTCTCTATGAATGATTTAGGCAAATCATCCTATATACTAGGGATCAAGATCTATAGAGATGGATATAGAAGGCTTCTAGGCCTAAGCCAGAGCACATACATTGACAAGGTGCTAAAGATGTTTAGCATGGAGGTTTATAAGAGAGGTAACTTTCCCATGTCCCATGGGGTTACGATCTCTAAAGCCCAATGTCCTAGTTCATGTAATGACCGGGCACGCATGAGTAAGATTCCATATGCATCAGCACAATTAGATCTATCATGTACGTGATGTTATGTACTCGTCCTGATGTGTCGTATGCTTTGAGCATGATGAGCCGATATCAGCCAGATCCAGGTGAATGTCACTGGACAGCCGTAAAGAACATCCTAAAGTACTTGAGAAGGACTAAGGATCAATTCTTGGTATATGGTGGTGAGGAAGAGCTCGTGGTAAAAGGTTACATCGATGCTAGCTTCCAAACTAACAAATATGACTATAGATCGCAATCTGGATTTGTTTTTTGCCTGAACAATAGAGCTATGAGATGGAAGTGTTCCAAGAAAGTGACACATGGATACCATGATTGGTAGTTAGAGTCACATCTCGTAATGATGGTGGTGATTGTGGTTCTTAGACCTAAAGTCACTACACTTATCACATGTCATTCAGTGTACTTTGACATCATCCACCGTGGTCCTGAATAAGGATTGTCATAAAGATGGTGCTTGGGTGCACTGTGACACATGGGGATGACTGTGAGTGATGTAGATGGAATTTGTCCTTCCTACGGGAGTTTGATATTTTGCCCACTTGATAAGAGAGACTGAGAAATGCATGTCCATGCTGATGTGAGTCAATATGTGATATTGAGCTAACATATATCTCAGACAGTCTGCTCTAGTTCAAGGAACATGGATTGAATATTGAAGAGGATAACTGTTCCATGACTCGAGTTCAATTAGGATATGAGTGACAAGGGAACTATACAATCACTATAACACCAGTCATGAAGTCTTTCTAGATACCAATCATTGCTTGTGAAATCATAATATGATTATGGATATCACTACCAACATAATTTGGATCCTACCGGGTCACATGCATAGGATGTGTTGGAATAGGAGTATAATTGTGGATTTGATTGGAATTGCTTCGAATCATGTTGATTATTAAAATATTTATGTAATCGATTAGAATAATATTGGAGTGACTGGCTCTAAGTGCAAGTGGGAGTTTATTGGCGTATATGCACATAAAGCCATCCCAAGCAATTTCATGGAGTCGGATATTAATTAATCAATTAATGTGATTATTTGGTTAATTAATGAATTTTGGAATATTCTAATTAATCCACGAGCGTTTTAATTAACGCAGTGTTCTGTCACTGATGGGTTTAGGAAACCCTATTTCCCTTTGTCTCCTATTTTGAGGAGGATTGACGGCTGATATCTATATAAGATAGATAGAGGCTTTTCAATTTATGCCCACGTACATAAACCCTAGCCGTCATCATCCTTAGGAGAGAAAGGAGATAAACGTGTTGCTAGCACGCCGCCACAGAGACACGACTCCTTCCCACCGGCTTGAGAAGCACGACATGGAGTTCTGTTCATCCACGTGGATGAAGTAGAGACACAAACGCCTTGATGCCTGCGTTCGAAGGATGTCGACGACCACCTGTACGTGCTACGAGCGGTGTACATCACTACTGCAAAGGAGCACCGCCGGATCTGCCTACGACAATGAATGGGAGAGAAGTTTCATCCGTGTAGGTCAACAGTGTTGCACCGTCGTACAGCGGGACATCTCCAGACTTGCTCTGCGATAAGGTATATCCCGCAAACACTCCTTCCAAATACGTTATTGTCGACAAGATCTTGTTTTGGGTTGCATGGACTTTATTGCTTCCGCCGCACATGTTTTCTCTACAAAACCCAACAATTAGAGGGGTCAAACTAGGTCCAACTAAACCCAAATTTGTACCACAAGTGTATTGTAGCTCTAGAAAATTTTTATTTTCCATATTTTATGTCTGTATGATGAGTATTTAGTAAAATATGGTTATTATCATATGAACAATATTTAAAGAGGTTAATATGTTATTCTTATTCATGTGACTTTCAATTACAGTTATTTGGGTTTATGTAATCAAATTTAACACAAAATAAGGTTTCTCGTGTGGGACTTTTTGCATTTGGATCTAATATTCTAATCTAATTAGTGGTGGAATTTCTATTAAGACCCAAAACTTATTTTATACAAAATTTGGGATATTACATGAAGCCCCTGAAGAACTTGCCCCTCTAACTGGGGTATGTCTATATGAACCTTGTTCTCAAATATATTAAAGCTTTGGGTAGTCCATTTTGATGTTTCTCGTATGTCCATAGCAAAAACATATTGGAGTATTAGTTCCCCAACATTAACCAGAATGTGTCCTTCCGCAATTGTCACACATGGATCCATCATGTCTCTATGGACCTGTCACTGACACTGATGATCCTAAAGACCTAGTTGGAGGTGTCTACTTGGATGATGTATTCCATCTATTGGAATTGGGCCTTCCTCCACTCTATGAATAACTAGATCCTTGTCTCCCAAAACAACCAAGTCCTCATCCTATATTGGAGAAGAAACCACCACCTCCTTGTATCCACCACCGCTCTGACCTCCTTTATTGAAGTCATCAGATCTTTTCTTTCTCTCAGACTGCTTATCTTCATCAAATGACTCTTGTACATGTCTTGCTACTTCCACGAATTCTCCAAAGTTTTCTTTGTCTCTCCGACCAATGGTTGATACATTGTGTCTAATTTTTTTTTATCTTAAACCTTGTTTAAATTGTCTACACTTCTCTGCATCATCCGGCACAAGTTGTGAGCAGAAATTAGCCAACCTTGTGAGATATGCCTTGTATTCATCAATTGTCATACTACCTTGTCTGATATTCTTCAATTGTTTCATCTTATCACTTAGTAAGGTAGGAGGAAAATACTTAAGGTGAAACTCATCCACAAAGTCCCACCATGGCATCACTATATTTCTCCTCTTATCTTCTACACCATGCCACAAGAACTCAACATCTCCCTTGAGTAGATAGAATGCATGATTGATTTTCTTATCCTCTGATAACTCCAGTTATCAAAGCCATACCTCCACCACATTTAGATTTGTTGTTCTAGAGAATTCAGTTCCATCAAGCTTCTTTACCAGCTCATGGGATCTCATCAAATCCTTACCAGAAGATGAAGACCTCGTGTCCATCTTATATTTTTCTTTTGTCTCTTGAAAAAATACAATGCATCCTTGTCTCTTCATCCCTATCTTAACCACCTTGAGAAATCAGTCGTGGGTCAGGGCCATAATGGATCTTAGCTTGTTTCTTACCATGTCCATGTCCTCTTGCTTCCAATTGTATATCCATAATAGAATACATATGTTAGAAAATTGTAATTCAAATAGGAAAGAATCATAATCCTATCAGTCTCTCATCGCTCCTATCCCAATCCTAAACTCATTTTAGGTTCAACCTACACACTAATACCAAAAAGTTGACACAACCCAAACCCACTAATCTAGGATTAGCCCCCCTCCCCCAAGATGATTAGCCTATCTATCAACTTTTAATCACTTATTGAAAATTGGACTCAAATGTTCTTTTTTCATATATATAGTAACGTCACTAATTAAATGATATTGTCTCATTTAAGCATAACCTTAAAGGATACAATAGAGTTTGAGTATTACATAGAAGAAAGAGTTTCACATTTAATATACATTATGAACATTTCATTCAAAACTTCTCTCTTTTCTCACCCTCTCATTTCTAGGATCTAGAGAAAGCATAAGATTCTATCTATCTATTCTATCTACTTATTCAATACCTCAGTTCTACTCTTAATGAAAAGTGGCTTCTGTCTCCTCAGGAAGAGTTGGCCCTTTTCCTAAAAAATTGTTCAGTACGTTGATGAGCTATTGGCTCAGTGAGTAGAAAATCAATAAGTAACTAATATATTTTTGATGTTTGTACATGATAGAACTTAGACATAGAATCATATAAGAATGTCAATTTAAAACTATAAACCACTCAACATGACACCTGAAACTGATATTAAATATAATAAAAGGATAACCTAAATCCGTTCACTTGATTTTTGATCCATGAATTATGCCACTGGACCCACATGAGGTGTACCACAACATGTGAAAGCATCACAGCAAGCTACATCGATCTCACCGTATAAGACTTAGAAGCAAACTCAGGTTCCTAAGTCTTTAATATCAATACTACATCTACATCTGGCATCATCACATCTAGCTCTCAGCGACTGATGGGAGTGTCTAGATATCTGGACTCCTCTAAACCTAGGTACTCAAGCAGAGTCAAATCACTCTAGCTTATTGTGCATCAATGGACCTACTAATTACTGATGACTACGACTTATAACACATGTACCACCAACATCCCTAGTTGGTGTTGAGTACCACACATTTCATAAGGAGTTTGCCCATTGGTCAAGACCCCCACACCCTAGTGGTACGACCTAGCTTACCTCGATCTGGACTACCTCTAGTTTGGAAGTTGTTTCCTGTGGCAAAGTGGATTTTAGCATTATAATGAAGTAATTACCCTTTTCCCTCATTATACTCACTCATGGTCCCAAATTATTTTTCTTGGCTTCATAATCATTGTTGATACTCAAATCCAAAATATGGTGGTCAATGTGAACCTTGTACACATTATAACACCTTAAATTTGATTAATTCATCAAAATTTGCAAAGAAGAAAATTAGTCAATCAAACTTCATGATTTGGTTCTCAAACTTTTTCTAGATATATTCTCTACATTATTTTAGAACTATGGTCCAAAAATTATATAATTTAGACATTCCTACAATTTTCTATAAATTTTGGAAGTTTTGTGCTCAAAATCCCTTTTTATTTTCCTTTTCTGACCTTTTCAAGGTCAGAAATCTGCGGCCTAAGGCAAGGGGTGGACCTCGGCCCTTGGATCAGATAGCCACGGATCGTGGCCCTAATCATGTGGTTAGGAGGTCATCCCCTACCTCCTGAAATCAACAGAGAAGGGGGATCGAATGACCAAAGTGCAATTGGCTCGTTTGGACTCTATTTTGAAAATCAAATAAAATGTGAATGCCCACCCTGCCGATCCGAACTTACTTGACCCTCTTTCCCACTCAAATTGACTCTTTGAGAAGCAGATCGAAGCTATCCCTTGACTACTGCCACTATTTTGCAGCTATAGGAAACCCTAAATCTAACCCCCCCTCGACGCTATAAAATGGGCCTCCTAAGATCATCACCACTCCACATTTCTAGGGTGATCACTCCTACTCTATTTCTTGACCTCAAATTCCCCCAAATACCTTTTCAAGCTCCTGTTGCATGGGTGGTGCCACCGCCTAGCCCCGGTTGGGCATCATTCCTCCTCACCCCCTCTCCTCTTTCTCTGGCCCCCAACAGGTCTGCGAGGCCAAGGAAAACTTGCCCGCCCTTCTCGTGCTCTCTCTCACCCCCTCCTTCTCCTAGAGCTTCTCCACTCTAGCGAGCCCTTCCGCCCCATTTCTGGGCTCACAAGGAAGATTGTGTGAATGAGACACAGAACCCCAGACTGCCCGATCCACATGATATTAGACCATATGAACCGCTCAATCAAGGACTTGAACTGGTCGATCAAAGGCCTGAACTGAATCCTAAACCAAGAAAGCCACCTCGTCTGCATGGATCCATCTCAGTCATTCCTTGTTCATCAAGCGGTCATTAAATTTCTCAAATTAAGGTATTTCTGCTTCTCTCTGTTCAAAATTCAAATAAATTGATAAACCTTGCAAAAATCATATCTAATGCATCCTAGCTCCAAACATTACAAGTAAATAGTCGATTTTGATCATACAAATCCAATGAACTCATTAAAAATACTTTTGGAACCAAATTATTTATGGATAATACTAATATCCCTATATTTGAACTCTTTTTTATTTAGTTCATCAAATAATTCAATTATGATGTTTAATTTTTGGAAACCCTAGATTTGGACTCTGATGATTATCTTGTAACCTAGATTTAATATAGTTGAGTCATATACTATTGAAAATGAATCATTAGTAATGTAGGTCAATTTACTTGATTCAATCTTGATTATAATCTTTATAATGAGTAATTTGGATCTTAATCTTGCAAAACCCTTGATATACTTCTGACCCATCAATCTGATCTTGAATTTCAATTATGCTAAGTATCATGATGATGATCTAGAAATGTGATGATGACTTGGATAATGTTAATAAAATTAGGGTTAACAAGTATGATCCTAGAAAACCTAGGTAAGTCATTCACACTCGAAAATGCTGGACACTTGAAATATAGTTGGAGATATTGAAATATTGATTATAAGTGAATGACCTAACCCTAAGGCTGACATGGGAAAAGTGTAACCCTAATCTCAAATATTGAAACATGATTTTCAAATATCATGATCTTGACCCTTGATCCAAACATTGTGTTTTAGGATCTAACTCGAAGGGTCGACCTATTACTAGTTGGTCTGTACTCGAAATCCTCAGTGAAAGGTACACTATTATATAACTCCTCCTTGATTGTATTAAAGATACGTTTATGTATCTCTTGACTGTATACTTGGCTACTCACTTGGATGAGCTATTGTTCCTTATGATTAGTCTTCCATTTTTCTATACTATAATGGGCTCAATTGCATGCCCATTATGACTACCCATATATTGATAATGATGATGATGTTGATAATGTTGATATTGGGTGCAAGTAACCCCCCCCCCCTCATTGAGAGGTGGGACTTGTACATTGGCCTCCTACCTCATATGGAGAGGATCCCAGTGACTTCCCCCATCGTGTTGGGTCAATAAAGTCACACAAAAATATATAAGCATGCTTCTCGAATCATAGCATAATGGGAACTCATAATAAAAATCGAATCATTTGAAAAACTTGTCGAATAATTTTTGGTTCTTGCAAATTGCTTATTATACTTTCAAAATATAAGTCCTACCAAGTACACTTATTTTCCTATAAACTGTTTTACTTGATTTTGATATCGTACCGTGCAATTGTATGATTGTGTCTCGATTTTCTTGATTTTAGGAAATACAAATGGAATACTGAATAAGATCGCTTCCGCACTCTACATACTCTGATGATAAGGATATATTGGAAAAATCTCCATATTGGGTTAGTTTGTTCTTTATATATCCAGTTTTTGAGTTATTATTTCTTATTGTATATGTCAGTGTGTTAGATCCTCTCAGGCCACTCAGGGATGGGCTCTTCAATCCTCTTACTACTATCTAGGAAATAGGATTGGGATTGGGGTAAGAATGGTTATGTGACAGTTGGTATCAGAGCTTACACACTCCCATATACTTTAAGTAAACAATTTCTCAAGTCTCTTACACCCAAGAAACCCTAAAGTCCATAATGGTGAAAATTGAGGTGTCTAAGCTCAGGGTCCTGGCATAATTTCTCCTATCTATCTTCACGGTGGATGAGATCCCCCACTCTACTTGGCCTTAATTGATCCAAAACTAGACCTAAAGGTTTTCATGTGAAACCCTAGAGAGTCTTTAAACATCTCATCTCTTCCCTAAGGACTACCCAAGCCACCCATGTAGATGAAGATTAGGTAGTCTTCTCATCTCATCATGTGGTCCTTCTCTTATGACCATTTACCACATGATTTCTCGATTATGGGTAGCTTATATGGGAAAAATGAATATCACTAAATTGTGAAAGATGATACCATGATCTGACCTTAATTTGAAAACTCGATTTTGATCAAAAATCTTGAAATAAAATACTCGTGATGACCCTAATATCATGCAAACTCAATTTAGTCAAAACTTGAATACCATTTTCCTATGTTTGAGGTAAACATTAATGATTTTGATATGGAGAAATAAGGAGGACTTATATCTTATACCTCATTGTTGATGAGGTCTCTATTTGACTGATGTCCATGTTGCCCTATTGTTGACTAAACCTCAAACATAGTTAAGCAAATGTTTTCCCTATTTACTACACATCATGATTATACCATCACATTATTAATCTTAATGACTCAAAAAATCTTGATGTAAGACTATGATGCAAAAAGTAGTTTTCCTATTGATTATTGATGCCTTTTGTAAACTCAATTTCGATATGATGAACACAGACATAAATCATGCATCTATTTTCAAATTATATCTTGATAAAAAAAGGAATACAATTATGACTCTGGTCTTGAAAAATCTTGAATTTAATGCCCTATTATGATATTGAATTTAGATCTTATGACCTTGTAGAACATGATTTGATCATTGATATTGTCCCTATTTGAATAAGCTCAATGGATAATGACTAATGTTGGTAATGTGCTAGATTAGGGTAGTAGTTGACTCATGACTCCCCTAACCTAAGTCACATCCTTATTATGACTACCTCTAAATGTTCATCTTGTTGATTATTTAGAGTTTGTAAAGGTATTCCCTTTCACCCTATTTGGATTGGTTGACCTAAGCCTAATAGGTTCAACCCAAGGTTGATACTTGATCTTGAATATTGATTTGATAATGACCTTGATATATGACAATGTTGACTATAACTTGTGGTTGATTTCCAAGATAGGCCTAGGTCTAGATAATTCATCAACCTTGGTACCATGATAATGAAATATTGACATGTTGCTCGAATATTGCTTGAATATTGTTGCTTTAAATTGGATATAGATGAATGATATCCCCTAAGGTCCAAATAGGAATCTAAACCCTAGCTTCAAAATTCTGGTCCTATGACTTTTGATGTCCAAAAATCTTGATTCTTGATACTGATGTATAATAATGTGACTCGCGATTATCAAATCTCAATAATGATACAAATCCTATGTTCACACTATGTGGATCTTGAGATCACCTTTGATATATGACTAATGACTTAAAAATCCCAAATTTTGAAATTTTTGAAATGATGACTATTTTTTTACCCTCTCGATTTATGACTTAGGGTTTAGCTCTCATTAGGACTAGGGTGGGACCTCCCATTGATATTGAGCTCAAAAATCATGATATTGAAAGTATGATATTGTCTTGAAATGTTGAAATATGAAATCTCAAATCATGTATGTATAACCCTACCTAGGCCAATGTAGAGTCTAGGACCCTGGATATTGTGATTGAAAGTCACCTTGTACACTTGATTCAAGAACTCTATTTGTTTGACCTAAAATCTGTTCTCTCGAAATTTGTAACCAATAGGATGCTTTCCATTTTTGTTACTTGTATGATGACTTTGGATAATATATACATTGACTTTGATACTCAGTTGCTCAATGATGAAGTGATGTTGGATGTTATGATATGGAACATGGAATCTTAATTATGATTCTTGGACTATTTGAAATTTGAGGACATGATTTTGATTATATAATTGAGGATATGATGTGGATTTGGATAATTCTAAATTTGATGATGTTTTTGAATTTTGGGAACAAAATCCTTTTAAAGGAGGGAAGGATGTGGCAAAGTGGATTTTAACATTATAATAAAGTAATTACCATTTTGCCCTCATTATACTCACTCATGGTCCCAAATTATTTGTCTTGGCTTCATAATCATTGTAGATACTCAAATCTAAAATATGGTGTTGAATGTGAACCTTATACACATTATAACACCTTAAATTTGATTAATTCATCAAATTGTCCAAAGAAAAAAATTAGTCAATCAAACTTCATCATTTGGTTCTCAAACTTTTTCTAGATATATTCTCCACATTATTTTAGATCTATGGTCCAAAATAATATAATTTGGACATTCCTACAATTTTCTATGAATTTTGGAAGTTCTGTGCTCAAAATCCCTTTTTAATTGCCTTTTCTGACCTTTTCCAGGTCAGAAATCCATGACCTAAGGCAAGGGATGGACCTCGGCCCTTGGATCAGCTAGTCATAGATTGTGGTCCTGATCCTGTGGTTAGGAGGTCATCCTCTACCTCCCACAATCAGTGGAGAGGGGGGATCGAACGACCTAAGTGCAATTGGCTCGTTTGGACTATGTTTTGAAAATCAAATCAAATGTGAATGCCCACCCTGCCAATCTGAACTTACTTGATCCTCTTTCCCCCTCAAATTGGCTCATTTTGAGAAGTAGATCAAAGCTATCCCTTGACCACTGCCATGATTTTGCAGCTACTGGAATCCCTAAATCTACCCCCCCTCGACGCTATAAAATGGGCCTCCTAAGATCGTCAACACTCCACATTGCTAGGGTGATTGGTCATTCTCTGTTTGTTGACCTCAAATGCCCCCGAATACCTTTCCGATCTCCTTCTACTTGAGCATCACCGCCGCCTAGCCCCAGTTGGGCATCCTTCCTCCTCGCTCTCTCTCCTCTTTCTCTGGCCCCCATCAGGTCTGTGAGGCCAAGGCAAACTCACTCGGCCTACTCGTGCTCTCTCTCACCCCCTCCTTCTCCTAGAGCTTCTCCACTCTGGCGAGCCTTGTCACCCCATTTATGGGATCACAAGGAAGTTTGTGTGAAGGAGAAATAGATCCCCAAACCGCCCGATCCACATGACATTAGACCATATGAATCGCTCAATCAAGGACTTGAACCGGCCGATCAAAGGCCTAAACCGAATCCTAAACCAAGCAAGCCACCTCGCCTGCATGGATCCATCTCAGCCATTCCTTGTTTATCAAGCGGTCATTAAATTTCTCAAATTACGGTATTTCTACTTCTCTCTGCTCAAAATTCAAATAAATGGATAAACCTTGCAAAAATTGTATCTAATGCATCCTATCTCCAAACATTACAAGTAAATTGTCGATTTTAATTAGAAAAATACAATGAACTCACTAAAAATACTTTTGGAACCAAATTCGTTATGGATATTACTAATATTCCTACATTTGAACTCTTTCTTATTTAGTTCATCAAATAACTCAATTATGATGTTTAATTTTTAGAAACCCTAGATTTGGACTCTGATGATTATCCTGTATCCTAGAGATAAAGTGTTGAGTCATCTACTCTTGAAAATGAATCATTACTAATGTAGATCTATTTAATTGATTCAATCTTGATTATAATCTTTATAATGAGTAAGTTTGATCTTAATCTTGCAAATCCCTTGATATACTTCTGACCCATCAACCTGATCTTGAATTCAAATTATGCTAAGTATAATGATGATGATCTAGAAATGTGATGGTGACTTAGAGAATGTTAATAAAATTAGGGTTAATAAATATGATCCTGGAAAACCTAGGTAGGTCATTCACACTCAAAAATGTTGGACACTTGAAATAAAGTTGGACATATTAAAATATTGATTATAAATGAATGACCCAACCCTAAGGTTGACATGGGAAAAGTGTAACCCTAATCTCAAATATTGAAACATGATTTTCAAATATCATGATCTTGACCCTTGATCCAAACATTGTGTTTTAGGATCTAACTCAAAGGGTCGACCTATTACTAGTTGATCTGTACTCGAAATCCTCGGTGAAAGGTATGCTATTATATAACTCCTCCTTGATTGAATTGAAGATACTTTTATGTATATCTTGATTGTATACTTGACTACTTACTTAGATGAGCTACTATTCCCTATGATTAGTCTTCCATTTTTCTATACTATATTTTGAAAAACATGAAAACATAAATTGCATGCCCATTATGATTGCTCGTATATTAATAATGATGATGATGTTGATAATGTTGATATTGGGTGCAAGTGAACCCCCCCCCCCATTGAGAGGTGGGACTTGTACATTGGCCTCCTACCTCATATGGAGAGAAAGGGCCCAGTGACTTCCCCCATCACTTTGGGCAATAAAGTCACACAAAATATATAAGCATGCTTCTCGAATCACAGCATAATGGGAACTCATAATAAAAATCGAATCATTTGAAAAAATTGTCGAATAATTTTTGGTTCTTGCAAATTGCTTGTTATACTTTCGAAATATAAGTCATACCAAGTACACTTATTTTCCTATAAACTATTTTACTTGATTTTGATAGCATGTTGTGCAATTGTATGATTGTCTCTCAATTTTTTTTATTTTAGGCAATACAAATGGAATACTGAATAAGATCGCTTCTGCACTCTACATACTCTGATGATAAGGGTATATTGGAAAAATCTCCATATTAGGTTAGTTTGTTCTTTATATGTCCAGTTTTTGAGTTATTATTTCTTGTTGTATATGTCAGTGTGTTAGATCCTATTGGGCCACTTAGGGATGGGTGCTTCAATCCTCTTACTACTGTCTAGGCAGTAGGATTGGGATTGGGGTAAGAATGGTTATGTGACATTTCCTCCACACAACACATGTCTCATCCTATGAGGATTCTATAGTGTATGTGGCATCTATCGTCTAATGATATTTAATTAACTAAACATGATTCATTGTCTTAACTAATGGTTACCCCATTTTTGTCAATTAAGCATCTCATATTAAGCACATAAATCATCTTACAACTTTTACTATTCTCATAAACTATTGTTCAACTCTCTAGTTCTGAATTAGGGAAAATCGGCTCCTCTATGCCTCTGTTTATGCTATTTCATCACATGTTGTTCATAAAAACCTCACATAACAACTTTTGGCATTTTATTACATCAATATGATTAAGAAAACATTCCTCCTGCTAAAAATCACTGCACAAATTTATTAGTTTCATCACAAATTATCATAGAGTAAGTTTCAAATACCGACAAGTCCATTATTTGAATTTTTATTCTATAAACTGGGTTAGAAGGTGATTTTCCACTCACTAATCTCATTGTAGATCACAAATTTGGTCTGTCTGCCAACTAAACTCGAATCTCTATTGCACGATCCTGAATCACATCTTAAGGTTCAAGATCTTGTCACAAACAAGTCATCTGCAAGCAAGCATACTTACGAATGTTGGTTGTAGGCAGAAGATGAAGGGGTTTATGGTTGTAACCATCCATTCTTGGGTTAGAGAACGCCTCTAGACTGATAAAACATGAGAAAAGAGAAGAGATCAATGTCTTGAACAACTTATCAAGTTGAATCTATAATGAATCCTTCGATTTCCATTATTCTTCATGTTCTTCCCCAAAAATTGTCTTAGAAATCACCTTCTAGGTTGTATTTTCATCAGCATCAGGATCTGAGAAGGTACATGATCAAATCATGATTCTAATGAACTTCGTTTCGTTAATAACAAATCTGAGAAGGTACAGGATCAAATCAAATTAGTCTAGCTAACTATCTTTATGGAGTCTAGAAATGTGCTTCTCATTTATGTACCGTAGACGACAATGTCATAGATAAGTTTTGTTTGATTCATTGCTTTTTAAACTCTTAGTATCTATGTTATATACATGTATCTCAAGTTATAATAAACAGAGACTATAAGACATTGGGGCACTGCATAGAATATTTTCATCTCTTGAAATAGAACTCAAGTCTTTTCTTCACATAGTTCCACCTCCTATTTGTTAAAGGGTCTACTTGTTTTTAGATCTTGCATATTTGAGCATATGCAAGATCTACACCCGGTATACCATACCCATGTTGAAGAAGTACATAATTTTATTTCTATAACATATATATAAAGTGGAGATCTCTATCCCCTACTTCTTGTACTGCAGTTCCTCTAGGTAGAGAGGACAATTTCTACTAAAAAGGTAGTAGCCCAGCGGTGCGTAGCTACGAACCCAATTTGTTGGTCGCGGGTTCTATTCCCCATTTAGACAGGACAATTTCTTTTCCACTGTCTAGCCTGATAACAATTATCTCTCTCAGCCACTTCTTTTGCCTTTAGAGAAGAAGACTTTTAACTAGCCTTAGAACCTTTCTTGGCTTTGACTTTGCGCTTGAATTTTTCTTTTCCTCTTTTGACCATCAACACGAGTTTAGATTTTTCTTTCATTTTTCCCCCAATAGTTCTCAACATACAAAGTAGCTATGTCAATGGATTAACAAATTTGTTTATGTTGCAATTCATAAAAAAATGTTTGTATGAATCCAGTATGCCAACTCTTGGGTAAAGGAAATTCCTATCTAGGTAGGCTTTCCACATACCCAATTAAATTGAGTGCATGGGATCCAACCGGATCACCCACTGCCATCCTGCACTTAAACAACACCTTGGAGACATCATACCTCTCTTCCATGCTTGTTCTTGAATCTTGGTACATGTTTGTGAGATGTATTATCATCTCAATAGCATCCATATTCTCATGTTATTTCTGAATCTACAGATACATGGAGCAAAGAGTAAGACATATTATTTTCAGGGTGTCATCAAAATGCTTCTTATGGGCTTCCCTTTCCTCCCTAGGTGCATTCAAGGTTGGTTCATTGGATACTTTTGTGTAGAATACATAGAGATTATTTATATGTGAGAACAATTCTCGATGTCCTAAACCAGTCATTAGAGTTATTCCTATTTAGTTTTCGTTCTCAAGGACTGATCACAGTGAAAAGGGTTGTTGTTTGTATTTGTTGTTTGAACTATATAGACAATATTTGCATTAGTCAAAAAAATTATTTGAAAATTTATTTTGATTTTGAAAATCTGATTTGATGGAGTTAATTTTGCCATTAGTTAATTACACTCCCCCAATTTTATTAAAATTAATAGCCCTCGCTATTAGTTCCATATATTACAACAAGTAATCTTCTAGCAAACCACGATCCAAAATACTTTAAGTAATGAGTCAACTTTGGCTAACCACTCATAAGTTAACTATATAGGTAGGTAACAATTATTGATGGCATCCAATACAAGTACTATACAGACCCGCCTTTAAGAGAGATTCATTAACTATTATATGTAGATATAATTGACTCTCAAATGTGACAATGGTGTTGTGGTTCTTTGACATGAAGTCACTACACAATGGTGATATGACAATTATCATGCTTTGACACTACTAAACATGATATTGAAGAAGGTTTCTATAAAGGTAGTGATTGGGTACGATGAGAATCATGCCACACATTCTGAGTGATGTAGAATGAATTTGTCCCTCACATATAATGGGAGAGATATCCAATACCTCTTGATCCTCGAGAAACACATGGCCATGATCATGTGAGTCAGTATATGATATTGAGCTCATATGTATCTTCTTAGTTCACTTGGAGACCAAGGAACTTAGATTAAACATAAAAAGGATGACATGTCTATGCCTCTATTTCAATATGGATATATGTGAAAAGGATTATGCGAGAAAACAAAGAGTTTGAAATTAAATTAAAAAAATAAGGGAGTGAACTTTGTATTAAGTATAATCCACTTAGTCATGCCCTAATCTCATGATTGGTGATAATCGTGGGATGTGGGCGTGACATTCTGCCACTAACAATCACTGATGGATCATTGTGATTAGCCACTAGTAATAGTTTTATGCATGTATCTCAAGGTGATTGTCACGCCCCGATCCCACAATTACCACTAATCATGAGATTAGGGCATAATAAGAGGATTTAACATAATACAAATACACCCTTAACTTTTTTTTCTTTTCTTAATCACTTAAAATTAACTTAAAGGAAAGTCTTATAACTTGAATAACACCAAATCGTATTAACGGTGGAAGCAACTTACCATTTACCTTACTAGGAAGATAAAATAGAGTTACATGACATATCCATGCAAAAAATAAAGAACAACAGATAACTTAAAACTAAACTACATATTATATTACATTATCTCTCTACCACACCACATTCCCAAGGACTAAGAGACCTCTATCTAACTATGAACTACCTTCTAAGAAATTGGGTGATACAATCCTTCAGCTTCCTCGTGCTGACGTTGACTTGAAAAATATTTCAGTAGGTTGGTGAGCTACTGGCTCAGTAAATAGAATTTCACCCAACCATCGCAGATAACTCATTTTATGATTATTAATTGGAATAAAATACAAGATAATACTATAATGAGCAGATCTAAGCAATATAATTTAAAAGACTAGAGATGTCAACATTTCATTAAGAAAACAACTAATGTAAGGCTGTAGGTACGATTAAATAATAGAGAATACTAAAATTTTATTTAAAGGACAAATGCTGTGAATCTAACTCAAAATTTTCTTAACTCTTTAACTTATAAGAAACTTTGTGAACCTATATGAACATATTTTATCTTATTCCCTGATCATATGCAGTGTACTCTACATATGAAGACTCGTAACGAACTACAATCCCACTGTACAAGACTTAACTGACACCCCAGGATAGCTAAGTCTGACTACTCTCCTGGTCTGTAATAGGGAAACTCGCTCTCTATCCTCGGCACTCCTATTGTGCCATAAACTGGACTCCTCCTCTAACCTGAGCACACAGGTAGAGATTCAAGCCACCTATTGGCTTTTTTGTACTCTAGTGCCACCAGGACTTCTGGTTGATGTTGGACACTACAAACTATAATTTAAGGAGACTTCCACTAGGGCTTCGTCCCCCGTACCACCTGTTCGTACGTTTTGACCCCTGTATATTGGACGCATTGCCAGGGTAGTTCGTTTAATCCCTAAGGCGCAGACCTCTCATAGGGACTCTACGGTGTTACGATCCTTAAATCTATTATTTTATTATTCTACAAAAAAAAAAGCATTTACGACATTGCATCTCTCTCTTACTTATTCTTGGCTTTGGTATCTCTATGGTACCGAGTCTATTTATCTAAAACTTATAAATACAACACATGTATCATTTCTAACTTGGCAGTGCCATATACTCAAAACATTATAATTTACTGAGAAATCAACATTTTTATACTTGTAGGCAGACTAACATTCTTAAATAAATAGATTACATGTCCACTTGACATTTATACACTAAATTCATGCAATTGAACCTCTTAATACACTGATGAGAGTTAATTACTAGACATATGAGCAATATTCATTAAACAACTATAATTTATCTATACTTTCTTGGAAAACATGCACCTCAACCCTAATCTTGAGTTGTGCCTCACATAACATAATTAAGGGTTATTTAATTGTCATGGCAAGATTTAACATTAATTATTGGGAATTTCTAATAATATCTTGGGAAACGTGTCGATTCGTATAATTATAAATAAACTCACATTAATTATGATCAGGAGTGTGCAACTACGTTTCCATTGACATTTTCATATCATCGTCATTTCCTTGAAATTGGGCATCGATCAACTTACTAAAAATGTACAGCCTGGGTTTATACCCAAATTGTATCGTTACTGGTCATGTGCTACTAATTCCAACTTTTAAACTGAGAAAATTAGGTTTCGATTAATCGTGTAATTTCACTAATCTAAATCACACTCATCAATCAACTAACTAGAGTTGTGCAAGCATAACCAAGAAATTCATGCAATTTAGAAATTAAGCGACGCCGACACTGCCCGACACCTAGGTAAACGTTGACATCCGCGAATAACACTGATTTCAACTGAAATGTCAGATTATTTGAGTTATAATTGCGTTTGGGAGTGAGATTCTACTCACAGCGGGTGAAGTGACCGCAATTCAACGGGAAATACGTCCAGAGTCCTATTTCCAGGCATCGGTGGGGTCATCTTCTTCCTTGGTTCAGCATGGATTCAAACCTATTGCAAACAAACGGGTCACACACACGCACAGGTGGAGAGGAACCTTGGCTGGGTGGTGCTCATGAGCTAGATGGATACGGATTTGAGTTTTAGACCCATGGCCGAAGTCGAGGGCATTTCTTGGTTCTTGCTCGTACCCTAGATGCCCTTATTCGTTGCTTCTTGCAACAGTTGCTACTGCTTGGCCGCAGCCATAGGGGTTCCTCCCTAGGGTTTGATTGGAAGAGGAAGAGGAAGGGAAAGGATGGAGGAAGGATGTATGGAGGTAGGGCTGTTGTTTGGTGGTACTTTGCTGCACTAAGATGGCCCTTGGCCATTGTTGCAGTTGTCGTGTTGTTGTTGCTTACTGGGGAGTCGTCCCTAGTAGGTTGGGCATTGCTGCTAGGGCAAGGTAGAGGAAGGAAGAAGAAATAAGAAGATAAGGTTGGGCGCTACGGATCGGAGCTAAAGGGGACAAGACTCCCCGCCCTTCCTCTACTAGCCCACCGATCGGGCGTTGTTGGTCACTCTATTTGGTGCGTCACTTCTCAAGTAGTTCTTGGATCAATCAGGTGAAAGAGATAAGAGAGAAAGGAGAAAGGGGTTAATAAGGCTAATAATTGGGTAAATTGCACTATAGGTCCAAAGAAAATAAAAATGCCATAACTATGGCCTCGGGGGTCCGATTGAAATGATTTCTTTTGCAAAGTTTCAAGTGTGAGATCCTCTACAACCTCAAGGCACGAAATCATTCTAATTAGACTATAACACAAGATAAAAGCACTAATCACAACATGAGCACTTAACATAATTAACATGATGATGCTATTATCAATGTACTTATTAGTTAACTTTGATCTGGGTCATAACAATCTCACTCCCTTATAAGAATTTCATCCCAAAATTCCTAAAAGAGAAAAGGAAACTTTTTACGCATCTTGGACTCAAGATCCCACATGGCTTCATCTAGGTTGTGGTTCCTCCACAAAACTTTCACTAATAGTATCGCGTGATTCTTGAGTTTCTTGATCCTCTGATCGACTATCTGAATAGGTCCATCAACATAGGACACATCTGATCTAATCTATGTAGGTTCTGGGTTCACTATCTTCTCTGTACCAGGGTAACACTTCTTTAGCATCGATACATGAAACACATCATGTAAATTATCCAACTCAGATGGCAATTCCAAACTGTAGGCTATAGGTCCAACCCTTTCAATGACAGGATATGGGCCCATAAACCTAGGAGTCAGTTTGCCTCTCTTGCCAAACCTCAACACTCCTTTCCATGGTGAAACTTTCAGATAAACTTCATCACCAACCTCAAACTCAAGAGGTCTATGTATCTTCTCAGCGTAACTCTTCTGCCTATCCTGTGTAGCTTTCAACTGTTCTCTGATCATTATAATCTTTTTGTAGTCAAATACACTATCTCTGGTCCAAGAATCTCTTTTTCACCCACCGCGTACCAACATACGGGTGATCTACACTTTTTTTCCATACAGAGCTTCATATGGGGCCATACTAAGACTGGAATGGTGACTATTGTTGTATGCAAACTCTATAAGGCTCAAGTATTCTTCCCAACTTCCACTGAAATGTAAGACACATGCTCTCAACATGTCCTCAAGGGTCTGAATGGTCCTCTCTGACTGACCATCCGTCTGCGGGTGAAAAGTTGTATTGAACCTCAACTTTGTGCCCAAAGCACGATGGAACTGATTCTAAAACCTAGATGTGAACTTAGGATCTCTATCTAATATAATTGAAACAGGGATACCATGCAGTTGACTATCTCATCCACGTATATCTTAGCCATCTTTGGGACATCAAAGGTTGACATAACAGGAAGCAAGTGAGTAGATTTAGTTAGTCTATCCGCAATCACCCATATCGAGTCACAACCTCTAGGTGTCCTGGGCAACCTTACCACAAAATCCATTGTGATATGTTCACACTTCCACTCTGGTATAGGAAGAGATTGCAAGGTACCTGCAGGTTTCTGATGCTCAGCCTTAACCTGCTGGCACACACTACATCTTGCCACATACTCATCTACATCCTTCTTCATACCTGACTACCAGTACAACTCCTTGAGATTCATGTACATCTTAGTATTGCCTGGATGCATAGCATACATCGATGCATGCGCTTCCTCAAGAATCCTTTATTTCAAATCGATGTCTCTAGGTACACACAACCTGTCATGCTAGTACAACAAACTATCATCTGAAAACCTAAACTCTAGTCGTTTTCCCCTTGTCATATCCTACATGATCTGTTGTAACTCACTGTCACTCTACTGAAGTTCCTTGATTTGATCATAAAAGTAGGCTTGACTTGCATCTGTGCAATCAAACCACTCTGCTCTGTCACCCCTAAGTTTAAGTTCAACTTCCACATTTCTACTAGCAGGTCTCTCTTGAAACATGCCATAGAGAATACATCAATTGTTGAACTTGACTTCCTGCTGAGGGAATCTGCTACCACATTCGCCTTACTAAGATGATAATCTATCATCACATCATAATCCTTGATCAATTCTAACCATCTCCGTTGTCTAAGATTCATATCCTTTTGGGTGAAGATATATTTCAAACTCTTATGATCTGTAAACACCTAACATGCCTCACCATAAAGATAGTGACGCCATGTCTTAAGAGCATGAACTACTATAGCTAATTCCAGATCATGTGTCGGGTAATTCTCCTCATTCTTCTTAAGTTGTCTAGATGCATAAGCTACTACTTTGCCTTCATGCATCAACACACAGCCTAAACCTCTCTTGGAAGCATCACAAAACATTGTGTAACCTTTATCAGGCTCAGGCAAGATCAACACGGGTGTTGTAGTCAACCTCTTCTTTAAGATCTAAAAACTCTTCTCACAATTGTCTGACCAAACAAACTGTGCACCCTTTTTTGTTAAACGTGTCAGAGGTGATGCTATAACACTGAAGTTCTGGATGAACCTCCTATAATAACCTGCCAATCCTAAGAAGCTTCTGATCTCAGTAGGAGTCTTAAGCTGCTCCCATTATAGAAAAGATTTGACTTTCTTAGGGTCAACACTTACTCCATCTCCTGAGATGACATGTCCAAGAAAAGACACCTCAGCTAACCAGAACTCACACTTACGAAACTTAGCATATAACTGGTGTTGTCTCAACAATTGTAACGCTATCCTCAGATGTTGCTCATGTTGTTCATCATCTCTGGAGTAAATCAGAATGTCATCTATAAAAACTACTATGAACTGATCCAAAAATGGTTTGAAAATCTAGTTCATCATATCCATGAAAGTTGTTGGGGCATTAGTCAGTCCAAATGACATGACCAAAAACTCATAATGCCCATATCTTATTCTGAAAGCTAACTTAGGAATATTTGAAGCCTTTATCCTCAACTGATGATATCCAGACCTCAAATCTATCTTTGAAAAGATTGTTGCTCTACGCAACTGATCAAACAAATCATCTATCCTTGGCAATGGGTACTTATTCTTGATGGTGATCTTATTCAACTGTCTGTAATCTATACATAACCTCATAGTACAATCTTTCTTTTTCACAAACAAGAGTGGAGCTCCCCATGGCAAAGAACTAGGTCGAATGAAACCCTTATCCAGTAATTCCTTAAAATAAATCTTGAGTTCCTTCAACTCTACAGGAGCCATTCTGTAGGCTGGAAGTGCTACAAGGTGACTACCTAGCAACACCTAGATCACAAAGTCTATCTCTTTTTCAGGAGGTAGACCTGGCAACTCATCTGGAAAAACATCTGGGAACTCACAGACTACTGGCACATCCCATAGACGGACTGTGCTCTTCTCTGCTCTGGTATCTACTACATGTGCCAAGAATGCCTCACAACCTTTCTGTAACATCTTATCAACTACAACAGCTGATATGATACACGTAGGCAAAACTTTCCTGTCTCCAGAGAAGACACAAGAAAATCCATCATGTTGAAAGATAGCCTCCTTCTTCCAACAGTCGAGCTAAACTCGATATGTCTCAGTCAATCCATACCCAATATAACTTGAAAAGAGTTAATATCTAGGGGTATAAGATTAACTGTGTAACATCCCTGACCTGGGACTTACTTTAAACCTAGGTTTTTTGCTTAATAAAGTTTATTAGATGCTTGCTCTTATCTTTTGAAAAGTAATTAAGGATTAAAAGGAACTTATATTTCAATTTTAGTCCCTTTAGAATGACATCGAAAACAATGTTTTGTTTGTTTGGACTAAAATTCAATTTATCCAAGTTGAGGGATTAATTTGCAAATGTTACATGATAATATATGTTCCTCATGCGTTGAAGCATCATGAGAATGAATATGATGCAGAGGTAAGGCTAGTGAAAGCCTGCGTACCAAGAAAGAGTTGATTAAACAATGTTTGTACATTAAAACCCTAGTTTTGGTGTAATATGTAATTTACCCAAAACCTAGGGTTCAATATGTAAATTACCACTTCAAAATGGTCCCTACTATTTCTTGGGATCATATGGAGCAAAGAAAATGAGAGGGGCATCTCATTTGTACCTCTTTAAAGGAGAGAGAATCTTGATATTAAAATAATCAAGATTTAAGCATAATTGAAACCTTAATTCAATTTAATGCAAGAATAAATAAAATAATTGAAGGGCCTTCAACCAAAAGCGAGATGGTTGGATTTTCTCAAGTGTGAACGTCATTGTGCCTTGCAAAGGCAAAGGAAATATCTACGTGAGTGGAGAACCCACTCACATTAAGAAAATAAAAAGAAATGTCCACTAACTTATGGATAATAATATTATAAAGGTTAAGGTGCTTAATTTCTTTTCCCTTAATTCATGGATAATGGAAGGGAATTCGGAGGTGAGGAAGATATCTTTGCATGAAAGGAATTGAGGGGGAAGAGGTGGCACCAATTTTGGAATTAAAATATTTTTATAAGGCATTTTCTCTGTCATTGATTTTTCTTATAAAAACACCTCTTACAACTCAAACCAAAGGTTTTTTTTAATCCACTTCTTCTCTTTGCTTGCAAAAACGACCAAGGGAGCTAGGAGAAGCAGGAGGACGACCCCCAACCTGTTGGTAAGCTTCTTGACCTTCGTTCACCTTGATTTCATGGTGGAAATCACAAATCAATGCATGATTTCTTCTTATCTCGATCCCATCTTCAATTCTAGCCAATCCTTTTCACTCAAAAGCTTGAGGAACGAACCTTGTGGTGTGAAAAGGCATCTTCCACCATTGTTGATGTGAATCTCCAAGCTTTGAAGCTCAATTGGAGGCGGGTCATATAACTTGAACCCCTATTCATTGTTATTGAATTGAATTTCTCAATCAATTATGTTCAATTGCTCTTCTTACAATTCCTTTGATTAGTTGATGCAACTACCATGATAATGGAAGTAGTTTTCGATGGACTAAGGCTTGATGATGATGACATCATCTTAGGTAAATATTCCAACAAGTTCTTTTGCAAACAGTTTTAAGACCTTGGTCCAAACAGTTTCACCAAACCATTTAGGGATCAAACGGTTTGCAAACCGTTGGAGGTTTGGATCCCAAACCGTTTAGAGGGGTTGACCATTTGGATGGGTTGACAGTTTGAGGTCAGGACCCTAGTACATGTTGGATGATGATCCAATGGATCCAATTGATTGATTCAATATATGGAAAATCCTCCAATTAGAAACCCTAATTGACTTGTTGAAAGAAAACCCAATTGATCCATTCGATTTCAAGACTAATTGGACCAAACGATCTTGAGACCGTTTGAGTCCAAACGGTCTTAGGACTGTTTGGAGGATTAATGATTGAACTTTGGTTGATAGATAGAGACCTAATGGTGTTGATTGATGAATCCCTCAATAACCTAATCAATGGCCAATTTAATGGTGTAAATCATATTCAATTTGATTGATGAATGTCCCAAGTGACCCATTCGGTTTTGAGGCTAGTTTGGCCCAAATAGTCTTGAGACCATTTGAGTCCAAATGGTCTTGAAACCATTTGGGATCAAACGGTCTCAGAACCATTTGCAATCCAAAGGTTTCAAAATCGTTTAGAGTGAAAAAGGTCAAAACTGATTGGATGATCTAAGGTGATCAAATTGATTGGAAACTTAAAGTGATGGTTGATCCATTGATCCAATGGTTTTTCATGATGATTATCAATGATAGGAACAAAGGTTGAAACCTTAAAGTACCTAGATGATCAGTACCTTTAGATTAATTAACCCTAAAAAGTTGTGAAAGCAATGTCTTAGTACACTATGTTAATTATAGTGGTATGTACTTGATTGAAGGGTTGATGTAACCTAATCAAGTTGAGAGGATGATAGAAAGGGATTTATACATGGGTGTTAATCATGAAGAGTATGTGATTAGGATATGATCCTTAGTGAAGAGATCATGAAACCCTAATCTAGAAGGTTAATGAACCTTAACCCTAATTTAGGGCAGTTCTGAGTGAAACCCTAATTTAGGGTAATAGTGAAACCCTAATTGAGGGTGATGACATGAGTAATCCTAAGTTAGGGTTATGAAATGTAAAACCCTAATTTAGACGAATAGTAAACCCTAATTATGGGTAATTGAATATGAAACCCTAATTGGGATGAATAGGAAATCCTAATTGTGGGCTATTGTATATAAACCCTAATCTAGGGTGATGCGATATGAATAGTAAACCCTAATTCTAAATAGGGTGAAGGTGTGTGAAACCCTAATTCTGAGTTATACTATATAGCAAGAAACCCTAATCTTGAACAATGAAATGATGAATCATTGGTCCTAATTGAATAAAAGGGATGAGTAATCCTGATTGAAATGAAATAAGAAACCCTAACCCTAGTAAGAGAATAGTGGTGTTACCCTTAAATAGCATGGAACTGAAATATGATTGATATATCTATTATCATGTATTCTGACCATGCAGGTACCATGAGATAATGAGTATAGGCAGGTATGAACTATGATGTGTTATTTATTTGAAAGTGTTTATTGATCCTTATGTGTCATAATATGCCTTGTTACCTAGTGAGAGTTAACAAGAGAGTTAAGGGGCCTTAAGTGCTATGAGAAATGCTTGTGTAACAATTATCATGTTTACCTTGGTCAGATAACCGTCATAATTACCTGAAAAAGTGGTAACAGTGCTCAGTGATGAGCTAAGGGTTTGAATACCCAAATCCATATGATTATTGTATTAAGATTTTGGAGGGATGAGAATTCCCAGTATTGTCATAAGGAACTGAGATCCCTATATCTTACAAAGATTGAGAAGTAGTTGATGGAAGTAACCATGTTTCCTTGTGGCATCTGTCATAATAAGTTATGTTTGAAAACTTGACTGATGCTAAAAGAATATGATAAAGTACTTAATTAATCAAATGATACCATAGAATGTAGTTGCCCTGACCACAGATCCATCAACGTCAGAATTAGCTGAATGGTGAAATGAGTTTTAATCAAAACGCATATTTTTTAATATGTGGGGGTAATTGGGCAAATATATCCTTATGCCCAATAGGAATGGCTATGGGCTATGTCCTATGTACGGGATTGGTTTCGGACTATACCCCGATAAGAATATGGCTACGGGCCATGACTCCTCAATATAATACCAGGCATTGGCTACGGGCCATAACCTTGAAGAGAGTATATGCTACGGGCTATAACTCTATAGTGAATATGCCAATATACCCTAGCAAGCTAATTGCAGTTTGACATATGATGTCTCTATTAAAAGTAGTCTCGTACTGATCGAGATAGATGAGGTCATGGAATTTGGCTCTCCCAATGACCTTGTGTGGTATCGATGCTTTACGTAATCGGGGTCGGTTGGAGTATGAGCGGTATATCTCATCTCCTCAGGGCATAAGCTTGATTGTAAAATGTAATCAGTTGTGTAGCATAATTACTTAAGATTGATATACAAGAATCATTGGTTGATATCACTCTAATTATCATATCCTATATGGATAGATATTAGACATGATTTTCAATTCCTTATTGAATAAATGGCATGCTGCTTAATTAGGTTATAACTGAATTGTTTTGACTAAGATTATTGTTCTAATCTGTTAAATATTGTTTATCTGTTGTTAAATATAAAAGTCTTCTTTGCTTAGTTTATTTCCATTAAATAGAAATAATAATGTTTTGGCAGAGAGTTATATCTCTCGCTGAGGCAATTTTATAATTGTCTCACCCCCGTGGAATTCCAACATTTTTAGGTGGACGCGGACGAGGTAGAGACAGAAACCTCATAAAAAGGGAAGAACAACAGCAGCAGCAACTAGGACAGTAGTGAATCCTCATGTGGAGATACTGGTTATCAAGTCTTGTATATGTGTAAATAGAGTCCTATGTGTCGTCTCTATACTCTCAGGTCCTAGGAGTCAGTGATAGTGTATTTATAATAGATCTGAGATTTTGGCATGATGACTCGAGGATTTTGTCACTTGTACTTTTTAGCAAAGCAATTATGTATATATATTCCTCAAGAAGAGATAGAACAGTGAATGTACCTTGTGAACAAGTATGTAAATATAATATTGTGGTTCCTATTTAAAGAATCTTTCTGAGAATGGATCTCTTTGTAAATGGTTTTAATTTTTAGTGATTTTTAGTAATCTGTTGTTAGTAAATGCTTCTGCTTAGTTAATGGTGTTTTTTCCAAATGGTGTATCACAAATTAGTGGTATCAGAGCTCTAGGTTCGCTGAGTCTACAGAGACATAGGATTAAGGTTGTTGAGTATGTTCTAGTGTCTTCCAGTTTATCTGATAGTGACTTCTGCTCATATAGGAGAAGAAGAACTTAAAGATGTATGGGTCACATGATGAACACGATGTTGAGAGTAGCATTGCTGCACCAGGAGGAGGTGCAAGGGACCAGAATAGGGAGGAGCCCATGCCTGAACAACCCCAGTTCAATCAAGCATATATGGGGAACCCGGCCTTCCAAGCCATGTTTGGACAGTTTATGGCAGCCATGACTCATATGGCAGATAGGATGCCATTACTTGCACCAAGGGCACCAACCCACAATGAAGGACACAGAGCAAGGGAAGGGGTACATAGTCTTCTGTGATGCATCTAAGAATGGATTAGCATGTGTGTTAATGTAGGATAGACAAGTGATTTCTTTTGCTTCTCGACGTCTTAAGAAACATGAGGAGAATTATCCAACACACGATCTAGAGCTAGATATTGTGGTCCATGCTTTGAAGATCTGGAGACATTATCTCTATGGAGAAACATTCCAAATTTTCACATACCATAAGAATCTAAAGTATATCTCCTCACATCATGATCTGAACATGAGATAGCGCCGTTGGATGGCAAGTTAGCTCCTAGATTTATGGGGCCTTATCCAATCATTGAAAGGATGGGAAAGGTAGCCTATAAGCTGGAATTACCACCTGAGTTGCATAGATAGCACCCAGTGTTTCATATTTCCATGCTAAGGAAGTGTCATCCTGACACAGAGTTAGTTCTGTAACCTATGGAGGTAGAACTAAATGATGATATATCATACGTTGAAGGACTCATGTTGATTCTTGATAGAAGAATCAAGAAGCTGAAAAAGAAAGACATTTGTCTTGTAAAAGTTCTCTGGCATCATTGTGGCATTGAAGAAGCTACATGGGAGCTAGAGGAAGAGATGAGGAGGAAGTACCCTTCTCTTTTCTCTTGATGCTTTCGTTGATGATTTCGGGGACGAAATCCTTGTAAGGGGTGGATAACTTGTAACATCCATGATTTGGGTCTTACTTTAAACCTAGGTTTTTTGCTTAATAAAGTTGATTAGATGATTGCTCTTATCTTTTGAAAAGTAATTAAGGCTTAAGAGGAACTTATATTTCAATTTTAGTCCCTTTAGAATGACATTGAAAACAATGTTTTGTTTATTTGGAAAAAAATGCAATTTATCCAAGTTGAGGGGTTAATTTGCAAATGTTACATGATAATATGTTTCTCATGTGTTGAAGCATCATGAGAATGAAAATGATGCAGAGGTAAGGCTAGTGAAAGCTTGGGTACCAAGAAAGAGTTGATTAAACAATGTTTGTACATTAAAAACCTAGTTTTGGTGTAATATGTAATTTACCCAAAACCTAGGGTTCAATATGTAAATTACCACTTCAAAATGGTACCTACTGTTTCTTGGGATCATATGGAGCAAACAAAATGAGAGGGGCGTCTCATTTGTACCTCTTTAAAGGAGAGAGAATCTTGATATTAAAATAATCAAGATTTAAGCATAATTGAAACCTTAATTCAATTTAATGCAAGAATAAATAAAATAATTGAAGGGACTTCAACCAAAAATGAGATGGTTGTATTTTCTCAAGTTTGAACCTCCTTGTGTCTTGCAAAGGCAAAGGAAATATCTACGTGAGTGGAGAACCCACTCACCTAGAAATATCCACTAACTTATGGATAATAATATTATAAAGGTTAAGGTGCTTAATTTCTTTTCCCTTAATTCATGGATAGTGGAAGGGAATTCAGAGGTGAGGAAGATATCTTTTCATGCAAGGAATTGAGGGGGAATAGGTGGCACCAATTTTGGAATTAAAAGATTTTATAAGGCATTTTCTCTCTCATTGATTTTCTTATAAAAGCACCATTTACAAATCAAACCAAAGGCGTTTTTTGAATCCACTTCTTCTCTTTGCTTGCAAAAACGACCAAGGGAGCTAGGAGAAGCAGGAGGACGACCCAACCTGTTGGTAAGCTTCTTGACCTTCGTTCACCTTGATTTCATGGTGGAAATCACAAATCAATGCATGATTTCTTCTTATCTCGATCCCATCTTCAATTCTAGCAAATCCTTTTCACTCAAAAGCTTGAGGAACGAACCTTCTGGTGTGAAAAAGCTTCTTCCACAATTGTTGATGTGAAACTCCAAGCTTTGAAGCTCAATTGGAGGTGGGTTATATAACTTGAACCCCTATTGATTGTTATTGAATTCAATTTCTCAATCAATTATGTTCAATTGCTCTTCTTACAGTTCCTTTGATTAGTTGATGCAACTACCATGATAATGGCAGTATTTTTCAATTGTCTAAGGCTTGATGATGATGAAATCATCTTACGTACACATTCCAACAAGTTCTTTTGCAAATGGTTTTAAGACCTTGGTCCAAACGGTTTCACCAAACTGTTTGGGGATCAAACGGTTTGCAAACCGTTTGGAGGTTTGGATCCCAAACTGTTTAGAGGGATTGACCGTTTGGATGGGTTGACCATTTGAGGTCAGGACCTTAGTACATGTTGGATGATGATCCAGCTGATCCAATTGATTGATTCAATATATGGACAATCCTCCAATTAGAAACCCTAATCGACTTGTTGAAAGAAAACCCAATTGATCCATTCGATTTCAAGACTAACTGGACCAAACGGTCTTGAAACCGTTTGGGATCAAATGGCCTCAAGACCGTTCGGAGGATTAATGATTGAACTTTGGTTTATGGATAGAGACCTAATGGTGTTGATTGATGAATCCTTTAATAACCTAATCGATGGCCAATTCAATGGTGCAAATCATATTCAATTTGATTGATGAATGTCCCAAGTAACCCATTCGGTTTTGAGGCTAGTTTGTCCCAAATGGTCTTGAGACCGTTTGAGTCCAAATGGTCTTGAAACTGTTTGGGATCAAACGGTCTCAGAACCATTTGGACTCCAAAGTTTTCAAAATTGTTTAGAGTGAAAAAGGTCAAAACTGATTGGATGATCTAAGGTGATCAAATAGATTCAAAACTTAAAGTGATGGTTGATCCATTGATCCAATGGTTGATCATGATGATTATCAATGATAGGAACAAAGGTTGAAACCCTAAAGTACCTAGATGATCAGTACCTTTAGATTAATTAACCCTAAAAAGTTGTGAAAGCAATGTCTTAGTACACTATGTTAATTATAGTGGTATGTACTTGATTGAAGGGTTGATGTAACCTAATCAAGTTGAGAGGATGATAGAAAGGGATTTATACATCGGTGTTAATAATGAAGAGTATGTGATTAGGATATGATCCTTAGTGAAGAGATCATGGTTGAAATCCATATATGTGGACGTATTTGTACCTAGCAAAGGCAACGAAAATATCTTAAGGAGGTGAAGAACCCACTCATATTTTTATAAGAAAAAGAAATATCCACTCACTTATGGATATTATTATAATATGATTTAAGGTGCTTAATTTGCTTTTCTTTAAATCATGGATAATTGAGAGGAATAAGAGGCAAAGGAGATAGCCTCGTAACCAAGGAAGGGAAGGGGGAAAGTGGCAAGGAAATGGAGGAGATAATCCCTACTTTCTCTCTCTTAAATGAATTTTTTAAACAAATGCATATATGCTCCTTTATCCATATCTTGGATGGGTAATTCCGAATCCACCTTCACTTCTTACTTGAAAATATGACCAAGGGAGCTTGGAGCAACAGGAGGACGACCCCCAACCTGTTGGTAAGCTTCTTGACCTCCTTTCACCTTGTTTTCATGGTGGAAATCACAAATCAATGCATGATTTCTTCTTATCTCGATCCCATCTTCAATTCTAACCATTCCTTTTCACTCAATACTTGAGGACGAGCCTTGGGATAGTGAAAGGAGTTGCATCCACCATTTTTGACGTGATCTTGAAGCTTTGAAGCTCAATTGGAGGTGGGTTTTATAACTTGAACCCTTGAACTTTGTTACTGATTCCATATCTTTATCAATTGTTGATTCCTTCTTCATTCCCGAATTTTATTCGAATGATTGATGAAATCACCATGGAAATTACAGCAATTTCGTGGGTTTGTAGCTTGAAGATGATGATGTCATCACAAGCACACACCTCAATTAATATCCTAGGCAAACGGTTTCAAACTTTTGGACCAATCGGTTTCAATGAAATTGGCCAAAAGGTTTCATCAAACCGTTTGAAATCAAACGGTTTCAAATCATTTGGAATGGTTGACCATTTGCAATGGTTGACCTTTTGAAGAAATATGTGGATGTAATTGGATATTGATCCAATGGTTTCAATTGGTTTGATCTTAATGGTTTCAATTGTGAATGATCCCTTAAATGCAAACCCCAATCAGGTTGAGTGTTGAAATTCTCAATTGATTGATTTAATTTTTGGGTTGACTCACCGAAATGGTCTCAAGACCATTTGGAGGTCACCCAAACGGTCTCAAGAGAGTTTGGAGGTCAACCAAGACCGTTTGTCGGTCTAGGGTTGAGTATGGTTGAGTATTTGAAGACCCGGAGATATTAAATTGAAATACAATCAATAGCTAATTTGATGATCAATCCAATGATCTAAACCCCAATTGAATTTCACAAATTTTAATAATGGGATGGGGCAAGTGATCTCAAGACCGTTTGGAGGTCATACAAATGACCTCAAGACCATTTGAGGTCAGGTCATATGATAATTTGATGATGATTCATTGATTTCAATTGAATCGGTTCCACAATGTTAATCATTGAAGGTTCCTCAATTTTAAAACCCTAATTGAAGGTTTCTTGATTATAAATCGTAGTTCAATTGGGTTCGAAACCCAAATTGATGGTCTAATTGAAGGATGATTCAATAGTTCAATTGAGGAATGAATCAATGATCAATTGATAAGTCAGTTCATTGATTAAAACTTTGGATTGTTTAAGTGTTGAAAGACCTTTTTGGTCCATTCGGTTTTGAGAAGGTTTAGACCAAACAGTCTTAAGACCGTTTGATTCTAAATGGTCTCAAGACCGTTGGGGTCCAAACAGTCTCAAACCATTTGGAGACCCAAGTCCAATCAGTTTCAACACACTTCTTGCCTAAACGATTTCAAACCGTTTAGAGAGTAAATGGTCAAGAAACGTTAAGTGATTCAATGTGATCATATCAATTGAAAACTTATTGTGATGAAGGATCAATTGACCCTATAATTGTTACTGATTTATCGCAAAGATAATCAATAGGGTTGTACCTTTAAGGTACCAAGTGATTGGTAACCTTAGGTAAGTTAATCCTTGAAGCTTAAATAAGCAATACTTCAATATACTATGTCTATTCTAATTGAATGTAATTAATTGAAGGGTTGGTTGACATAATATAACCAAGTTTGATCTAGTCAACATCCTAGAGAGGATGAAAGAGAGAGAAATTCATGCATGTATAATAATCATGTAAAGGTCAAACCTTAACACCTTCAATTTGAATAATTATGAAATCAGGGTATGATCCTTATTAAAGAGATTATGAAACCCTAATCAAGAAGGTTGTTGAGCTGTAACCCTAATTTAGGGAAATATCAGATGTAACCCTAATCTAGGGTAATGGTGTAACTCTAAACTAGGATGATAATATGGGAAATCCCAATTCAGGGTAACATCATGAAAAACCCTAATTTGAGAAGATGCTTCATGAAACCTTAATTGAGGGTGATTCCATGAGAAACCCTAATTAAGGGTTATACCATGAGAAACCCTAGTTGGGATGAATAGTAAACCCTAATTATGGGCAATGTGATGTGAAACCCTAAATGAAGGGTGATGTTATGAGAAATCCTAACCCTAATGAAGGGTGATGGTATATGAAACCCTAACCCTAGTAAAGGGTGATGGTATGCGAGACCCTAATCCTAATAATGGAATGGTGACTAATACATTGATAAGGGAAATACCTAAAGTAATTGATTATAAGTAACCTTATAGCAAGAAATGCCTTAACCTGAGATGAGTCCCTATCATTGAAGATAGTTGGACAATCCTTATGTGTGTTTTATGACCTATGCACTTCACAATAAAGGTGATAGGTTAGTATATGGAAGTATTAAGATGGGGAAATACCTTAATACAATATAAATTGATAAAGTCAAGTAAGTTTAAAGTGCTGAGGGAAGTGATATATCAAGACATCATAAATATCACATCCAGCTCTTTAAGAATGATATCCCTTGATGCATCTCAAATCCAACATACTTGGATAAGTAACATATAAAGAGTGCTATCCTAATCATTAAATCAAGATGTAATGTGTTTTATGAACCATGAGAATGGTTGTTGCCTAGTGAAAGGTGACAAGATGTTAAATGTGCTTTATGAGCCATGAGATTAGTTGTTACCTAGTGAGAGGTAACAAGATATTATAATAGTCCTTGTGAACCACATGAGTAAGTTGATACCTAGTGAAAGGTACCAAGATAATTATAAAAGTCCACTGTAAGAGATGATAATGTTCGTAATAAACCAAGAAAATGGAAACTTAGTAACATAATAATTATAATTAAAGGATACAATAATAATGATGGAACTTTGATTATTCAAGTGTGGAAAAGAGAGGAATACTTGCATTACATAAAGAATGTGATTGAGCATGATGGCATGGCCAAATTTTAAATGTCAGTAGAAGAATGTGATACCCAGTGTTGTGTAAAAAGACATGGGACGTAATCACAGGATTGGCATAGTCCATTACCTGGATTAGACATACAGGATTGGCATAGTCCATTACCTGGAATAGATACACAGGATTGGTTAAATCCCAATACCTGGAATAATATCACAAGATTGGTTAAATCCCAATGCCTAGAATAATATCACAGGATTGGTTAAATCCCAATACCTGGAATAATATCACAGGATTGGTTAAATCCCAATACCTGGAATAATATCACATGATTGGTTAAATCCCAATACCTAGAATAATATCACAGGATTGGTTAAATCCCAATACCTGGAGTAATATCACAGGATTGGTTAAATCCCAATACCTGGAATAATATCACAGGATTGGTTAAATCCCAATACCTGGAATAATATCACAGGATTGGTTAAATCCCAATACCTGGAATAATAACACAGGATTGGTCATAACCCAATACCTGGAATAATAATTGCTCAGGATTGGTAACAACCCAATACCTAGAATAACTATACAGGATTGGTAACAACCCAATACCTGGAATAACTGCATAAGATTGGTAACAACCCAATACCTGGAATAATTGCACAGGTTTGGCATAGTCCACAACCTGGAATGGATGCACAGGGTTGGCATTGTCCAATACCTGGAATAGATGCACAGGTATGGCATAGTCTAATACCTGGAATGGTTGTATGAGATTAATAATGATTTAATCTGAAATGCTTATACATGATTGGTTAAGTCCAATACCTAGTAAAGACATGGAGTCTATAACTAAGGATTGGTGTAGTCCAATACCTGAATAAGACATGATGATATATAATCACATGACTGGCATAATTGAATATCTATTTAGCAGATTGGCTAAGGCCAATAGATGGAAACAAGAATGAATCATGAGTGACCCATCAGATTGATGAGTGTCAAAAGTAAAGTTTGAGATGTTGAAGATGTATGATAGACAAATGATATACATGTTCTTCCTATTCCTTATAAAGAGAATAGATGATTTACTGCTCTTTTATAGATAGTTGCAATACTTTAAAGATGAGAATGATCCAAAATTCCTTATCCTATGCTCAGTTTTATATTAATTAAACTACAATAATGATGTTTCTGGCAGAGAGATATATCTCTCGTTGGGACAATTTTCAATTGTCTCACCCCTGTGGGATCCGACATTTTTAGGTGGACGAGCACAGAGGAGATTGAGAACTTCTTACAGAGGTAGAACTTCAGCAGTAGTAGGGACAGCAGTGATAGCTCATGTTGAGTGTATTGTCTGTCGTGTCTTGTAGATAGAAGTCATATGTGTCGTCTTTGTACTCTCAGGTCCTCGAAGTCAATAGTTAGTGCTTTTAATGAATCATTTTGAGATTTTGGCTCGATGCCTCAAGGTTCTTATGTTGTCTGTGTTTAGTTTTTAACAAGGAAACTGATATTGTAACCCTCGAGAAGAGATGGTACAAAATATGTATGTATGAACCAGGATGTAAAAGTAATACATTGGTTCTTGTTGAGATAGTTTTCCTATGATTGGATCTCTTTGAAAAAGGTTTTAATTTTTAGTGATTTTTAGTAATCCAATGTTAGTGATCGCTTCCTCTTAGTTAATGTTGTATGTTTGGAATGCTTCGTGACAATTTAGTAGTATCAGAGCTCTTGGTTTGCTGAGTCTACAGAGACATAGGACTAAGATGTTGAGTCTATTCTAAGTGTACTCTAGTGCATCTTATAGTGCCTTCTTCTTATGCAGAAGAAGATATATAACTCGAAGATGTCTAAAGAACATGAGGGACACGTTGTTGAGAGAAATGTTGTTGCACCAGTGGGAGGTGCAAGGGATCAGGCAAGGGAGGAACCAATGCCTGAAAATCCCCATCTTGATGAAGTCATGAGAGGAAACCCAGATGTTCATAATCTTTTTGGGCAACTCATGACCATAGTGAGGTATATGGCAGACCGGATGCCAACACCAGCACCTAGGGCACCAGTTTCCAATGAGGGATATGGGTCTGGTAAGACCTTTGAATGACTACATTGTGTAGGAGCCATAGAATATGCTGGAACATCTGACTCAGCAGATACTGATCTCTAGCTCACTGAGTTAGAAAAAGCCTTTAAGATCCTTAGTATCGCAGAGGCTGACAAAGTTAAACATGCGGTGTACCTTTTGAAGGGTATTGCTGGACACTGGTGGGCTATAGAAGAAATAAAAAGGAATGATAAAGAGGTTGAATGGGAGGAATTTCATCGAGAATTCATCAATAAGTATTTTCCAAAGACATACTTAGATGAAAAGATCTCCCATTTTGAGAAGATTCAACAGGGAGCTATGTCAATAAATGAATATGAGGTTAAGTTTATGGAACTTTTGCGATTTTGTCCTCAAATGGAAGCTACTGAGGAGGAGGAGATCCGACATTTTGAGAAGGGATTGAATGCTGAGATGTCCATCCCGGAATCTTCCCTAGAAAGTAGAGATATGTTTGCCACATTTGTGGAGTCTATACGGAGGATAGAAAGGTCTACGATAAAGAAACATGAGACAAACCTTAAAAGGAAGTCTACACAGTCATGGGAACAGTGGAGTAGTGGCAACAAACAACCAAAATCTTCACCAGTTCAACCACAATATAGTGCACCTATGCAGAGGTCATCAAGTCAAGGTCGAGCTTGTCATAAATGTGGACAGATAGGACATTTTAGACAACAATGTCCAAGAAGAAATAGTGAGGTGACCCAACAGTCAGGGTACAATCTGCAAACCCACAAGGACCTCAGTCTAATGGAGCAGATGGTAGAGGATGAGGACAAGTGTCACAGTTTGGTCCATCTACTTTAGGTAGTATAGGACAAAGGCAATAACAGATAACAACTAACTCCATGTTTTAGGTCAGATAAGATGCTAGATAACTTGTAAAAGGTAGACTTGTCAAGATAGAACTTTCCATTTTGAGTTATCTTCTGTTCCCTACTATAAGAAAGGTAGTTGTTGTTTAGTTCATCTATATAAATCCTTTAAGGATATGAGGAAGAGGTAAGAAGGATGAAAACTTATGTTCAATCCAATATTCTCTTATATGTTTGAAAATTTTCTCTTTACATGCAAAAAGGGAAAAGATGTAAAAGAAACACTCAGAGAAAATCTGAGATACTAAGTAGAGAAATTTAAAGAGATGTTAAGAATATGAAACATAATATAAAACAAATACATACTACCTAATTCAGTTCTTGAATACCCTAGCCAGGTATTCATTTATTGAAGACAAGGTAAGTATGACATATCTAGATTGTTATTTTTCTGACTACTCTGATCAAGTAGTCAGTCTGAAACAATCTCAAGAGTTTAAAGAAGAAGGAGATGTGGCATGGATATTTCTACCACATTCTAATTGATATACGGAGGAATTTGATTTAATTATAAATCAACTTATAAACAAAAATGAAGATGAGGATATGATGTGTTATTAACACATGTGTTAGATACCAAGGTAAGGGAGTCTGGTATCTGAGAAATATCATACTATTTTATGATAGTTACCTGGAATGGTTAACTGTGGAATCAGTCCAGTTACCTAATGTAGTATGGACATCATAGGTTAGGGGTTTATGCTTTGCATAAACATAACATTGATGAGAATGAACTATTTGAAGGAATAATTGTAAAATTATTGCAAGAAAAGTTTATCAAATTAAATTAACAAATAACCTCTATCTAAATAAGAAAAGTGTTACCTGACACAGAATTAACTCCACAGTCAATAATGAAAGGACAGTGAAGTATGTACCTATGTGTTTGATTCTATGGGAATTTTGTGTGGAAGGACTTTGTATTGATCAAAGTTCTATGGTGTCTCCATAACAATGAGATGTTATGTGGGGACTTTATTATATAATGAGTGAATAATATTTGTCTCCTTTTATCTGGGATTTCGGGGACGAAATTCTTATTAGGGGTGTATAATTTGTAACATCCCTGACCTAGGTTATGCTTTAACCCTAGGTGTTTTGTTTAAGCAAGATAATTATATGCTCTCTCTTATCTTTTGAAAAGTAATTAAGTTTGAAGAGGAACTTATATTTCAATTTTATTCATTTTTGAATAATGATGAAATGATATTTTACTTGTTTTGGACTAAAGTGCAAATTACCCAAGTTGAGGGGTTAAATTGCAAATGTTACATGATAAAATGTTCCTCATGTGTTGAAGCATAATGATAATGAATATGATGCAGAGGTATGTCTTGGGAAAGCCTGAGTATCAAGAAAGAGTTGATAAACCAATGTGTGTGCATTAAAACCTAGTTTTGGTATAATGTGCAATTTACCCAAAACCCAAGGTTCAATATGCAAATTACCACTTCACAATAGTCCATAATGTTTCTTGGCATCATGTAGAGAAAATAAAATGAGAGGGGCGTCTCATTTGTATCATTTTGGAGGAAAGCGAATCTTGATATTAAAATAATCAAGATTTAAGCATAATTGGAACTTTACTTCAATATAATGCAAAAATAAATATAATAATTGAAGTGCCCTTCAACCAAAATTGAAATGGTTGAAATCCATATATGTGGACGTCTTTTTTCCTTGCAAAGGCAACGAAAATATCTTTAGGAGGTGAAGAACCCACTCATATTTTTATAAGAAAAAGAAATATCCACTCACTTATGGATATTATTATAATATGATTTAAGGTGCTTAATTTGCTTTTCTTTAAATCATGGATAATTGTGAGGAATAAGAGGCAAAGTATATATCCTCATAACCAAGTAAGGGAAGGGGGAAAGTGGCAAGGAAATGGAGGAGATAATCCCTACTTTCTCTCTCTTAAATGATTTTTTTTAATAAAATGCATATATGCTCCTTTATCCATAGCTTGGATGGGTAATTCCGAATCCACCTTCACTTCTTGATTGCAAAAATTACCAAGGGAGCTTGGAGAAACAGGAGGACGACCCCCAACCTGTTGGTAAGCTTCTTGACCTCCTTTCACCTTGATTTCATGGTGGAAATCACAAATCAATGCATGATTTCTTCTTATCTCGATCCCATCTTCAATTATAACCATTCCTTTTCACTCAATACTTGAGGACGAGCCTTGGGATAGTGAAAGGATTTGCATACACCATTTTTTACGTGATCTTTAAGCTTTGAAGCTCAATTGGAGGCTGGATTTATAACTTGAACCCTTGAACTTTGTTATTGATTCCATATCTTTATCAATTGTTGATTCCTTCTTCATTCCCGAAATTTTATTTGAATGATTGAGGAAATCACCATGGAAATTACAGAAAGTTTCGTGGGTTTGTAGCTTGAATATTATGATGTCATCACAAGCTCACACCTCAATTAATATCCTAGGCAAACGATTTCAAAATTTTGGACCAATTGGTTTCAATGAAATTTGCCAAACGGTTTCATCAAACTGTTTGAAATCAAACGGTTTCAAACCATTTGGAGTGGTTGACCATTTGCAATGGTTGACCATTTGAGGAAATATGCTGATGTAATTGGATATTTATCCAATGGTTTCAATTGGTTTGATCTTAATGGTTTCAATTGTGAATGATCCCTTAAATGCAAACCCTAATCGGGTTGAGTGTTGAAATTCTCAATTGATTGATTTAATTTTTGGGTTGACTCACCCAAACGGTCTCAAGACCATTTGGAGGTCAACCTAGACCGTTTGGAGGTCTAGGGTTGAGTATGGTTGAGTATTTGAAGACCCAGAGATATTAAATTGAAATACAATCAATAGCTAATTTGATGATCAATCCAATGATCCAAACTCTAATTGAATTTCACAAATTTTAATGATGGGATGGGGCAAACGGTCTCAAGACCATTTGGAGGTCATCCAAACGACCTCAAGACCGTTTGAGGTCAGGTCGTATCATAATTTGATGATGATTCATTGATTTCAACTGAATCGGTTCCACAATGTTAATCATTGAAGGTTCCTCGATTTTAAAACCCTAATTGAAGGTTTCTTGATTATAAATCCTAGTTCAATTGGGTTCAAAACCCTAATTGATGGTCTAATTGAAGGATGATTCAATAGTTCAATTGAGGAATGAATCAAGGATCAATTGATAAGTCAGTTCATTGATTGAAACTTTGAATTGTTTAAGTGTAGAAAGACCTTTTTGGTCCATTCAGTTTTGAGAAGGTTTAGACCAAACGGTCTTAAGACCATTTGGGTCTAAATGGTCTTAAGACCGTTTGGGTCCAAATGGTCTCAAGACCCTTTGGGTCCAAACGGTCTCAAACTATTTGGAGACCCAAGTCCAATCGGTTTCAACACACTTCTTGCCTAACCGGTTTCAAACCATTTAGAGAGTAAATGGTCAAGAAACGTTTAGTGATTCAATGTGATCATATAAATTGAAAACTTATTGTGATGAAGGATCAATTGACCCTATAATTGTTACTAATTTATCTCAAAGATAATCAATAGGGTTGTACCTTTAAGGTACCAAGTAACCTTAGGTAAGTTAAACCTTGAAGCTTAAATAAGCAATACTTCAATATACTATGTCTATTCTAATTGAATGTAATTAATTGAAGGGTTGGTTGACATAATATAACCAAGCTTGATCTAGTCAACATCCTAGAGAGGATGAAAGAGAGAGAAATTCATACATGTATAATAATCATGTAAAGGTCAAGCCTTAACACCTTCAATTTGAATAATTATGCAATCAGGGTATGATCCTTAATAAAGATATTATGAAACCCTAATCAAGAAGGTTGTTGAGCCCTAACCCTAATTTAGGGCAACATCAGATGTAACCCTAATATAGGGTAATGGTGTAACTCTAAACTAGGATGATAATATGGGAAATCCCAATTCAGGGTAACACCATGAAAAACCCTAATTTGAGAAGATGCTTCATGAAACCTTAACTGAGGGTGATTCCATGAGAAACCCTAATTAAGGGTGATGCCATGAGAAATCCTAGTTGGGATGAATAGTAAACCCTAATTATGGGAAATGTGATGTGAAACCCTAAATGAAGGGTGATGCTATGAGAAATCCTAACCCTAATGAAGGGTGATGGTATATGAAACCCTAACCCTAGTAAAGGGTGATGGTATGGGAGACCCTATCCTAATAATGGAATGGTGACTAATACACTGATAAGGGAAATACCTAAAGTAATTGATTATAGGAAACATTATATCAAGAAATGCCTTAACCTGAGATGAGTCCCTATCATTGAAGATAGTTGGACAATCCTTATGTGTGTTTTATGACCTATGCACTTCACAATAAAGGTGAAGGTTAGTATATGGAAGTATTAAGATGGGGAAATACCTTAATACAATATAAATTGATAAACTCAAGTAAGTTTAAAGTGATGAGGGAAGTGATATATCAAGACATCATAAATATCACATCCAGCTCTTTAAGAATGATATCCCTTGATGCATCTCAAATCCAACATACTTGGATAAGTAACATATAAAGAGTGCTATCCTAATCATTACATCAAGATGTAATGTGTTTTATGAACCATGAGAATGGTCGTTGCCTAGTGAAAGGTGATAAGATGTTAAATGTGCTTTATGAGCCATGAGATTAGTTGTTACCTAGTGAGAGGTAACAAGATATTATAATAGGCCTTGTGAACCACATGAGTAAGTTGATACCTAGTGAAAGGTACCAAGATAATTATAAAAGTCCACTGTAAGAGATGATAATGTTCTTAATAAACCAAGAAAATGGAAACTTAGAAACATTATAATTATAATTAAAGGATATAATAATAATGATGGAACTTTGATTATTCAAGTGTGGAAAATAGAGGAATACTTGTATTACATAAAGAATGTGATTGAGCATGATGGCATGGCCAAAGTTTAAATGTCAGTAGAAAAATGTGGTACCCAGTGTTGTGTAAACAGACATGGGACGTAATCACAGGATTAGCATAGTCCATTACCTAGAATAGATACACAGGATTGGCATAGTCCATTACCTGGAATAGATACACAGGATTGGTTAAATCCCAATACCTGGAATAATATCACAGGATTGGTTAAATCCCAATACCTAGAATAATATCACAGGATTGGTTAAATCCCAATACCTGGAATAATATCACAGGATTGGTTAAATCCAAATACTTGGAATAATATCACAGGATTGGTTAAATCCCAATACCTGGAATAATATCACAGGATTGGTTAAATCCCAATACCTGGTATTATATCACAGGATTGGTTAAATCCCAATACCTGGAATAATATCACAAGGTTGGTTAAATCCCAATACCTGGAATAATATCACAGGATTGGTTAGATCCCAATACTTGGAATAATAACACAGGATTGGTCATAACCCAATACCTAGAATAATAACTACACAGGATTGGTAACAACCCAATACCTGGAATAACTGCACAAGATTCGTAACAACCCAATACTTGGAATAACTACACAGGATCGGTAACAACCTAATACCTGGAATAATTGCACAGGTTTGGCATAGTCCACTACCTAGAATGGATGCACAGGGTTGGCATAGTCCAATACCTGGAATAGATGCACAGGTATGGCATAGTCTAATACGTGGAATGGTTGTATGAGATTAATAATGATTTAATCTGAAATGTTTATACAGGATTGGTTAAGTCCAATACCTAGTAAAGACATGGAGTCTATATATAAGGATTGGCGTAGTCCAATACCTGAATAAGACATGATGATATATAATCACATGACTGACATAATTGTATATCTATTTAGCAGATTGGCTAAGGCCAACAGATGGAAACAAGAATGAATCATGAGTGACCCATCAGATTGATGAGTGTCAAAAGTAAAGTTTGAGATGTTGAAGATGTATGATAGACAAATGATATACATATTCTTCCTATTCCATATAAAGATAATAGATGATTTACTGCTCTTTTATATATAGTTGCAATACTTTAAAGATGAGAATGATCTAAACTGTTTATCCTCTGCTCAGTTTTATATTGATTAAACTGCAATAATGATGTTTTTGGTGGAGAGTTATATCTCTCACTGGGACAATTTTCAATTGTCTCACCCCCGTGGGATCCAACATTTTTAGGTGGACGAGCACAGAGGAGATTGAGAACTTCTTGCAGAGGTAGAACTTCAATAGCAATAGGGACAGCAGTGACAACTCAAGTTGAGTGTATTGTTTGTTGTGTCTTGTTGATAGAATTCCTATGTGTCATCTCTGTACTCTCAGGTCCTCGGAGTTAATAGTTAGTGATTTTAATGAATCATTTTGAGAATTTGGCTTGATGCCTCGAGGTTCTTATGTTGTCTGTGTTTAGTTTTTAACAAGGCATCTGATATTGTAACCCTCGAGAAGAGATGGCACAAAATATGTACTTTTGAACCAGGATGTAAAAGTAATACTTTGGTTCTTGTTGAGAGAGTTTTCCTATGATTGGATCTCTTTGAAAACGGTTTTAATTTTTAGTGATTTTTAGTAATCTGATGTTAGTGATATGTTTCACTTAGTTAATGATGTATGTTTGGAACACTTCACGACAACATGAGTAATCCTAAGTTAGGGTTATGAAATGTAAAACCCTAATTTAGACTAATAGTAAACCCTAATTATGGGTAATTGAATATGAAACCCTAATTGGGATGAATAGTAAATCCTAATTGTGGGCTATTGTATATAAACCCTAATCTAGGGTGATGCGATATGAATAGTAAACCCTAATTCTAAATAGGGTGAAGGTGTGTGAAACCCTAATTCTGAGTTATACTACATAGCATGAAACCCTAATCTTAGACAATGAAATGATCAATCATTGGTCCTAATTGAATAAAAGGGATGAGTAATCCTGATTGAAATGAAATAAGAAACCCTAACCCTGGTAAGGGAATAGTGGTGTTACCCTTGAATAGCATGGAACTGAAATATGACTGATATATCTGTTATCATGTGTTTTGACCATGTAGGTACCATGAGATGATGAGCATAGGCAGGTATGAACTATGATGTGTTATTTATTTGAAATTGTTTATTGAGCCTTATGCGCCATAATATGCCTTGTTACTTAGGAAGAGTTAATAAGAGAGTTAAGAGGCCTTAAGTGCTATGAGAAATGTGTGTGTAACAATTATCATGTTTACCTTAGTCAGATAACCTAAAGGTCATAATTACCTGAAAAAGTAGTAATAGTGCTCAGTGATGAGCTAAGGGTTTGAATACTAGATCCATATGATTGTTGTATTAAGATTGTGGAGGGATGAGAATTCACAGTATTGTCATAAGGAACTGAGATCCCTATATCTTACAAAGATTGAGAAGTAGTTGATGGAAGTAACCATGTTTCCTTGTGGCATCTTTCATAATAAGTTATGTTTGAAAACTTGACTGATGCTAAAAGAATATGATAAAGTACTTAATTAATCAAATGATACCATAGAATGTAGTTGTCCTGACCATAGATCCATCAGCGTCAGAATTAGCTGAATGGTGAAATGAGTTTTACTCAGAACGCATATTTTTTAATATGTGGGGGTAATTGGGAAAATATATCCTTATGCCCCATAGGAATGGCTACGGGCTATGTCCTATGTACGTGATTGGTTTCGGACTATACCTCGATAAGAGTATGGCTACGGGACCTGACTCCTCAATATAATATCAGGCATTGGCTACGGGCCATAACCCTGAAGAGAGTATATGCTACGGGCTATAACTCTATAGCGAAGATGCCAATATACCCTGGAAAGCTAATTGCAGTTTGACATATGATGTCTCTACTAAAAGTAGTCTCGTATTGACCGAGATAGATGAGTTCATGGAATCCGACTCTTTCATTGACCTTGTGTGGTACCGATGCTTTACGTAATCGGGGTTGGTTGGAGTATGAGCGGTATATCTCATCTCCTCAAGGCATAAGCTTGATTGTAAAATGTAATTAGCCGTGTAGCATAATTACTTAAGATTGATATACGAGAATCATTGGTTGATGTCACTCTGATTATCATATCCTATATGGATAGATATTAGACATGATTTTCAATTCCTTATTGAATAAATGGCATGATGCTTAATTAGGTTATAATTGAATTGTTTTGACTAAGATTATTATTCTAATATGTTAAATATTGTTTATCTATTGTTAAACATAAAAGTCTTCTTTGCTTAGTTTATTTCCATTAAACAGCAATAATAATGTTTTGGTAGAGAGTTATATCTCTCGTTGAGCCAATTTTATAATTGTCTCACCCCCGTGGAATTCCAACATTTTTAGGTGGACGCAGACGAGGTAGAGACAGAAACCTCATAAAAAGGGAAGAATAGCAGCAGCAGCAACTAGGACAACAGTGAATCCTCAGGTGGAGATACTGGCTGTCAAGTATTGTATATGTGTAAATAGAGTCCTATGTGTCGTCTTTGTACTCTCAGGTCCTAGGAGTCAATGATAGTGTTTTTATAATAGATTTGAGATTTTGGCATGATGACTCGAGGATTTTGTCACTTGTGCTTTTTAGCAAAGCAATGATGTATATATATTCCTCGAGAAGAGATAGTACAGTGAATGTACCTTGTAAACAAGTATGTAAATATAATATGGTGGTTCATGTTTAAAAAATCTTTCTGAGAATGGATCTCTTTGTAAATGGTTTTAATTTTTAGTGATTTTTAGTAATCTGATGTTAGTAAATGCTTTCGCTTAGTTAATGGCATTTTGTTCGAATGGTGTATCACAAACCGCAATGGTGAAACCACCAAAAGTCAACAAACATCTGGGATAAAACTCTGTCAACACTGTCAGTTCACCTAACGGAACCCTCAACAACAACTCAACCGCTAACTCCTGGGTTAACAGGTTAAGCTCACAAGCTAAAGAACTTTGTATAAATGAGTGACTAGCACCCGGATCTATCAAAACTGTAACTGAAATGCTATTAAAGAAAGGCATTTCTCCTGTAATTACTCGAGAAGAAACAATACCTTCTTGTGGTGTCAAAGAGAAGAAGCGTCCTGAATATATTCCTCTCCCACGATGTCCTCGTTGTCCTTCCCTAGAACTAGGTGTTGCACCACCTCGGGAACCTAAAGCTATAGAGGAATTGGGTCCTCCAGCTGGAGCCTGTCTCGGGACATTCTGGTACTGTGACTGGGAACTCTGTGTTGCCACTTTCTATAACATTGCCTTCTAAAGTGTCCCACCTGTTCGCAGATATAACAACCCTGAAAATTTGCACCCCAACACTGAGTGCGACCTTCCACAAATATCACACATCGGTATCTCCTTCCTTGTTGAACCTATCATAGAGACTGATGATCTAGAGGACCTTGTTCGAGGTGTCCATGTAGACTGTGTACTCCATCTTCTGGAATTAGATCTTCCTCCACTTGATGAAAAACTAGATCCTTATCTACCAAAATAGCCAAGTCCTTATCCTATCTTCAAAAAGAAACCACCACCTCCTCTGTATCCACCACTACTTTGTCCCCTTCTAATAAAGTCTCCAGATCTTTTCTTACTCTCAGACTGCTTATCAGCATTATCTGACTCTTCTACACATCTCGCTGCTTCCACATATTCCCCAAAGTTTTCTCTATCTCTTCAACCAATGGTTGAAATAGTGTGTCTAATCTCTGATCTTAATCCTTCTTGAAATCTTCTGCACTTTTCTACATCATTAGGAACAAGTTGCGGACAGAAATTTGCCAACCTTGTGAAATGTGCCTCGTATTCACCAATTGTCATGCTTCCTTGTCTGATATTCTGTAGTTGTCTTATCTTCTCACTCAGAAAGGTGGGTGGGTAGTACTTAAGATGGAATTCATCAACGAAATCCTTCCAAGTAAGTACCGTGTTCCTCCTTTTATCTTTCACTCCACGCCACCAGAGCTTTGCATCCCCTTTAAGCAAATAAATTGTGTGATTGATTTGTCTTTCCTCAGACAGCTCCATCAGACATAACACTTTCTCTAACTGTCTCATCCATTCATCTACAACTACAAGGTCCATAGTTCTAGTGAACTCAGTACCTCCAAGCTTCTTAATCAGCTCATAGGATCTCATCAGCTCCTTTCTGCTCGAGGTAGAAGTTTGCCTCTCCATCTTATACTTTTCCCTGGTCTCAAGAAACATCATGTACATCCTTGATGCCTCATCCACATCATCTCTACCACCTGGATCCATCACTTGGGGGTCAGGTCCAACGTGTCTCTCAGCTTGGTCCTCATGACCACGTCCTCTTCCTGCCATCTGCAATAGTATAACAGAACACTTCCTGTTAGAAAATTGCAGTTAGAAGGAAAACACCTAAGTCCTAATCCTATTGGTCTCTTATCATCCCCTGACCTTGACTTAGAGTAACTACATACTCAACCTATGCTCTGATACCAAAAGATTGTCATGCCCCGATCCCACAATTACCACTAATCATGAGATTAGGGCATAACAAGAGGATTTAACGCCCTTAACTTTTTTTCTTTTCTGAATCACTTAAAATTAACTTAAAGGAAAGTCTTATAACTTGAATAACACCAAATCGTATTAACTGCGGAAGCAACTTACCATTTACCTTACTAGGAAGATAAAATAGAGTTACATGACATATTACATTTTTTCATGCAGAAAATAAAGCAAAATAGATAACTTAAAACTAAACTACATATTATATTACATTCTCTCTCTACCACACCACATGCCCAAGGACTGAGGGGAAAGGACTAAGAGACCTCTATCAAACTATGAACTACCTTCTAAGAACTTGGGTGATACGATCCTTCAGCTTCCTCGTGCTGACGCTGACCTGAAAAATGTTTCAGTAGGTTGGTGAGCTACTAGCTCAGTGAATAGAGTTTCACCCAACCATCGCAGATAACTCATTTTATGATTTTTCATTGGAATAAATACAAGATAATACTATATTGAGCAGATCTAAGCAATATAATTTAAATGACGGGAGATGTCAACATTTTAATAAGAAAACAACTATTGCAATGTTGTTGGTATGATTAAATAATAGAGAATACTAAAATTTCATTTAAAGGACAAGTGATGTGAATCTAACTCATCTTTCTTAACTCTTTAACTTATAAGAAACTTTGTGAACCTATATGAACATATTTTATCTTATGCCCTTATCATATGCAGTGTACTCTACATATGAAGACTCATAGCGAACTACGATCCCACCGTACAAGACTTAGCCGACACCCCGAGATAGCTAAGTCTGACTACTCTCCTGGTCTACAACAGGGAAACTGGCTCTCTGGCCTCGGCACTCCTATTGTGCCATAAATTGGACTCCTCCTCTAACCTAAGCACACATGCGGAGAGTCAAGACACCCATTGGCTTTTCTGTAATCTAGTGCCACCAGGACTTCTGGTTGATGTTGGATACTATAAACTATAATTTAAGGAGACTTCCACTAGGGCTTCGTCCCCCATACCACCTATTGGTACGTTCTGACCCCGTATACTGGACGCACCGCCAGGGTAAGTCATTTCATCCCTAAGGCGCAGACCTCTCATAGGGATTCTACAGTGTCAGGGCCCTTAAATCTATTATTTTATTATTCTAGAAAAAAAACTCTTACTACATTACATCTCTCTCTTACTTATTCTTGGCTTTGGTATCTATATGGTACTGAGTCTATTTATCTGAAACTTATAAATACAACATGTATATCATTTCTAACTCGGCAGTGTAATATACTCAAAACATTGTAATTTACTGAGAAATCAACATTTGTATACTTGCAGGTAGACTAACATTCTTAAATAAATAGATTGCATGTCCACTTGACATTTATACACTAAATTCATGCAATTGAACCTCTTAATACACTGATGAGAGTTAATAACTAGACATATGAACAATCGTCATTAAACAACTATAATTTATCTGTACTTTCTTGGAAAATGTGCACCTCAACCCTAATCTTGAGTTGTGCCTCACATAACATAATGAAGGGTTAATTACTTGTCATGGTAAGATTTAAAATTAATTATTGGGAATTTCTAATAATATCTTGAGAAACGTGTCGATTCGTATAATTCTAAATAAACTCACATTAATTATGATCGGGAGTGTGCAACTAAGTTTCCATTGACATTTTCATGTCATCGTCATTTCTTTGAAATCTGGCATCTATTAACTTACTAAAAATGTACAACCTGGGTTTATACCCAAACTGTATTGTTACTGGTCATGTGCTACTGATTCCAACTTTTAAATTGAGAAAATTAGGTTTTGATCAATCGTGAAATTTCACTCATCTAAATCACACTCATCAATCAACTGACTAGCGTCATGCAGCATAACCAAGAAATTCATGCAATTTAGAAATTAAGCAATGCCGACACTGCCTGACACCTGGGTAAACGCTGACATCCACGAATAACATTGATTTCAATGGAAACTTCCGATTAATTGAGTTATACTTGCGCTTGGGAGTGAGATTCTACTCACAGCGGGTGAAGTGACCCCAATTCAACTAGAAATGCGTCCAGAGTCCTATTTCCAGGTGTTAGCGGGGTCATCTTCTTCCTTGGTTCAGCCTGGACTCAGACCTGTTGCAAACAAACAGCTCACACACACGCACATGTGGAGAGGAACCTTGGTTGGGTGTTGCTCATGAGCTAGATGGCTACGGATTTGAGTTATAGACCCATGGCCGAAGTCGAGGGTGTTGCTTGGTGCTTGCTCATGCCCTAGATGCCCTTGGCCATTGCTTCTTGCAGAAGTTGATGCTGCTTCGCCACAGACATAGGGGCACCGCCCGAGGGTGTGATTGGAAGAGGAAGATGAAGGGAAAGAATGGAGGAAGGGTGGACGGAGGCAGGGTTGTCCTTTGGTGGTACTTTACTATGCCAAGATGGGCCTTGGACATTGTTGCAGCTGTCGTGTTGTTGCTTCTTGCTGGGGTGCCGCCCCTAGTAGGTTGGGCGTTGCTTCTAGGGCAAGGTAGAGGAAGGAAGGAGAAAGAAGAAGAGAAGGGTGGGCACTGCATATCAGAGATAAAGGGGCCAAGACGCCCCATCCTTCCTCTGCTAGCCCACCGATCGGGTGTTGCTGGTCACTCTATTTCGGGCGCCACTTCTCAAGTGGTTCTTGGATCAATCGGGTGAAAGAGATAAGGGAGGAAGGGGAAAGGGGTTAATAAGGCTAATAATTGGGTAAATTGCACTATAGGTCCAAAGAAAATAAAAATGTCATAACTATGGCCTCGGGGGTTCGATTAAAATGATTTCTTTTGCAAAGTTTCAAATGTGAGATCCTCTACACTGTAAAGGCACGAAATCATGCTAATTAGACTGTAACACTAGATAAAATCACTAATCACAACATGAGAAATTAACTTAACTTAATTAATATGATGATGCTATTATCAATGTACTTATTAGTTAACTTTGATGTGGGTCATAATAGTGACTCCTAGAGCACTAGAAACCCCAAAAAGGAGTTCCCATTGTTGTTCCAATGAGACTCAAGAGAGGCATAGATTGGAAGGTTTACATCTGCACCAAGCATTACATGTTGGATCATTGGAACCTATTTTACGATAAGGTATAAACTTGTAAACCCTAATCTTGTTTTGTTTCACTAAATTGATCCTACTCAAAAGATATTTGGTATCTTTCTATTTTTCTACATTTTCCACTCTCAAGAATCCTACAGTTTGTATATTGACCACAAACCTAGAGCCACTAGTGACCCTCATCCCTGGTGAATAATACTACAAAAGTTTGACTTTCCTCAAAGCCAAGATTTAGCCCAAATTGGGCTGAACCTGAGTTACACTTGGAGGAGCATACGAGGGCCTCCTAAATTGTGAAGCCATCTTTTTCATGGAAACTTGTCACCTTACAAAGGGTGAACATGTATCACAATATGTGGATCTAGATTGGGTTTCCCCCATACTTAGTTATTTAATACCAATAGAGAACACATTTGGGGAAAGGAGTTAGTGAGAAATCTCTTCCAATGCATATAGCAAGCAGGGTGTTGGAGATCCCTTTGTTAAACATTAGACAAGGTGACAACATGTACTAGACTTTGGAAACCAAAGGTGCGGTGACAGTAAAGTTTGCATGCATGTAGATCATTTTGGGTTTGGGCAATCTCAAGGAGGAGGAGGAGAAGAATGTACTTAAGAGTTTCTAGAGGCATCACTATCCGATGAATCTCCTTCATTTCATGTGACCATCACCCAAGAACATTCTACACACTAGAGAGAGTCTAAAAAGTAGAGAATCATTTAGAACATAGTCTATGAATGATGTGGTGCAATTGATGAAGAAGCTTGGCATGCTCTTATCTTGTGTGATCATGCTCAAAGAGTTTGGAGTTGTTGAGGTATGAATGGCGATCCATCTTTAGATAGGGATACCATTATCAAATATGTCACCCTAAAAGTCCTAAAAGTGAAGGATGATAAAAGATAGATGAAGCAACAATCATTATCTAGACTGCATGTGCAATAAGAAAGAAAATTATGTTTGAGGATGAAACACTATACATATATACTTTTGTATCTATCTTCTTGGGAATAATATAACATTGTAAAACTTACTTTGTCATCATGCACAAACACAAAACCTCAAATTTGACAAACAAACTTAGTATATGGGTCCACTGGCTGAGGCATGATCAAAGTCAACATTGGAATGAGAAGGAAGATGGACCATCTAAGTGTTCTAGGGAGGGGTCTGGAGGGACCACTATTGGTAAATATGGGCACAAAGTATAGCAGTGGAAACAAAAAAATTATTTATATGTATTCCTAGAACAACAAGATCGTATCAACTACTATGAAATAGGAAGGATGGTTTAATGAGTTATACCTGGTCCTAGAGCAAGTCCAGCAACAACAACTGCTTCAATACAACTGTCAACTAATTACTCTTGGATGGTGGTTGTGCCTCTCATGGTCTTTAGCACGAACAACATACAGAACAACTTCTGAAGTGCTCATGTGGCTTTGCCATGGACTGCAGGCTAACTTTACTCTCCTAGTAGCAGCCAAAGGACTCCTGCCTCTAGAGTAGTCCACACGGACCAACTAAAACTCATGTCGTTCAGCTTGAACTGACAAGAAGGAGTTGTCCCTCTTATTGGCATACTAGTCACCAACTTTCTCTCCCACAACAATGATTTGAAGTAGTTATGTGGCATCCAACGCACAAAAACATGATTAACTAATGCGGAAGTGTATCATTCGCAGCGGATTACTGAAAAATCACTAAAAATTAAAACCATTTACAAAGAGATCCATTCTCGGGAAAACTCTTTAAACAAGAACCACAGTATTATATTTACATACTGATTCACAAAGTATGTTCATTGTACTATCTCTTCTCGAGGAATATATATACATCACTTTGCCTTGATAAAAGCAAAAGTAACAAAATTCTCGAGGCATTCAAACCAACATCTCAGATCGATTATAAAAACACTATCTACTGACTCCTAGGACCTGAGAGCACAGAGATGATACATAGGACTCTATTTACATATGTACAAACCTGACAGCCAGTATCCCCACCTGGGATATCACTGTTGTCCCTGTTGTTGTTGTTGCTCTTCCCCTGCTACAGAGTTTCTGCCTCTTTGTCTGCGTCTACCTAAAAATGTTGGATCCCACGGGGGTGAGACAATTTGTTAATTGCCCCAGTGAGAGATATAACTCTCCGCTGAAAACATTATTTCAATGGCAGATAAATCAATATCTATGCAGATTAGAGAAACATTTCTATTCGAGTATTTCAGCTATAACTTGATAAGGCAGCATGTCTCTTATTCAATAAGGAATTAAAGAACATAAGTAACATTTATGTATCAAGCACATGCTAAGAAAGATAACATCAACCAGTGGTTCTCGTATTTCAATCTTATGCAAATACGCTACATGGCTTATTACACTTTACAAACATACATAACCTATGAGGAGATGAGGTATACCGCTCATACTCCAACAGACCATTGCGAAGTTGAAATCGGTACCATACAAAGTCAATGGAAGAGCTGGCTTCCATGACTTCCCACATCTCGATTAGTGCGAGACCACATGCAGGACATCTTGTATCTCTGCTACATAGCTTTCCAGGGTATAGTGGCATCTTCGCTATAGAGATACAGCGGCAGTTGCACTCTCTTCGCAATCAAGAGATTTCGTGTTTACCTCCATCGATCCGGCATTAACAAAATTGGCAGATTTGTGATACATCCATCCCGAAACATATAATGAAGGATTGAGAGGTTTAATGTTTACCTTCCATCAATTCCCCCATTAGGACGTACGGATATTTTCGCCCATTGACCCCCACATATTCAAAAATATGCGAACTCCAGGAGATCCCGTAGGAAAACCTGTTTCACCATCACCAGCTACTGACGATGATGGATCTATGGTCAAAGCACTACATGAAAAGATTTTACTTGATTAATTAAGTACATTATCATATTCTTTTAGCATCGGTCAAGTTTTCAAACATAACTTATTAGGACAAATGCTACAAAGAAACATGTATTGTTTTCATCAGCTACTTCTCAGTCTTTATAAGACATTGGGATCTCAGTCACTCATTTCAATACTGGGAATATTCATCCCTTCACAAACTCAATGCCATAATCATATGGTTCTGGGTATTCAAACCCTCAGCTCATCACTGAGCACTGTTACCACTTTTTCAGGTAATTGTCACCTTCAGGTCATCTGACCAAGGTTGACATGACACTTACTACACCAACATCTCTTATGGAACTTGAGGCCCATTAACTCTCTTGTTACCTCTTACTAAGCAACAAGGCATATTATGGCACATAAGGCCCAATAACAATTTTAATAAATAAAACATCATAGCTCATACCTGGCTATGTTCATCATCTCATGATCCATGCATGGTTAGTACAAATGATCACAGATATATCAATCATATTTCCGTTCCATGTTATTCAAGGGTAACACCACTATTCCCTTACCAGGGTTAGGGTTTCCCATTTTATTTCAATCAGGGTTACTCATCCCCTTTGTTCAATTAGGACCAATGATTCATCATTTCATTGTCCAAGATTAGAGTTTCTTGCTATATAGTAAAATCCAGAATTAGGGTTTCACACACCTTCACCCTATTTAGAATTAGGGTTTGCTATTCACTCACATCACCCTAGATTAGGGTTTATATTCAATAATCCACAATTAAGGTTTACTATTCACCCCAAATAGGGTTTATCATAAAATACCCTAAATTAGGGTTACTCATGTCATTACCCTAAATTCATATCACATTATCTTCCAAGATTAGTGTTTCACTCAGAATTGCCCTAAATTAGGGTTTGAGCTCATCAATTAACTCAATTAGGATTTCATGATCTCTTTATCAAGGATCATACCCTAAATTGTATATCACACTTTTTTTAATATGTTAGGCTTGATTGCTACTTGATTATCTTACATGTATGAATCTCTCTCTCATCCTTTTCTAGGATGTCCACTACTCAGTTCTTGATTAGATTGAGCCTACTCTTTATTCAAAAACATGCATTTAGGATTAGCATGATGTATTGAATTATTGCATCCTTATGCATCAATGATTAATCCCACTAAGGGTATCAACCATCTAAAAACATTAGGTGTCCAAAATATTTGATCAATTGAACCTTCAATTACATGAGGTATCCAAATGAATTGACCAATTGAATCTTCAATTACATTGGGTGTCCAAGTAGATCAACCAATTGAGTCTTAAATTACATTAGATATCCAAATGGATTAACCATGTTGAAACTCAAATGGTTTTGATTACTTAGACCCTAAACAGTCTTGGTCTCTCAGAATTCAAATGGTTTGAAATTGTTTGGGCAAATTGCCCTTGAAACCGTTTAAGCAAGAAATGTGTTGAAACCGAATGGACTTGGATCTCCAAACAGTTTGAGACTGTTTGGACCCAAACGGCCTTGATACCGTTTGGTCCAAACCCTCTCAAAACCGAATGGACCAAAAAGGTCTTTCAACACTTAAACATTTCAAGGTTTTAATCAATGAATCGTCTATCAATTGAATCATTGATTCATTCATCAACTGAACTATTGAATCATCCTTCAATTGGACCATCAATTAGGGTTTTGAACCCAATTGAACTAGGATTTATAATCAAGAAACCATCAATTAGGGTTTTGAATTCGAGGAACCATCAATGGTTAATATTGTGGAACTAATTCAATTGAAATCAATGAATCATCATCAAATTATGACATGACCTGAACTCAAACGGTCTTGAGGTCATTTGGATGGCCTCCAAACGGTCTTGAGACCGTTTGCCCCATCCATCATTAAAATTTGTGAAATTCAAATAGGGTTTGGATCATTGAATTGATCATCAAATTGGCTATTGATTACATTTCAATTGAATATCTCTGGATCTTCAATTACTCAACCATACTCAACCCTAGACCTATAAATGGTCTTAGTTGACCTCCAAATGGTCTTGGATGACCTCCAAACGGTCTTGAGACCATTTGGGTGATCTCCAAACGGTCAAGATCATTTGGGTTAGTCAACCCAAAGTTTTAAATCAACCAATTGAAATTTCAGCACTTAACCCGATTAGGGTTTCTAATTGGAGGATTGTCCATATATTGAATCAATCAATTGGATCCATTAGATCATCATCCAACATGTACTAGGGTCCTGACCTCAAACAGTCAACCCATCAAAACGGTCAACCCTTCCAAATGGTTTGGTATCCAAACCTCCAAATGGTTTGCAAACCGTTTGGGCTCCAAACAGTTTGGTGAAACCGTTTGGACCAAGGTCTTAAAATCGTTTGCAATAGAAACTTGTTGGAATGTGTGCCTAAGATGATGTCATCATCATCAAGCCTTAGTCCATCGAAAACTACTGCCATTATCATAGTAGTTGCATCAACTAATCAAAGAAATTGCAAGAAGAGAAATAGAACATAATTGATGGAGAAATTGAATTCAATAACAATGAATAGGGGTTCAAGTTATATAACCCACCTTAAATTGAACTTAAAATCTTGGAGCTTCATGTCAACAATGGTGGAAGAAGCTTTTTCACACCACAAGGTTCGTTCCTCAAGCTTTTGAGTGAAAAGGATTGGTTAGAATTGAAGATGAGATCGAGATAAGAAGAAATCATGCATTGATTTGTGATTTCCACCATGAAATCAAGGTGAACGAAGGTCAAGAATCTTACCAACAAGTTGGGGGTCGTCCTCCTGCTGCTCCTAGATCCCTTGGTCATTTTTTCAAGAAAAGAGAATAAGTGGATTCGAAAAAGCCTTTGGTTTGAGTTGTAAAAGGTGTTTTTATAAGAAAATCAATGAGAGAGAAAATGCCTTATAAAAATCTTTTAATTCCAAAATTGGTGCCACCTCTTCCCCCTAAATTCCTTGCATGCAAAGATATCTTCCTCACATCCTAATTACCTTCCATTATCCACGAATTAAGGGAAAATAAATTAAGCACCTTAACCTTTATAATATTATTATCCATAAGTTAGTGGATATTTCTTTTTATTTTCTTAATGTGAGTGGGTTCTCCACTCACGTAGATATTTCATTTGCCTTTGCAAGGCACAAGGACTTTCACACTTGAGAAAATCCAACCATCTCGTTTTTGGTTGAAGGCCCTTCAATTATTTTATTTATTCTTGCATTAAATTGAATTAAGGTTTCAATTATGCTTAAATCTTGATTATTTTAATATCAAGATTCTCTCTCCTTCAAAGTGATACAAATGAGATGCCCCTCTCATTTTCTTTTCTCTTCATGATTTCAAGAAATATTAGGGACTATTTTGAAGTGGTAAATTGCATATTGAACCCTGGGTTTTGGGTAAATTGCACATTACACCAAAACTAGGTTTTAATGTAGAAACATAGCTTTATCAGCTCTTTCTTGGTACTCAGGATTGGAGCAGCCATACCTCTGCATCATCTTCATTTGCATGATGCTTGGACACATGAGGAACATATTATCATGCACAATTTGCAATTTAACCCCTCAACTTGGATAATTTACACTTTAGTCTAAAACAAGCAAAACATTATTTTCAACATTATTCAAAAACGACTAAAATTGAAGTATAAGTTCCTCTTGAGACTTAATTACTTTTCAAAATATAATATCAAGCATATAATTATCTTTATTAAACAAAACACCTAGGGTTAAAGCATAACCCAGGTCAGGGATGTTACAAATTATCCACCCCTTACAAGGATTTCATCCCCGAAATCATCAACGAAAACATTAAGAGAAAAGAGTAGGGTATTTCCTCCTCATCTCATCCTCTAGATCCCACATAGCTTCTTCAATGCCACGGTGATTCTAGAGAACTTTTACAAGACAAATGTCTTTCTTTTTCAACTTTTTAATTCTTTTGTCAAGAACCAACACAGGTCCTTCAACATAGATATATCGTTGTTTAGTTCTACCTCCACAGGTTGCAGAACTAACTCGGTGTCAGGATGACACTTTCTCAACATAGAGATATGAAACACTGGGTGCAATCTATGCAACTCAGGTGGTAACTCCAGCTTATAGGCTACCTTTCCCATCCTCTCAATGATCGGATAAGGTCCCATAAACCTAGGAGCTAACTTCCCCTTCTTTCCAAATCTCAGGATACCTTTCCAAGGTGAGACCTTAAGGTATACTTTGTCTCCAACTTGGAATTCTAAGGGTCTACGACGCTTATCAGCATAAGATTTCTGTCTATCCTGGATAGCTTTCAACTGTTGTTGTATGATTGTAATCTTCTCAGTTGTTTGTTGTACTAGCTCAAGACCCAAAAGTTGATATTCTCTTGTTTCATACCAACATAAAGGAGATCTACAATGTCTACCATATAATGCCTCATATGACGCCATATCAATGTTGTGCTGATAGATATTATTATAAGCAAATTCTATCAAGCTCAAGTGTAGATCCCAACTTCCTACAAACTGAAGGACACATGCCCTAAGCAAGTCCTCCAAGGTTTGTATGGTCCTCTCAGATTGTCCATCTGTCTGTGGGTGAAAGGTTGTACTAAACTTATTTCATACCCAAAGCTTTATGGAGTTGCTCCCAAAAATGACTCATAAACTGGGGACCTCTATCAGAAACAATTGTAGTCAGAACCTCATGCAAATGCACTATCTCATCATCTATATATATTTGTGCCAGGTTCTTAGCAGTGTAGGTTTTTTGACATGAAGGAAATCTGTTGTCTTTGTCAACCTATCAACTATCACCCATATGGAATCATGACTTTTGGCTGTTCTAGGAAAACCAACCACAAAGTCCAAGGTTACATGATCCCATTTCCACTGTGGTATAGGAAGAGGTTGCATTGTTCCTACGGGTTTCTGGTGTTCAGCTTTAACCTGCTGACACACCGGACACCGCATAACAACTCAGCTACATCTTTTTTCAAACCAGGCCATTAATACATATCTTTTAAGTTACGATACATCTTGGTGCTCCCTGGATGCATGGCATACATTGAAGAATGAGCCTCTTCCAGAACTAACTTTCTTAAGTTATCAGCATCAGGTACTACCATCCTACCATGGTAACAAACTACCTGGTCATCAGAATCATGGAAACCATCTCGTTTCTCACTACCATACTCTGACCTAATCTGCTGAATCACAGTATCAGCTTGTTGTGCTTCTTTAATCTACTGTCTTAGAGTAGGTTTTACTTGCATCTCAGCTAACAGCCTGGCTAACAACGACACCTTAATCTCTATATTGTCTTGCCTTAAGGAGATAAGCATATCTCTCTTAGCACAAACTAAGGAGTTCAACTATGCTTTATATAGGGCCGGTGAGGATGATTTTCTACTTAAAGCATCAGCCACTACATTGGCTTTTCATGGATGAAAATCAATTGTATAATCATAGTCCTTGATTAATTCCATCTAACGGCGTTGTCTCATATTCAGATCATGTTGTGAGAAGATATACTTTAGGTTCTTATGGTCTGTGAAAATCTGGAAAGTTTCTCTATAGAGATAATGTCTCCAGATCTTCAAAGCATGGACCACAGTAGCTATCTCTAGACCATGTGTCGGATAATTCTCCTCATGTTTCTTAAGTTGTCGAGAGGCAAAAGAAATCACTTGTCTATCCTGCATTAACACACATCCTAAGCCATTCTTAGATGCATCACAGAAAACTATGTACCCCTTCCCCTGCTCAGGTAACACCAGCACAGGTGCACTTGTTAACCTTTCCTTCAGCAACTGGAATGATTGTTGGCACTTGTCATTCTAGACAAAAGGAACCTCCTTTCTGGTCAACTTGGTTAGCGGTAAAGCTATAGAACTGAAGTTCTTGATGAATCTCCTGTAATAGCCTACCAACCCTAGGAAACTACGTATTTTTATCGGTGTCTTTGGTTTTTCCCATTGCAAGACAGATTCTACCTTCTTAGGATCAACACGAATACCTAAAGAAGATGTTACGTGTCCTAGAAAAGAAACTTCTGGTATCCAAAACTCACATTTGCTAAACTTAGCATATAACGTATGCTCTCTTAGCAAAGTCAAAGCCTGACGGAGGTGTTGTTCATGCTGTTGAGCATCTCTACAGTATATCAAGATGTCATCTATGAAGATGACTACGCACTGATCGAGAAAAGGCTGGAAGATTCTATTCATGAGTTCCGTGAATGCAGCTGGTGCATTAGTTAGTCCAAATGACATAACTATGAACTCATAGCGACCATACCTTGTCCTAAAGGTAGACTTAGGTATATCACTCTCCTTCATACACAACTGATGATATCCTGACCTCAGATCTATCTTAGAAAAGATAGTTTCATCTTGCAACTGATCAAACAAGTCATCAATCCTTGGCAGAGGATACTTGTTCTTTATTGTTACTTTATTTAATTGCATGTAATCAATGCATAACCGCATCGTTATGTCCTTCTTCTTAACAAATAGGACTGGAGCACCCCATGGTGAAGTACTCGGTCAGATAAAACCTTTCTCAAGTAACTCATGTAGTTGTTTCTTGAGCTCTGCCATTTCAGCAGGTGCCATCCTATACGGTGTTTGTGCTATTGTTGCGTGCCCAGGATTAGATTAATCTCAAAATCAATCTCTCAGGGCGGAGGAACACCTGGAAGTTCTTTAGGAAATACATCTTCAAACTCCCTAACAACCGGAACTTCAGAAGGATGAGGGCTCTCTATTGTGGTATCTACCACATGTGCTAAGAATGCAAAGCATCCCTGTCTCATCAACTTCACAACTACCATAGCTGGCACAAGACAAGTTGGAAGAATCTTTCTATCTCCCTGGAAGATCCATGTGTCACTGTTGTCAGTGAACACAGCCTGCTTGGAACCACAATCCAAGACAACCTTATACTTCTCTAAGGTGTCCATCCCAAGGATTATATCAAAACCTTGCATCTCAAGTGGTATAAGATCCACTTGAATGCGATGTTCAGAAAAGGAAATATTGTAGGGAGAACACACCTCTTGCAACATTGCAGATCCCAGCAAAGGGGTTTCTAACATCAAACTATCTGCTCTATGACTAATAGTCATGTTGCGGTCATGAATCATTTCTCGAGTGATAAAGGAATGTGTAGCACCCGGATCAATTAACACAGATATGAAGCAGGATGAAGACATATCAGAATAAAATAGTTCCATCTGACCGGTCACAACCCGAGGGTTGACTACTGCATCGGGCTGATTCATGGCATAGAATCTAGTTGTTGCTTGTTGTTGACCATGTGCTTGGTTGTTGGGTGTCGACGATCCAACTTGGGACGCTTTTACACGTCCTCTAGCATTATTACTGAACTTTCACCTCTGTGAGCCTTGCTGACTCTACCTCTGGGGTTGAGTTACAGTTCTGACTTTCTTAGGACAATCTCTCTTCAAGTGTCCTGACCTCCCACACTGGAAGCAGTTGTAACTTCCCAAACTCTGCCTGGGTGGTCCTATCACTGATGTTGATGTTGTAATGGGGGATCTACTTGGAGGAAAACTATGGCCCCTACCCCTACTTGATGTCCATTACGTCGGGGTATTAAACCTCGGTGGTGGTGGTGCAGAGAATCTTGGCTTCTTGAAGCTCTTAGACCTATGTCCTTGAAACTAAGGATACACTTTCTTATTACTGGTCTGTCGCTTTTCGATCATAAACCTCTCTATCCGCCTAACGGATTCCACAAAAGTGGAAAATCTCTCCCTATTCTCCAGAGCAGACACAGGAGGGGTCAATTCAACATTCAACCCCTTCTTGAAACACCAAATCCTCTCTTCATCAGTAGCTACCATGTGTGGACAGAACCATAAAAGTTCCATGAACCTAGCTTCATATTTGCTAATGTTCATTTGTCCTTGCCTCAACCTCTCAAATTGAGAGATCTTCTCATCTAGATACGTCTTGGGAAAGTATCTAGTGATAAATTCACATTGGAATTCATCCCATATGACTTCAACACCTGGCCTTTTACCTTCTTCGATGGTCCACTAATGACCAGCACTCCCCTTCAGAAGGTATACATCATGCCTCACCTTCTCTACTTCAGGGATGTTAAGGATTCTAAAAGCTTTCTCCAGCTCTGTCAACCACAAATATGCATCAGTTGGGTCAGCGGTACCAGCATAGTCTGTGGCTCCCACCCGGCGAAGCCGTTCAAAGGTCTTGCCAGCTCCATGTCCTTCATTGTGGGCTGGTTCCCTCAGTGTAGGTGGTGGCATCCTATCCGCCATATGTGTCATAGTCGCCATAAACTGCCCGAACAGGGTATGGAAAGCTGGGTTCTCTAATACAGCTTGATCAAGTTGAGGAATCTCAGGTACGGGTTCCTCCTTAGCTTGATCCCTTACACCTCCTCCTGGTGCAGCAATGCTGCTCTCAGCAGCATGTTCGTCATGTGATCCAGACATATTCAAGTTCTTCTTCTCCTATATGAGCATAAGACACTATCAAATAAACTGGAAGACACTAGAACAGACTCAACAACCTTAATCCTATGTCTCTGTAGACTCAGTGAACCTAGAGCTCTGATACCATTAATTTGTGGCATCCAACTCACAAAAACATGATTAACTAATGCGGAAGCGTATCATTCACAGTGGATTACTGAAAAATCACTAAAAATTAAAACCATTTACAAAGAGATCCATTCTTAGGAAAACTCTTTAAACAAGAACCACAGTATTATATTTACATGCTGATTCACAAAGTACGTTCATTGTACTATCTCTTCTCGAGGAATATATATACATCACTTTGCCTTGATAAAAGCACAAGTAACAAAATTCTCGAGGCATTCAAACCAAAATCTCAGATCGATTATAAAAACAATATCTACTGACTTCTAGGACCTGAGAGCACAGAAATGATACATAGGACTCTATTTACATATATACAAAGCCTGACAGCCAGTATCCCCACCTGGGACATCACTGTTGTCCCTGTTGTTGCTACTGCTCTTCCCCTGCTACAGAGTTTTTGCCTCTTTGTCTGCATCTACCTAAAAACTTTGGATCCAATGGGGTGAGACAATTTGTTAATTGCCTCAGCGAGAGATATAACTCTCCGCCGAAAACATTATTATTGCAGTTTAATAGAAATAAACTGAAGAGTGGGATAATATATTTTAATGGTAGATAAATCAATATCTATGCAGATTAGAGCAACATTCCTATTTAAATATTTTAGCTACAACTTGATAAGGCAACATGTCTCTTATTCAATATAGAATTAAAGAACATAAGTAGCATTTATGTATCAAGGACATGCTAAGCAAGATAACATCAACCAGTGGTTCTCGTATTTCAATATTATGCAAATACGCTACATGACTGATTACACTTTACAAACATACTTAAGCTCTGAGGAGATGAGGTATACTGCTCATACTCCAACTGACCATTGTGAAGTCGAAATCGGTACCATACAAAGTCAATGGAAGAGCCATCTTCCATGACTTCCCACATCTCAGTCAGTGTGAGATCACATGCAGGACAACTTGTGTCTCTGCTACATAGGTTGCCAGGGTATAGTGGCATCTTCACTATAGATCTACATTGGTGGCTGCACTCTCTTTGCAATTGAGAGATTTCATGTTTACCTCCATCGATTCGGCATTAACAACATCGGGAGATTTTTGATACATCCATCCTGAAACATATAATGAAGGATTGAGAGGTTTAATGTTTACCTTCCATTAATTCCCCCATTAGGATGTACGGATATTTTTGCCCATCGACCCCCACATATTCAAAAATATGTGAACTCCAGGAGATCCCATAAGAAAACCTATTTCACCATCACCAGCTACTGATGATGATGGATCTATGGTCATAGCACTACATGAAAAGATTTCACTTGATTAATTAAGTACATTATCATATTCTTTTAGCATTAGTCAAGTTTTCAAACATAACTTATTAGGACAAATGCTACAAAGAAACATGTACTATTTTCATCAGCTACTTCTCAGTCTTTATAAGACATTGGGATCTCAGTCCCTCATTTCAATACTGGGAATACTCATCCCTTCACAAACTCAATGCCATAATCATATGGTTCTGGGTATTCAAACCCTCAGCTCATCACTGAGCACTGTTACCACTTTTTCAGGTAATTGTCACCTTCAGGTCATCTGACCAAGGTAGACATGACACTTACTACACCAGCATCTCTTATGGCACTTGAGGCCCATTAACTCTCTTGTTACCTCTTACTAAGAAACAAGGCATATTATGGCACATAAGGCCCAATAAAAATTTTAATAAATAAAACATCATAGCTCATACCTGGCTATGTTCATCATCTCATGATACCTGCATGGTTAGTACAAATGATAACAAATATATCAATCATATTTCAATTCCATGCTATTCAAGGGTAACACCACTGTTCCCTTACCAGGGTTAGGGTTTCCCATTTTATTTCAATCAGGGTTACTCATCCCCTTTGTTCAATTAGGACCAATGATTCATCATTTCTTTGTCCAAGATTAGAGTTTCTTGCTATATAGTGAAATCCAGAATTAGGGTTTCACACACCTTCACCCTATTTAGAATTAGGGTTTACTATTCACATCACATCACCCTAGATTAGGGTTTATATTCAATAACCCACAATTAAGGTTTACTATTCACCCCAAATAGGGTTTATCGTCAAAATACCCTGAATTAGGGTTACTCATGTCATTACCCTAAATTCATATCACATTATCCTCCTAGATTAGGGTTTCACTCAGAATCGCCCTAAATTAGGGTTTGAGTTCATCAATTAACTCAATTAGGATTTCATGATCTCTTTATCAAGGACCATACCCTAAATTGTATATCACACTTATTTTGAATATGTTAGGCTTGATTGCTACATGATTATCTTACATGTATGAATTTCTCTCTCTTCCTTTTCTAGGATGTCCACTACTCAATTCTTGATTAGATTGAGCCTACTCTGTATTCAAAAACATGCATTTAGGGTTAGCATGATGTATTGAATTATTACATCCTTATGCATCAATGATTAATCCCACTAAGGGTATCAACCATCTAAAAACATTAGGTGTCCAAAAGATTTGATCAATTGAACCTTCAACTACATGAGGTATCCAAATGAATTGACCAATTGAATCTTCAATTACATTGGGTGTCCAAGTGGATCAACCAATTGAGTCTTCAATTACATTAGATATCCAAATGGATTAACCATGTTGAACCTCAAATGGTTTTGATTACTTAGACCCTAAATGGTCTTGGTCTCTCAGAAGTCAAATGGTTTGAAACCGTTTGGGCAAATTGCCCTTGAAACCGTTTAAGCAAGAAATGTGTTGAAACTGAATGGGCTTGTATCTCCAAACGGTTTGAGACCGTTTGGACTCAAACGGCCTTAAGACCATTTGATCCAAACCCTCTCAAAATCGAATGGACCAAAAAGGTCTTTCAACACTAAACATTTCAAGGTTTTAATCAATGAACCACCTATCAATTGAATCCTTGATTTATTCATCAACTGAACTATTGAATCATCCTTCAATTGGACCATCAATTAGGGTTTTGAACCCAATTGAACTGGGATTTATAATCAAGAAACCATCAATTAGGGTTTTGAATTTGAGGAACCATCAATGGTTAACATTGTGGAACTAATTCAATTGAAATCAATGAATCATCATCAAATTATGATATGACCTGACCTCAAACTGTTGAGGTCGTTTGGATGACCTCCAAATGGTCTTGAGACTGTTTGCCCCATCCATCATTAAAATTTGTGAAATTCAATTAGGTTTGGATCATTGAATTGATCATCAAATTGTCTATTGATTACATTTCAATTTAATATCTATGGATCTTCAATTACTCAACCATACTCAACCCTAGACCTCCAAACAGTCATGGTTGGCCTCCAAACGGTCTTGTATGACCTCCAAATGGTCTTGAGATCGTTTGGGTTAGTCAACCCAAAGTTTTAAATCAACCAATTAAAATTTCAGCACTTAACCCGATTAGGGTTTCTAATTGGAGGATTGTCCATATATTGAATCAATCAATTGGATCCATTAGATCATCATCCAACATGTAATAGGGTCCTGACCTCAAACGGTCAACCCATCCAAACGGTCAACCCTTCCAAACGGTTTGGGATCCAAACCTCCAAATGGTTTGCAAACTGTTTGGTCTCCAAACGGTTTGGTGAAACCATTTGGACCAAGGTCTTGGAATGTGTGCCTAAGATGATTTCATAATCATCAAGCCTTAGTCCATCGAAAACTACTACCATTATCATAGTAGTTGCATCAATTAATCAAAGGAATTGTAAGAATGGTGAACATAATTGATTGAGAAATTGAATTCAATAACAATGAATTGGGGTTCAAGTTATATAACCCGCCTCCAATTGAGCTTGAAATCTTGGAGCTTCACATCAACAATGGTGGAAGAAGTTTTTTCACACCACAAGGTTCATTCCTCAAGCTTTTGAGTGAAAAGGATTGGTTAGAATTAAAGATGAGATCGAGATAAGAAGAAATCATGCATTGATTTGTGATTTCCACCATGAAATCAAGGTGAACGAAGGTCAAGAAGCCTACCAACATGTTGGGGGTCGTCCTCCTGATGCTCCTAGCTCCCTTGGTCGTTTTTTCAAGAAAAGAGAAGAAGTGGATTCGAAAAAGCCTTTAGTTTGAGTTGTAAAAGGTGTTTTTATAAGAAAATCAATGAGAGAGCAAATGTCTTATAAAAATCTTTTAATTCCGAAATTGGTGCCACCTCTTCCCCCTCAATTCCTTGCATGAAAAGATAACTTCCTAACCTCCGAATTCCCTTCCATTATCCATGAATTAAGGGAAAAGAAATTAAGCACCTTAACCTTTATAATATTATTATCCATAAGTTAGTGGATATTTCTTTTTATTTTCTTAATGTGAGTGGGTTCTCCACTCACGTAGATATTTCCTTTGACTTTGAAAGGCACAAGGATGTTCACACTTGAAAAAATCCAACCATCTCGTTTTTGGTTGAAGGCCCTTTAATTATTTTATTTATTCTTGCATTAAATTGAATTGAGGTTTCAATTATGCTTAAATCTTGATTATTTTAATATCAAGATTCTCTCTCCTTCAAAGTGATACAAATGAGACAAACCTCTCATTTTCTTTGATATTATTGATGCCAAGAAATATTAGGGACTATTTTGCAGTGGTAATTTGCATATTGAACCCTGGGTTTTGGGTAAATTGCACATTACACCAAAACTAGGTTTTAATGCACAAACATAGCTTTATCAGCTCTTTCTTGGTACTCAGGCTTGGGGTAGCCATACCTCTACATCATCTTCATTCTCATGATGCTTCGACACATGAGGAACATATTTTCATGCACAATTTGCAATTTAACCCCTCAACTTGGGTAATTTGCACTTTAGTCCAAAACAAGCAAAACATTATTTTCAACATTATTCAAAAAGGACTAAAATTGGAAGTATAAGTTCCTTTTGAGCCTTAATTACTTTTCAAAAGATAATATCAAGCATATAATTATCTTTCTTAAACAAAACACCTAGGGTTAAGACATAACACAGGTCAGGGATGTTACAAGTTCTCTCCCATCTTTATCCCTCCCTTGTTGGATAGGGCTTTCTTGGGCTCTCTCGGTTACCACAACTAGAGAGGACAACAATTGTAGAGGAACTAATTCTCAGTTGTGTTGTAGTTTTTTTTGTGCTCAGGGAAGCCCCCAGTACCCATCTATTTATAGGCGGGGTTAGGTCTAGGGTTCCCAGTCAGTTTGAGATCTATGTGGGAGTGGAATGGACCAGAAGATCTTAAATTTTAACAACCTGCGAACAATGAGATGGTCTTCTAGTGACCCACATGATCGTATGGTCACATGAGATGATCGTCTCGTACTACCAAATGGTCGTCTGACAGTTTCCCAATTGCACACGAAATGGCAATTCAATTCCAATTAATAATAACTATTAATTTCTTACACCATAAGTATTATGCAATCAAAATGAGTTCACGAAATTTCTAGAACATTTGTTCAGCCCCAACCGAGCCATCTCAAACATGTGAAATGCCCATCTTACTCACCGAGATGGCTTTTCGGTGAGTCGAGCTGAGCCAACCAGTTCATCAGAATGAACTGGTCAGTTCACACCTCAATTTGGGCAAAACATAGCCAATTCAATCTTTTGTTATGGCTGACAACCCAAACAGACATCTCAACACTTGAGATTGTCGTTTGGTGCACCCAAACGATTGTCTCACCCTGTGAGATGGTCATTTGGCTGTGCAGTCAGCCAATTCATTATGTGGATTTGAATATCTAAACACTTTAGTCATCAATCCAATTATCATTCAAGGTTAAACTCCTCTTCTAGATGTGTTCCTATGTGTGTGACCCTATAGGTCCCATATCACATTGGCATTGAATGTCCATAACTAGCTTATGACATCACAAGTAGAGAGTGGTGCCTAGTTTCACATCAATGCTATCTAAGTGAATGGAAAGTTAGAGAACAACTTCAACCTACAATTTGTGTAAGGTGTTGCAGTGATTGTATAATTCCTTTGTCTTTGATATCCATGATGAACTTGATGCATGGAATCATCATCCTATCAATGTTCAATCCATGTTCCTTGAACCAAGAGCAATCTGTTTAAGATAATGTGACCTCAATATCATATATTGATTCACATGTGCATGTGCATGTGTTTCTCAGTCTCGTTTATCAAGTGGTCAAGATATCAATCTCTAGTATGAGAGACAAATCCCATATTTATCACTCACAGTCAGTCCCCATGTGTAAAAGCCATCCAATCATCACCTTTATGACAACCCATGTTTCAGGACTGTGTTTGATGATTTCAATGCATACCCAGTGACATGTGATGAGTGTAGTGATTTCAGGTCTAAGAATCACAATCACCACCTTCACTATGAGAGATGACTATGAACACCAATGTTGGTTTCCATGTGTCACTCTCAAGGTGGGTCTATCTAAAACACTGCGCTCTAACATGTATCTGTGTGCTTGGTTTGATATTTCCATATCATGAATAATGAGATTCCGTCATCAACCAACCCACACTCTAGTCTTTAGTGTTAGTGGTGTCTATCTACCTTCCATAGTAATAACTGACTAGGGACATAATGATAATATGTATATGTACTCTTAAAATCCATCTGATCTCATTTCCCCAACTCCTATACTTGAACACATACACCATTGAGTAGTATTATTCTCTACATGTTCTCATTATCTCATAACCAAGTGAAACAAAATGAATTGGAATCTTTCCTTTATGAGTATTAATCAAATCCTTTATGGTTTATGCCATGTCAATCATCACATGATTGGCTCTATGGGCATACCTTACCAATAGAATCCCACTTGCACTTAGAGCCAATCACACACAAATCTCATTCTTAGTGATCCAAACATGTCCCCCATGCTTCTGTTGTGCAAATGCTTAATCTAGCGTTGGAAGAAACACTTCGTTATTAATCGGTATATTGTATGTTTCCTTATCTCTTTGATGTCTTATTTCTCGTATGAGATACTGTCGTAATATTGTATTTGATATTCCTTGCCTAACAATTAGCTCCATTGTTGTCATAGTACCACTATTGGGTCATCAATGGTAACATCTACAAGTTCATCATATGAACCTTTAGATCCATATAGTATCACTATGTGTTCACAACACAAGTATACCTCATCTTCTTTTGTAGAATAGAATTAATGGCTATTAGTTCAGAACCCTTCCAACTAACATGGTTTCTCCTTTTAAATCAAACACATTCTATTGTGATCACTTTGTCATCATGGAAGCTTGCATCTATGTAACCCTTTACATCCAACTCTTCCTTTATTGCTTTCCTTAAATACAAGCAATCTATCCTTAGATACTTCTCAAGTACTAATGGGTATCTTTAATGACTTTCCAGTAACCCTTATTAGAATTAATATCATCCTGTTATGGTCAATGCATACAAGATTTATATTGGATAATTGCATTTATAGCATCCATGGTAGATCCAATACAACATCCTATGGCATTTTGATCATGTCATTTCCATTCTTCATGAGAATTGGAATATATGGTTCATGATAGACTAATCTGAAATATCCCTTATTGAATCCATTCGTGTTGAACTCTTTCAACACATTGCTATTGTATGTTCTCAAACTTCCATTGTGAAACATTCAAGAACTATCTCATAGGTCTTGGTCCTTATCTCATAAGAGGTTTCACCTTACCCTTTATTGTTGAAGGTGTTGTTCATGCCAGTTCTCAATATTCACAATATTGAGATATTATTCCTCATTATATGTGGAATATTCATATATGCTTCCATTAAATCTTTTATAATCACAGATTTCATCTTTTATCTTGATTCAAGTCAAACTCTTTAACTATCTTGTCAAATCAAAAGATCCCATTTTTGAAATGCTTGTTTCATTCCCAGATTGAACCTTGTAGTTTATAGACTTTATTTGCATTCCTGAAGTTATGAAACCCTTTTAGGTTGTGTCATGTACGCATACTCTGATGTATTCCTTCTAAGGAATCTAGTTTCTATCTTCATATGCTAAATTTCTTAGTCTATTTTAACTACAACAACAAGCTTGACAATTGGTAAAGGAACTTCTATCATGCTCAACAACTTGAACTATTTTGAAAACATATTCAACTAAGTTGTGCTTTTTTTATGTGGTCCATGTATATCTTTTCATAATACCTTATTGTACCCTTTAGGTATTACCCCTTTAGGTGGTGCTATTAAGGTCCTACATTGTTATCTTACATGGACCCCATAATGGCCTTGAGCCAATACTTAGATTATGGTACTTAATAGCTTCTAGTCGACTAGCTGTGTCATCCTCTCATGACCAACCTATGTGAGTTGTTGGAATCACAATCCTCCAATCTTAGATATGTTCTACTAGAACTATTTTGTTCTATGTTATATGATGAACTCGAGATTCCACAACAACTTTTGGTTCTCTTAGTTCTCATTGTACCTCTTTTTTGACCTCAGACATTTCGAGCTCTACTTTTTCTCCCATTGATTCTTTAGGAACTCAATTATCCTATCAACAAAACATTTTGTTATTGGATTGGGATTAATAGTAACATTCAACAATTATGGTTTGTGGATAAACCTTTTTAAGAAACTACTTTTGCAATGGAAGTTTCAATCCTTTAGCCATACTGGGACATTCCCAATTCATATCATATATGAAGTCTTATAAACCATTCAGATGGTACATTATTTAGTGATAGGTATATATTTATGAGGATAAGAAGATTAGATCAATTGATAATTATTGTGACGACCGATAAACAAATCATCATTAATTAAGTGGAATAAACATAAATAGCGAATTAACAAAAATCACTAAAAATTAAAACCATTTTGCAAAGAGATCCATTTCTAGGAAAAACTCTTTAAGGTAGAACCAAAACTTTATATACATCATTGTTCACATTGTACATACACTGTACCATCTTTTCTCGAGGATAACATATAGCAGTTGCTCTATCAAAACACATACTGAAGAAACCTAAAACCTCGAGGCATTCAGGCCAAAATCCTCAGATTATCATAAAATCAGTACGGACCAACTCCAAGGACCTGAGAGTACAGAGACGACACATAGGACTACTATCTACAAGACACGACATGCAATACACTCAACCTGAGTTGTCACTGCTGTCCCTATTGTTGATGTTCTTCCTCTGCAATACGGTCTCAATCCCCCTCGTGCACGTCCACCTAAAAAATGTGGATCCCACGGGGTGAGACAATTGTCCCAGTGAGAGATATAACTCTCTACCAACAATATTATATCACAGTTTAAATGCTATAAAACTGAGCAGAAGATAAGCAGTTTAGAATATTCTCATCTTTTAAAGCATTGCAACTATCTGTGATAGAGCAGTAAGTCATTTATTCTCTTTATAAGGAATGGGAAGAACATGTATATCATTTACTCATCATACTATATCAACATATCAAGCTTATCTAGTGAAACTCATTATCATGGTATGTCATCCATGAATCATTCTCATTTCTATTTGTTGGACTCAGCCAATCTTCTAACCAGATATTTAATTGTACCAATCATGTGAGTATACATCATCATATTATATTCAAGCATTGGACTATGCCAATCCTGTGCAACTATTTCAGGCATTGGACTATGCCAATCTTGTACAAACATCACTGAATACCATATCACTTTTACTAGGCATTATATCTTGGCCAAGCCATCATGCTTATTCACATCCTTTCTATAAACAAGTATCCCTCTCATATATTTCAAACACTATAGCCCTTATTTGGCTATAAGCATAAAGAATGTATGATCAATATTTCATTATTATTGTATCCATTTATTATTATCATTATATTACTAAGTTTCCATTTCTTAGTTTATTTTGAACATTATCATTTCTTACATGAGACTTTTATAAACACCTTGTTACCACTCACTAGGCAACAACTATCCTCATGTCTCACAAGGCCCATTAAGTATCTTGTCACCTCTCATTAGGCAACAAATTATCACATGGCTCACAAGGCCATAACACATTTTGTCACCTCTCACTAGGCAACAACTTATTCTCATGGCTCACAAATCCATAACACATCTTTTCACCTCTCACTAGGCAACAACTTATTCACATGGCTCACAAGGCCCATAACACATCTTGTCACCTCTCACTAGGCAACAAATTATCACATGGCTCACAAGGCCATAACACATCTTGTCACCTCTCACTAGGCAACAACTTATTCACATGGCTCACAAAGCCATAACTCATTATACTTGTTATAAAAGTATTTAGCATGCCTTTCAAGGCTTATGCAATAAGAGAATTACAACCATCCCATCATTGGGATTAGGGCTTCCCCTTTATGACCGATTAGGGTTTCATGTTTATTTTATTGATCCAAACCCTAATTCATTGCTCCACACATCTAGGAGCATACAATGCTATCATAAGTATCCAATCATACTTATTTATTCTCAACATTTATCATTAAATTATTACCAACACAAGGTATGAGTTTCTATCTCATTCTCTCTAGGATATTTATTACATCATACTTTATTGTTTTGGCTTAACCCTTTCTCAAGGTATGTTAGCGTACACTTATCAAAGTGCATTAAACTCATTACATTTCAATGTAACAATTGGCATGACACACTTCATGTGTTACTCATCCATACATATCGGATTTAAGATGCATCAAGGTGTAGCAACCTTAAAGTGTTGGATGTGATATTTACCATACCTTGGTGTATCACTTCCCTCATCACTTTTAACTTAATTAAGTTCATCAACTTATCTTGTATTAGGGTATTTCCCATCCTAATACTTTATCCACTATCCCATCATATTAATCTTGTAAAGTATTGGCCATAAGTCATACACTTGAATCACCCAACTATCATCAATGATATGGACTCATCTCGGGTTAAGGCACTGTTGATATAAGGTTGTCCATTATCAACCACTTTAGGTGTTTTACCTATAAAGGTATTAGCCACACCATAACTTGGTGTTACTCTTATCACTCCTAAGAGTGTCTTGCCCTCACCTTTACAAGGTATCTCGGGTTAGAAGTGTAACGACAGTCGAACAAATCATTATTAACTAAGCGGAATTAAACATAAACAACGGATTAACAAAAATCATTAAAAATTAAAACCATTTTACAAAGAGATCCATTTTTAGGAAAACTCTTTAAGGTAGAACCAAAACTTTATATACATCATTGTTCACATTGTACATACACTGTACCATCTCTTCTCGAGGATAACATATAACAGTTGCTCTATCAAAACATATACTGGAGCAACATAAAACCTCAAGGCATTCAAGCCAAAATCTCAGATTAATTATGAAACCTGTACGAACCAACTCCAAGGACCTGAGAGTACAGAGACGACACATAGGACTCCTATCTACAAGACATGACAGACAGTACACTCAACCTGAGCTGTCACTGTTGCCTCATTTGTTGTTCCTCCTCTGCAGAAAGATTTTCTCCACCTCGTGCATGTCCACCTAAAAAAATGTGGATCCCACGGGGTGAGACAATTGTCCCAGCGAGATATATAACTCTTTGCCGACCATATTATTATCATAGATTAAGCATTTATAAACTGAGCAGAGGTTCTTTTATATTAACAGGTAGGATAAATTGTTATATAAACAAAATGAAGTAATCTCCTTTCTTAAGGAGAACATTGCATCTACCCATGGTAGAATTATCAATCATCTATCTGCCTTGTAGGGAATGTAAAGAAACATAAATAACATCTATCCACTAAGGATGCATAAAAGAAATGTAACATCATCCAATGATTTCCGTATTCAATCCTTAAGCAAACATGTTATACTGTTGATTACATTTTACAATCACACTTATGCCCTGAGGAGATGAGGTATACCGCTCATCTCCAACCGACCACTGCGAGGTCAAAATCGGTACCATACAAGGTCAATGGCAGAACTGGCTGACAAGACCTCCCACGTCTCGGTCAGTGCGAGACCACAAGAAGGACTATGTCAACTGCTTACATAGATTTCCAGGGTATACTGGCAACTTTGCTATAGAGCTACAATGGCGGTTGCACTCCTTCGGTGATTGAGAGATCTCATGTTTATCTACCATCAATCCTGGCATTAATCATCATCGAGAGATTCGTGATACATCCATCCCTATCTTTATAATGTAGGATTGAGAGATCTCATGTTTATCTCACGTCAATCCAACATTAGGGCGTATGGATATTTTTGCCCATCACCCCCGCATATTCAAAAATATGCGGTCTCCCGGAGATCCTGTGGGAAAACTTGTTTCACCATCACCAGCTGCTGATGATGATGGATCTATGGCAAGGGATCTACATGATAAGATTCCACTTGATTAATTAAGTACATTACCATATTCTTTTAGCATCAGTCAAGTTTTCAAACATGAATTATTATGACAAATGCTACAAAGAATAAGCGTAATACATCCATCAAGTACTTTTCAAACCTTTAGAACACATATAATATTTAGGATCTCAATCCCTTATATCATTACTGGGAATTCTCATCCCTTAACATTATCATCTTCATGATTATAGATTTGGGTATTCAAACCCTTAGATCATCATTGAATAATGTTACCACTTATTAGGTAATTATTACCTCTAAGTCCTCAAACCAAGGTATTCATTTCACTTTTTGTACAAGTATTCTCATGGCTCAAAAGGCCATCACCCATCTTGTCACCTCTCACTAGGAAACAACTTATTCGCATGGCTCACAAGGCCATCCCATCTTGTTACCTCTCACTAGGCAACAACTTATTCACATGGCTCACAAGGCCATTGATCATTATACTTTTATACAAGTATTTAACATGCCTTACAAGGCTTATGTAATAAGAGAATTAAAACCTTCCCATCATTAGGGTTAGGGTTTCCCTTTCTTATTGATTAGGGTTTCTCTTACATATCATCACCCTTCATTAGGGTTAGGGTTTTCCATTATTAACCATTCAGGTTTTCAAGATCATATTACCAATGATCAAACCCTAATTCATTGCTCCACACATCTAGGAGCAAAATTTGATATCATAAGTATTCAATCATACTTATTAATTCTCATCATTTATCATTAAATGATTATCAACACAAGGTATGAGTTCCTCTCTCATCCTTACCAGAATATGATTACATCATACTTTATTAACTTGGCTTAACCCTTTCTCAAGGTATATTAGCCTACACTTATCAAAGTGCATTAAACTCATTACATCTCAATGCATCAATTTGTATAAAGCACTTCATGGGTTACTCATCCAAGTATATTGGGTTTAGGGTATATCAAGGTGTATCAACCTTGAGGTGCTGGATGTTGTATCTATCATGTCTTGATGTATCACTTCCCTCATCACTTTTAACTTACTTAAATTCATCAACTTATCTTGTATTAGGGTATTTCCCATCCTAATACTTTATGCACTAGCTCATCACATTTATCATGTAATGTATTGGTCTTAAGTCACACATTTGAATTATTCAACCATCATCAATAATATGAACTCATCTCGAGTTAAGGCATTGTTGATATGAGGTTGTCCATTATCAACCATTCTAGGTATTTCACCTATTAAGGTATTAGCCACACCATTACTTTGTGTTACACTCATCACTCCTAAGAGTGTCTTACCCTCACCTTTACAGGGTATCTCGGGTTAGAAGTGTGCATGTGTTCATCATATCAGGTTGAAGGTGTAAAAGCACTCACCATATCGAGCTAGAAGTATATGAACACCAATCATATCAGGCTAAAGGCGTTTGTATGTATTACCCATGTCGTTCATGAGGTACTAATCCATCACCATGTTGGTCTAGGGGTTCATTCAATCACCATATCGGGCGGCTCACCATCTAGGGTTGGCTGTGATGGATTGGGGTTTGCCATATCGGGATCAACCCAATATACAAGTCAATTGGAGTGTAGGGCACCAAACCATATTGGGCTACACCATCAAACATTAGGTTTCAACACCCATGTCGGGTTAGGGTTGATTGTGATGGGCACATGGTACATATATGTGTCTCCCATGATGCTTAAGAGGTATCAACTCATCACCATGTCGGGCTACCATATTGTCTAGGGTTGTGTATCGTGCAACCCTATCGTGAAAGATCATGTGTCGTGCAACCATTTCGTGCAGGGTCATGTAGGCCTCATGATAATAAGTACCAATGATGTATTATATAATCATATCATGCAATAGCACTTGTTACTCTTCACTTATATCGGGTTACCCAAATTAGAGTTTCTTGTCAACTTTCAAGTATACAATTGACCTTGTATCGTTCTTGGAGTCTATGCTTGACTCCCTATCATGCAAGAGGTGTATAGTACACCACCATATCATGAAAAAAGGTACACAATCATATCCATAACGTTTTAGTGAAGTAGGTGCATCATGATATCGGGTTAGAGGTGCTTGCTTGTATGCTTGCACCCGATATCACTTTTATAAAGTGATACCATCATCTTCAAGCTCTAGACCTTAGTTCTAACTGCTATAGTTCATGGAAAAAGGTCTAATCAACTACTAGAACTCATAATTTCATCATCTATTTCAGGAAATTTCAGAATTAAAAGTAATTCATTAAGTATAGCAATTTAGGTGTTGAATAATAACATGGTTGAGTTCAAGTTATATAACCCCCCTTAAGAACCACTTCAAAGCTCCAAGCTCCAAATCTCCACATTCCTAAGGTTGAATTTGACTTATGAAAAGTCCAAGGCTCGTTCACAACTCCTTCATATACAAGGAATCACCATGGATAAGAAATTGGTGAAGAAGAAAAGAAAAGAAGATCAAAACCCTAAAATCATGCTTCAATTCAAGGTTGAAGATGATCTTATCCTTACCTTAGGGTTAGGTATGAGCTCCTTCTTGCTCCTTAACACCTTTTCAAGATACACTAGTGTCCTTGCACGATATGGAAACCCTCTTGAATGATATGGCACTCACTTGCACGATATGCCACTCAACTCTTCACCCTATTGGCCGATATCACCTTATATGGCCAATTTCACCTACTTGGCCGATATGCTTTTGCCATGGGTGATATCCCAAGGACCATGCATGATACCACAGAATCCCTTCACGATATGGGAGCTCTATGCATGATACCTTAGGGTAGGAGGGTGGTAAGGGTCGCAAAATTGCACCAAGGGGTGAAACTAGGGGTATATATACTTGTTGTTCATGAAGGAAGGCAAAAATGAGGTGTCAACATTTTAAGCTAGTAGGTGCCACGTGTCATGCATGGGTGACACGTGTACATGCATGCATAAACATTTATATTGAAATTCAAAAAGGTTGAGGATCATCTAGAGATGCAAATTCGTCCATTACTTATCCATTTGGATAAGTCATCTAGGTTTAATCACTATTTTAAGTCAAGTCGATACACTTTTTCTAAGGAAACTTGTTGGCCATCACACCTCACCTCCTTGAGGTGATTTGAATGATATTGAATTTTCCAAGAGTTCACAAAACTATATGGTACACCTCCTTGGGTTCCTTGTCTGATAGGCACTCATATATAAGCTTTTCAACTTGATACAACTCAAGTTAAGCTTTCATATTCAACCCTTTTTTTGGTCATTTCATCACCAAGAGTATCATCATTTATAATTGATCCAAACATGGTATATCATTCATTATCTCTCCTATAAATGATACATAGAGGAATTATAGACATTCTATAGGTGGTAATTTGCATATCAACCCCACATTTTGGGTAAATTACAATTTGTAGCAAATCGGTGCATAAGGTACCAGCATTGTTCAAACAAGTTCAAACTTGGAATTTAGGCTTTCCACAAGCCACCACCTTGAATAATTATCTTTATTATGATACTAAAACACATAATTAACGTTCAATCATGTGAAATTTTTCAATATAACCCCTCAACTTGAGTAAATTGCACTTTGGTCCAAAACAAAGGAACATTGCTCAAACAACATTCAATCGGGACCAAACTTGAAACATAAGTGTGTCACATGATAAAAAAACACCTTAGAGGATTATATTATAGTTCTAAGAAAATAACTTATCCCAAAAAAATAGGGTTACCTCATAACCCAGGTCAGGGTCGTTACAAGAAGTGTGCATATGTTCACCATATCGGGTTGTAAGTATATGAGCACTCACCATATCGGGCTAGAAGTATATACACACCATTCATATCGGGCTAAAGGTGTTTTTTTGTGTTACCCATGTCTTGCATGAGGTATTAAGCCATCACCATGTCAGGATAGACATCAACTAGGTTTGTGTATCGGGCTACCATATCGTGCATATTCTTTACTCATATTTGGTTACCCAAATTAGGGTTTCACATCAACTTACAAGTATACAATTGGCCTTGTATCATGGATGAAGTCTATAATTGACTCCCTATCGTGTAAGAGGTGTATACTAAACCCCCATATCGTTCAATAAGGTTTACAAACCTATTCATATCATTTTAGTGAAATAGGTGCATCATCATATCGGGTTAGGGGTGCTTGCTTGTGTGCATGCACCCGATATCACTTTTATAAGTTGATATCATCATCTTCAAGCTCTAGACCTTTGTTCTAACTATTATCATTCATGTCAACAGGTCTAAGAAACTACTTGAACTCTTAATTTCATCAACTATTTCAGGAAATTTTGGAATTAAAAGTAGATCATTAAATACAGCAATTTAGGTGATGAATAATAACATAATTGAGTTCAAGTTATATAACCCACCTTAAGAACCACTTCAAAGCTCCAAGCTCCAAATCTCCATGTTCCTAAGGTTGAAGATGACTTATGAAAAGTTCAAGGCTCCTTCATAACTCCTTCATATACAAGGAATCACCATGGATAAGCAATTGGTGAAGAAGAAAAGAAAGGAAGATCAAAACCCTAATATCATGCTTCAATCCAAGGTTGAAGATGATCATGGCCTCACCTTAGGGTCAAGTATGAGCTCCTATTTGCTCCTTAGCACCCTTGCACGATACCATACTGATTTTTCACGATATACCACCACCCATGCACGATATAACACTCATTTTCATGATATGCCACTCAAACCACTCCACTATGGCGGATATCACCTTATATGGCCGATATCACCTAGTTGGGCGATATGATCCTGCCATGGGCGATATCCTAAGGCCCATGCACGATAACACAGCATACATTCACGATATGGGATCTCTATGCACGATACTTTAGGGTAGGAGGGTGGTAAGGGTCGCAAAATTGCACTAAGGGGTGAAACTAGGGGTATATATACTTGTTGCACATGATTGAAGGTAAAAATGAGGTGTCATTATTTTGAACTAGTAGGTGCCACGTGTCCATGGATGGGTGACACGTGTCCAACCATGAATCATCATTTATATTGTCTTGAAAAACAGTTGAGAATCATCTAGAGATGCAAATTCGTCCATTACTTATCCTTTTGAATAAAATATATCAATTAATTCATCACTTTTTGCACAACCCAATACAACTTTGTTAAGGAAGTTGTAACTCGATACAAACCACCTCCTTGAGGTGCTTTGCACGATATGGACTTTTACAAGAGTTCAAAAAACGATATGGGACACCTTCTTGGGCTCCTTGGCCGATAGGCACTCATATATAAGCTTTTCAACTTGATACAACTCAAGTTAAGCTTTCAAATTCAACCCTTTTCTTGGTCATTTCTTCACCAAGATTACCATCATTCATAATGGAATCAAGCATGGTGTATCCTCCTTTATCTTTCTTCTAAATGATTCTAAGAGGGAGTGTGAACACTCTAGATGTGGTAATTTTCATATTAACCCCACATTTTGGGTAAATTGCAATTTGTACCAAAATTGCTGCACAATGCTCCAACATTGTTCAAACAAGTTCAAACTTGGAATTTAGGCTTTGCACAAGACACCACTTAGCATCATTCTCTCTCTTATGATTGTAAAACAATTTGGTACATTCAACATGTGACATTTTGCATTATAACCCCTCAACTTGGGTAAATTCCACTTTGGTCCAAAATAAAGGAACATTGCTCAAACAACATTCAATTAGGACCAAACTTGAAACATAAGTGTGTTACATGATGAAAAAACTCCTTAGAGGATTATATTAGAGTTCTAAGCAACTTTATTAGCCAAAACAAATAGGGTTACCTCATAACCGAGGTCAAGGATGTTATAATTATACCATGACTCATCATGGTATAATTCCTTCATTTTGAAACATCATCATGTTCAGATGGATTTGACATGTGATATATTATCACAGTCCTTTCTTTGAAGGTTATCAAGTTATTGATGCAAAGTATTTCAACATTTTATCTCATCAAAGTTTCTTAATACTTTCATCAAAGTCATACTTCATTTACAATCTTTTTGAACATATCAAGAGATCTCCATTTTACTAAGTACATATCATCATATTACCATTAAATGAATATGAGGTATACGTAATTATTTATAGAATTCATTCCATAAGATCTTCATGAATTACATGTATGGGGTCTAATGGAAGGCTTATCCTCCCACTACATCTAGTGAAGGATGTCATGTCACATTGTGCATAAATAAGGCTTTGCATGTATCCTTAAGTTCAACAACTAAGGGAATCTAGATTAACATCAATATGTATTCTAGATATGTATTTATCATATGTACATCCAAGGTGACTATTGATAATGATAATATTGAGTTATAAATTACATACCTTTGGTATCAACATTATAAACATCCATCTTAAAAATATTATGTACAAAGACCATTTATATGTTTAGGCATTACTGTAACACAATGAATCTTAGATGTAATCTCCAAGTAAACCTTTTTCCCAAGTTTACCTCTTATTTCTATCCTTTATGTCATTTATGTTTAATTAGTAGAATTTATAGTGGTTTAGTGAATATTTATTCACTAATTGTACCAATATAAGGGTTTATGCACAAATACCTCAGTGAAAGCTTAATTACCATACTTAAGTGCTATAAACCTTAATCTAACTTTTTGATATGATTTTAAAACATAAAATGATCCTAAGTTTCAAATTTGGTTTGATTTGGATGTTGTTTGTGCAAGTTATGCAATTTTAGGTACATTCTGGACTTTTATGCAATTTACCCGATTGGGAGGTTTTCTTTGCAAATTATCAACTGAATTTTAATCCTTAGATATTACCTTACCATTAACGAGATTTTAAACCATTGTATAACCTAGTTTCACCTTGGTTTGATGGTATTTCTTTCCAAGGGCATTATAGGGATTACCCTCTTTATAAAGATGCTTATCCTTAAAAGCTATCAACCAATGAGGTTATTTCTTTCTTTAAAAATGGTGGGGATGGCCTAGAAGTATCTATGGTCTCTTAGGACCTACTTTTGATATGCATGAATCCTTTATGAGCTATCCTCTTGCATGGCCATCAATTCCTAGGCTAAAGACACATGGAAAGTCCCTTAAGACTCCTCATGCTTCACCTCTTTCTATATATAGCCATGTATACCCCTTCCCAACTCACAATTCGAAAACTATTGCTCTCCTTTTCTTTCCTCTAGCTTAGATAATAGTTCCTTCTATATTTGGCCACGAAGTTTCTGCCCCAAGGTAATACAGGGAGCCTACCTTGGTGAAGAAGGCTCTTAGGGCTTCCAAATTGCTCTATTAGGGTTTCTAAAGCTCCTCCTTGGTAATTTCGACCAAAACTAGTATGTTTCCTCCCTTAATTACATATTTTCATACTTATAGTCTTCCTTACACCTTCTTCTAGGTCGGAACCATGACCATACATGGTAAAACTCCACCTAAAACCCTAAAACATGTCATCTCCTTGCTCTTTTTCTAGGGTTTGCACCTCTAAAGTGGAGAAGGCGATCTTTGCTCAAGCAAGGAGCTTGGCTTGGAGCAACCAGAACTTATAATCTCGGAATCCTTTCTTTTTTAACCTTATTACCTTCTTATATGCAAGTTTTGTTAACCCCCTTCTCATATATTGCTTAGTACATGCTTAAAACCCATGCTTCTATGTTGAAAATCGATGATTTCCATCTCTTTTTACCATGTTCTTCTAAGGTTTTGGTTTCTTGATATTTTAACTTCTATAGAATCTCTAGTTTTGTTATCTAATAAAATTCAAACCTGATATTGTGTCAAATGGTGTTTTCTCCCTCTCCCTCCCTCTTTAAATATCTCGATCGGTTTGATGATGTGGCAATTTCCTATTGGTTAGTATTGAAAAATTCATATCTTCTAAACCGCTTTTCCAAATTTGACAAATAAATATGTTTTGGAATTGGAAAATTAATCTCTATCTAATAAAAATATTTTCAAGGATGATTTCGTGGTTTGACGAAGGGTTATTTTTGTAAAACGAATTTAATGCATAAAATCCATAAAAATTACAACTTAATCATCATAACTCCAAAATTAACATAAATATATGTTTTCTTGATCAGGAAAACCTAATAAGTTTATTGGTGATGTTTTAAGAGTCTAAATCCTAATTTTTCTAAAAAGCTCTAAAAATAGGGTTTCTATATATTAATGAGCACTATGTACTCTAATACATGTTAATACATTGAAAATAGGCAAAGTAGAACTTGGACTCAATTAAAGTGGTGAAAGTTAGTAATTGATATCAGCAAGAGAGGTATGTGCATTCCTTACACCCTATGATGGGATAATTGCAACCCAACCCTATATTTCCCTAATGAGGTTTAAATGAACCCTAAATATTCTATTCTTGAATCCTAATGTTGTTCATGCCTCAAATTAGATTATAATTTCTTCTTATTTGGGTCTTATACCCCATTGCCATGCTTATTGATTCATATGATTATTCTTTCCATGACTACTTTTTCTAGCATGTGGATTTATGATCTATTTAAAGTAGCGGTACTTATGTACAACCACCCACAGAGGGCATGTAAATAATCGCCCTAGGGAAGGTCTTATTCTCCCCATAATATTGTAGGTGACTGGAAATGTCTTATTCTCCCCTCACCTAAGGTTAGAGGTCTGGTAGGTGCCTCAACCCTACTTAGTTAGGTAGACATAATTATCTTACATGCAAATCCTTTTGATATAATGGTTAATGGAAAGTTTCTTTTGAATATAGCCTCATATTCTTGTTATCTTCATCATATGATAAACCCTAGCTTGTTTTTATTTGTTGTACTTATCTTGATATCCCATATTAGTTTTGTGACACGTAATTTTCTTACCTTTCCCTTTTGATGGGTGCTTTCCCAACCACCCAGGTGCTGGTGCTGAGCAAGGAGAAGGACAAGTTTGAAGGAATTCATCTCAGGAGTAGATCTCAAGCTATCTGAAAGGATGTCTAGGTTGCTATAGCTGGATCCTTTTCTCTTATCTTTTTCTTTTGGGAACAATCATGTAATGAACAATGAAAGCCATGTAATAGGCTTAGTACTTTTATTTCCATTGCTATTGACATTTTGTAATGTATCTGGTGCATGCTTATTTACTTGGAATATTATGCATGCATCCCTCAATATCTTTTATCTTTCTAAAAAGATGGATGTTTTGTACTTCCTTTAAATTTTAGTAAGGTGGTGATCTCGCCTGTTTACAACATGGTATCAGAGCCTTTAGGCAACTATTAGAACATGAAGTTGAAGAAAAGGTGTCTAGAATGGATCAGGGTTTTGGGGGCTGGAAATATTTTCCTCTGCACCAATAGCTTGGTTTACGAGGACTCCCGTGCCCATATGATATCAGCCTAGCCTGAGATGATACGAATTGCCCAAAATAGTATGCTTTTAGGCAATAGCATTCTAGATATTCTTTTCTCATCTATGCCTCTATTATTTTTCATCTATGATTCAAATACTCCTGGGAACTTAATATGTTAACCCTACCTTTCAGGATAGGTGACTTGTTCGACAGCAGGAACAAGGGAAAGGAGTCAAACCCTAATGACTCCAATGTGGGAAACACTCCTGTGACTCCTATCGGCCATAGTATGGTCAATCCTGCTACTCCGGGCACCCCTTCCTTCACACCGGAGCAAGAGTTAGCAATGTTGTACCAGGTGCTCTCCACCATGATGGGACATCTCCACATAGTGGTTGCCAATGCCAATAAGCTGAGGGAGTTCACCCTCACTGACTTCATAAAGATGCAGCCACCCTACTTCAAGGGTGAAAGTGAACACAACATGGTGGACAAAGCTAATGACTGGGTGTTGGCTTTGGATCAGACCTTCGAGGGTATGGTGTGCCCTCCTCACTAGAAAGTTCGGTTTGCGACATATGTGCTAGATGGACCGGTGCGTGTCTGGTGGAATGGTGTCGCCCGCACTCGAGACACCACTACCATGGAGTGGGACTAGTTCCTGAAGCTCTTCAGGGAGAAGTACATCTATCCTGCCTTCCTGAGGAAGAAGGAAGCCGAGTTCTATAGCCTCAGGCAGGGAAGCATGAGTGTAGCTGACTACATCCAATGGTTCCTACTTCTGGAACGCTATGCCACAGACCTTGGAGCTGAAAGAAAGGCAACATTATTCTTGGAGGGCATGAACTACCAAGTGGGCCGAAGTCTTATTCCACAACTTCCACTCACCTTCCAACAAATGGTGGATAAGGCCCTGGCCATCGAGTCCTACCCAGGATTCCAATCCTATGGACACAGTAATGGGTATAGAAACAACAAGAGAAAGAACCCTACCCATAATGAGAATCATAGACGTGATCGGTGTAATAGGTGCTCTCACCACCATCCTCCAGGGAGATGTCCTGTCAACAATGCACCTGCTCGTAGAGACAACCGGCCTCCTCCGACCTGCCACGAGTGTGGCCAAGTTGGGCATATCCGACCACTCTACCCACGTTTCCAGCAAGGACAGAATAATGCCCAACAATCGCAGTAGCCAAGGCAGAATCTGCCTCTGCAGAATAATAACAACAACAACCAGAACCCAAGGCGACCGCCAGTGGAGAGGAGGAATGGGAGAGTGTTTTCTCTCTATGCTGAGGAAGCAGGAGAAGATAATGAAGTTATTGAAGGTGCCTTGCATCTTAATATGCATCATATAAAGGCACTATTTTATTCTGGCTCATCCAATACCTTCATATCATGTCAGCTTGCTTCCATGTTAGAAATAGAATCTGAGTATATGGATCATATATTAGATGTAAAAACCCCTAGTGGTAAGATCTGCTCTTCATATCTCCAAACTCCAACCATGGACCTCTATATATCTGGTATAATGTTTCCCTCAGATTTCATCTTGCTCGACATGGTCGCCTTTGATGTCATCCTGGGAATGGATTGGTTGAAGAGATACAAAGTTGTTTTGTTTTGTGAAGAATCAAAGGTTAGTTTATCACATCCTATTGAGGGAAGATTGTGTGTCAAGAGTAGAAAGCGAGAAGATCGACAATTTGTTATCTCTGCTATCAAAGCTGAAAAGCTAGTCTTGCAAGGGTGTAGAGCTTTCTTAGCCTCTATAGTCCTCGAGACTACACTTCCTTCTCTCGACCACATAGATGTGGTGAAGGACTTCCCATACATCTTTCCCGAGGAGTTACCTGGTTTTCCACCAACTCGGGAGGTGGAGTTCTCCATCGAGCTTGTACCCAAAACTTCACCAATATTGAAGTCGCCTTACCGCTTGGCCCCTGTCGAGCTTGCTGAACTGAAGAAGTAGCTAGAAGAGCTTCTCAACATGGGCTTCATCCGCCCCAGTGTTTCACCCTGGGGAGCCCCTGTCCTGTTCGTAAAGAAGAAGGATGGTTTGATGTGGATGTGTATGGACTACCGCATGCTTAACCAAGTGACGGTGAAGAACTGTTATCCTTTGCCTCACATCGATGACTTGTTCAACCAGCTAAAGTCAGCCACTGTGTTCTCCAAGATGGATCTGCAAAGTGGCTACTACCATATGTGCATGAAGGAGCATGATGTACCGAAGACGGTGTTCAGAACTCGCTATGGGCATTATGAATTCATGGTCATGCCTTTTGGCTTGACAAATGCCCCTGTTGTCTTCATGGACTTGATGAACCGAGTGTTCCGCCCATACCTTGACAAGTTTGTGGTGGTGTTTATCGATGACGTTTTGGTTTATTCTGAGACGTTAGAACAACATCGCGAGCATCTGTAGATTGTACTCAACACACTATGAGAAAATCAATTCTATGCAAAATTCTCAAAGTGTGAGTTCTGGATAAAGGAAGTGATGTTTCTGGGTCATGTGATTTCTGTCGGACATATAGTTGTTGATCCTGCAAAGGTAGAAGCTATGACCAAGTGGAAAGCTCCAAAGAATCCCTCAGAGATCTATAGTTTCCTTGGCTTAGCAGGTTACTATCAAAAGTTTATCAAGAACTTCTCTGAGTTGGCCTTGCCTTTAACCAAGCTGACGTGAAAGGAGGTCAAGTTCTCTTGGACACCAGAATGTGAGAATAGTTTTCAGAAGCTGAAGAATAGCCTGACTTCTACTCCCGTGCTTGCTTTGCCTATTGAGGGCATACTCTATGTCATCTACACTGATGCATCTAGACAAGGATTAGGGTGTGTTGTGATGCAAGATGGAAAGGTGATCACCTATGCTTCTCGACATTTGAAACCTAATGAAGCTAATTGGCGTACACATGATTTGGAGCTTGCTGCCATAGTTCATGCTTTGAAGATCTGGTGACACTATCTCTATGGTGTAAAGTTTGAAGTCTTTTCTGATCACAAGAGTCTGAGATATCTGTTGACTCAGGAGGATATGAACTTGCGACAATGTAGGTGGACGGAATATCTTAAAGATTACGACTTCATCATTACCTATCATCTTGGTAAAGTGAATTTCATAGCTGATGCTTTAAGTCACAAGAAGGATGATGTTTGTGCTGCTTTGAGATGTTCAGTATGGGAAAACCTTGAACATGTGGCTAGATGGAGATCTCAGCCTATTGAATCAGTAAATGAAGACAAGTTGTGTGTTCATATGGCCAGCTTGAATGTTACACCAACTTGGATCTCGGCAGTCATGGTTGCACAGTTGGAGAGTTCTGAGCTTGAGGAGATGAAAGCTTTAACTGAGAAACCACAATTTGACTTCTTTGTCAGAGTGGATGGTGTTGTCTGCATCAAACAAAGGTTGTGGATTCCTAATGTTAGTGATCTAAGACAGAAGGTTCTGAGTGAAGCTAATGGGTCCAAGTACACTATTCATCTTGGCACAACAAAGATGTATAAGGACTTACAACGAAGCTTCTAGTGGAAGAACATGAAGAATGATATAGTTCTATTCATGGTGAAGTGCTTGACATGTCAGCAAGTCAAGATCGAAAATCAACGACCTAGTGGTTGATAACACCCAAATTAGTGCATATTCTCTATGCATTTTATCTATAGTTTTGTGCCACTTTAGTCTTAATATGCACTCTTTTGCTCATGTTTTATGTTTTTGTCTCTCATTAGATAAAAGTAGCTAGAATAGCCAATAATGTAGCTAATTAGCCAATTTTTGACTTACAGGCACCGAAACTAGCCAATTTTGGGACTCTCAAGTACTGAACCTAAAAAGACAAGAATTCCAGCAACTGCCCGATACGGTCTGGCCGATATGACTGCCCGATACCACTGCCCGATACGGTTTGGCCGATATGGCTGCCCGATACGGTTTGGCTGATACAGCTGCCCGATATGGTCTGGCCAATACGGCTGCCCGATATGGTCTGTCTGATACGGCTTCCCGATATGGTATGCCCGATACGGCCTACCCGATACAGCTGCCTGACACTCCCCCTTCCTGACACGGTCTTCGGGCGACAGTCATATTGGCCCACCCGATGCCTCAAGATCAAAGCCACGGATGAAGGACACGTGGACCAATAAAAGCTACAACTCCCATCAACTCGCAACCTATAAATAGTAGCTGCCAACCTACAAAGAGAGGGAGATCCAGAGGGAGGACCCTGCAAGAGCTAGTGTTACAACCCTATTTTTGGGTTCAAATAGTGAGAAATGTAATTTCTCATATTAAAGATAATTGAACAAATAATGATATGATTTGTTTTGAATAAATGGATTCCCGTCACAATAGCCTTGATTGGTTGCTTTGTGGGCTTTGTTGGCTATTGGGCCCAATAACAAGGAAATTCAATTAATAAATGAATATTTGAGTTTTGAGAAAAGAATGATGTGGAAATCTCTAGAAGGCAAATCCAAAGAGGAATTATGTGCCTCTTGGGTTCTTTGGATTCCAAGGAGTCCAAAGTTGCATAAAAAGTGCAATAAGAAAAGAAAAGATCAAATAAGTATTTATTTATTAAGAAAGAAATTGAAAATAATGATAGAATGTGGAAAACAAGTGAAAAGAGGTATAATTGGGTTATCCTTGATGGAATTTCGTATTCCAAGGATTCCTAATGTTAAAAAGAATACCAATGAGGAAAATAAAAGAGAAATAAAGAGAAATCCTCAAAAATAGATATTATTTTTATAAGGAATAAATAAGGTATTGAGAAATAATGGGTATAGATGCATAATGAGTATCCAATAAAGTTCCATGTACTTCCATATGTTCTTTAATGGCTTTATTTTTTTGTATCCAATAAGTAGATTTGGATCGTAGATATATGTGGTTACATAGAGGAAAAGTATTGAATATCTTCCTTTGGGCAACTTGCTTATATGGCAAGAGAAAAGAAAGGAAAATCGTAAAAGAAGTCTATGGAAGGGAATATGTAGGCAAGTTAACGAGAATAGGAATGTTTCCCATATCAGTAAAACACAAATCCACAATTATAATATGTATGAGTTTGCGAGAAAGGGAAACTTCGACCTCCCTCTCCCTTCCTTTCATGATACCTGAGAAACCTTTAGGGTTTTAAGTAGTGTGCCTATATAAAGTGATCTTACGTAGCCCTCTTGCCACTAGGAACACCCTACCCCTAGCTGTCCATCCTGGATGTGGATTTTCCACCGTTCCTCATTATGCTACACCCTTCCTCATCCAAGCCATCCTAGGGTTCTCTGTGAGGCAAGATGCATGTCAACCCAATGAGCTAAGGGAAACGATGGATTTTTTGCTTCAAGTTGCTTGTTTTGACCTCTCCATGGGAAGCAACCGCAACCTCCCGCATGATCCAAACAAGCGACGCCCGAACTGGAGCCATACCAGCAGCGCCATGGACTCCACCCCTTTATCCTTGGGACTGCAACCCTCGAGGGCGGAACCTTGACTGCTGAGAAGCAGTAGCGTCGAAGATCGGTGGTGCGAAGGAGGAGACCAAGGTAGCGGCGGACATCGCTGCATGTCCAAGCACGACCTCGGGCCTAGCATGAACAAGTCGGAGGAAGAGGACACGGGAGAAGAGATGTTCCTAAGGCGGCGGTGCTCTGGCCGCCGTGCCACATGAACCCAGGCAGCTGTCACACCCTGTGCGAGGGAGAGAGGGTAGGCGGCACCGATAGACTGACTGACGCACCAGGGAGCGTCAGTGTACCGAGGAGAAAGGCGGCAGATCCTAAATGAGAGCAATAGCGGAGGGCATTGCGGAGAAGGTAGTAGTGTAGCCAGCGATGGCACCCTACGGCCTGAATCTCCGACCAGGGTTACACGGACCTGTAGGTGCGCGGAGGAGGGGATGAGGTCCCTGTGATGCTAGATGTTCTCCTACTCGGACTGGGCCTAGTACTCGCATGCAGAAGAGGGAAGCTTCGTCAAGGCTTGGAGCTCCCACCAGCGTCGCCGTGAGCGACAGCGCGGCAGGGCTCAGCAGGTTCTTGCGACTCGCGAGGAAGGAAGTCTGGACCCAGGTCGCGGGTTAGCGGGATCCCAGCAAGAATCCACGAGTCCGTTCTTAAAGGCAACGAAAGATAAAGGTAACTCTTTTGATGACGTACGTGGTGTCTCCTTATTGGCTTAGAAATTCTACAATTGCATTTAATCTAGAAAATGATTGGAAACTTGAAATATAATGATATTATATATCAATTCGATCAGGAAAAAAAGAGTAATACAAATAAAACATTATTGTGACCTAATTCTGATCCTAATTCCAAAAGTAGTACAATATACATTAAAGTGATGATGAATTATGATGCTTAAATCGGTAAATGGTTAATTGGAGATGTTATCTAACGTTGATTAACATAATGGCGATTTAAGATGATAATGATGCTAATAATGATGTAGGATCCTTAATGTGTATAATCATGCTTATGAGAATTAGGGTTTTAAAACTAAGATATGGTTAGTGTAAATTGGATCTAAATGATCATAACGAGCAGTTTTGTTGGATATATTAATTAGGGTTACACATGATGTCTAATTTGGACTAATAACTCTAATAAACAATTATGCGATGGAATTAGGGTTTGTAACTCTATTCCTTAACCAGACCCTAATACCCTAGATTTGGACCGAGTAAGGTTACTTGGAATAATATGTGATGGTGACAATTTAGGATTTACATACATGCAGATTAAATGATCAATTGCTTGGTTTGCTTGCTCGGATTTATTGATTGGTTGATTGAATCTACTTGAAGCATAACTATATATTCTGCATGGAAAAGGTATGTGGTTACTCTTATGACTATACTGATTAGTTTTCTGAGGATTTTATCGACGTTTCCCTCAATGCATGAACTAACTGTTGGATGTCTATTTATTTCATGCAACTATAAAGTGACTATGATTATCACTATAAAAGGAGTATATATAACTGGCTAGATCCGGGTCCACCTCTGTTACTTTGAAAAGGCTAAAAAGGGGGTAATCCTAGAGCAAGTTCTAGGTTACCGAGAGTTAGAAATTGGGCTACCTACGTGTAGTGCCATGAGACTCATTAGCCTGCCGTGAGTTAAGGAGTGGGTTACTTACGAGTAGTGCCATGTGACTCAACCCTAGAAACTGGTTCACCTATGGATGGGACCATGAGGGGTTTAATGGGGATCTACCATAAGGAAGGTAGGATCCAGGTCCACTGCAGGGATAGTACAGAGGATAGGGTACTCATGGATCGTGGATGTTATATTTAAAACGTAATCTTGATTGTTAAATGATTAATTGAATGATTTTGTGTTTATCATAATTGCATGTTTATTGTTTCCCCCACATACTAGCTTCGGCTGACCGACGTTTTGTTTTTCGGTGTTTTAGGTACAAGCCAAAAGGACAAACATTAAATCGTCACATTGTGAAATACATGAAGAAACATACAAGGAGGATTAGTTAGCGTAGAATCATTAAGTGGATAGAAGTTAGAAATCCAAATTTTCAAAAGGTATGCAAAGTTTATTTTCTTATAGCTTTTCAGTTTAGTATGTTAAAATTTGATAATTATTCTTGGTTAATTGCCAAACCTTTGATCCGGAAGTCATGGGTACGGCTTCGACCTCTCGGTCTCCCTTAATTGGGGGTTACCGGGAGGTGGGGTCATAACATTTGGTATCAGAGCCTAGGTTCCTCAGTTAACCAGTAATAATTATTAAATTTTACAAACTCCATAGAACCCAAGGGAGTTATTAGAGGATTATCCGAAAGATGGAGGTGTCTAGAAAAGGATCACGACCGGGGGCTGGCAATATTTTCCTCCGCACCGCTAGTCGGAATACGAGGACTCCCGGATCTGTGTGACTGCCTGGCCAAAGTCTTAGGGTATGAATCAAAATAAGATACCTTTAGGACTTCTCATCTTATTCATCCCTTCTCCTCATAAAAATTCTGATAAGGACCTAAAGGATTAGGGTTTTCTCTCTCCTCCTCACCCTCTTGAGGTATGGGTAAGGTTGATAAGGTTTAAGGGATCCTCCACCACATTAATGAAAAGCATGTAAATAAGATGTCATGGACATAAGCGTAAATTAAAGAATAGATACATGCTTAGGTCGTATGACATAAGTTGTCATGTCCTCAGAATAGACCTGAGAGTAGACCTTCTTGTCAGGAGGATAAGTTAGTCTTGGAGATAGAGATCTCCATTGCAAGTAGAGACCTGGCACATCCTCTAAGGATGATGCTAACCCTAACCCTAAGTGAAGGTTAGAGAGAGATGAGTTGGACCATGTGTTTGAAAGGACATGCCTTTGGGATGCCATATGATCCATGGGTGACCTAACACCTTTGGCAACCCAACCCTGGGAAGGGTCATGCATGTCATGATAAAGGATAGCTCCTTAGATGATGAGGTTAGTGAAGAACCTTAGAGACCCTATGGGCTTATGCGGATAGGGCATAGCATGCACTCAGGGTATGTTAGTAGTGTGAGAAAAGGGTTGAAACCCTGGATAAGGAATCATGATGGAGCATAAACGGGTTATGGATAACCTTGAGCAAACATAAGTTGAACATAGGTTTCTTGCCTGGGAGGTTGACCCTTCACAAAGATAGGACCTCTAATGGAGAGGTTAGGGTTATCTCTAGAGAGAGAGCAGGAAACCCAGCAAGAAGGTTGGAATCCTAGACTCTGAGATATGAGGAGAAGTCGGGAGTCGAGGATGACGCAACCTAAATGGATGATAGTTGTCACCACACGGATGATCCCTAGCGGTTTTTGATGTCTTGGTTGCCATGGAAGGACCAAAACCTAGAGGGAGGATGAGGTTTTCTGGCACCTATGTGCCTATGGTATAAGTGTTTACCTTCTGTGAAAGGAAGAAGATGTTCTGTATACCCTGAAGTGAATTTGTAATAGGTGAGGAGGCCTTGTACTTTATGGGTTGTCCTTGAGGAAGATCCAACCCTAAGTGTTGCTCAAGTTGAAGGATGACAGGAAGTGCACGTTATGCCTTTTGCAAGCTGGATTCATGGTTAAGAGATAGAGAATGCAACTGGACACCTAAAAGTGAACCTAGGGTTCCTGGGCCTAAGAGGGGAAGTGGTGTACCTAATGCTCATAATGAGAATTAAGTTGCTATCGTTCGAGTATGGTACTCCTCAGATATAGAGGAAAAGGGAAGTCCCTTAAGATTAAAGGTATGTTTGAGGAACGCCTCACAGCTCAGTTGATGATACGGGAAGGTATGACCTTGATCTAAGGTTGAAGAATGAGAACCCAGATGACCTAGCCTAGTTTAGTGGTCTGCTTGTGCCTTAATAGCTTACTAGGGTTAAGCATATGGATGTAAACCCTAGACCTAAGGGTGTTTGTGACCTTATTATCAAGAGACAGTTTTCCTCCCATCCTGGGAGACGAACCCCTTTGGTAGGGTGTATGTCAGTTTTGTCAGTTAAGGTAACCTAAAGAGGTCTCATAGGATCTTGAGAAGCTAAGTGAAGAGTACATGGTATGAGAATGAACCTGTAATCCCACAGATATCCATCTCTAATTGCATATGAATGTGTTACCATGGAGGTAACCGATATGGGGCTTGACCAAGGTAGGCAGGTTGCCATGATCCCTATGAAAGAATGAAAGCCATCCCATGAATGCAGAAAGAGAGATGATGAAATTTTGGGTAAGGTTCTAAGTGAACATGTACTAAGATAGAGAATCCTAAGTCTATCCTAGGGTCAGGTAGGGATAAGACCGATGAAAGTAGGAGTTACCTAATTCCCCAGTTGCACATGACCATAGGGTCGGGAGGTAACAGCTATCATTGTCTGAGGGCCATGGGTTAGGAGATTGATCACCTTCATGAACTCATGGGACCCAAAGGGTAGATGAGTAGGGCACTCTCTTGATGCATGAGGGAAGAGGGATGACCCCAAAAGAGTCGGTACCCTATAGACCTAGAGGAGATGACCAAGGATATAAACCTCAGTAGGTTCAAGACTAGTTTGATATCATGATGTCTGTAATGTAGAGACATATGTGGCATGTTGCAACTTAGATGTAAAGGTGTATTGGCAAGGTGGGATGTACCATCTCTACTCTTGGAATAGGAAGAACTCTGTATTTGGACTGCAGCAAAATGCTTATTTCCTCTTGTTATGGGGGTGAGAGATAGGACATTACGCATGCCATACATCAAGGATAAGAGATAATGTAGGTTGGAACGTTGTCACGAGAAATGGGGATAGAGAAGATAACCTACCCTGGTAAAGTGAATGATACATGGATGGCTTGCAAACACTAAGAGGAATGAGGTAGTCACCTTATGAAGATGTTTTTATCCTGAGATAAGTGGAACTTACAAGTTATACCAGGTTGAGTTTGACCACCATGATGATGAAATCAGAGAGTGTTCTTAATGAAAATAGACATAGAATTTGAGGTGAAATGATAAGTGAAATACATGGAAGTGTATGTCTTCAATGTTACCTAATACCTAAGAATGTGAAGTGGTAATGGATGCACTGGTTGAGATACATCTGACTTGTTTGGACTAGAAGCTAGAAGAGGTTGTTTGGCTAACCCTAAGTTTGGAAAGGAGAGGCGTTTGGACAACACTCAGATGTAACAAGATATGTTGAAAAGTTAAGGGTTGTTTGGTTAGCCAGTCTATTCCTTGATACGATGAAAGGATGGTGGTAGAACCTCAAGTGCACCTCTTTGGAAAAGAAAGTGATGAAACCCCGATAAAATGGTTTAGGGTTTTTGAGGTATTGATCTTGAAGAATAATGACATACATGAGATCATGATCACCATACACCGTGGTACTACCAAGATAATGAGTGGCAGTAGTACTTTAGATGCCTAAGATGAGGTTGCACGTGGCATGTTGCCATGCATGATAGGAGGTGAAGGATGAGCACTGGTAACCCAGTGCATTGATATAAAGGATAAAGAGTCCCTGAAAGTGAAGGGGAGTTCATCTCTATGGACGTTGTAAGTATCCTTAGGAACAAGGAAGGTTGATATGCAATATGGATTATGGTAGATCGCCTATCCTAGATGGCATGAGAAAGAAAGAGTTCTGTCAAGGGACAGATCGGGTTGAGCTACATATGAGAGAGATGGTTCAACTACACCATGATGTGAGTTCAAAAGTTCATGAGTATGACTTAAAGGTTCACTACCATAAGGTGAAAGTACGTACATGAAGAACTCGATGATAATACAGTTTATCACCCCTAACTAATGGTTAGTATGATCCAGACTAAAGGGTCTGATGAGAGCATGTGTGCTCGTACAGGGTGATATCTAAAGACAGTTCTTGTCCTATGAAAGATGTGACAATGACCACCATAGCCAGTATCAGGTTTTATAAGAAGCTCTGTAAGGGAGGTTGTGTCGGTCACCACTTCAGTAAGGTGATGTTGGTGAAAGGACCACATGATGGTTAGAAAAGGGACCACAATGTGTGTAGATGAAGTCACTTTGATGGTGCAAGGGCTGAAAGGAGCCTAGAGACGATGAGAGTCGTGAGCAGATGCAAATTAGACTGACATACAAGTTCACTGTGGGAGAATATGTGAAAATCCGGCCCCTCTAAGTTATAGCTAAGAGAGCTGAGTCCCCGATGCATGGGTTCTTTTGATATGGTTTGGTGGAAAAGGTTAAGTTGATCTTACCCTCAGGATAAAGTAATGTGTGATGACTTCCATGTGTCCAATTTAGAGCACTATGTGAGGTACCCAGACCATGTGCTGAGAAATGAACCTAGTAAGCCCAAGGGAGGCTGACATGGCATGAGTCACCTGTACAGTCTATAGACGCCAGGATGAAAGGACTCAGAGAAAAGAATATGTGATGATAAAAGGTTCTTTGGGAGAGCCATGAGTGCGGTAGAGCCACATAGGGGCCAATGATGGACATGGAAAAGTATTATCCAGAATTGTTTGTTTGCTTGATAGAATTTTGAGGACAAAATTCCTATAAGAGGGGAAGGATGTTACAACCCTATTTTTGGGTTCAAATAGTGAGAAATGTAATTTCTCATATTAAAGATAATTGAACAAATAATGATATGATTTGTTTTGAATAAATGGATTCCCTTCACAATAGCCTTGATTGGTTGCTTTGTGGGCTTTGTTGGCTATTGGGCCCAATAACAAGGAAATTCAATTAATAAATGAATAATTGAGTTTTGAGAAAAGAATGATGTGGAAATCTCTAGAAGGCAAATCCAAAGAGGAATTTCGTGCCTCTTGGGTTATTTGGATTCCAAGGAGTCCAAGGTTGCATAAAAAGTGCAATAAGAAAAGAAAAGATCAAATAAGTATTTCTTTATTAAGAAAGAAATTGAAAATAATGATAGAATGTGGAAAACAAGTGAAAAGAGGTATAATTAGGTTATCCTTGATGGAATTTCGTATTCCAAGGATTCCTAATGTTAAAAAGAATATCAATGAGGAAAATAAAAGAGAAATAAAGAGAAATCCTCAAAAATAGATATTATTTTTATAAGGAATAAATAAGGTATTGAGAAATAATGGGTATAGATGCATAATGAGTATTCAATAAAGTTCCATGTACTTCCATATGTTCTTTAATGGCTTTATTTTTTTGTATCCAATAAGTAGATTTGGATCGTAGATATATGTGGTTACGTAGAGGAAAAGTATTGAATATCTTCCTTTGGGAAACTTGCTTATATGGCAAGAGAAAAGAAAGGAAAATCGTAAAAGAAGTCTATGGAAAGGAATATGTAGGCAAGTTAACGAGAATAGGAATGTTTCCCATATCAGTAAAACACAAAACCACAATTATAATACGTATGAGTTTGCGAGAAAGGGAAATGTCGACCTCCCTCTCCATTCCTTTCATGATACTTGAGAAACCTTTAGGGTTTTAAGTAGTGTGCCTATATAAAGTGATCTTACGTATCCCTCTTGCCACCAGGAACACCCTACCCCTAGCTGTCCATCATGGATGTGGATTTTCCACCGTTCCTCATTATGCTACACCCTTCCTCATCTAAGACATCCTAGGGTTCTCTGTGAGGCAAGATGCACGTCAACCCAATGAGCTAAGGGAAATGATGGATGATCTGCTTCAAGTTGCTTGTTTTGACCTTTCCATGGGAAGCAACCGCAACCTCCCGCATGATCCAAACCAGCGACGCCCGAACTGGAGCCATACCAGCAGCGCCATGGACTCCACCCCTTTATCCTTGGGACTGCAACCCTCGAGGGCAGAACCTTGACTGCTGAGAAGCAGTAGCGTCGAAGATCGGTGGTGCGAAGGAGGAGACCAAGGTAGCGGCAGACATCGCTGCATGTCCAAGCGTGACCTCGGGCCTAGCATGAACAAGTCGGAGGAAGAGGACATGGGAGAAGAGATGTTCCTAAGGCGGAGGTGCTCTGGCCGTCGTGCCGCACGAACCCAGGCAGCCGCCGCACCCTGCGCGAGGGAGAGAGGGTAGGCGGCACCGACAGACTGACTGACGCACCAGGGAGTGTCAGTGTACTGAGGAGAAAGGCGGCGGATCCTAAATGAGAGCAATAGCGGAGGGCGGTGTGGAGAAGGCAGTAGTGTAACCAGCGATGGCGCCCTACAGCCTGAATCTCTGACCAGGGTTACACGGACATGTAGGCGCGCAGAGGAGGGGACGAGGTCCCTATGATGCTAGATGTTCTCCTACTCGGACTGGGCCTAGTACTCACATGCAGAAGAGGGAAGCTTCGTCGAGGCTTGGAGCTCCCACCAGCGTCGTCGAGAGCGACAGCGCAGCAGGGCTCAGCAGGTTCTCGCGACTCGTGAGGATGGAAGTCTGGACCCAGGTCGCGGGTTAGCGGGATCCCAGCAAGAATCTGCGAGTCCGTGCTTAAAGGCAACGAAAGAGAAAGGTAACTCTTTTGATGACGTACGTGGTGTCTCCTTATTGGCTTAGAAATTCTACAATTGCATTTAATCTAGAAAATGATTGGAAACTTGAAATATAATGATATTATATATCAATTCGATCAGGAAAAAAAGAGTAATACAAATAAAACATCATTGTGACCTAATTCTGATCCTAATTCCAAAATTAGTACAATATACATTAAAGTGATGATGAATTATGATGCTTAAATCGGTAAATGGTTAATTGGAGATGTTATCTAACGTTGAATAACATAATGGCGATTTAAGATGATAATGATGCTAATAATGATATGTAGGATCCTTGATGTGTATAATCATGCTTATGATAATTAGGGTTTTAAAACTAAGATATGGTTAGTGTAAATTGGATCTAAGTGATCGTAACGAGCAGTTTTGTTGGATATATTAATTAGGGTTACACATGATGTCTAATTTGGACTAATAACTCTAATAAACAATTATGCGATGGAATTAGGGTTTGTAACTCTATTCCTTAACCAGACCCTAATACCCTAGATTTGGACCGAGTAAGGTTACTTGGAATAATATGTGATGGTGACAATTTAGGATTTACATACATGCAGATTAAACGATCAATTGCTTGGTTTGCTTGCTCGGATCTATTGATTGGTTGATTGAATCTACTTGAAGCATAACTGTATATTCTGCATGGAAAAGGTATGTGGTTACTCTTATGACTATACCGATTAGTTTTCTGAGGATTTTATCGATGTTTCCCTCAATACATGAATTAACTGTTGGATGTCGATTTATTTCATGCAACTATAAAGTGACTATGATTATCACTATAAAAAAAGTATATATAACTGGCTAGATCCGGGTCCACCTCTGTTACTTTGAAAAGGCTAAAAAGGGGGTAATCCTAGAGCAAGTTCTAGGTTACCGAGAGTTAGAAATTGGGCTACCTACGTGTAGTACCATGAGACTCATTAGCCTGTCATGAGTTAAGGAGTGGGCTACTTACGAGTAGTTCCATGTGACTCAACCCTAGAAACTGGTTCACCTATGGATGGGACCATGAGGGGTTTAATGGGGATCTACCATAAGGAAGGTTGGATCCAGGTCCACTGCAGGGATAGTACAGAGGATAGGGTACTCATGGATCGCGGATGTTATATTTAAAATGTAATCTTGATTCTTAAATGATTAATTGAATGATTATGTGGTTATCATAATTGCATGTTTATTGTTTCCCCCACATACCAGCTTTGGCTGACTGACATTTTGTTTGTCGGCATTTTAGGTACAAGCCAAAAAGACAAACAGTAAATCGTCACATTGTGAAATACATGAAGAAAAATACAAGGAGGATTAGTTAGTGTAGAATCATTAAGTGGATAGAAGTTAGAAATCCAAAATTTCAAAAGGTATGCAAAGTTTATTTTCTTATAGCTTTTCAGTTTAGTATGTTAAAAATTGATAATTATTCTTGGTTAATTGTCGAACCTTTGATCCGGAAGTCATGGGTACGGCTTCGACCTCTCGGTCTCCCTTAATTGGGGGTTATCGGTAGGTGGGGTCGTAATAGCTAGTACCAAGACCAAGGAGCTAGTGTGTCGAGTTCCCCAAAAGTCTACTGCCCAATACGGTCTGCCCGATACGGTCGCCCGATACGGTTTACTCGATACAGTCTGTCGATACGGTTGCCCGATACGGTCTGCCGATATGGTTTGCTGATACGGTCTGCCCGATACGGTCTGCTCGATACGGTCTGCCCGATACGGTCCGCCCGATACGGTCGCCCGATACAGTCACCCGATACGGTCTACCGATACGGCTGTCTGATATGGTCTGCCCGATACAGTCTAGAGGGAGAGAGAGCCGAGGACTCCAGAGGGACGAAGAGAAGACCCAAGGGCCGAGATCCATCATGCACAGAGGCTGAGGAGCGAGAGCCACCTCTCCTCTATGGGCTATATCTCTTCCATCTTCTCTTTCATTCTACTGTATTCCTCTATTTCTTGTACAAACGATGTTTATCCATCTTTGTTCGGTGCCAGCTATGCTCGTCTATGGCTAGTTAGCTCCTTCTTGGCTATGTAGCCCGATCTGGGCATATATATGTACTTTTGCCTTAAGCAAGTAGATTCATATCAGATCTAGTATGTTGCATGTTCTATTTTCTCTTTCCAAGTTATGATTGCTAGTTTGGTTGATCTCTTACTCGCTTGAACTGTTGTTTCTACCTATATCGAGAGATCCATTGTAGGAATAGCTAAGAGACGATGGTTTGGATCCGAACTTGAGAGGGGGAAGATCCGAGGTATTCTGTTCCTAACACACCGGAATATCCTAAGACCTGAGAGGGAACTTAGTGTATTCCGAGGTGTTGATATGTCATTCCTCGAGAGAGGGTATGTGGCATCCAATTCACAAAAACAAAATTAACTTAAGCGGAAGCGATTCATTTGCAACGGATTACTGAAAATCACTAAAAATTAAAACTTTTTACAAAGAGATCCACACATAGGAAATCTTTTCCATCAAGAACCATTGCATAACATTTACATTTTGGTTCAAATTTACATTACATGTACCATCTCTTTTCAAAGACTACATTATCAACTGTCTTATAAACATTATATACAAACAACATATGAATCTCAATGCATCATGCCAAAACCTCAGATTGATTTATTAAAAACACTGACTAAAAACTCCGAGGACCTAAGAGTACAGAGACGACACATAGGACTTTCTAACTACATAACTTGATAGACAGTATCTCCACCTGAGATCTTACTAATGTCCCTTCTGTTACTGCTGCTGTCCATTCCCTGCAATGGGAATTCTGCTTCTTTGTCTGCGTCCACCTAAGAAGTTGGATTCCACGGGGGTGAGACAATTGTAAATTTCCCTAGCGGGAGATATAACTCTCTGCCAAAACATTATTATAGCAGTTTATTAAAATAAACTAAGCAAAAGGATTATATATTAAATCAATAGCAGGTAAGTCACTTGTATGAACAAAGTGAAGTAATCTCCTTTTTCAAGGATAACATTGCATCTACTCATGGTAAACTCATAGTTCATCCATCTACTTGTAATGAATACAACAGCTATGAACAACATCGATGAACTACAGATATATAACAGAAATGTAACATCAGTAATGAATTTTCGTATTCAATCCTTAAGAAAATATGCTATACGGCTGATTTCATTTTAAAAACACACTTATGCCCTAAGGAGATGAGGTATACCGATCATACTCCAACCGACCACTGTGAATTCAAAATCGGTACTATACATAGGTCTATGGAAGAGCTGGATTCCCATGACCTCTCACATCCTGGTCAGTGCAGGACAATAAGAAGGACTGTGTTAACTTCTCAAGATAGCTTTCCAGGGTATACTGGAACTTCGCTATAGAGTTACAACGTCAACTACACTCTCATCGGCCATCGAGAGATTTAATGTTTATCTCCTCAACCCCACAATAAAATATCATTGGGAGATGTGTACAACATCTATCCTAATCTTTGGGGGGTTTGTGATACATCCACCCCAGAAGCATGAAGGCTTGAGAGGTTTGATGTTTACCTTCCCTCAAATCACTTCACCAGACGTAAGGATATTTTTCACCCATTTACCCCCACATATTCAAAATATGTGTTCTGGGTTTTGCCGCGGGCACCCGTTTCACCATCACATGTTCCTAACAATGATGGATCTATGGTCAGGGCTCTACATGAATAGATTTCACTTGATTAATTAAGTACATTTTCATATTCTTTTAGCATCAGCCAAGTTCTCAAACAAGACTTATTACAACAATGCTATAAAGAGACATGTACTACTTTCATCAGATATTTATCAGTCTTTCAAAGACCTTGGGAACTCAGTTCCTCATTTCAAACTGGGGATTCTCATCCCTTCACATTCTCATCACCATAATCATATGGTTCTGGGTATTCAAACCATTCACTCATCATTGAGCATCATTACCATTTATTAGGTAACTATCACCTTCAGGTCATCTAACCAAGGCATTCATGATACTTGTTACACAAGCATCACACCTGGCTCACAAGGCCATGAAATATCTTGTCACCTCTTTCTAGGCAACAACTTGCTCATATGACTCATAGAATCCTTACACATTGTTACTTTTACTAAGCAACAACAACATTAAGGCTCATAATTCCAATCAACATTTATTATATAAATGTCACAACTCAAATCTAGCTATGTGCATTATCTCATCATACCTGCATGGTTATTAGGCATGATAATAGTCATACAAGATATTCATCACATCATGTGATACAATAGTAACACCATTATTCCTTTTCTAGGAATTAGGGTTTACTATCAAACAGGGCTATCATTCCCTTTACCCAAGTCAGGGTTAGGGTTCCCCTTTTCTCATTAATTAGGGTTTCATGATTATATAATCTATCCAACCCTTAATTCATTAATCCATACCTCTGGGGCATTCAAAGGTATCATATTTGATTATTCAAGAACATTACTTTCATCATATAGCATTAATGATCATCAATTCAAGGTATGAGTTCATTTCTCATCCTCATCATGGTATGATTATATCATACACATCATTTGGGATTAACCCCATTCTCAAGGTACATTAATTAACACTCATCAAGTGAAACAACTCATTACATTTCATTGTAATAGTTGCATAACACACTTCATATGTTTCTTACCCAATTATATTGGATTTGGAGTACATCAAGGTATATAAACCCTGAAGTGTTGAATGTGATAACTATCATATTTTGATGTATCACTTTCTCATCACTTCACACTCTCCTGAATTAGTCATCTTATCTTGTATTAAGGTATTTCCCTTCTTAATACATTCCATCACTAATCACTCACCTATAGCATATAATGCATAGGCCACACATTAGAATTGTCCAACTATCTTTAATGAAATGGACTTGTCTAATGATAAAGAAATTGTTTACAATAAGGTTGCTTATAATCAACCACATGAAATGTTTCACCTTTATAAGGTCATTCCTTTTATCTCATAATTAGGGTTTCTTTATACCCTTACTTAAGATTAGAATTATGATTCATTGTCATATTATCCAAGATTAGGGCTTTATGTATTATGACTCCTCATTAGAGTCTCACATGCCTTCACCCTTCTTAGGGCCTCTCATCACAAAATAACATTAGTACATCATGTGGTGTTAATACTTAGTCAGGGTTTCTCATGGAATCACCCTCAACTAGGGTTTCACATGGAATCACCCTCAACTAGGGTTTCTCATGGAATCACCCTCAACTAGGGTTTCATATGGAATCACCCTCAACTAGGGTTTCTCATGGAATCACCATCAACTAGGGTTTCTCATGGAATCACCCTCATCTATGGTTTCTCATGGAATCACCCTCAGCTAGGGTTTCCAACATAGTTTCCCACAATTTGGGTTTACTATTCATATCCATTAGGATTTCATTCAATTGTCCATAATTAGATATTCACTATTCATCCCAATTAGGGTTTTACATCTTATTTCCCTAAATTGGAGTTTCACACATCACTACCCTAGATTAGGGTTATATCCTCACCCTGGATTAGGGTTACATCTAGAATTGCCCTCAATTAGGGTTGGAATTCGATAACCCTGTCAATTAGGGTTTATGTTCATGATTAGGGTTTCATGATCTCTCTACTTAAGGATCATACCCTTGATCACCACATGAATCATATTCATGTATGAATTCATGCTATCATTTCTCAACTTGATTAGGTCATATCAACCCTTAAATCAAGCACATACAACTATGATTAGCATAGTGTACCAAGTCATTGATCCTATAAGCAATTAGGGTTCATCCCTTAATTGGCACTAATCACTTAGGTACTATTAGGGTTTAAACCTTTGTACCTTCATTGATTATCATTACTAATCATCATTGGATCAATGGATCATTCATCATCTTAATTCTCAAAAGATTCAATCACCTTGGACCTCCATTACATAAGGTATCCAATTGAATTGACCAATTGAATCTTCAATTACAATAGGTGTTCAAATGGGTTAACCCATTGAATCCTCAATCAACCTTGACTACTTGAGCCCAAAATGGTCTTGATATTTCAAAGCTCAAATAGTTTGAAACTGTTTGGTAAAGGTTCACACTCAAGACCATTTTCTAAAGCAAGTAGGTGAAGACCGTTTGCCCAAGTTTGACTTTTGAAACCGCATGGGCACAAACGGTTTGGGATCATTTGGTCCCAAACGGTCTTGAGACCGTTTGGCCCCAAAATGTTCTTGAGACCGTTTGGACTCAAATGGTCTTGAGACCATTTGGTCCAAACCTCCTCAAAACCTCATGGACCAAAGATGGTCTCAACTACACCAATCGGTTTAGGGTTCTCAATATTGATTCCTTCAATCATTGAATCCATGGAACCAATCATCAATTGGACCTATCCTCATACTTCAATTGAGTTAAATAGGTCAACCTTCAACTGATTTGACCCTAAATTGACCCTCAATTAGTCCTCAATTAGGGTTTGAATCAATTGAATTAGGGTTTGGAATCGATGATCCTTCAACACTAATCAGTGCAAGATTAGTTACTTTGAAACCATTGAACCATCATCCAAATTGAACATGACCTAACCCCAAACGGTCTTGAGGTCATTTGGATGACCACCAAACGGTCTTGAGACTGTTTTCCCATCACATCATCAAAACCCAAGTCAACCAATTAGGGTTTGGATCATTGGATTGATCACCAAATCAGCAATTGATTACACTTTAACTTAGTATCATTGGATCATCAATTGCTTAACCATACTCACCCCTAGACTTCCAAATGGTCTTGGGTGACCTCCAAACGGTCTTGAGACCGTTTGGCTCATCCAACCCTTGGATTCTAGTGAAATTTCATCAAGGTTTGGTTTATTGAGTCGATCAACAAATCAGCAATTGATTGCTTTGTAACTTGGTAACTTTGGACCTTCAAATAGGCAACCATACTTAACCCTAGACCTCCAAATGGTCTTGGGTGATCCCCAAACGTTCTTGAAACCGTTTGGGTGATCCCCAATTGGTTTTGAAACCGTTTGGGCTAATCAACCCAAAAAGTCCAATTGATCAAGTTGAAAATCAGCACTTAAATCAATTAGGGTTTGTCTAATTGAATAGCCTTCAACTCATGATTCCTTTGGAAATAATTAACCAAATTTGGTGGGTCATCAACCAACATAATTAGGAACAGGATTCTTAAACGGTCGACCCTTTTTCAACTCCCCCAAATGGTTTTGAAACCGTTTGGTCTCATGCGGTTTGGTGAAACTGTTTGCTTCTAAACGGTTTGAAACCGTTTGCTCCCAAACGGTTTTGGGAAACCGTTTGAGCAACCCAAAAAAGATCATTTTCTTTGGATATTTATATAGGTGTGTTCTTATCATATTCAACCTCTGAACTCACTAAACCTGCTGTGGTTTCCATGGTGATTGCATTCATCAACCAAATCGATTATTGTAAATGTAGAAAAGATCATTATTTGATATGGAATTGAATGCAATAACAAAATCAAGGGTTCAAGTTATAAAATCCGCCTCCAATTGAGCTCCAAAGCTCCATATCCACGGAAACAATGGTGGATGCAACTCCTTTCACCATTCCAAGGCCCGTCCTCAAGGTTTGAGTGAAAAGGAATGGTTAGAATTGAAGAGGAGATCAAAATAGGAAGAAATCCATAATTTATTTTCGATTTCCACCATGGAATCAAGGTGAAATGGATCAAGAACCTTACCAACAGGTTGGGGGTCGTCCTCCTGACCCTCCCAAGCTCCCTTGGTCGTTTCCCAAGCAAGGAGAAGAAGTGGGGTCGAAAACGCCTTCCATTTGGCTTGTAAAAGGTTCTTTTATAAAAATTCAATGAGAGAGAATATGCTTTGCAAAAATCCATTTAATCCCAAAAATGTGGCCGCCTATTTCCCCCTCATCTTCCTTAGGGACTAGGCTATCTTGTTTGCCTCTTATTCCTCTCAATTATCCATGATTTAAAGAAAAGCAAATCAAGCACCTTAAATCATATTATATTAATATCCATAGGTGAGTGGATATTTCTTTTTCTTATAAAATTGTGTGTGAGTTATCCACTCCCTTGGATATTTTCGTGGCCCTTGCAAATCTCAAGGACGTCACACACACATCTGAATCCAACCATTTTAATTTTGGTTGAAGGCCCTTTAATTAATACATTTATTTTTGCCCTAAATCGAATTAGGGTTTCAATTAGGATTAAATCTTGATTATTTTTATATCAAGATTCTCTCTCCTCCAACTTAATTCAAATGAGGCGCCCCTCTCATTTTATTTGCTCTACATGATGCCAAGAAACATTAGGGACCTTATTGAATTGGTAATTTGCATATTACATCCTAAGTTTTGGGTAATTTGCACATTACACCAAAACTAGGTTTTCATGCACATAAATTGCTTTATCAGCTCTTCCTTGGTATTAAGGCTTCCATAAGCCATACCTCAGCATCATTTTCACTCTCATGATTCTTCAACATATGAGGAACATATTATAATGCACAAATTGCACTTAAACCCCTCAACTTGGGTAATTTTCACTTTAGTCCAAAACAAACAAAACATTGATTTCAACAATGTTCAAAAAGGACTAGAATTGCAACATAAGTTCCTCTTGAGGCCTAATTACTTTTCATAAAATGAGATTAAGCATTAAATCACATTTTTTAATCAAAACACCTAGGGTTAAAGTATAACCCAGGTCAGGGATGTTATAGGGTCATTGACATATTATTGATGGTTTTAGTCACGCATCGCGAGAGTGAGTAGGACGACCCCACAAGACAGATGCCACCATGCATACTAGATGCTTGCTTGGGTGTTCAAGGGTTGTCTACGCCCAAGAACGAGTGCACAGACTGCCCCGTTTGTGGTTACATAGCCAGGAACTCTATTTCTCTATTTAGTAGAATCACGAGCTCTGTTTTGTTTTGTTTTCTTTTCTTTGTTTTGTTTTATATCGTGACAACCCGCTAGACTAGTTCTAGCAATTACTTTTATTGACTATCATCTTGGCTTATCTGACTAAAGAACAAGATCTGTGGCGTCCTAAACGTCACCACGTCCCTGTGTTCGACCCCGTATATCTACTTCGACCCCGTAATAAAGTTGTGGGGGCCTAGAGGGTTTCGGGTTATAAATTTAAAGCTTGATTCATTCCTTTATCCCGTGTTCATTTCCAGACACGAGAAAAAGGCCGATCAACTTTTGGTGCCATTTTCGGGGACATGGTTTTCCACGTTTACACACCTAGTAGATTTTTGTTTGGTCACTATAAGCCTGTATATACATGAATAGTTTTCATCTTGCTTTACACATAATTGTTCATATATACTAAATCACTTTTCTTTTTCTCATACCTTTTTCAACCATGGACCTTGCTTCCGCAAGGCAAGTCATCTTGTCCACCTGTCCTCCCGAGTTTTTCTACAGTTCTGACTGTTGGAAAATAATTGAAGGTCGTGCTCTACAGCTAGTCGAGTTATACTTACCTCCACCATCGTCATATGTCGAGATTCCAACAACGGAGACTGCCAGTCAGCCCTCGACCCCCATGCTATCATGGGATCAATAACTGATTAAGGAAGTGGAGTTGGCTAGGGAAAGTATTCAAGCACTCACCTCCTTAGCCCCTCATCTCCAAGAAGATGTCAATCCAATGCAACAACTACAAGAAGAGCAGGATCGTCATCTCAAAGTAGCCACCAAGGCTGCAGACCGCAGTAGTAGTATACTTCAAACTGTTGAACAAGGATTCATCCTAAAGCATCAGTTTGATACAGTGGGTTCCCCTTATATGTGCATGGCAGAATCGACAGATCTCAAAAGCATTGATGCTCAAGTACAACAACTTCATGATAAATATGTTGAACAAGGCAAGAGGCTCCAAGAGCTCATCAATTTGGTTACAATTTGGTTATAACTGCCATCACAAGACAATAAAGATGTTAGTCATCAAGACCATTCCATTGGGTCTGAAGTGGAGTATGCACCATCATCCTATTCAGACCATCAACTGGATTCACCAGGATTTTTATGTGAAGACCAACCCACTTGGGGAAGCCCTTCATTCTATCCAGATGACCCAGCTGATGAACCAATGGAAGAAATGAGTCATAGACATGAATGGGTCTATGATGATGATGATGAAGACTCGAAAAGCCAATCGACCTCACAACCAGAAGGTTGGTTTGAGGAACCAGAGTCAGATATTGAACCAGACCAGAGTGACATTTCTCATATTGAGACTTGTCATTTCACTTTGAGCAGTATGCCAACCATGGTTTGGAACAATTTGTTCGATGACGACGAAGACAACTACTCGACATGGAGCAATGAGTATAGTAACGAAGATGAGTTGGAGCAGCACGAGCCATCATTCGCCACCACCCCTTTACAAGGCTTGGTGGACGTCAAGGGGGTAGGATGGACGGTTCACTACAACATGGATGTTGAGCATGAAGACACCCATGACTCTACACCAGATGATAAGCTTGGGGTGGTAGAATCACAAATAGATTCTTCAGGGGGTACTTTTTGCTCAGAAGATGATTGGATAACTCAGACGGTACATGAAGATTTATCTGAGCATCCAACCTCAAGTGCAGAGATGGAGAGAGAAGATATGAGTCCTCAAGATGACGTCCAACCTCTCCCATCTATCTCATCCTGTGTCGACATCCCAGGACCTTCATTTTTAGAATCATATAATGAAGGGTACCCTGAGGATGATATGCCGAAGAATTCATCCCAGTGCAGTTCAAGCCACTTCCAGCACAAAGATGACTTCACCGAGTCGCCGGATTTCACTTTTCTTCTTCGGACTCGGTAGGGCCAACACATCTGCCTATTCTACTCATATTATGTGGAGGAACCTGTCGGCAAGACACAAGTGACACTGGTCCCAAAACTTAAGATTTGGGATCCCAGTGTCGGTATCATGGGGCAGCCACCCCCTTTTCTATTACCCACCCTCCCGCACTTTTATTACAATAAATTTTGCTTTTCATGTTCTTATTAGTTAGCTTCTTTCTTCTAACTATTTTTATATCCTTGCACCCATGCATCATCTTTAGAACTTCAATAACTGTCATTAAAATCATGCATTCCTGCCTCACTATCTCAAGTTTAAGTCTTGCTCAAGGACGAGCAAAATTTTTAAGCTTGGAGTGGTAGGCTTCGCCCTTCTTTCTCTTCACCCTTCTTGCATGCATGTCTATTTCCTGCATTTAGACTTAAATTTTCAAAATTTTCAGCTTTTTATCTTTGTAATTATGGCTATATGGTGCAAACCTAATAGATAAATGCTTGACTTTATGCCTAGATGCACAATTTTCATCTTAAAAATTGCTTGACCTCTTGCTAGACTTGCTCTTTGACTCATTCCTTGAGTTTGGTAATAAATATAAGGTTATGTCCCTTTTTCATAGCTTAAAGCTAAATTCCCTTGATCTATGTGGTGAATGGAAAATCCATGGTAAAGGACCGTTGGAATGAGCTAAATCATGATTAAAGACTCGTAGCTGTGAATTTCACAAGCTTGCCTATATTCTAAGGATTCTTGAATCATAATTGCAACTTTTCACATAGGTGTCAAGTGGATCATGATAAGTTTTGATCTATGATCAAAATGAAGTGTTTTCCTTGATGGACTATGTGCCTTCTCACATTAGATTGAGTCAAAAAGATGAAAAACATAAAAATGTGCAAAAGAGGCTTGGCCGCCCACAAAATCCCAAAAATATCTATATAGTTCTCACCCAAGCCTAAAAATAGAATGCAGATGATAAAAGTCTGAGTGTGAACAATAAATGAGCGTTTGTTTTCTCTTTTAGGAGAGTTGAGAATGGTGCCCAGCCGGTGTATGTCTGTGCTCACAAATGCGGGTATGTCGTGCCTGGTAGTATCACTCCAAATGCTCATTAGAGAGTCACTAGGAACCCCTAGGAGACCTATGAGATCATCCCAGTAGCAGGGTTGGTTAGGCGCAGTACGAGGAGTTCATTTCACTGCTTTGGACCAACTAGTTCAGACTCCAGGGACTGTTGCTCGCTACATGGACCAACCTAACGCAGATCAGGATCCTCAGAAGTCATTAGAGTCTTTTGTCTTTGTTTCTTAGGACATGAATAAGCGAGAGGCATGGTATTCCTGATTGGTATGCATGGATTCATGGTGATGGCTCATTTCTCATCACCCTTGTGATCACCTGTGTGATAGCTCTTTCATGTTTAAATAATTATGGTTCAAACCCTCATGAGTATCGACAGGTTGTAGTGAATTTGCTTAATCTTGCCTGGAAACTCTTTGATCTTGCTTTGGCAGGATTGTGCCTGACAGGTGCGGGTTTGTTCTGAAACGACATGGATCAGGAGAATTGATGTTTTAAACTATTTTTCTTAACCTTAGCATTTATTGCCAAGCTTAATTTGTATGTTATCTTTTTGTTCTTTGAGCACAGCCTTGTTTAAGGACAAGAAAGTTTTAAGCTTGGGGTAGTTGATAACACCCAAATTAGTGCATATTCTCTATGCATTTAATCTATAGTTTTGTGCCACTTTAGTCTTAATATGCACTCTTTTGCTCATGTTTTATGCTTTTTGTCTCTCATTAGATAAAAGTAGCTAGAATAGCCAATAATGTAGCTAATTAGCCAAATTTTGACTTACAGGCACTGAAACTAGCCAATTTTGGGACTCTCAAGTACCGAACCTGAAAACACAAGAACTCCAACAGCTGCCTGAAATGGTCTGGCTGATACGAATGCCTAATATGGCTGCCCGATACGGTCTGGCCGATACGGCTTCCCGATACGGTTTGGCTGATACATCTGCCCGATATGGTTTGGCCGATACGGCTGCCCGATATGGTCTGGACGATACAGCTGCCCGATATGGTCTGCCCGATACGGCCTGCCCGATACAGCTGTCTGACACTCCCCGTGCCTGACACGGTCTTCGGGCGACAGTCATATTGGCCCACCTGATGCCTCAAGATCGAAGCCACAGATGAAGGACACGTGGACCAATAAAAGTTACAACTCCCATCAACTCACTACCTATAAATAGTAGCTGCCAACCTACAAAGAGAGGGAGAGCTGGAGGGAGGACCTTGCAAGAGCTAGTGCCTATACCAAGGAGCTAGTGTGTCGAGTTCTTCAAAAGTCTACTGCCTGATACGGTCACCCGATATGGTCTGCCCGATACGGTCTGTCGATACAGTTGCCTGATACGGTCTGCCGATACGGTTTCCCGATACGGTCTGCCGATACGGTCTACCGATACGGTCTACCGATACGATTGCCCGATACAGTATGCCCGATACGGTCGCCCGATATGGTCTTCCCGATACGGTCTGCCGATACGGTTGCCCGATATGGTCTGCCCGATACGATCTGCCTGATATGGTCTAGAGAGAGAGAGACGAGGACTCCAAAGAGACGAAGAGAAGACCCAAGGGTCGAGATCCGGCCTACACAGAGGCCGAGGAGCAAGAGCCACCTCTCCTCTATGGGCTATATCTCTTCCTTCTTCTCTTTCATTCTTCTACATTCCTTTGTTTCTTGTACAGACGATGTTTATCCATCTTTGTTCGGTGCCAGCTATGCTTGTCTATGGTTAGTTAGCTCCTTCTTGGCTATGTAGCCCGATCTGGGCATATATATGTACTTTTGCCTTAAGCAAGTAGATTCATATTAGATCTAGTATGTTGCATGTTCTATTTTCTCTTTCCAAGTTATGATTGCTAGTTTAGTTGATCTCTTACTCGCTTGAACTGTTGTTTCTGCCTGTATCGAGAGATCTGTTGTAGGAATAGCTAAGAGACGATAGTTTGGATCCGAACCTGAGAGGGGGAAGATCTGAGGTATTCTGTTCCTAACACCCCGAAATATCCTAAGACCCGAGAGGGAACTTAGTGTATTCTGAGGTGTTGATATGTCATTCCTCGAGAGAGGGTCATTGACATATTATTGATGGTTTTAGTCACGCATCACGAGAGCGAGTGGGATGACCCCATAGGACAGATGCCACCATGCATACTAGATGCTTGGTTGGGTGTTCAAGGGTTGTCTACGCCCAAGAACGAGTGCACAAACTACCCTGTTTGTGGTTACATGGCCAGGAACTCTCTTTCTCTATTTAATAGAATCACGAGCTATGTTTTGTTTTGTTTTGTTTTCTTTGTTTTGTTTTATATTGTGACAACCCGCTAGACTAGTTCTAGCAATTACTTTTATCGACTATCATCTTGGCTTATCTGACTAAAGAACAAGATCTGTGGCGTCCTAAACGTCACCACGTCCCTATGTTCGACCTCGTATATCTACTTCGGCCCCGTAATAAAGTTGCGGGGGCCTAGAGTGTTTCAGGTTATAAATTTAAAGCTTGATTCCTTCCTTTGTCCCGCGTTCGTTTCCAGACGTGAGAAAAAGGTCGATCAGTGGTCTTCTTCACCCTCTTGAAATTCCAGAATGGAAGTGGGCGAAAATCATAATGGACTTCGTTACTTGTTTCCCCAAGTCCAAGAAAGGTTATGATGATGTTTGGGTGGTTATTGACCGGCTTACAAAATCTGCTCATTTCTTGCCTTTCAAAACCAATTACAAAGTTGTGGATATGGTTCAGTTGTACATTGAGTGGATCATACGCCTGCATGGAGTACCTGAGGTAATAGTTTCTGATCGTGCCCCAAAGTTTACTTCTCATTTATGGGGTCAGATTCAGGAGGAGATGGGTACTGACTTGCGTTTCAGTAATGCTTACCACCCATAGACGGATGGTCAATCTGAGAGAACAGTTCAGATTCTGGAGGACTTGCTTTGTGCTTGTGTGATGGATTGGGGTGGTGCATGGGATCGATATCTACCATTAGCTAAGTTTTCTTACAACAATAGCTACCAAGCTAGTATTGGTATGCCACCTTTTGAAGCTCTCTGCGGTAGACCATGTCGTTCACCTTTGCATTGGGATGATGTCGGTGAACGTTCTCTAATGAAGACCGATGACATACAAATGATGATAGAAAAGGTACAGTTGGTAAAGAAACGCATGAAAGCTGCTCAAGATTGACAGAAGATGTATGTTGACAAGAAGAGGTCTGATGTTAACTTCCTAGTGGGTGACTATGCATTCCTAAAGATCAAGCCTATCTATTATATTGTTAGATCTAAAGTTAAAGGCAAGTTGAGTCCCCGTTATGTTGGACCATTTGAAATCTTAGATAAGGTTGGAGACTATGCATACCGCTTAGCCTTACCTCCTTCCTATGATAAGATTCATAATGTGTTCTATGTCTCTGTGCTGAAGAAGTATGTGAAGGACTCTTCTCATGTGCTTATTATTGAGCCTTTGGAGATACATGAGAATCTGACCTATGAAGAGCTACCTGTGAAGATTCTTGCCTCCCGAGTAAAGCAGCTAAGGAACAAAGAGATTGAGTTGGTAAAATTTTTGTGGAAATATCATGGTCTGGAAGAAACCACTTGGGAGTTGAGAGATGAAATGTTGCGTACTCACCCTTCTCTTTTTGCTTGAGATTTCGAGGACAAAATCCTTTTAAAGGGGTGGAGTGTTGTAACAATGAATCTTAGATGTAATCTCTAGGTAAACCTTTTTCCCAAGTTTCCCTCTCATTTCTATCCTTTATGTCATTTATGTTTAATTAGTGGAATTTATAGTGGTTTAGTGAACATTTATTCACTAATTGTACTAATATAAGGGTTTATGCACAAACACCTCAGTGAAAGCTTAATTACCATACTTAAGTGCTATAAACCTTAATTGAAATTTTTGATATGATTTTAAAACATAAAATGATCCTAAGTTTCAAATTTCATTTGATTTGGATGTTGTTTGTGCAAGTTATGCAATTTTAGGTACATTTTGGACTTTTATGCAATTTACCCAATTGGGAGGTTTTCTTTGCAAATTATCAATTGAATTTTAATCCTTAGATATTCCCTTACCATTAACAACATTTTAAACCATTGGAGAACCTAGTTTCACCTTGGTTTGATGGTATTTCTTTCCAAGGGCATTATAGGGATTACCCTCTTTATAAAGATGCTTATCCTTAAAAGATATCAACCAATGAGGTTATTTCTTTCTTGAAAAATGGTGGGGATGGCCTAGAATTGTCTATGGGCTCTTAGGACCGACTTTTAATATGCATGAAGCCTCTATGAGCTATCCTCTTACATGGCCATCAATCCCTAGGCTAAAGGCACATGGAAAGTCCCTTAAGACTTCTCATGCTTCACCTCTTTCTATATATAGCCATGTATACCCCTTCCCAACTCACAATTCGAAAACTCTTGCTCTCCTTTTATTTCCTCTAGCTCAGATAATATTTCCTTATGTATTTGGCCACGAAGTTGCTGCCTCAAGGTAATAGAGGGAGCCTACCTTGGTGAACAAGGCTCCTATGGCTTCCAAATTGTTCTATTTGGGTTTCTAAAGCTCCTCCTTGGTAATTTCGACCAAAACTAGTAAGTTTCCTCCCTTAATTCCCTATTTTCATACTGATAGTCTTCCTTACACCTTCTTCTAGGTCGGAACCATGACAATACATGGTAAAACTCCACCTAAAACCCTAAAACATGTCATCTCCTTGCTCTTTTGCTAGGGTTTGCACCTCTAAAGTGGAGAAGGTGATCTTTGCTCAAGAAAGGAGCTTGGCTTGGAGCAACCAGACCTTCTAATCTCATAATCCTTTCTATTTGAACCTTATTACCTTCCTATAGGCAAGTTTTGCTAACCCCCTTCTCATATATTTCTTAGTACATGCTTAAAACTCATGCTTCTATGTTGAAAATCGATGATTTCCATCTCTTTTTATCATGTTCTTCTAAGGTTTTCATTTCTTGCTATTTTTGTAACATCCCTGACCTGGGTTATGCTCTAACCCTAGATGTTTTGCTTAATAATTTTGATTATATGCTTGTTCATATTTCTTGGAAAGTAATTAAGGCTCAAGAGGAACTTATATTTCAATTTTAGTCCTTTTTGAATAATGTTGAAACATTGTTTTGCTTGTTCTGGACTAAAGTGAAAATTACCCGAGTAGAGGGGTTAACTTACAAATTATACATGATATAATGTTCCTCAGATGTTGAGGCATCATAAGAATGAGAATGATGCAGTGGTATGGTTCCAACAAGCTTGAGCACCAAGATAGAGCTTGCTGAGCAATCTTTGTGCATTAAAACCTAGTTTTGGTGTAATGTGCAATTTACCCAAAACCTAGGGTTCAATATGAAAAATACCACTTCTAGAGGGTCCCCCATGTTTCTTGGCATCAATTAGAGAAAAAAAATGGGAGGGTCGCCTCATTTGAATTATTTTGTAGGAGAGAGAATCTTGATATTAAAATAATCAAGATTTAAGCATAATTGAAACCCTAATTCAATTTAACGCAAAAATAAATAAAAGTAATTGAAGGGCCTTCAACCAAAAACGTGATGGTTGAATTTTCTCAAGTGTGAACTTCCTTGTTCCTTGAAAAGGAAACGAAAATATCCAAGGGTATGGATAACTCACTCACATTATTAAAAGAAAAAGTAATATCCACTAAAAAGGGGATATTAGTATAATATGTTTAAGGTGCTTAATTCCTTTTCTTTTAATTCTTGGATAATTAAGAAGTTTTGCAAGGGGATGAATATGTCTTCATGGACAAGGAATTGAGTGGGAATAGGTGGCACTAATTTTGGAATTAAAATAATTTTATAAGGCACTTTCTCTCTCATCGATTTCCTTATAAAAACACCTTTTACAACCCAAATCAAAGGATTTTTCGAATCCACTTCCTCTATTTGCTTGCAAACCGACCAAGGGAGCTAGGATCAGCTGGAGGACGACGCCCAACCTGTTGGTAAGCTTCTTGATCTTCTTTCACCTTGATTTCATGGTGGAAATCACAAAACAAATGCATGATTTCTTCTCTATTTCATTCCATCTACAATCCTAGCCAATTTTTTCACTCCAAAGCTTGAGGACGAGCCTTGGGAGAGTTGCAAAAGCTTCCTCCACCATTTTTATGTGAAGCTACAAGCTTTGAAGCTCAATTGGAGGTGGGTTATATAACTCAAACCCTTAAATATTGTTATTGTATTCAAATCTCCACTATTTGTTGAATGTTTTGTTCTATTTGAAATTCCCTTGATCTATTGCTATAATTACCACAAAAATGGCATTAGATTTTGAATGAATGAAGGTAGATGATGATGATATCATCTTGGTCACGCAATTCAACAAGTCTCCCTTGCAAACGGTTTTGAAGATCTTGGACCAAACGGTTTGCAAACCGTTTGGAGTCTTGAACCCTAAACTGTTTAGAAAGGTTGACCATTTGGATGGGTTGACTATTTGAGGTCAGAACCCTAGTACATGTTGGATAGGGATCTAATGGTTCCAATTAATTAAATCAATGAATGGGCAATCATCTAATTAGAAACCCTAATTGGGTCCAGTGCTGATTTTGCAATTGAATGATTTAATTCTTTGGGTTGATTAACCCAAACGGTCTCAAGACCATTTGGAGATCACCCAAACGGTCTCAAGACCATTTGGAGGTCAACCAAGACCGTTTGGAGGTCTAGGGTTGAGTATGATGAAGTAGTTGAAGGTCCAAAGTTATCAAATTGAAATTCAAGCAATAGCTATTCTGATGAGTAACCCAATGGTGCAAACCCTAGTTGAACTTAACAAATTTTGATGATGGGATGAGCAAACTGTCTCAAGACCATTTGGAGGTCATCCAAATTACCTCAAGACCGTTTGAGGTTAGGTCATGCCCTATTTGATTGATGGTCCAATGATTCTAAAGCAATTAATTCCATAGTGACTAATATTGAAAGTTCATCAATTTCAACCCTAATTCAATTGGGTTCAAAACCCTAATTGATGATCAATTGAAGGTCGAATCAATTGAAAGATGATTCCTTAATCTCAATTTAAGCATGGTTCTTAGGTTCAATTGATGAGTAATTACACGGATTCAATTGATGAAGGAATAAATCTTAGAAACCCTAAATCAATATGAGTGTTTGAGACCATTTTTGGTCCAATCGGTTTTGAGGAGGTTTGGACCAAATGGTCTCAAGACCGTTTGAGTACAAATGGTCTCAAGATCGTTTGGGACCAAACGATCCCAAACCGATTGAGACTCAAACAGTTTCAAGCACCTACTTTGTCAAACGGTTTCAAACACCTACTTTGCTCAACGGTTTCAAGAGTTGATCAAGACCGTTTGAAGGTCATAAATGCAAGACCGTTTGAGGTCTGGTTGGTCAAGACCGTTTGAGGTCTAAGTGACCAAGACCGTTTGGATGTAATTAACCAAAACCATATGGACACTTAAGATGATTAAGGTCAATTGTTTAATTGATCATTAAATGATGTAATTCAAGGGTGATTATGGTAATTGTACCCTTAATAAGATAGGGTGATTAGTATCTTTTGAATGATTAATCTTTGATGATCATGGAAGTAATGACACAATACATGTGTCAACTCTCCAATCCAGTTGAGTTGACCTAATCTAATCAAGTTTGAAGTAAGTATCATCTTATAGAGGATGAGAGAGAGATGACTTCCTACATGAATGATAATTATGTAGTGGTTAAGTCTCAACACTTCCAACATGAATGAATATGTAATTAGGGTATGATCCATGATAAAGAGATCATGAACCCTGATTAGGAAGGTTGATGAACCCTAACCCTAATTGAGGGCAATGATAGGTGAAACCCTAATCTTTGGTAATGGTATGACACTAATTTAGGGTAAGAACTTGAGAAACCCTAATTCAGGGAATTTTAATAATAAACCCTGATTGAACGTGAATGGAAAAACCCTAAGTGAGGGTGATGTTATGTGGAACCCTAGACAAGGGTGATGTCAAAATGAAATCATTATAATGTGAGGTAAAACCTAATTCAAGGTAATTATGTGTTCTGATATGTGATACTATGATATGAAATCCTACACTGATATAGATTAAAGATATGTGGAGCCCTAATCTTGGGTTGTAATATATGAAACCCTAATTTTGGGCAAATATGATGATAATCATGACCCAAATCTGGGTAATGAGATTAAGTATTCCTAATTAATATAAATTGGGAAATCTTAGATCAAATAAGGAAATAGTAATGATACTCTTACAATGCATAGTGCTTATTTTTAATTGATATAATTGTTATCATGTACACTAATTATGTAGGTTTCATGAGATGGTGAACATAGCCAGGTATGAGCTATGATGCTTTACTATTAAATTTGCTTTATGGGCCTTGTGAGCCATAATATGTTGTGTTGCCTAGTGAGAGGTAATAAGAGATACTATTGGGCTTTAAGAGCCATGCGAAATACCTACACTGCGATTATTATGTTTACAATGATCAGATGACCTGAAGGCATTAAGTTACCTGATAAAGTGGTAACAAGTGTTTTGATGAACTAAGGGTTTAGACACCCATGTTCCATAATCATGAGGATGAGATGATACGGGATGAGAATACCCTGATGTGATAAGAGATTGAGATCCCAATGTTTAATAAAGCTTTGAAAAGAACTTGATACAAATAGTACTCATTCTTTGTAGCATTTTTTTATAATGTTCATGTTTGAAAACATGTTTGATGATAAAAGAATACTATAATGTACTTAATTAATCAAGTGAAATGGTATCATGTAGAGCCCTGACCATAGATCCATCATCATCAGTAGTTTGATGATGGTGAAACAGGTTTTCCTAAGGGAACTCCTGGAGGGCATACTTTTGAGTATGTGGGGGCTATGGGCGCGAATATCCTTACGCCCTAATGTAGGAATTGATGTGAGGTAAACATTAAATCCCTCAATCCTTCATTATTTATGTCGGGATGGATGTATCACAAATCTCCCAAAGTCCGAGATAGATGTATCATTAATCTCCCGATGATCTTAATGTCGGATCGATGTGAGATAATTATAATATTTCTCGATTGCGAAGAGAGTACAGCATGCCACTGTAACTCTAATAGCGAAGTTGTCAGTATACCCTGGAAAGCTATTTAGCAGAGACACAAGATGTCTTGCATTTGGTCCTCACACTGACTGAGGAAGATGAGGTCATGGGAATCCGGCTCTTCTATTGACCTATGTATGGTACCGATTTTGATTTCGCAATGGTCAGTTGGAGTATGAGTGGTATACCTCATCTCCTCAGGGCTTAAGTATGTTTGTAAAATGTAATCAGCAGTGTAGTGTATTTGCTTAGGGCTGAAATATGAGAATCAATGGTTGATGATACATTTCTTAGTATGTCTTAGTTGGTTGAATGTTATACATGTTCTTCATATTCCTTATTAAATAAATGACATGTTGCTCTATCAAGATATAGCTGAAATGACTTGAATAGAGAATATTGCATTAAATTGTTTAGTCAATAATTTAGTTGCTGATGAATACTTATAATTCTTCTACTCAGTTTTATTCTATTAATTGCAATAATAATGTTTCTGGCGGAGAGTTATATCTCTCTCTGGGACAATTTTCGATTGTCTCACCCCCGTGGGATTCAACTTTTTAGGTAGTCACCGAAGAAGAGGCAGGAACCCTATAGTAAAGGAAGAACAAAAACAGAACCAAGGACAACAGTGAATCCTCAGGTGGAGACATTGGCAGTCATGTCCTATAAATAGAGAGTCCTATGTGTCATCTCTATACTCTCAGGTCCTAGGAGTCAATAGTTAGTTTAATATCGATCTGAGATTTTGACTTGATGCCTTGAGATTTTTGTATTGCCTATGTACAGTTTAACAGGGCAGTTGATGCTTGTAACACTCGAGAAGGAATGGTACAAGAGATGTACTGATGAACCGGAATGTAGTTAAGTTACTTTGGTTCCTTATGAAAGAGTTGATAACCTTCTATTTTAGTCAATTATTTTAGTCCTTTTCTTTAGTTTTCCATACTCTTTCTAAAGCTTAAACTATACATAATCCTAATTTTACCTTTTTTTTGTAAATATACCATCAGACTAACTTTCCTTTCTATATATGCAGAAAAAGCACAAAAAAATCATAAAAGAATAACTCAACCTCAAGACTGCATGAAGCCAATCGGTCCCAAAACCGCATGAAGCCAATCGGTCTCGAGACCGCATAAAGTCAAACGGTCCCAAGACCGCATGAAACCAACCGGCCCCGAGACCGCATGGAGTCACACGGTCCCAAGACCGCATGAAGCCAATCGGTCCCGAGACCGCATGGAGTCACACGGTCCCAAGATCACATGAAGCCAACCGGTCCCGAGACCGCATGGAGTCACACAGTCCCAAGACTGCATGAAGCCAACCGGCCCCGAGACCGCATGGAGTCACACGGTCCCAAGACCGCATGAAGCCAACCAGTCCCGAGACCGCATGGAGTTCAAACGGTCTCAAGACCGCATGAAGCCAACCGGTCCCGAGACCGCATGGAGTTCAAACGGTCTCAAGACCCCATGAAGCCAACCGGTCCCGAGACCGCATGGAGTTCAAACGGTCTCAAGACCGCATTAAGCCAACCGGTCCTGAGACCACATGGAGTTCAAACGGTCTCAAGACCGCACGATCCCAAACGGTCTTGAGGTCCAAACGGTCTTCAAACCATTTGGACCTCACTCAAGGCCTATAAATAAGACCCCAAGGGTCCTCCATCAGATATCAAGTTTCAGACGCCCAAAGGCTGCCTCAATCGTTCCAGAGCTCTTGCTACTTCCATTCTCCACCCAGGGGCTACCGGTCTGAGACTCATATTCCATCTCGAAGTTGCTTTCTCTCTCTCCACCAAAGAAGGTGGGAAGAGGGATATCTCGTCATCGAGCAACCTGTGAAGCTGGTGGATCGTTTCTCTCTCTCCAAGGGGTTGACTTTCCTCTCTCCTTTGTGGGGATGATGCTCTTTCTCTCTCTTCTTGCCTCCTTCTTTGTCCTAGTCATGAGCGAGTAGTCTTCTTCACTAGGGTGCGGGGAGTAGCCCCGCTACCCATGCTTTCATATCATGTAAATGTAATCCTTAGGTTGTAATATAGAGTTCTTATCTTTGTTAGTTCGACATCAAACGATTAATGAATGCATGTTGCTTGATCTCCAACTTGTGTTATCTTTTATCTCTTGGTATGATCTGTCTACATTTGTACTATTAGATCTGAAACTCATTTGTATGTTGGTTCTTGATGCATGTATTCACCATGCATCTGTTTCGGTATCTAGAAGTGTATCTCAAGAAGTGGAGTAAACTCACTATCATCCGTTGCACTTTCATACTATGAAATGGAATCAGTTGACGTATGGAAGTGCAACCTTGATAAATTGAGGAACACACTTTGTGAGGGGAATGATGCAAAGTAATGTGACCATTTGTTCGGGAATGGCTGGAATTGCTACATTCCCGCATTTCTCGTAGTTAGATTCTCCGAAAGGAGGCTAAGTCTACAAGGATACTAACTGACTGGACTCTTTTTGCAGGTTAAGTTTTGCTTTGCATGTGTTGATCGATGTGTAGTGGTGGTGAAAAACCGATCACACCTTAGTGATCTTTTATCATAGTTTAGCCCATTATATTTACCTGCTTACTTTACTTTTCAATATTCTTGGTTTAAAAACATCAAAATCCAGTTTTTAGTATAAGTGCATGTTAGTAAGTGACCAAGTGAAATTCCATGTGTTTTCTATCTTGTTGCTTGCAATGATACCGTTGTCCCGTGGATTCGACCCTTAACTATACTGCGATAAGACTTCCACGTATCTTAGCATACGTGGGTGGAGTTTTCTATCTAGTATAAGCAAGGCTAAACTTAAAGACTCACCATCTTTAGGATTTTTAGTGGTGCATGCAATTCCACGTAAGTGGAAGCTCCATCAAAAATTGGCGTTGTTGCCGGGGACAACGGAACGTTGTAATTTCACTTAGTACCTTTCTAGTTGGTTAGGATTTTACACTATCTTTTTAATCATAACTCTATATCTTCTTGAAACTATCATATCTTTTTCATTATCTAAAGGTGTTTTCTTTTCTCTACTCAGGTAGAAATCGTGTATGCAACCTGCGCATAGCCTCGGATTCTCCCATGATCCAGAGTTTGACTCTGAGATAGAGAGAAGCTTCCACCGCCGCATTCGACTCAATCGCCAAAGGGCCAGGAAAATGGCTGAAGATCAACGCCAGGCTGCTTTGGTAATGGAGAGGGTCAACGCCGCCATCGCCGCTCAAAGGGCACAACTCATCACTGAAACTCGTGCCCAAATCCAAGCGGAGATTCGTGTGGAAGAGCAAGCTCGCATCAGAGCTGAAACTGAGGCAGCGACCCAAGCTGCTCAGTTGGAGTTAAGAAACAAACAACTAAGGGACTACGCGGTCCCAAAGAACTATGAGGATAACCACCCGGTCCGACCTCCGATTATTAATATCCCCAACATCGATATTCGGACCCAGTGGATCCAAATCATGCAAGGCATATCTTTCTCCGGAGGTTCTGGAGATGATTGCATGGATCATCTAAAAAGGTTTAAGGCGATGTGCCGCCTGGTTCCACAAGCTGGTATCGCTTATGATGCAATAATGCTTCATCTGTTCCATTTCACCCTATCTGGGAGGGCCTTGAGTTGGTATAACTCACTTGACAGAGAACCAATAATAACCACCTGGGCTCCTCTTGAGGAAAAGTTCTTAGAGAAGTTCTTTCCACCCTCACTGACCTATGAAATCAGAGGGCAGATCAATCACTTCTCTCAGCTGCCTGGAGAAACCCTTGTTGAGGCATGGGAAAGATTTAAAGAACTTTTGCATAAATGCCCTCATCATGGAATCTCCCAGAATCAACTGATAGAAACCTTCTACCGGGGAGTAAGCGATGATATTAAACAGTTCTTAGATTCCTCTTCTGGAGGGAACTTCATGAGGAAAAATTACGAGGACGCATGGAAGATTGTTACTCTCGGAGCTGAAAACCAGTCCAACTGGGGACGGTCAGCCAGTAAAGGTGTCATTAAAGTTTTCAAAGCTGAAGAATCAATAGAGATGAAAGAAATAGCTGAAGTCCTGAAAACCATAGTTCATAAACAGCAAGCTCTCGAGACTTCTCTCGGAGAGATCGATAAGAAGAAAACTCCGCTAGTTCAACAAGTCAAAGCCGTCACGAGATCCTGTGAGGCTTGTCATGCTTCTGACCATCCGACCCTTTCCTGCGGTATGCTATATAATGTGATGATGGATCTGCATCCACCACCACAACCATATGAACCTATCATTGATCAGTCGGAAGAGCAATTATCGGAACAAGTTCACTCTATCCACTCTATCCCTGGGCAAGTCTACTACAACCCTAATCAGCCAAGGAATCATCCAGGGTTTCAGTATGGAAACCCTGCTGGGACTTCCAATCCTCAGCATCAAACACAGGGGGGATCCACTAGTAGGCTAACACTTGGATTCCCAAACAACTTCAACCAGAACTAAGGGAATTCCAGGAGTAACTTCCCTAGGGCTACCTACCCCAGGAACCAATCAGCCTACTACCAGTACACTCATCCCCCGCTCCATCCACAGCTGCATACTCAGCAACCTCAGCTGGCATTACCACCCCAACAATCTCAACAAACCCAGCAACCAATTCCTTCGAAAAATGCTCCTGCCCAACCGGAAGATGAAATATCCTTGATCAGGCAGATGTTACAATCACAGCAAACTATGCTAGCTAACCAGCAGGCTCAGCAAAAAGCAGTTGAAGCTCAGCTTGCTCAGATCGCTGCACAATTGAAGCCCCCAGAAGGTACGTTTGTTGGGCAGCCTGAATCAAATCCTAAGCACGGACAAAACAGACATGAGCATTTGAATGCCGTCACCACTAGATCTGGACGCATTCTTCATAAGAATACCAAAATCACCCTGGATAATGATGATACCCCTGCTTCCATGACGAATGAGAGCCCGCAACAAGGAATGGAGAAGCTCTCAGATGGCACAAAGGGCAAAGATAAAGTGTCCACAGAACCTGAAGTTTTGCAGTATAAACCAAGAATCCCGTACCCAGGAAGATTACGAGAAACGAAGATGGACACCAGGTTTCAAAATTTCAAAGAGACAATGAAGAAACTATACATTGATATCCCGCTCCTTGATGCTCTTTCCGAGGTGCCAGCCTGGGCGAAATACCTCAAGACCCTACTATCAAGAAAATACAACACCGAGGAGCAGGAAACTGTAAAGCTTGCTCAGACCACTTCAGACATCATCTTAAACAAGAGGCCCAAAAAGAAGAAGGACCCAGGCTCCTTCGGAATCCAATGTTGCATTGGCAACGCATCTTCTAAAAAGGGATTAGCTGACCTTGGGGCCAGTATATCTATTATGCCTTACTCAATGTGCAAACGCCTGGGTTTTACTGAATTGCTGCCTACAGCAATGACTATCCAATTAGCTGATTCCACTATAACCGCACCTTTGGGGATCATTGAAGATATTCCGGTAAGGATAGGCAAGGATGCTTACGTACCATGCGACTTCGTCGTCATGGATATTAAAGAAGACCTGAGGTATCCAATCATTTTTGGTAGACCATTCCTCGCTACTGCCAGAGCGTTGATTGACGTCGAAGCTGGTACTATCATTCTTAGGCTCGGAAAAGAAGCAATTCAATTCTGAGTCCTTAATAGTATGAAAGGGCCCAGTATCCAAGAGGAGGTCTTCCTCCTTGATGCTATTCAACAAATGTCACAGTTGGAAATCTCCGAGCCAGTTGACGAACTTGAAAATGTTCTAATCAATCCAGAGGTTGAATTCTCCGCGAATGAATTAGTTCAACAGTGCCTCCAACATCTAGAAAAGGCCGAAGAAGTGCCAAAGGCCACTTTTGAAGAACTTAAAGCCGTTATTGTTATAGAAGCAGCTGATCCACCGAAAGCCCCTGAAATGAAGACCTTATCCACAGGGCTTAAACATGCTTTCTTAGATAAGGAAAAACTATGCCCAGTTATCATCAGCTCCACCCTTACAAGAGATCAAGAGGAAAAGCTTCTGAACGAGCTGAGGAAGCATAAAAAGGTCATAGGATATAAGATAACTGACCTAACGGGCATAAATCCAGCCCTGTGTATGCATAGACTTCCTATGGTTGACGAATTCAAGCCCTCTCGAGAACATCAAAGAAAACTGAATCCTAATCTGAAGGAAGTAGTTCGTCTGGAGGTCCTTAAATTACTCAAAGCTGGTATGATCTATCCTATTTCTGACTCCCAGTGGGTCAGCCCCATTTAGGCTGTTCCAAAAAAGGGGGGCACCACTGCAGTGCTCAATGACAAAAATGAGCTAGTGCCTACCAGGACTGTAATTGGATGGCGAATGTGTATTGATTATAGAAAGTTGAACAAAGCCACAAGGAAAGACCACTACCCTCTACCTTTCCTTGATGAAGTCCTGGAATGCCTAGCTCACCAAAAATATTTTTGTTCCCTCAACGGTTACTCCAGGTTTTACTAAATACCCATACACCCGGAGGACCAGGAAAAAACTACCTTCACATGTCCTTTTGGGACATATGCCTTTAGAAGAATGTCGTTTGGGCTATGTAACGCACCCGCCACTTTCCAACGATGTATGTCTGCTATCTTCGCCGGTTTAACAGAATCCGTCATGGAAGTGTTTATGGACGATTTCTCAGTGTACGGAGATTCTTTCGACAACTGTCTAATAAATCTTGGACAAGTTCTACAACGTTGTGAGGAAACGAACCTTATCTTGAATTGGGAAAAATGCCATTTTATGGTAACAGAAGGTGTCGTCCTCGGACACAGGGTAAGTGATAGGGGGATAGAAGTTGATAAAGCAAAGATCGATGTTATCTCAAAGCTGTCACCTCCAAAGGACATAAGAGGAGTTCGAGCTTTCCTGGGTCATGCAGGATTCTATAGGAGATTCATCAAAGATTTCTCAAAGATTGTCAAGCCTATGACCCAACTCCTGACCAAAGATGCCGAGTTCATATTCAATCAGGAGTGTATAAAAAGTTTCTCTACCCTTAAGGATGCGTTAATCTCCGCTCCTATTCTAAGAGCTCCAGATTGGTCGATGCCCTTTGAAATCATGTGCGACGCAAGTGATTATGCCATAGGGGCCGTTCTAGGACAGCGGGTTGATAAGAAACCCTATGGTATCTACTATGCATCTAAAATGCTAGATGAAGCACAGAAAAACTACACTACTACGGAGAAAGAGTTTCTAGCTATCATCTATGCGTTTGAAAAAATTTGCTCGTATTTGATTGGCTCTAAGGTCATTGTTTATACCGACCACTCCGTTATTCGATACCTGATTCAAAAGCAGGATGTCAAACCTAGGCTCATCCGCTGGGTGCTGATGCTTCAGGAATTTGACTTGGAAATTAAGGATAAAACTGGAGTGGAGAACGTTGTTGCTTATCATCTCAGCCGTATCGAGATTGAAGAAGAGGATAAAATCCCTATCCGGGATTCTCTTCCAGATGACCAACTTATGAAGGCCACCCATGGATTCCCTTGGTACGCGGATATCGTCAATTATCTAGCCACAGGGATTATCCACCCCTCTGCTTCCTATCATGACAAAAGGAAGTTCCTTCATGACATAAAAAATTATCATTGGGATGAACCCTATCTTTTTTGCCTTTGCGCTGACGGACTTTTCCGTCGCTGCTTGCCAGAAGAGGAAATAACCCCAGTCCTAGAGCATTGCCATTCGGGACCTACGGGGGAGCACATGAGTGCTAAGAAAACAGCTATAAAAGTTTTACAATCCGGTTTCTTCTGGCCCACCATATCAAAGGATTCGTATGATTTTGTGAAAGCCTGTAACAAATGCCAATTTTCTGGCAACATATCAAAAAGAGACGAAATGCCCCTCACCTTGTGGCAGGAAATTGAGCTTTTCGATGTGTGGGGGGTAGACTACATGGGCCCTTTCCCCCCATCCTATGGTTTCTCCTACATCTTGGTCACAGTGGAGTACATCTCAAAATGGGTCGAAGCTGTACCCACTGTGTCCAACAATTCCAAGCATGTCATTAAATTGTTCAAAGATATTATTTTCCCAAGATTTGGAGTTCCAAGAACTGTCATATCGGACGGCGGGACCCATTTCTTGGAACGCAGTTTTGAAGCTTTACTGAAAAAGTAAAGAGTCAATCACAAAGTCACCACGCCCTACCACCCACAGACAAGTGGTCAGGTTGAGATATCCAATAGACAACTAAAGGCGATTCTTGAAAAAATGGTGAACAGAAACCGCACTGATTGGTCCACCAAACTTCCTGATGCCCTTTGGGCATACCGAACTGCATATAAAACACCAATCGGAACAACCCCGTTCCGTTTGGTGTACGGGAAGTCCTGTCATCTGCCAGTAGAGCTGGAACATAAAGCCTGGTGGGCAATCAAACAATTAAACTTCGATCTTAAAAATGCATGTGAGAATAGACAACTCCAGTTGCAGGAGTTAGAAGAGCTCTGAATGACCGCCTATCACAGTTCCAGAATCTATAAGGAGCAAACAAAAATGTGGCATGATGGTCATATCAAGAGAAAAGATATCGCCGTTGGCGACAAAGTGCTCCTTTTCAACTCCAAGCTCAAGTTATTTCTTGGGAAACTTAGAACAAAATGGTCCGGACCCTTCACTATAAAACATATTTATCCAACTGGAGCTGCCATTATTATAGACAACAACGGAGGAGAAAGGATGGTCAACGGTCACCGTTTAAAAAGATACTACACTTCGGAAGACAAAATGCCAAGACAAACCATCGAAATCAAAGATGTTATACCAACAGCATAACTCTATTACAACTTCGTCGAGCCAGCGACGTAAAACCCAGGCGCTACTTGGGAGGCAACCCAAGATTTCTTTTTCTTTCTCTTTTTCCCGTTCTTTTTACCTTAGGTTTATCTTATGAAAATACAAAAAAAAAATTACAATCAAAACAAACATAAAAATAGCAAAATGATAATATACAAAAAAATCACATAACTAAAACAAAAAAAAAATATATATATATATATAATTTTATTTTTCGTTCAACCTTAACCCTACCAAACGGTCCTGAAACCGTTTGAGACCAAACGGTCTTGAAACCGTTTGGAACCAAACGGTCTTCAAACCGTTTGGAACCAAACGGTCCTGAAACCGTTTGGAACCAAACAGTCTTCAAACCGTTTGGAACCAAACGGTCCTGAAATTGTTTGGAACCAAACGGTCTTCGGACCGTTTGGAACCAAATGGTCTTCAAACCGTTTGAATCCAAACGGTCTTCAAACCGTTTGGTGTCCAAACGGTCGCTAAAACCGTTTGACCTAGGGTTTTTGTCTGGTCACCCCCCCGTTTCCTATAAATATAAACCCTACCCCTTCGTCTTTCTTTCCTTCGACTCCCAAGCCATCTGAAACTCCCGTGCTAGCCCTGTTCCATTGCTCTTGCTTTCCTCTGTTCCCACGCATTTCATCTCCATCGACCTCTACCTTCCCTACTGCCGCGCGACCTCCATCCCCAACACCTCTCCGCCGTCGGCTCTGCCACCTGCTGCAAGGTAGTCCAATATCTGCGACAGTATGGCCGCTCTCTTCCACAGTCTCCTCCTTCCGCACCGGTGTTATCATCGTCGGCACTACCACGACGTTTCTTCTTCTTTTTCCAGCACCGGCGCAATCATCATCGTCGTCTTTACCGCTGCCACAGTCACCTTCATCATAATCGCCGCAATCATCTTTTATCACCGATGTGCACCGTCATTTTCGCCGTCCTCGCCAACACATCCGCCGTCTCTGCGCCGTTTCGCCGTTTCGTCTCCACCTTATCTGTCTGTTACCTGTCGTTCCGCCTTCCAAACGGTCTCCAGACCGTTAGGAACCGAACGGTCTCCAAACCGTTTGGAACCAAACGGTCTCCAAACCGTTTGGAACCAAACGGTCTCCTAATCGTTTGACTTCCACATTCGTCTAAATCTCTAAAATATAAATATATATATATACATAAAACCACATAAATACAAACAAAATCTAATCCGTTTTTTTACATATTGTTCTCACTCATGATTTTCCACTATGCAGATATGGCATCACCAGCAAAGACGGCCATCAGATCTGATGCTGCTCCTTTTCTGACAAGGGAGCAAATGATGGAAAAACTGGCCCGACTCCAGAAGATCAGAGATGTCTTCAATAGAACTGGAAAGGCCCCTCCAAACACCAAAATGATGGAGGTCATGTGCGACATTGATCACCTTAACAAAAGTCTCGCAGAGGCAACCGACGAAGAAGTAGCAGAGATTTCATCTGATGATGATGAAGGCTCGGAATACACCCCAAATCCAGAGGAGGACTCCCCAGCCGAAGAACAAAAATGAAAACGCAAAGTCCAGGAAGCTGCACCCGGACAACCCTCCAAGAAACGGGCAAGAAAAAAAGTTCACCCCATCTCTGCTATGGACCAACCCTTTGCAACACCGACCACCACCATCCCTGCCACCACCCCCACCTTCTCAATTCTCACCACCTCCGCACCCCCACCTGAAAACCTTTACATCCACACCATCCAATCCATCGACAAAATCTTGAAACCAACAAAGTGTGTCTGCTCAAGCGTACTGCTGAAGATGGGGATCTATGACAGAGTCCTCACAATGCTCGACAATGCCAAACTATCCAGACGTTGTCTTATCCCCGAAGTCTCATATGTCGAGCCCACCACAGAATTCTTCACCCATCTTATCAAAGAAACGGTGGAAATTACACAGAGAGCAAGGGATGGTGGTGATCGTCGACTGGTCATGAAGCTCTTTGGGAATGACGTAGTGATAACAAAAAATCTTTTAAATGCAATCTTCATTGACAATCCTGAGCAGCTCAAAAAGGCTGGAGTTGCAGGAACAGAGAACGACCCATTCAATAAACATACCTTCTGGAAGTCACTAACATGGATCCCAACCTACGAGCCAAAAACATGTAAAGCCTCCAACATTCACTCAGGGTTCATGCGCACACTTCACAAAATCATTACCAGTGCGCTGCTCCATAGATCAGAGGGAGGAAACGTCATCACCGCCGATCTTTTTATCCTATGGTCAATCCTGCATGGAAAATCAATCAACATCGGATGGCTTTTGATACAAAAGTTCTCCAACTACGCCATAGGAAAGGAAATTTGCATGGGAGGTGATGTCACATCCATCATAAAATATCTCAAGATGGACAGACCCCTACCGCGCTGCACGCAAATAAAGGGCGATATCCTTACCAATGAACAAACCTTGAAGAACTCGTTCATTATTAAAGAAAAGTATGAAAAACTTTATTACGTCTTCTGCCCTGCGGTCAAGTCATCCAGAACACTCCTCCCGCTCCCAGAGCTAGCAAACTATGACAAAGAAAATCTCCTCTTCTCTGACGAGGAGCTTACACAACTCCTAGCTTCGGTTAAAATAACCAAACAGAAAGCAACGGCGGGACAGACGGAGCTGAGCATCACAGCCCCGGCAGCTCGTCCATCCAAAATACCTATCAAACGGCCTTCTAGAAGGCAGTTGCAGGCCCAACAGCTGTCGGGGACACCAACATCTAGGCCACATCCAGAGGCCGAGAAGCTCCATGAATAAATCTTAACATCCTCCTCTATCGACTCTTTCATTCAAAGTATACATGAGCAGCTAACCGCTGCCACCACTCCACCTTTCACCATTCCAACTTCAACCACTCCCTTCTTCCCCATCACATCAACGCAACCATTCACATCCACTTCATCACCCCTATCAACCTCGGGCTTTCCCTTCTCCATCCCCATGCCCGACTTCACAACTTTCCCTTTCACCTCTGCCGTTTCCACCCCATCACTATCGCTACCACTGATTTCACCTCAAATCCCACCACTTTTCACATCCACCATCACCCCGACACTGCTGGTGACTACATCCACAGTCACTACGCAGCTCGGGGCATCATCAGTGTCTCTTACGCAAGGCACTAACACCACTCCACGTAGACACCAGCCATCTCACCCTTCCACTCCTGGGGTCCCTTTTGCTAATATCGGTGAGGAATTCGGCCGTCAATTTGACGATGTCCGAAACCTCCTCACCGATCCTTCTAATATATTAAATTCTATTCTTTCTTGTGTGCAGGGTTTATCACGACAGGTGACCACGATCGACGAACAACACCGTGCCTTGCCCACCATCCTCCAAGGCCTCCAACAACGACAGGATGAGGTGGCTAAGCAAGTTGATCACATCAACAGCTACTACAACAACCTGCCGGACCTGGTCCTTGGAGCGACGCGTCAGCAAGAAGCAACGGCGAAGCAAGTCGATGAGAACTCCAAGCAGACTCAGCCTCTGCCAGAGACTCTCTGCGAGCTCCAGCAACAGCAAGAAATTCTGAGCACGTGCTTGGACACCATCAATAACACACTTACACAACTACAACATCACCAAGAGGAGTCCAATAACGATGCAATCCAGCAGTCACGTGCTCAAGTCACCAATCTTACAACACGTCTCCTCTCCGCCGAGGGTAGATATACCGACCTCAAAGAAACCCATGATGCACTGCTCGAAAAACACGAGCATCTGCAAGTGGCTTTTGATGAGCTACAAGCCACCCATCGGCGGTGCAAATCGCCCACCAGTAAAAAGCAAGCAGACAAGGTTGCGGACGATGAGGATGGCGATGATGATGAAGAAGACGACTCCAACTCATCTGCTGACTCCAACAAAGACACCACCTCTGATGACAAGCATGATGACAGAGAAGACTCAGGCAATGCAGCAGGACCTTCTCATAGAGGTTCCGACAAGAGTCACCATGACAGTGACCACCCCCCCAGTCCCCACACAACGACAATGTCAACATGTCATACGGGGACCAGTTCTTCGATTATTCCGCTATGGGGTCCATCGGGGAAGCTGCCAAAGACGCGGCCTGCGCTGATTTCCAACAATGCATACTAGGAACCAGTGCCAGCCCACCAAAAACATCCGCTCCACCCTTCTCAGCACCTTCTCCTCCCTACCAGGACGAGGCATACTGAGTAAGTCTAGACATGGATGAAGATCTCGATTCTGCCTCCGACTCGGACAACAAATCTACAAGGCAATGAAGAGGCCTCCGAACAACCTGCTTCTCCCCCACTACAAGAACTTCCCCCGCCACCACCTCTGCCACACAAAATGCACGACTTGGATATGGCGGCCATCTCCACCTTAGATGCTCAGGACATTTTTATATTGAACACTATAGTGGACGATGCAAAGACAGGGGAAGACACAATTTATCACAATACAAAAACCAGGCGTCAGATGACACATGAAGATTTCCGCAGCATCCTCCGACCTCGGTCCATGATGCCTATGTCAATCTTCCGTGTCCTCCTCGCCAATTGTATAGAAATGTACAAAAGTTCTAAGAGGCAGCAACATGTTTTCAACGCCTCGCCTGCTCTGTCTATTGGCCTTTTATACAAAGACGTAAGAGCAAAGTCGATCGAGCGGCTACGTGCTGGTTTAGCACGTCGAGTACGTTATCTTACTGTGCCCTTCCAAATTTCGAACCACTGGCTTTTTATGACTGTGGACACCGAGGCTCGGGATGCCAAGGTATATAACTTCTGTGGCGTCGAGCTACCAGCCGGCACAATAAACTTCATAGGAGAAGCAGCAGGAGAAGCCAGGTGTATACCCTTTCAGCTGCTTCAGTTAATTTGGGTTGCATGCCCATCTCTACGCCAAGATTGGAGCCAACCATGGTTCAAAATCATAAACCCTCTAGTTCAAGCCACCGAGGGATCTGGGGATTGCGCTTTCTGCACTATACGTCACATTCAAGCGCTGAACCAGGAAATCCCATTTAACGACCTGGTTGCTGAATATTTTCACTCTTTACGCAGACGTTATGCTATGGAGCTAATCTATGATAGACGGTTCTTCAAGGACCCAACTATGGCACCAGACGACGTTCCTCGCTACCTCTTCTCAGCTATCCATCTCCCGCATCAGCGACCCTTCCGACAAACTCTAAAGGAGTCAGAAAAGACCAAGTTTCCAGTCGCCGATACCGAGCAAGATCAAAGCAAGATCGATCCTGTGTTCTCCATTACACCAACCTTCCCGGATTTTGATCGCGATGCTTGCAAGGGTCTCAACGACCTCGAATTGCGTCTCATTATGGCACAGCTCTCCGCCAACAAAGATGGCCTGGTATTCATGTCCCGAGATATTCTTGTAATGGCAGACACACTGCAAGAGACTCTACAGGTTAAGGGATCCCTCTCTGTAAGCCTTATGGCCACCTATCAGTTTCTGCTTGGCCAAAACAACCCAACAACATACATGGCGTCTCCATATATGAAAGATGATCTCCTAAAGCTCAAGAACTTTGGCACAGCTGACGCGCTGATCTCCTATCTCCAGCACACAACACCGACGTTCATCATGTTACCTTTCCTTTATCATGAGCACTGGATGCTCCTGGAACCAAACCTCCCAGAAGGAACAACCACAATATACAACAGTTCTGATAGCCAGTACAACGCACGACAGAGAAACTACGTCGTGACCCCAAAGACGCCAACAGAAGTAGTGGCAAAGGAGTGCGCCGAAAAGTTAATCGACTTTCTGAGTCAGCATACAAAGGCGTACGACAAAGAGCATTTCCACCGCCCTGCCTTCTGCCACAAATTCCCCCAGCAAATCCGTCAATCGAACGACTGCGGCTTCCACATCCTCTACTGGATGTACACCATCATCGTTCTCCAAAGACCATTAGAGGAGATGACTGACGTGGATTACCACACTTTACGAGGACATTTCACATCCAATCTACTTCGTTCTCCGGGGGAAAATGAAGATTTACCTTATCCTGCAGCCCTTGTCATAATTACTGCTCAACCTATCACTTTGACACTCTGAGGACAGAGTGAGTGATAAGTTAGGGGGGGTACATTAGACAAGGGTGAGGTATCATTTCCTACATCCCTCTTTCTGTTAGCACTTTCTTTTTCTTTCTTCTTTTATTCTTTCTCTTTATACAATTCTTTTTAACTTAAATTCTTTTGGAATAAAGTCACCCCAATCAACCTTAGAATCATGATAGTCCCCAAAAGTAAATAGCGCTTAAGACATTTAATGGTGATTTAATAATTTCCATCCACTATCGATTTCATGTTTTTGCTTCAATTTTATATCTGACTTTCCACAGGGCAAAATCAAGGCAAAAATAAGCCAAGCTCTCAAGGATGAGAGGGGAATCAGGCAACTTCCAAATCAAGAAGTTCTGCAAGTGGACCACAAACCAAATAAGTGCATGTTGAACGACTCTAAGAACAACTTTCCTCTCTTCAAAATAAAAGAGGCTTGGCCGCCCAAAATAATTTCCCAAATAAAACCCCAAATCCCAAGCCTGCGAGTCATCGAATAAAAGCCAGAGAGTCGAATAAAATCATGAGAGTTGTGCCATGAATAAGGATCTATATAAAGAACTGATGAAGGTTTCACCCGACCGGCACATTCCGCTGCCCTCACAAAGGCAGATGTGTCATGCCCGGTAGTGAAACCCTAAGGTCTCTAAATATATGAAAGGCTCATAAAGGACTCACACAGCCAGTACATTCAGCTGCCCTCACAAAGGCAGATGTGTCATTCCCGGTAGTGAGACCCCAAAAGCATAGATAGCCCCTCCCCCACTTGAAGGGGGAGCTACACCTCAAGCCTTTGGCCAACCCTCATACCCTCTCTAGCTCCCAGTGGGTCTTTCAGAGAGGTATAAAGCTGATTAGAGTCAACAATATGCACAAAATAAAAGTGGTCCCAATGCGAACTGCGAGATACGGAAAGAACCTGAGACCCAAGCAACTCTCGAAACCTAAAAAGAGTCAAGGCAAGCAATAAGACTTGATATGACCTCAGGGGAACTCAGGTTAAGAACTGAAGCAAGAGTATGGAAATCCTAATTAATAAGATCGCCTCGCCATTACATATCTCAGCTCTATCTAACTTGAGGACAAGCTAGACTCTAAGTTAGGGGGGGTGATAACCTTCTATTTTAGTCAATTATTTTAGTCCTTTTCTTTAGTTTTCCATACTCTTTCTAAAGCTTAAACTATACATAATCCTAATTTTACCCTTTTTTTTTAAATATACCATCAGACTAACTTTCCTTTCTATATATGTAGAAAAAGCACAAAAAAATCATAAAAGAATAACTCAACCTCAAGACCGCATGAAGCCAATCGGTCCCAAGACCGCATGAAGCCAATCGGTCTCGAGACCGCATAAAGTCAAACAGTCCCAAGACCGCATGAAACCAACCAGCCCCGAGACCGCATGGAGTCACACGGTCCCAAGACCGCATGAAGCCAACCGGTCCCGAGACCGCATGGAGTCACACGGTCCCAAAACCGCATGGAGTCACACGGTCCCAAAACCGCATGAAGCCAACCGGTCCCGAGACCGCATGGAGTCACACAGTCCCAAGACCGCATGAAGCCAACCGGTCCCGAGACCGCATGGAGTCACACGGTCTCAAGACCGCATGAAGCCAACCGGTCCCGAGACCGCGTGGAGTTCAAACGGTCTCAAGACCGCATGAAGCCAACCGGTCCCGAGACCGCATGGAGTTCAAACGGTCTCAAGACCGCATGAAGCCAACCGGTCCCGAGACTGCATGGAGTTCAAACGGTCTCAAGACCGCATGAAGCCAACCGGTCCCGAGACTGCATGGAGTTCAAACGGTCTCAAGACCGCATGAAGCCAACCAGTCCCGAGACTGCATGGAGTTCAAACGGTCTCAAGACTGCACGATCCCAAACGATCTTGAGGTCCAAATGGTCTCCAAACCGTTTGGACCTCACTCAAGGCCTATAAATAAGACCCCAAGGGTCCTCCATCAGATATCAAGTTTCAGATGCTCAAAGGCTGCCTCAATCGTTCCAGAGCTCTTGCTACTTCCATTCTCCACCCAGGGGCTACCGGTCTAAGACTCATACTCCATCTCGAAGCTGCTTTCTCTCTCTCCGCCAAAGAAGGTGGGAAGAGGGAGATCTCGTCATCGAGCAACCCGTGAAGCTGGTGGATTGTTTCTCTCTCTCCAAGGGGTTGACTTTCCTCTCTCCTTTGTGGGGATGATGCTCTTTCTCTCTCTTCTTGCCTCCTTCTTTGTCCTAGTCATGAGCGAGTAGTCTTCTTCACTAGGGTGCGGGGAGTAGCCCCGCTACCCATGCTTTCATATCATGTAAATGTAATCCTTAGGTTGCAATATAGAGTTCTTATCTTTTTTAGTTCGACATCAAACGATTAATGAATGCATGTTGCTTGATCTCCAACTTGTGTTATCTTTTATCTCTTGGTATGATCTGTCTATGTTTGTACTATTAGATCCGAAACTCGTTTGTATGTTGGTTCTTGATGCATGTATTCACCATGCATCTGTTTCGGTATCTAGAAGTGTATCTCAAGAAGTGGAGTAAACTCACTATCATCCGTTGCACTTTCATACTATGAAATGGAATCAGTTGACGTATGGAAGTGCAACCTTGATAAGTCGAGGAACACACTTTGCGAGGGGAATGATGCAAAGTAATGTGACCATTTGTTCGGGAATGACTACGGTTGCAACATTCCCGTATTTCTCGTAGTTAGATTCTCCGAAAGGAGGCTAAGTCTACAAGGATACTAACTGACTGGACTCTTTTTGCAGGTTAAGTTTTGCTTTGCATGTGTTGATCGATGTGTAGTGGTGGTGAAAAACCGATCACACCTTAGTGATCTTTTATCATAGTTTAGCCCATTAGATTTACCTACTTACTTTACTTTTCAATATTCTTGATTTAAAAACATCAAAATCTAATTTTCGGTATAAGTGCCTGTTAGTAAGTGACCAAGTGAAATTCCATGCGTTTTCTATCTTGTTGTTTGCAATGAGACCGTTGTCCCATGGATTCGACCCTTAACTATAGTGCGATAAGACTTCCACGTATCTTAGCATACGTGGGTGGAGTTTTCTATCTAGTATAAGCAAGGCTAAACTTAAAGACTCACCATCTTTAGGATTTTTAGTGGTGCATGCAATTCCACGTAAGTGGAAGCTCCATCAAGAGTATATCAGTTTATGGATCTCTTTGTAAAAAGTTTTAATTTTTAGTGATTTTTAGTAATTCTACTGCTAACAACCACTTCCGCATTAGTTAATCTTGTTTTCGTGAGTTGGATGCCACAATTTAGTGGTATCAGAGCTCTAGGTTCGTTGAGTCAACAGAGACATAGGATTAAGGTTGTTGAGTCTGTTCTAGTGTTTTCCAGTTTATCTGATAGTGTCTTCTGCTCATATAGGAGGAGAAGAAAAAAAAACTAAAGATGTCTGGATCACACGATGAACATGCTGCTGAGAGCAGCATTGCTTCACCAGGAGGAGGTGCAAGAGACCATGATAGGGAGGAGCCCATACCTAAACAACCCTGGTTCCATCAAGCTGATATGGGAAATCCAGCCTTCCAAGCCATGTTTGGACAGTTTATGGCAGCCATGACTCATATGACAGATAGGATGCCAATACCTACACCTAGGGCACCTACCCACCATGAAGGACAAGGAGCTGACAAGACATTTGAACGACTTCGTCGGGTTGGAGCCACAGAATATGCTGGAACAGTTGATCCAGCAGATGCAGACATGTGGCTGACTAAACTAGAGAAGGCCTTTAGAATCCTTAACATCCCAGAAGCTGAGAAGGTTAGACATGCAGTGTACCTTCTTAAAGGGAGTGTTGGTCATTGGTGGACCATAGAAGAAGGCAAGAGGTCGGGTGTAGAGATCGGATGGGAAGTATTCTGACAAGAATTCATCAATAGATACTTTCCTAAGACGTTTTTGGATGAGAATATCTCTCGGTTTGAGAGATTAAGGCAAGGACTAATGAACGTTAGCGAGTATGAGGCTAAGTTCATGGAGCTTCTACGGTTCTATCCGCATATGGCAGCTACCAATGAAGAGAGGATTCGGCATTTTGAGAATGGGTTGAACACCGATTTGACCACTCATGTGTCTTCTTTAGAGAATAGGGAGAGGTTTGCTACTTTTGTGAAGTCTTTCATATGCATAGAGAGGTCTGTGACTGAGACGCGACAGACTAAGAGTAAGAAAGTGTATCCCTAGTTTCAAGGACCCTTGTCCAAAAGTTTTAAGAAACTGCAGTTTTCTGCACCAATGGCACCACCAAGGTTTAACACCCAGACCCAATGGACGTCTAATAGGGGTAGAGGTCATAGTTTACCGCCAGAAGGAGCCCACAACACAACATCAATATCAGTAACAGGACCATCTAGACCACAGCCAGGGAACAGAGGTTGTTTTATATGTGGAAAGATGGGGCATCTGATGAAGGATTGTCAAGCCAGAGAAGCAAGTGTGACTCAACCTCAGAGGCAAAGTCAGCAAGGCTCTCAGAGGTGACCATTTCTAAGTGGAGCTAGAGGACGTGGACAAGTGTCCCAAGCTGGATCGTTGGCACCCAGTAATCGAGCACCGAGTCAACCACAGGCGACAGCGAGATTCTATGCGATGAATCAGCCTGATGCGGTAGTCAACCCTCGGGTTGTGGCAGGTCAAATGGAACTATTTTATTCTAATATGTCTACATCTTGCATCGTATCTGTTTTAATTGATCCAGGTGCTACGCATTCTTTCATCACTAAAAGAGTGATTTTTGACTGCAATATGACAATTGGTCAAAGGGCAGAGAGTTTGAAGTTAGAAACTCCTTTGATGGGATCTGTTGTGTTGCGGGAGGTGTGTTCTCCCTGCACTCTTTTCTTTTCAGAACATCGCATTCAAGTGGACCTTATACCACTTGAGATTCATGGGTTTGATATCATTCTTGGGATGGATACCCTAGAAAAGTATAAGGTTATCTTGGATTGTGAGTCCAAGCAGGTTGTGTTCACAGATGATAGTGACACATGGATCTTTCAAGGAGACAGAAAGATTCTTCCAACTTGTATTGTGTCAGCTATGGTAGCTGAGAATCTGATGAGACAAGGATGTTTTGCATTCTTGGCACATGTGGTAGATACCACCATGGAGAGTTCTAATCCTTTTGAAGTTCCGGTAGTCAGGGAATTTGAGGATGTGTTCCCTGAAGAACTTCTAGGTCTACCTCCACCCCGAGAGATTGATTTTGAGATTAGTCTAATTTCGGGCACGCAACCTATAGCACAAACACCGTATAGGATGGCACCTGTCGAGATGGCAGAGCTCAAGAAACAACTTCAGGAGCTGCTTGAGAAAGGTTTTATCTGATCGAGTACTTCACCATGGAGTGCTCCAGTCCTCTTTGTTAAGAAAAAAGATGGATCGATGCAGTTATGCATTGATTACAGACAGTTGAATAAAGTAACTATAAAGAACAAGTATCCCTTGCCTAGGATTGATGACTTGTTTGATCAGTTGCGTGGTGCAACTATCTTTTCTAAGATAGATCTGAGATCGAGATACCATTAGTTGTGTATTAAGGAGGGTGACATACCTAAGTCTGCCTTTAGGACAAGGTATGGGCACTATGAGTTCATAGTTATGTCGTTTGGACTAACTAATGCACCAACATTCATGGAACTCATTAATAGAATCTTTCAACCTTTTCTCGATCAGTGTGTAGTCATCTTCATAGATGACATATTGATATACAGTAGAGATGCTCAACGGCATGAGCAGCACCTCCGTCAGGCTTTAACTTTGCTAAGAGAGCATAAGTTGTATGTTAAGTTTAGCAAATGTGAATTCTAGCTACCAGAAGTTTCTTTTCTTGGACACGTAATATCTGCCTCAGGTATTCGTGTTGATCCTAAGAAGGTAGAATCTGTCCTGCAATGGGAACAGCCAAAAACACCGACGGAGATACGTAGTTTCTTAGGGTTGGCAGGCTATTACAGGAGGTTCATTAAGAACGTCAGTTCTATAGCTTTACCCCTAACCAAGTTGACCAGGAAGGAGGTTCCTTTTGTCTGGAATGACAAGTGTCAACATTCTTTTCAGTTATTGAAAGAAAGGTTGACAAGTGCACCAGTGCATGGTGTTACCTGAGTAGGGAAAAGGGTACATAGTTTTCTATGATGCATCTAAGAATGGTCTAGGATGTGTGTTGATGCAAGATAAGCAAGTGATTTCTTTCGCTTCTCGACAGCTTAAGAAACACGAGGAGAATTATCCAACACATGATCTAGAGCTAGCTTTTGTGCTCCTTGCTTTGAAGATCTGGAGACATTATCTCTATGGAGAGACATTCCAGATTTTCACAGACTATAAGAACCTAAAGTATATCTTTTCTCAACATGAGCTAAACATGAGGCAACGCCGCTGGATGGAGTTAATCAAGGACTATGATTATACAATTGATTATCATCCAGGGAAGGCTAATGTGGTTGTTGATGCATTAAGTAGGAAATCAGCAACACCAACCTTAGATAAAGCACAGTTAAATTCTTTAGTGTGCTCTAAGAGGGATATGTTTATATCTTTGAGGCAAAACAATGTATAGTTTAAAGTATCATTGTTAGCTGGGTTGTTAGTTGAGATGCACATAAAACCAACTCTGAGATAGTAGATTAAAGAAGCACAAAAACCTAATGTTGTAGTTCAGTAGATTAGATCTGAGTATGGTAGTGAGAAACAGAATGGCTTTCATGAGTCAGAGGATCAGGTAGTCTGTTACCATGGTAGGATGGTAGTACCTGATGCTAATGATTTAAGAAAGTTGGTTCTAGAAGAAGCTCACTCTTCGACGTATACTATGCATCTAGGGAACACCAAGATGTATCATAACTTAAAAGATATGTATTGGTGGCCTGGATTAAAGAAAGATGTAGCTGAGTTTGTTATGCGATGTTCGGTGTGTCAGTAGGTTAAGGCTGAACATCAAAAGCCCACAGGAGCAATGCAACCTTTTCCCATACCACAGTGGAAATGGGATCATGTCACCATGGACTTTGTGGTTGGTTTACCTAGAACAACCAAAGGTCATGATTCCATATGTGTGATAGTTGATATGTTGACAAAGACATCATATTTCTTACCTGTCAAAACAACCTACACTGCTGAGAAGCTGGCACAGTTATATGTAGATGAGATAGTGCGGCTGCATGGGGTTCCAGCTACTATCATTTCAGATAGAGGACCTCAGTTCACGAGTCATTTTTGGGAACAACTTCATAAAGCTTTGGGTACACAGTTAAGGTTTAGTACAGCCTTTCACCCTCAGACAGATGGACAATCTAAAAGGACCATACAAACTTTAGAGGACTTGCTTAGGGCATGTGTCCTTCAATTTGTAGGAAGTTGGGATCTACACCTGAGCTTGATAGAATTTGCTTACAATAATAGCTATTAGCACAGTATTGACATGGCACCATATGAAGCATTATATGGTAGACGATGTAGATCTCCTTTATGTTGGTATGAAACAGGAGAAAATCAACTTTTGGGTCCTGAGCTAGTGCAGTAGACAACGGAGAAGATTAAAGTAATACAACAACAGTTAAAGACTGTACAGGATAGACAAAAATCATACGCTGACAAACGATGAAGACCTTTAAAATTCCAAGTTGGAGATAGAGTTTACCTCAAGGTTTCACCCTGGAAAGGAGTCCTTAGATTTGGAAGGAAGGGAAAGTTAGCTCCTAGATTTATGGGGCCTTATCCAATCATTGAACGGATTGGAAAGGTAGCTTATAAGCTAGAGTTACCACCTGAGTTGCATAAGTTGGATCCAGTGTTCCACATCTCTATGTTGAGGAAGTGTCATCCTGACACAGAATTAGTTCTACAACCTGTGGAGGTAGAATTAAATAATGATATATCATATGTTGAAGGACCTATAACGATCCTTGATAAAAGAATTAAACAGCTGAAAAAGAAAGACAATTGTCTTGTAAAAGTCCTCTAGAATCACCATGGCATTGAAGAAGCTACATGGGAACTGGAGGAAGAGATGAGGAGGAAATACCCTACTCTTTTCTCTTAAATGTTTTGTTGATGATTTCGGGGACGAAATCCTTGTAAGGGGTGGATAATTTGTAACATCCCCGGCATGGGTTATGCTCTAACCCTAGATGTTTTGCTTAATAATGTTTATTATATGCTTGTTCATATTTCTTGGAAAGTAATTAAGGCTCAAGAAGAACTTATATTTCAATTTTAGTCCTTTTTGAATAATGTTGAAACATTGTTTTGCTTGTTCTGGACTAAAGTGCAAATTACCCAAGTAGAGGGGTTAACTTGCAAATTATACATGATATAATGTTCCTCAGATGTTTAGGCATCATAAGAATTATAATGATGTAGTGGTATGGTTTCCACAAGCTTGAGCACCAAGATAGAGCTTGTTGAGCAATCTTTGTGCATTAAAACCTAGTTTTGGTGTAATGTGCAATTTACCCAAAACCTAGGGTTCAATATGCAAAATACCACTTCTAAAGGGTCCCCCATGTTTTTTGGCATCAAGTGGAGAAAAGAAAATGGGAGGGTGCCTCATTTGAATTATTTTGGAGGAGAGAGAATCTTGATATTAAAATAATCAAGATTTAAGCATAATTGAAACCCTAATTCAATTTAATGCAAAAATAAATAAAATTAATTGAAGGTCCTTCAACCAAAAACGTGATGGTTGAATTTGCTCAAGTGTGAACGTCCTTGTTCCTTTAAAAGGCAACAAAAATATCCAAGGGAATGGATAACTCACTCACATTATTAAAAGAAAAAGTAATATCCACTAAAAAGTGGATATTAGTATAATATGTTTAAGGTGCTTAATTCCTTTTCTTTTAATTCTTGGATAATGAAGAAGTTTTGCAAGGGGATGAAGATGTCTTTGTGGCCAAGGAATTTAGGGGGAAGAGGCGACACAAATTTTGGAATTAAAAGAATTTTATAAGGCATTTTCTCTCTCATCGATTTCCTTTATAAAAAGATCTTTTACAACCCAAATCAAAGGCTTTTTCGAATCCACTTCCTCTCTTTGCTTTAAAATCGACCAAGGGAGATAGGAGAATCTTGATGACGACCCTCAACCTATTGGTAAGCTTCTTGATCTTCTTTCACCTTAATTTCATGGTGGAAATCACAAAACAAATGCATGATTTCTTCTCTATTTCACTCCATCTTCAATCCTAGACACTATTTTCACTCCAAGCTTGAGGACAAGCCTTGGGAGAGTTGCAAAATCTTCCTCCACCATTGTTGACGTGAATATCCAAGCTTTGAAGCTCAATTCGAGGTGGGTTATATAACTCAAACCCTTAAATATTGTTATTGTATTCAAATCTCCATTATTTGTTGAACGTTTTGTTCTATTTGAAATTCCCTTGATCTATTGTTGTAATTACCATGAAAATAGTATTATCTTTTGAATGAATGAAGGTATATGATGATGATATCATCTCGGGCACGCAATCCAACAAGTCTCCCTTGCAAACAGTTTTGAAGATCTTGGACTAAACGGTTTGCAAACCATTTGGAGTCTTGAACCCTAAACCATTTAGAAAGGTTGACCGTTTGGATGGGTTGACCATTTGAGGTCAGAACCCTAGTACATGTTGGATAGGGATCTAATGGTTCCAATTAATTAAATCAATGAATGGGCAATCATCTAATTAGAAACCCTAATCGGGTTCAGCGTTGATTTTGCAATTGAATGGTTTAATTCTTTGGGTTGATTAACCCAAACGGTCTCAAGACCATTTGGAGATCACCCAAACGGTCTAAAGACCGTTTGGAGGTCAACCAAGACCGTTTGGAGGTCTAGGGTTGAGTATGATGAAGTAGTTGAAGACCCAAAGTTATCAAATTGAAATGCAAGCAATAGCTATTTTGATGAGTAACTCAATGATGCAAACCCTAGTTGACTTAACAAATTTTGATGACGGGGTGGGCAAATGGTCTCAAGACCATTTGGAGGTCATCCAAACGACCTCAAGACCGTTTGAGGTCAGGTCATGCCCAATTTGATTGATGGTCCAATGATTCTAAAGCAATTAATTCCATAGTGACTAATATTGAAAGTTCATCGATTTCAACCCTAATTCAATTGGGTTCAAAACCCTAATTGATGATCAATTGAAGGTTGAATCAATTGAAAGATGATTCCTTAATCTCAATTTAAGCATGGTGCTTAGGTTCAATTGATGAGTAATTACAGGGATTCAATTGATGAAGGAATTAATCTTGGAAACCCTAAATCAATATGAGTGGTTGAGACCATTTTTGGTCCAATCGGTTTTGAAGAGGTTTGGACCAAACGGTCTCAAGACCGTTTGGGACCAAACTAGCTATCCCAAACCGATTGAGACTCAAATGGTTTCAAGCACCTACTTTGTCAAACGGTTTCAAGCACCTACTTTGTTAAATGGTTTCAAGCACCTACTTTGCTAAATAGTTTCAAGAGTTGATCAAGACCGTTTGAAGGTCATCCATGCAAGACCGTTTGAGGTCTGGTTGGTCAAGACCGTTTGAGGTCTAAGTGACCAAGACCGTTTGGAAGTAATTAACTAAAATAGTATGGACACTTAAGATGATTAAGTCAATTGTTTAATTGATCATTACATGATGTAATTCAAGGGTGATTATGGTAATTGTACCCTTAATAAGATAGGGTGATTAGTATCTTTTGAATGATGAATCTTTGATGATCATGGAAGTAATGACACAATACATGTGTCAACTCTCCAATCCAGTTGAGTTGACCTAATCTAATCAAGTCTGAAGTAAGTATCATCTTATAAAGGATGAGAGAGAGAGGACTTCCTACATGAATGATAATTATGTAGTGGTTGTCTCAACACTTCCAACATGAATGAATGTGTAATTAGGGTATGATCCTTGATAAAGAGATCATGAACCCTAATTAGGAAGGTTGATGAACCCTAACCCTAATTGAGTTCAATGATAGGTGAAACCCTAATATTTGGTAATGGTATGACCCTAATTTAGGGTAATGACTTGAGAAACCCTAATTCAGGGAATTTTAATAATAAACCCTGATTGAACGTGAATGGTAAACCCTAAGTGAGGGTGATGTTATGTGGAACCCTAGACAAGGGTGATGTCAAAATGAAATCATTATAATGTGAGGTAAAACCTAATTCAAGGTAATGATGTGTTCTGATATGTGATACTATGATATGAAATCCTACACTGATATAGGTTAAAGATATGTGGAGCCCTAATCTTGGGTTGTAATATATGAAACCCTAATTTTGGGCAAATATGGTGATAATCATGACCCAAATCTGGGTAATGAGATTAAGTATTCCTAATTAATATAAATTGGGAAATCTTAGCTCAAATAAGGAACTAGTAATGATACTCTTACAATGCATAGTGCTGATTTGTAATTGATATAATTGTTATCATGTGCACTAATTATGCAGACTTCATGAGATGGTGAACATATCCAGGTATGAGCTATGATTCTTTACTATTAAATTTTCTTTATGGGCCTTGTGAGCCATAATATGTTGTGTTTCCTAGTGAGAGGTAACAAGAGATACTATTGGGCTTTAAGAGCCATGTGAAATACCTGCACTGCAATTATTATGTTTACAATGATCAGATGACCTGAAGGCATTAAGTTACCTGATAAAGTGGTAACAAGTGTTTTGATGAACTAAGGTTTTAGACACCCATGTTCCATAATCATGAGGATGAGATGATAAGGGATGAGAATACCCTGATGTGATAAGGGATTGAGATCCCAATGTTTAATAAAGCTTTGAAAAGAACTTGATACAAATAGTACTCATTCTTTGTAGCATTTTGTTATAATGTGCATGCTTGAAAACATGTTTGATTCTAAAAGAATACTATAATGTACTTAATTAATCAAGTGAAATGGTATCATGTAGAGCCCTGACCATAGATCCATCATCGTCAATAGTTTGATGATGGTGAAACAGGTTTTCCTAAGGGAACTCCTGGAGGGCATGCTTTTGAGTATGTGGGGATTATGGGCGCGAATATCCTTATGCCCTAATGGGGGAATTGATGTGAGGTAAACATTAAATCTCTCAATCCTTCATTATTTATGTCGGGATGGATGTATCACAAATCTCCCAAAGTCCGGGATGGATGTATCATTAATCTCCCGATGATCTTAATGCTGGATCAATGTGAGATAATTATAATATCTCTCGGTTGCGAAGAGAGTACAGCATGCCACTGTAACTCTAATAGCGAAGTTGCCAGTATACCCTGGAAAGCTATTTAGTAGAGACACAAGATGTCCTGCATTTGGTCCTCACATTGAATGAGGAAGATGAGGTCATGGGAATCTGGCTCTTATATTGAACTATGTATGGTACCGATTTCGATTTCACAATGGAAGGTTGGAGTATGAGCGGTATACCTCATCTCCTCGGGGCTTAAGTATGTTTGTAAAATGTAATCAGCTGTGTAGCATATTTTCTTAGGGCTGAAATACGAGAATCAATGGTTGATGATACATTGCTTAGTATGTCTTAGTTGGTTGAATGTTATACATGTTCTTCATATTCCTTATTAAATAAATGACATACTGCTCTATCAAGATATAGTTGAAATGACTTGAATAGAGAATACTGCTTTAAATTGTTTAGTCAATAATTTAGTTGATGATGAATACTTATGATTCTTCTGCTCAGTTTTATTCTATTAATTGCAATAATAATGTTTCTGGCGGAGATTTATATCTCTCGCTGGGACAATTTTCCATTTTCTCACCCCCGTGGGATTCAACTTTTTAGGTAGACACCGAAGAAGAGGCAGGAACCCTAAAGCAAGGGAAGAACAACAACAGAACCAAGGATAGTAGTAAATCCTTAGGCGGAGACACTGGAAGTCATGTCCTATAAATAGAGAGTCTTATGTGTCACTCTGTACTCTCAGATCCTAGGAGTCAGTAGTTAGTTTAATATCGATCTGAGATTTTGACTTGATGCCTCGAGATTTTTGTATTGCCTATGTACGTTTTAATAGGGCAGTTGATGCTTGTAACACACGAGAAGGAATGGTACAAGAGATGTATTGATGAACCAGAATGTAATTAAGTTACTTTGGTTCCTTATGAAAGAGTATATCAGTTTATGGATCTCTTTGTAAAAAGTTTTAATTTTTAGTGATTTTTAGTAATTCTGTTGCTAACGACCGCTTCCGCATTAGTTAATCTTGTTTTCGTGAGTTGGATGCCACAATTTTATCTTCTCTAGAATATCTAGTTTGGTTATATAATAAACTTCAAACCTGATCTTGGGTCAAATGATGTTTTCTCCCTCTCCCTCCCTCTTTAAATATCTCGATCGGTTTGATGATGTGGCAATTTCCTATTGGTTAGTATTGAAAAATTCATATCTTCTAAACCGCTTATCCAAATTTGACAAATAAATATGTTTTGGAATTGGAAAATTAATCTATATCTAATAAAAATATTTTCAAGGTCTGATTTCATGGTTTGACGAAGGGTGATTTTTGTAAAACGAATTTAATGCATAAAATCCATAAAAATTACATCTTAATCATCTTAACTCCAAAATTAACATAAATATATGTTTTCTTGATCAGAAAAACCTAATAAGTTTATTGGTGATATTTTAAGAGTCGAAATCCGAATTTCACTAAAAAGCTCTAAAAATAGGGTTTCTATATATTAATGTGCACTATGTACTCTAATACATGTTAATACATTGAAAATAGGCAAAGTGGAACTTGGACTCAATTAAAGTGGTGAAAGTTAGTAATTGATATCATTAAGAGAGGTATGTGCATTCCTTACAACCTATGTTGGGATAATTGCAACCCAACCCTATATTTCCCTAATTAGGTTTAAATGAACCCTAAATATTCTATTCTTGAATCCTAATTTTGTTCATGCCTCAAATTAGATTATAATTTCTTCTTATTTGGGTCTTATACCCCTTTGCCATGCTTATTGATTCATATGATTATTCTTTCCATGACTACTTTCTCTAGCATGTGGATTTATGTTCTATTTAAAGTAGCGGTACTTATGTACAACCACCCACAGAGGGCATATAAATAATTGCCCTAGGGAAGGTCTTATTCTCCCCATAATATTGTAGGTGACTGGAAATGTCTTATTATACCCTCACCTAAGGTTAGAGGTCTGGTAGGTGCCTCAACCCTACTTAGTTAGGTATACATAATTATCTTACATGCAAATCCTTTTGATATAATGGTTAATGGCAAGTTTCTTTTGAATATAGCCTCATATTCTTGTTATCTTCATCATATGATGAACCCTAGCCTATTTTTATTTTTTGTACTTATCTTGATATCCCAGATTAGTTTTGTGACACATACTTTTCTTCCCTTTCCCTTTTGATGGGTGCTTTCCCAACCACCCAGGTGCTGGTGCTGAGCAAGGAGAAGCACAAGTTTGAAGAAATTCATCTCAGGAGTAGATCTCAAGCTATCTGAAAGGATGTCTAGGTTGCTATAGCTGGATCCTTTTCTCTTATCTTTTTCTTTTGGGAACAATCATGTAATGAACAATGAAAGCCATGTAATAGGCTTAGTACTTTTATTTCCACTGCTATTGACATTTTGTAATGTATCTGGTGCATGCTTATTTACTTGGAATATTATGCATACATCCCTCAGTATCTTTTATCTTTCTAAAAGGATGGATGTTTTGTACTTCCTTTAAATTTTAGTAAGGAGGTGATCTCTCCTCTTTACAATTGCCATGCAAGGTCATATCTTTTGAAATAGAAACATTAATATCTCACTTTATTGAGTATAATCCTTGTCACACAAGATGCTTTTAAAGTAAATGTTTCTATTTGATGGCATAATGAAATAGTAGTTCTATTAACTCTATTACACACCCATTGGGCTAAGATAAATTTAAATGTAGACTATGGCTTCTACAACTCTTTCTCCACCTTGTCCATCTTTTTCCTCCCATGAAGGCCTTTACTGCTTGTCAGATCATGCACATCAAGTATGTCAAATATTTGTTTGGTATCACATACCAAAATGAAGAAGTAATCAAATTTATCTTATAATGTTTATATCTGAAGTGGAGGCCTCAGTGCCTACCTTCTTATTCTTTAGTTCCTCTAACTAGAGTGGGAAATTTCTTTTCCAATGTCCAGGCTGGTGACAATGGTGACAATCGCCTCTTATTTTTTTCACTCCTCCTTTGCTTTGAGATCTAAAGACTTGGGCTTCTGGCCAGCTTTAGAACTCTTCTTAGCTTTGCCTTTGCCTTTGACTTCCCCTTTGTCTTGTTGATAATCATCATATACTTGGGCTTGTCTTTCTTTATTTATGTCTCAGCTGTTCTCAACATGCCCAAAAACTCTGCCAACGGCTTGTCAAAGTCGTTCATGTTGTATTTCATGACAAACTGATTATATGACTCTGGAAGAGACTACAAAATCACTTCAATGGACAAATCTTGATCAATGGGAATCCCAATCTAGCTAGGTTCTACACAGACCTAATGATCTTGAGTACACGAGGACCTACTGGGTCACCTTCAGTCATGTTACATTTGAACATTACCTTGGAGACATCATATCTCTCTTGTCTTTCCTGATCTTAGAACATGTTCTTGAGATGTGTGACCATCTCAATCACATCCATGTTCTCATTCTCCCCCTACAGCTCATAGATCATGGAGCATAGCATCATACACTTAACATCCATGATGTCTTCAGTATGCTTCTTGTAAGTAGCCTTGTCAGCCCTTGGTGCATTTTGAGGTGGTTCCTCTGTTCTGGTATCTCCAGGACATAGAGTTTGCGCTCCTATGTGAGAATGATTCTCAACATCCTAAATCAGTCATGGAAGTTATTCCCAGTCAGTTTTTCCTTTTCAAGGACCCATCATAGAGAAAAGTGATTGTTGTTCATTGCCATTTGATTCTACAAAAGAATTTCCAATTTTGTCAAAAACTCATTTTGATTTGATTCTATTAGAATTTGGGCGATAATAATTAGGTCTTTAATTCATTATCATTCTCGTTATTTTGTTCAAATTGACAACCCTCAAGTATCAATTCAGAAAATTGTAGCAAATCAATTTTTGAATGAGAAAGATCCAAGATAATTCAACTATGGCCACAGTTAATTACCAAGGTAGGCAACTTTTGCCAATTCCATCATATGCAATTCTTGATAGATTATATGTCCAACTCCTTGTCATAATTATTTGCATGCTTCTGGATCCATACGCTATGAGAATCACCTATTAAGCATGACCCAATAACCAATATGATAGATATGTGCCTTGTGCAGGCAGAACCTACATATTTACCATCACACTTCCACGAGGTAGACGGTGCACCACGCAAAGGCGTAACCTGCACTTAGTCAAACAAGTTTTTCATATGTATTGATATTGGAAAGAATCTTAGACTTAATATATTTTATTCGAGGGATTTTATATATATACATATATTGTATCCAGTCACCACATGTATAGTACGTAACATATGCATGCTATATACCACAACATAACATGAAATATAAAACAAAATATGTGGTTATGGCCATGTCTACTTGTAATTTCTTAGAGCCACAATGAATTACTACCACCTACGTCAATCATCACATCGCATGTATGAACCTATTGTTGGTGTAGATCTATGTTTTCCAATCTCATAGATTGGTTCAACCCTTGAATCAGTCATCTCACCTCTTGGCCGGTCGGTTGGTCATCATGGACGTTCATCTGGCCTCTAGTTCAACTGATGTATGGACTCCTTCCAAACATCAGTTGGGTCCACCAGGCAGTCGTCTGGCTCCAACTGTCCTCCATGCTCCTCTAGACGACTGGCTCATCTCATGAATTGGTCATCTCATCTGGCGATGATCATCTTCCCCGTTGTTGCAAGAAATAAACTATCCTATTTCTATTAAACTATTACATTGTACAGAGAAACCTCGAGTTACATTCAACGAGAGAAAAGGTAGGAAAGAATTAACTTTACATTGGGAATAGGGAGGTAGAGGCTCAGTACATAGATAGAGATAAATATGAATAAAACCAAACCATCCAACCACACACATATATTGGGTATTGGCCATAACCACACTACACTTCCACCATCAAAATTGCTTTTAGGGAGACATGTGTAAATTGCATATATATATATATATATATATATACTAGTAAATGCACATGTGCAATGCACGTGAACAATTTTTTTTGTTAAATTTCCTTAAAAATGAAGACAATGAAATGAACATTATAAAAATATGTATATATTCAAAGTATATAAATAACTTACAACTTTTTATATTATTTCATGTATTTGTTTTTATATCTATGTGTTATGATATAATGTATTTTTGGATATCTAAAAAGGCGAAAAAGGTATACGGTATGGCTAGAAGAGATGTGTGGAAAGTTGGTTTTAAGATCAACGTGTATTGGCCGCTTTGTGAGGGACTCATTTAGTGGGGTGTGATTAATGGTGAGATAGAATAATGTAGGGATAAGAAAAATCAACAATCGAAATATATGGAAGGGGGAAGGGGATGAACTATTCTATAGTAATTATGGAGAGAGATGGGATACGTGGGGGGAAGAGGGGGTGGGGTGTTGAGAAGAATAAGGAAGCGTAAGGTTTGAATGAGATGGTAGAGAAAGAGAGAGATTATAGGAGTTAAGAGGAGAGATTGGGGCGAATAGGGGGTGGGGTGTTGCAGATCGTGGTTTAAAGGAGTATAAGAAACAGTAAATTCTTCAAAAAAAGGAGAGAAGAGAGTGAAAGAAGGAGAGAGCAACATTTTAAAATGGTGCAATTTAATTGGCCAGTGGCATGCTTTGTAATTAAAAAGAAAAACTCCCTCTTTTTATAGTATATATATATAGTTTGGGATTATGTGGTCTTTGATTGGATACACATATGAGATAGTTTAAATATTCATATGGTATGAAATAAATAAATGATTAAACCAAAATCTGATCACATCAATTAACCTAAAACATAGTAAATTTACGTGGCTTTGATACCACTATTGGTAAATATGGGCATAGAGTACAGCAGCGGAAACAAAAAAATTATCTGTCTGTATTCCCATAACAGTAAGATCGTATAAACTACTATGAAATAGGAATGATGGTTTAACAAGTTATACTTGGTCCTGGAGAAAGACCATCAACAACAACAACTTCAATACAATTGTCAACTAGTTGCTCTTGGACGGTGGTTTTACAACTCCTGGTTTTCACCATGAACAACGAATAGAACAGGTTCTGCAGTGCTCATGTGGTCTTGCCATGGACTGCAGGCTCACTTTACTCTCCTAGCAGCAGCCAAAGGACTCCTACCTCTAGAGTAGTCCACACAGACCAACTAAAACTCATTTCGTTCAACTAGAACTGACAGGAAGGAGTTGTCCCTCCTGTTGGCGTACTAGTCACCAACTTGCTCTCCCAAAATAATGATTCTAAGTTGTTTTCTTCCGTCTCTATCCCTCCCTTGTTGGGTAGGACTCACTTGGGCTCTCTTAGTTACCACAACTAGAGAGGTCAAAAATTTTAGAGCAACTGATTCTCAGATGTGTTGTAGTTGTTATTGTGCTCTGGGAAGCCCCCAGTACCCCTCTATTTATAGGCGGGGTTATGGTCAGGGTTCCCAGTCAGTTCAAGATCTATGTGGGAAAGGAAGGGACTAGAAGATCTTGAAATTTTGCAACATGTGAACCATGATATGGTCATATAGTGACCCAGACACTCGTCTGGTCACATGAGACGGTAGTCTCATACTGCCAAATGGTTTTTTGATAGTTTCTAAATCACACATGAAATTGGCAATTTGATTCCAATTAATTCTAACTATTAATTTCTTGTATTACATGTGTTACAACCCCAAATTTTGGGTTCCTTTGGTGAGAAATGTAATTTCTCATTTTAAAGATATTGGGACAAATGACGATATATTTTGTTTTGAATAAATGAGTTATGTTGAAAATAGCCTTGTTGTTTGATTTGTGGGCTTTATTGGCTATTGGGCCCAATAACAAGGAAATTCAATTAATACATGTAATGAGATTTGTAAATCTCTATTAAATACATAAATAAGAATTATGTTTGATTGCATGATGAATTTCGTGAATGAAAGCCTTGCATGTTGTTTGATGGGCCTTGTTGGCCATTAGGCCCATTTGAAAGAATAATAAAAAGAAATGAAAAAGGAATTCCATTTAATAAAGAATTACCATGGGAAAATGGAATATACAAGAAAAGAGGAAAGAATGATTAAAAGGCTAAAAGATAATTTCCAAAAATATAATTTCGTGTTATAAGGATTCCTTGGGGTTCAAGGAACTCAGGATATTTGGATAATGGCCAAGGAAATAATGAATATGTGGAAAATACCATTAATTAAAGGATAACTTGAAACTAAAGTAAAGGACTCGTTTCCTTTGGATAATAATTCCAATTTTTGCATAATGAGAGATAAACGTGTGAATGACCTTCCTTTAAAATTTGAGGCCAAAAGGACTTATGGATTGAGAGTTATTAAATTTCCAAGTTGTCTTTAAAATAAAGACTTTCCTTGTTTTATTGGAAATTCTTTTATTCTTTTCCTGGTTGAACGCGGACGATTGGGACCGTTGGATCTTAATCCAACTGACCCGGTTCATCGTCTAGATCCAGATGAGTCAGGGACTCTCGCTGGTTTGGGAGGAAGTTTCCTCTTCTTTTTCCGCGAATTGGTGGCAAGGAATTAATGAAATAACAATCCCTTTGAGTCCAGGAGATCTACGCGACTATTTTTAACCCAAATTTTATGGGCAGTCCTCGTCGGGAAAGGAATTCCCCAATCTCTGGACTCCTGGGTCTTAGCCCTATATAAGGGGGGCATCGCGAGCACACCAGAAACCCTACAAACTATCCCTCTGGCTGCGGAGAGCGGAGACGAGCGGAACCATACTCTCAATTGGGGTTTCTAGCCTGATAGACCCCTCCCACGACTAGATGATCGGCGGTGACCTTCCGGCAAGGCGCAAGGGGTGAAGGTCGAGGGTAATCGTGAAATTAAGGGCAGAAACAAGTTCGTGAGGTGCCATAGAAGCTTCGTGGCCCCTCGACTGTTCTGCGGGTGGCCGGGAGCTCAAGGTCAACTGTCGAGTTGACCACACGACCTCGCTCAAGAGCAGAGGTAGACGACGAATCGCCAACCCTCAGATCGCGGTCCACGGTGGACTCTGGTTCGATCTGACAATCCCGTGCAAGAGAGGCTGAAGTTAGGAAGCGCTAGACGTGGAGCGTTGGATCAGGATCTGGCGGTGGTCGGTTAAGTCGAGACGCCCGCGACCTCGAGCGTTCGATCGAGATCCAGCGGCTGAGGGCGAAAAGCAGGACGCGTCACTTAGCTAGTGGAGGCCTGTGACGCGGAGCGTCAGATCAACACGGGGTGCACCGGCGCACCGATCTAACGGCCGAGGTTTTTTGGTAAAAAAATCTATCTCTGACCAAAATTACAGAAAATGGCTTTTTCTTGTTAAAATCCTAGTAATTGCTAGGAATCTCGTATAGGGAAAAGTTATATATGAAAGTTGGGTAGAAAATTACAAGGAATCTGTTAAAAATAACTATAGCATCTAATTCCAGTTCGTTTTGCAAAAGTACTTGAATGGTTAGTAAAATGCATTCCAAATTAATTGGAAACCCTAATTACATGGAAAAGATATTTCTTTGTAACCTAATGGGTTGAATAAAAGGATATTAACCTGTTTATTAATAATATGAAGTTTTAATCCGTTTTAATTGCAAATGTGCCTAAATTAGGGTTTATGTCTAAAAAGGAGAGATAATGTACATGAAAACCCTAATTTAGGATTAAAGAAAAAGGGAACCTTGTTATTCTAGTAATTTTCTAAATAATGACCCTACAACTGTTAGGAATGTTAAAAAGAGATAACTTAGAGGTTTTTAGTGATTTTGATAAATTAGGGTTCATAATACTCAGGAATGAAAGCAAAACCCTAATTTTCAGGAAAACCCTAAAATTGGATAGAAACCCTAAGGGACATAATGATACTAGATAAATATTAATAAAGGTAAATTTGTACTTTTATTTCAGGGTTTTTGTGCCTTGCTTGCTTAATTGGATATTCTCTTTCATCATTCTTGATTTTGTATCTGAAACTGCAAAAAGAGGTATGTGGTTATGCTTATGACTAACCGATGTAGTTTTCCGGGATTTTGTCGATGTTTTCCTTATGAATTGAATTAAATTGTTGGATGTTTTAATTCAAGCAAATTATAAAGTGAATATGATTATCACATAATAAGTTATGCCTATTGGCTCAGATCTCAGTCCCTCCAGTAGTTTGATGGGTGACCTAGTAAAAGGCTACCAATGGGGTAGGCCATCAGGTCCGTAAATGACTTAGTAAATGGCTACCAAGGAGGTAGGTCCATCAAGTCATATCGAGTTAGAGATTGAACTTCCTACGGGGAGTGCCATGCAACTCAACCCTAGGTATTGGTCTACCTGCCAGGTAGGATCATGCAGGGTATAATGAAGATCCACCAAGTGAGAATGGTGGTATCCATGTCCACTGCAGGGACACTACAGGGATAAGGGATAGGAAGGGATTGAGTAGTACTGCTTAAAATGTAATTTGAATGTTAAATGATAATTGGATGTTTACATTGTTAATATAGTTGCACGACTTTTTGTAATCCCCCACATACCAGCAATTGCTGATCGATGTTTTGTTTGTCGGCATTTTAGGTATAACCCTGAAAGCACAAATAGTAAAGTGACACATTTGGAAAGTAAGAAATAAGTACAAGGAGGATTAGATAGAGGAATTCCAGTAAGGGATAGAAGTTTAGAAATCCCAGTTTTTCCAAGGTAAGAAAAGTTTTATTTTATACCTATTTTCAGTTTAGTGGTAGAATTTTATAGTTATCATTGATTATTTGTTGAACCTTTGATCCTGTAAATTGGTTAATGGCTCTGACCTTCGAGTCTCCCTTAATTGGGGGTTACCGCGAGGCAGGGTTGTTACAATAAGTATTATGCAGTTGAAACAAGTTCGAGAAACTTCTAGAACATTCATTCGGCCCAACTGAGCCATCTCACACATGCAAGATGCCCGTCTCGCTCACCCAGACGGTCGTCTAGTGAGTCGAGCTGAGCTGATCAGTTCATCAGAATGAATCGGTCAGTTCACACCTCAATTTGGGAAAAACATAGCCAATTTGATCTCTTTTATGGCTGACAACCCAAACGGTCATCTCAACACTTGAGATGGTCATTTGGTGCACCCAAACGGCTGTCTCACCTTGTGATATGGTCGTTTAGCTGTGCAGTCAGCCAATTTGTTGCGTGGATTTGAATACCTAAACACTTTAGGAACTAATCTGATTATCATTCAAGATTAAACTCCTCTTCTAGATGTGTTCCTATGTGTGTGACCCTATAGGTCCCATATCACGTTGGCAATGAATGTCCATATCTAACTTATGACATCACAAGCAGAGAGCGGTGCCTAGTCACACATCAGTGCTATCCAAGTGAATGGAAAGTTGGAGAATAACTTCAACCTACAATTTGTGTAAGGTGTTGTAGTGATTGTATAATTCATTTGTCTCAGATATCCAGGATGAACTCAAGGCATGGAATCATCATCCTCTCATCGTTCAATCCATGCTCCTTGAACTAAGAGCAGACTGTCTGAGATAATGTGACCTCAATATCATATATTGATTCACATGTGCATGTGCATGCGTTTCTCAGTCTCGCTTATCAAGTGGTCAAGATATCAATCTCTAGTAGGAGGGACAAATCCCATATCTATCACTCATAGTCAGTCCCCATGTGTCAAATCCATCCGATCATCACCTTTATGACAACCCATGTTTCAGGACTGCGTTTGATGATGTCAAAGCATACCCAACGACATGTGATGAGAGCAATGATTTTAGGTCTAAGAGTCACAATCACCACCTTCACTATGAGAGATGACTATGACCACCAATGATGGTTTCCATGTGTCACTCTCAAGGTGGGTCTATCCGATACACTGTTATCTAACATGTATATGTGTGCTTGATTTGATATTGCCATATCATAACTAATGATATTCTATCATCAACCAACCCACACTCTAGTCTTTAGTGTTAGTGGTGTCTATCTACCTTCCATAGTAACAACCAACTAGGGACATAATGAGAAGATGTATATGTACTCTTAACATTCGTTTGATCTCAATTCCCCAAGTCCTATACTTGAAGACATATACCATTAATTAGTATTATTCTCTAGACATTCATAATGTTTCCTCATTATCTCATAACTGAGTGAAATAGAATGAATTAGAAGCTTGCCTTTATGAGTATTAATCAAATCCTGTATGGTTTATGCCATGTCAATCATCACATGATTGGCTCTATGGGCATACCTTACCAACAACCACAAGGCAAATCTAATATACATGGTGAATGCTCCATTAGTTATATGCTAATTGACTCTCTGTGTGATGTCCAGCGCCACAAACCACAAGATTACTCAAAACCAAACATGGAAATATCACTAAAACAAGAGTCTTACCAAAAAACACTAAAATTAAAACCGATTGCATAAGGCACCAATATCAGAAAACTTGTTACATACGGATCCACAACCTACCATATTTATCATATATCTCACAAGACGTCATGATTACAACATGTTTCATAGACATACCTATCACACATGATATCTATTTCACTTGCATATACATGTACATCTGCCAATTATATACAAAAAAGGCATACAAACCAAAAACTCGTATCGATAGCATGACTACAAAACTCATAGCACTACCCCAAAGACCTGAGTGTATAGGGATGACTCTAGGATTCTAACACCAAAAGACCAACAAGTAGCACACTCAACCTTATCAGCTACTGATCCTCTTTAGCTTCACGATCACCACCACGTCGTGCACGACCACCTAAAAGATGTGGAAACCCACATGATGAGACCAAACGTCCCATTGAGAGATATAACTCCCTGCCAGCGCTATTAAAGCACAAATAAAGTAACTAAAGAACAAAAGTAAATCTACAACTATGTTAAGCAAATTCAATTACTGATATAAGAAAGACAGTTATTATCATCTATGCAGACCAGGTAGCTACAACAGAGTGGTAGTATATTTTATAAACTAAGAAGGAATATGAAGAACATGTATATTTTCTACCAACCAAGTTATACAAAAGCAAAACAAGGCCTCATCCAATGTTTTCATATTTGCTCCTAAGCAGCATGCTACACAAATTATTATGTATTTTGATTACTGCCCCAAGGATTTGAATCATACCACCCAAATCCAAACAACCACTAGTAAGTCAAAATCGGTGTCATACAAGGTCAATGGAAGAGTCAGAATCCACGACCTCTCCAACACCTCCCGATCAGCATGAGAGTAACAATGCAAAGACATGTCAATCAAATGCAAAAGAGACTTATAGTCAATAGAAGGATCGGCTCAGGCATGGCCGTACACATATAACAACAACTAGCCCACCTTAGTATAGGTAAAGGTGCTAGAAGAACATGCTTATACATGTTCGTTCTAAAAAGGAGTGGCTCTTGCATGGCCATCCATATCACAATGAGATCGGCTCACACATGGCCATCTCTGTAACGACCCTGACCTGGGTTATGAGGTAGCCCTATTTTATTTGGCTAATAAAGTTGCTTATAACTTTAATATAATTCTCTAAGGTGTTATGTTATCATGTGACACACTTATGTTTCAAGGTTGGTCCCGATTGAATGTTGTTTGAGCAATGTTCCTTTGTTTTGGACCAAAGTGCAATTTACCCAAGTTAAGGGGTTATATTGCAAAATGTCACATGTTGAACGTGACTTATATGTTTTATCATCATAAGAGAGATAATTATTCAAGGTGGTGGCTTGTGGAAAGCCTAAATTCCAAGTTTGAACTTGTTTGAACAATGTTGGTACCTTGTGCACCAATTTTGGTACAAATTGTAATTTACCCAAAATGTGGGGTTGATATGCAAATTACCACCTATAGAGTGTACCTAATTCCTATATGTATCATATAGAGGAGATATAATGAATGAGACACCATGTTTGAATCAATTATGAATGATGGTAATCTTGGTGAGGAAATGACCAAGAAAAGGGTTGAATATGAAAGCTTAACTTGAGTTGTATCAAGTTGAAAAGCTTATATATGAGTGCCTATAGGCCATGGAGCCCAAGGAGGTGTCCCATATCGTTTTTTGAACTCTTTTCAAAGTCCATATCGTGCAAAGCACCTCAAGGAAGTGAGGTGTGACGGCCAACAAGTTTCCTTAGAAAAAGTGTATCAGCTTGACTTAAAATAGTGATTAAACCTAGATGACTTATCCAAATGGATAAGCAATGGACAATTTGCATCTCTAGATGATACTAAACCTTTTTGAATGTCAAGATAAATGTTGATGCATGCATGTACACGTGTCACCCATGCATGACACGTGGCACCTACTAGCTCAAAATGTTGACACCTCATTTTTGCCTTCCTTCATGAACAACAAGTACATATACCCCTAGTTTCACCCCTTGGTGCAATTTTGCGACCCTTACCACCCTCCTACCCAAAGGTATCGTGCATAGATCTCCCATATCGTGAAGGGATTCTGTGGTATCATGCATGGGCCTTGGGATATCGCCCATGGCAAGAGCATATCGGCCAAGTAGGTGAAATTGGCTATATAAGGTGATATCGGCCAATAGGGTGAAGAGTTGAGTGGCATATCGTGCAAGTGAGTGCCATATCCTTCATGAGGGTTGCCATATCGTGAAAGGACACTAGTGTATCGTGCAAAGGTGTTAAGGAGCAAGAAGGATCTCATACTTAACCCTAAGGTAAGGATAAGATCATCTTCAACTTTGAATTGAAGCATGATTTTAGGGTTTTGATCTTCTTTTCTTTTCTTCTTCACCAATTGCTTATCCATGGTGATTCCTTGTATATGAAGTAGTTATGAACGAGCCTTGGACTTTTCATAAGACATATTAAACCTTAGGAACGTGGAGCTTTGGAGCTTGGAGCTTTGAAGTTGTTCTTAAGGCGGGTTATATAACTTGAACTCAACCATGTTATTATTCATCACCTAAATTGCTATACTTAGTGAAATATTTTTAATTCCGAAATTTCCTGAAATAGTTGATGAAATTATGAGTTCTATTAGTTTCTTAGACCTGTTGACATGAACTATAATAGTTAGAACAAAGTTCTAGAGCTTGAAGATGATGATATCACCTTATAAAAGTGATATCGGGTGCATGCACACAAGCAAACACCTCTAACCCGATATGATGATGCACCTATTTCACTAAAATGATATGAATAAGTTTGTAAACCTTATTGAACGATATGGGGGTGTAGTATACACCTCTTTCACGATAGGAAGTCTATTATAGGCTCCATGCACGATACAAGGTCAATTGTATACTTGTAAGTTGACAAGAAACCCTAATTTGGGTAACCCGATATAAGTGAAGAGTAACAAGTGCTATTGCACGATATGATCATATAATACATCGTTGGTACTTAGTATCATGAGGCATACATGACCTTGCATGACATGGTTGCAGGACACATGACCTTGCACGATAGGGTTGCACGATACACAACCCTTGACAACATGGTAGCCCGACATGGTGATGAGTTGATAACTCATAAGCATCATAGGCGACACATATATGTACCATGTGCCTATCACAATCAACCCTAACCTGACATGGGTGTTGAAACCTAATGGTTGATAGTGTATCCCAATATGGTTTGGTTCCCTACACTCCAATTGACTTGAATATTGGGTTGAGCCCGATATGGCAAACCCTAATCCGTCACGGCCAACCCTAGATGGTGAGCTGCCCGATATGGATGGTGTTCATACACCTCTAGCCCGATATGGATGGTGTTCATACACCTCTAGCCCGATACGGATGGTGTTCATACACTTCTAGCCCGACATGGATGGTGTTCATACACCTCTAGCCCGATATGGATGATTTTTCATGTACTTCTAGCTCGATATGGTGAGTGCTTATACATCTCCAACCCGATATGGTGAATATATGCACATGATTCAACCCTATACACCTTGTAAAGGTGAGAGCAAGACACTCTTAGAAGTGATGAGTGTAACACCAAGTAATGGTATGGCTAATACCTTGCTAGGTGAAATACCTAGAGTGGTTGATAATGGTCAACCCTATATCAACAATGCCTTAACTCGAGATGAGTCCATATCATTGATGATGGTTGGATAATTCAAATGTGTGACTTATGATCAATACATTGCATGATAAATGTGATGAGCTAGTGCACAAAGTATTAGGATGGGAAATACCCTAATACAAGATAAGTTAAAAGTGATGAGGGAAGTGATACATCAAGACATGATAGATATCACATCCATCACCTCAAGGTTGATATACCTTGATGCACCTTAAATCCAATATACTTGGATGAGTAACACATGAAGTGTGTTATGTCAATTTTTACATTAAAATGTAAATAAGTTTAATACACTTTGATAAGTGTGGGCTAACATACCTTGAGAAAGGGTTAAGCCAAGTTAATAAAGTATGATGTAATCATACCCTGGTAAGGATGAGAGAGGAACTCATACCTTGTGATGATGATTCATTTAATGATAAATGATGAGAATAAATAAGTATGATTGAATACTTATGATATCAATGTTTTCTCCTAGATGTGTGGAACAATGAATTAGGGTTTGATCATTGATAATATGACCTTGAAAACCTAAATGGTTAATAATGGAAAACCCTAATGAAGGGTAATGATATGTAAGAGAAATCCTAATCGATAAGAAAGCAAAACCCTAACCCTAATGATGAGAAGGTTGTATTTCTTTTATTGCATAAGCCTTGTAAGGCATGTTAAATACTTATATAACAAGTATAATGATTAATGGCCTTGTGAGCCATGTGAATAAGTTGTTGCCTAGTGAGAGGTAACAAGATGATCAATGGCCTTGTGATCCATGTGAATAAGTTGTTGCCTAGTGAGAGGTAACAAGATGATCAATGGGCCTTGTAAGCCATGTAATACTTGTTTCCTAGTGAGAGGTGACAAGATACTTAATGGGCCTTGTGAGCCATGTGAGATGTTTATGTAACAAGTATCAAATATACCTTGGTCCTAATACCTAGAGGTATTAATAATGTTTTATGATGAACTAAGGGTTTGAATACCCAGATTTAGTAATCAGGATGTTGATTATGTTAAAAGATGAGAAATTCCCAATAATTTGATAAGGGTTTGAGATCCTAAATGTTATATGTGTTCTAGAGATTTGAAAAAGTACTTGATAGATGTATTATACTTTTCTTTGTAGCATTTGTCATAATAATTCATGTTTGAAAACTTGACTGATGCTAAAAGAATACAGTAATGTACTTAATTAACCAAGTGGAATCTCATCATGTAGTACCCTGACCATAGATCCATTCGGCACCAGGCCCCTTCCTGAATGGTGAAACGGGTTGCTCCGCGGCATAACCCAGAGACCGCATATTTTTGAATATGCGGGGGTGATGGGTGAAAATATATGTACGCCCTAATGTTGGATTGACATGAGATAAACATGAGATCTCTCAATCATTCATTATATGTGTCGTGGTGGATGTATCACAAATCTCCCAAAGATGAAGGACATGATGGATGTTAGATAAACACGAGATCTTTCTCTCCCAAAGAGAGTGCAGTTGACGTTGTAGCTCTACATAGCGAAGTTGCCAGTATACCCTGGAAAGCTATTTAGAAGTGATACGAGATGTCCTTCATGTGGTCTCAAACTAGTCGAGATGGGTGAGGTCTTGGCAGCCGACTCTTCCATTGACCTTGTATGGTACCGATTTTGACTTCACAGTGGTTGGTTGGAGATGAGCGGTATACCTCATCTCCTCAGGGCATAAGTGTGATTGTAAAATGTAATCATCCGTATAACATGTTTGCTTAAGGATTGAATATGGAAATCATTGGCTGGTGTTACATTTCATTTATGCATCCTTAGTGGATAGATGTTATTTATGTTTCTTTACATTCCCTGCAAGGCAGATAGATGATTGATAATTCTACCATGGGTAGATGCAAAGTTCTCCTTAAGAAAGGAGATTACTTCATTTTGTTCATATAATGAATTATCATGCTTATTAATATAAAAAGAACCTATGCTCATTTTATAAATGTTTAATCTGTGATAATAATATGGTCGACGGAGAGTTATATCTCTCGCTGGGACAATTACAATTGTCTCACCCTCATGGGATCCAATTTTTAGGTGGACGTGCATGAGGAGGTGAAGACCTTTTTGCAGAGGAGGAACAACAGCCGAGGCAGCAGTGACAACTCAGGTTGAGTGTACTATCTGTCGTGTCTTGTAAATAGAAGTCCTATGTGTCGTCTCTGTACTCTCAGCTCCTTGGAGTTGGTTCGTGCTGGTTTCATAATTAATTTGAGATTTTGGCTTGAATGCCTCGAGGTTTTATGTTGCTCCAGTATATGTTTTGATAGAGAAACTGTTATATGTTATCCCCGAGAAGAGATGGTACAATGTATGTACAATGTGAACAATGATGTATATAAAGTTTTGGTTCTGCCTTAAAGAGTTTTCCTAGAAATGGATCTCTTTGTAAAATGGTTTTAATTTTTAATGATTTTTGTTAATCCAATGTTTATGTTTAATTCCGCTTAATTAATAACGATTTGTTCCACTATTGTTACTGTTGGTATGTATGCCCTGAGAGCCAATCATGGGATGATTGGTAGGATACATTATGATTTATTTGATAAACAACAAAGGTAAGCTTCCAATTCTTTCTGGTTCAGTCATATGAGATAATGATAGAATAGATTGAATGTCTAGAGAATGATAGTACTCAATGACGTATGCCTTCAGGTTGAGGACCTGAACGATGAGATCATACGGATGCTAAGAGTTTGTACATTCTTGTTATGTCCCTAGTCGGATGTCATTGTGGAAGGTAGATAGACAGCAATGACACGCAAGACTAGATTGTGGTGTTGGTTGATGACAGAATCTCATTAGTCATGATATAGAGATATCAAACCAAACACATAGGTACTTGTTAGAGAACAAGTGTACTGGACAGACCCACCGTGAGTTTGACACATGGAACCATGACATGGTAGTCACAGTCAGTACTCACAGTGATGGTGGTGAGTGTGATTCTTTGACCTGAAATCACTGCACTCAACACATGTCGTTGGGCACACTTTGACATCATCAAACGCAGCCCTGAAACATGGGTTGTTATAAAGGTGATGATTGGGTGGCTTTGACACATGGGGCTTTTGAGGGGTAAGTGATAGATATGGGCTTTTTCCCTCCTGAGGGAGTTTGATATCCATGTCCACTTAATGAGTAGGATTGAGAAAGGCGTGCACGCATGTGTGAATCAATATGTGATATTGATGTCATACATATCTCTTCCAGTCTACTCTGAGATCAAGAAAGTGAATGAACGTTAACAGGATGATTGTTCCATGCCTCGAGTTCATTCGAGATATCAGTGACAAAGGAATTATACATTCACTATAACACCATTCACGGATTGTAGGATTGAAAGTTGTTCTCCAACTTTCTACTTTCACTTGGGTAGCACTGATGTATGACTAGGCACCGCTCTTTGCTTGTGAAGTCATAAGTGTTATGGACTTTCACTGCCAACATGAAATGGACCTACAGGGTCACACACATAGGATTTAACCTGGAAGAGGAGTTTTGTCCACAAGCAATGTTTAGATTGATTACTAAAGGAGTTTAGTAGTTCAATTAAACACTTAATTGATTGATAGCTCAAATATCATATTGTTCAAGGTATTGGACACATTGATTGGAGTATCAGATTGATTGAAATCGCAATTGACTGATTCTGCACAACCTGCACTTCCAACCGATCGGTTCAAGTGTTGAACCGGTCGGCTGAGGTTGCTGAACTGGTCGGCTCAAGGGTTGAACCGATCGGCTCATGTACAGAGTGAAATGAGCGGTTCAAGTGTTGAACTGATCGATTCAACTGGTGCAACCGAGCAAGTTGGGAAAGTCAGGTCTGTGAGAATTTTCTTTTCATTTCAATTGCCCAATTTGATTGGGAATAGGATTGATATTCGATACCAATTAGAAACAAAAGAAGTAAAGTCAATCGGGAACCGACCAAGACCACCAACCGACCGGTTCACTTGTGAACCGACCAGTTGAAGTGTCCCAAACGATCAGTTGAGGTGTCAACCGATCAGTTCAGGCTGCGAGTTGGTTGCTTTTGTGGAAAATCTCGAACCCTTCTACTCCTGCTTTTAGTCCCGCATTGCTCGGGATAGAGAACCCTATCCCATGACCCTCCTATATATAGGGGTATTGGGGGCTTCTCAAAGTACAACTCAGTGCAACCAGTTGCTCTGCAAAGTTGTCATTCTCTCTGGTTTTGGTAACCGAGAGAGAGCTTGAGCAAGTGCTTCCCGCAAAAGGGAGGTGCAGCAAGGGAAGGACAACTGTAGTTGCAACTGGCAGTAGGAGAGTGTGTTGGTGACTAGTACGTCAACAGGAGGGTGCGACTCCTTCCACTTCCTTGTGGGACAAGGAGTGTGGAGTTCCAGGTGGTCCGTGTGGACTACTTCAAAGGCGGGAGGATTCTACCGCTCAGGAGGACAACTGTCATCCGACAATCTGGTAGGAAGAGGAGTCGTCAGTCCCAGTGCGATCAGGAGCTGCACATACGCCGTCGAAGACCAGATTTGAAGACTGCGCAAGGCGTGAGGTATTGTCGCCAAGCAAGCCTTGGGACAAGGTATGATTCCACAAACCATCCTTTCCTATTATATAGACGTTGACGCGTTTCCTTGTTCCGGGTTTGGGGGAGAAATTTTTGTTTCCGCTGCCTTCTCTGCCTCCCCTAAAACCCAACAGTGGTATGAGAGCCACGTCAACTGTTCTATATTTTAGGAATATCGATATGATCGATTTTTGGTTTGTTGCCTTTATTTATTGCATACGATGTGAATAATATTGGCTTTATGCATGTCCAATCCTAAATCCACAAATCCCAATTACATATATGATATGTATTATTAATGCACTCGATACGCGTCGCCCTTAAACGAGTTTTGTGGTGGATGTATAGCGTGGTTATGGCCAATAAACCCTATATGTGTGTGGTTGTTTGTGGTTGCTCGCATCTCAGTCTGCGCACCGATCTTCCTTCTCCTATTCCTGATGTAACTCAAAATAATTTGAGATTCTTTCCTGCCTTTGCTCCCCCCGAATGTAACTCGGGGTTTCCCTTTTAATCCATGTAATATTAGGATAGATTTTATTTCCTGTTATGTCGAAGAAGGCGGACATCCAGACGACAGCTGAGACGATCGGTTCAAGGCGCGAACCGATCGGTTGACGTTCCAGACGATCAGTTCAAGGAGTGAACCGATCGGTTGATGACCGGTTCGAGGAGTGAGACGAGCGGGTGGCGGCCATGATGAGATGCACGACGACCAGGCAAACCGATCGGTTGGAGGAGCCAACCGATCAACTGGTGGCACCCAGACAATCGGCCAAAGAGAGCAGATCATTCATATGATGAGTTGATCAACTCGGAAGGCAAAGCACAGAGTTCATCTTGTACAGGTTACATGTGATGTAGACCTAGATGACCGTGATTCCTCTTGGCTCGAGGAATCACATTAGGATGGCCATAATCATCGCTTTTATCGTTTTGCATGTTTTTTGTGGGATATAGCATGTATATGATACACACTATGTATTGTGGTGATTGGATATGTATATGTATATAAAAACCAAATCCCTCATTAAAATATTAAGTCTTATATGCCTTCCATTAGCGGCACACATGAAAAACTCGATCGACCAAGCGTAGGCTACGCCAAAGCGTGGTGCACCGTCTATCTTGTGGAAGTGTGAAGGGTAGACATGTAGGTTCTGCCAAAGCAGGGTGCATGTTCTACCGTGTCGGCTTTTGGGTTAGACTTAACTGGTGATTCTTAGAGCGTCTAAGCCCATAGGCAAGGAATGTTCATGGCAAGGTGTTGTGCATGTTCATTCAACAAGAGTTGCATATGATGCAATTGGCAAGGGTTGCCTACCTGAGAGATCTAAGTTGTGGGCGATCAGCCAAAGCTGACTCATGACTTAGAGGATTTCACGATCTTGCCCACTAGAAGGTTGTACGCTACAATCTTCCAAATTGATGGTGAGGGCTATCAATTTGAAGTAAAATAGTGGGAGCGATAATTAATTAAAGGCCTAATTATATCGTCAAATTTTCAAATCTATCAAACAAGTCAAAATGAGTTTTTGGACTAAAATTGCATATTTCCTTTTGTAGTTCAAATGGCAACAAACAACAACAACTTTTCTTTGTGATCGGTCCTTGACAAGGACAAGCTTAATGGGACAAACTTCCACGACTGGTATCGGACTTTGAGAATTGTTCTCACTCAAGAGTGAAAGCTCTATGTCCTGGATACTCCAATTCCAGAGGAACCTGCTCCTAATGCACCAAAGGCAGAAAGGGATGCTTACAAGAAGCATGTTGATGATGCCATTGATGAAAAGTGCTTGATGTTATGTTCTATGAACCATGAGTTGCAGAGACAGCATGAGAACATGGGTGTCATAGAGATGATTCAGCATCTCAGGAACATGTATGAAGATCAGGCACGGCAAGAGAGATACAATGTTTCTAGGGCGTTGTTCAAGTGCGTCATGACAGAAGGAGATCCAGTTGGTCCTCACACACTCAAGATGATTGGGTATATGGAGAACCTGCAGAGACTGGGATTTCCATTGAGCCAAGAGTTGGCTACTGACGTGATACTGCAATCGTTACCAGAAACATACAGTCAGTTTGTGATGAACTACATCATGAACAACTTTGATAGGCCAATGTCAGAGTTGTTGGGCATGTTGAGGACAGCCGAGATACAGATGAAGAAGGACAAGCCTAAGGTTGTGATGGTGATCACAAGCAAGAAAGGCAAGTCCAAGTGCAAGGGTAAGGGCAAAGCTAAGAAAGGTTCTGATGCTAGCCAGGAGTCCAAGCCGTCTTCAGCTCTCAAGGCCAAGGGAGGTGTGACCAAGAAAGGAAATTGTCACCATTGTCAAAAGCCAGGACATTGGAAAAGGAATTGTCCTCTCTATATGGAAGAATAAAAGAAGAAGGAGGCTACAAACGTCTCTACTTAAAGGTGTCATGAAAGTAAACTTGTAACACTTTTTTAGGTATATGATACCAAGATATAAAGTGTAAAGCACTCATAATTGGGGCAAGTGTTGCCACCATAGATAGGAGTACTTTAGTTTATTTTCAGCCTATAAGGCATGTAATACAGTTATGAACTGCTATTTCATATTTTCCAATAGATAGAAACACTTTATTTTTGCATATTGTATGACAATGATGGAAATTAATAAAGTTGAGTTTTCAATCTTAAAGATATGATCTTTGTGGCAATGCCTTGTTTATCTTGTGGTATTTGATATACATGAGATAAAATGATACCTAAAAGTTATAGATAACTCAAACAATAGAATTAGCATCAATCATGAGAAATTCATTTCTAGTTTCCATGTGATGGATAAATCTAGACTCTTTTGGTTAGAGAACTAGTAAGAGACATGAATATCTTGGACATGATTAATCAATCTTCACTAATGTAGTGGGAGAGTGATTATCCTATTAGGTATAATACATGTGATGTATTTACATACCTATTGGAACAAATGCTAATACTTCAGATGGTGTTTAGAGAAATACCAATATGAATATCTTGAAGTGTTCAAGATTATCATAGATGGAGTGCAAATTTGGTAAAGTGTTAATTCTTGATGAGATCAATGAATGAAACACTTGGACCAAATGTTTGAGATACTTATGAGTGATTATGATAATGTATCATAGTGAACTCATGATTAAGGCATGGTGATGTCTAAATCAAGAAGGAATCATACTCTAAGGAGTTAGAGAATGATTATCAAATAATTGAATTCTTCTTAATAAAGAATGCCCCTCACTAATAAAAGAAATAAGAATCACAAGGGTTGTGAGTTCTTATATCTTTAACAGATACACCTCAATTATCTATGTGATGAGTTGTTCATGTGATGAGTCAACTATCCAGATGAATATGAGGAACCAGATTTTGAGTTACGGTATATGACCATTACATCCTAAATGACTTCCATGTGAACCATAAGGTATGACCTTGATGGTAGCACTCATTGGATGAAATCCATAAGTGCAAATGAATCTTAAGTGTTAAGATACATGGATAACATTTTGAGAAGGATGATGCTTGTTGATTGCAACTTAATAACTAAGACATTTGGCATATGGATACTAAAACCGCATTCCTAGGAGGAATAAAATAAGGATGTGTACGTGACACAACCTATAAGGTTTATGAATCCACTAATGCAAAGTGAAGTCTATAAGTTACAATGGACTAATCAATGTGATTGATTGAGTACAAGCAACTCAGAATTGGATCTTTACTTTGATGATATAGTCAAAGGGTTTGACTGATATGTCAAATATAAAGAAGGGATTTGTGATTTAGTGGGAGCGTGTTCACATTCCACATGTTGATGTGAAATGGAAATGTTCTAGATTGGAAATCCAAAAGTGGAAATAATCTTTAAGGAAGATAGAAATGTTTCCTATGTGATAGGAATAGAGATCTATAGAGATAGTTCTTGAAAAAAATCTCTTGACCTGAAAAGAGAGAGCATACATTGGCAATCTGTACTGAAGTGTTCAGTGTACACAGATTCGGTGGGAGAAAACTTGTCCATGTTACATGGAGTTAGTATCCCAAGGCCAAGTGTCCAATTCTTATGAAGAATGGGAACACTAAAATAGATATGGATCTATCATGTATGTAATCATCCCATTATCTTTCATGTATGGACATGGCAAGAATAAAATGCATTCATCATCTTGTATGTACGACATGACAATATGATGTACTCATCCTGATAACTCGTATGTGGGACATGATGAGTGGATGTCTGTCTACTTCCAGTAAGGGTTACTGGAATACCATAAGTACTTGAGAAGTACTAGTTCTATGGAGATAAGGAAGAGTTCAATGTAAAGAGTTACATTGATGCGAACTTCCAAAAGGACAGAAAATTAATCGCAAATTATACATAGGATGTATAAAAGTGAAAGTTTGTTGATAATTGGAAGTGTTCCAATTAAACCATTTAAAAGGAAATGTCGAGTATCTATGTGTTAGAAAAATAGCAGTGGATACTATATGGATCTGGAAGTTCATGAGATGAAGTTATATTCTGCTCATTGATGACAAGTATGGAATCCTTGATCATGCAATGTGGCTAAAGGTTAGCAAAGGAATACTAGATCGCATATTACGGCAACTCCATCTCATACGTGTGACGTACAACGAAGAGATGTGAGACATGCAATTTATACTGACTTTGGCAAGGTGTTGCCATTACTCACTATGTTGGCACTAGGGCACAGTAACATGTGGGACATGTTTGAAGATCACTATGAACATGATTCAATGGTGATTGGCTCACAGTGCTAGTGGGAGTATGTTGGTATGTATGCCCTAAGAGCCAATCATGGGATGATTGGTGGGATACGTTATGATTGATTTGATAAACAACAAAGGCAAGCTTCCAATTCTTTCTAGTTCACTCATATGAGATAATGATAGAACATATTGAATGTCTAGAGAATGATAGTAGTCAATGACGTATGCCTTCACGTTGAGGACCTGAACGATGAGATCATACGGATGCTAAGAGTTTGTACATTCTTGTTATGTCCCTAGTCAGATGTCATTGTGGAAGGTAGATAGACAACAATGACACGCAAGACTAGATTCTGGTGTTGGTTGATGACAGAATCTCATTAGTCATGATATAGAGATATCAAACCAAACACATAGTTACTTGTTAGAGAACAAGTGTACCAGACAGACCCACCGTGAGTTTGACACATGGAACCATGACATGGTAGTCACAGTCAGTACTCACAGTGATGGTGGTGAGTGTGATTCTTTGACCTGAAATCACTGCACTCAACACATGTCGTTGGGCACACTTTGACATCATCAAACGCAGCCCTGAAACATGGGTTGTTATAAAGGTGATGATTGGGTGGCTTTGACACATGGGGCTTTTGAAGGGTAAGTGATAGATATGGGATTTGTCCCTCCTGAGGGAGTTTGATATCCATGGCCACTTGATGAGTAGGATTGAGAAAGGCGTACATGCATGTGTGAATCAGTATGTGATATTGATGTCATACATATCTCTTCCAGTCTACTCTGAGATCAAGAAAGTGAATGAACGTTGACAGGATGACTGTTCCATGCCTCGAGTTCATTCGAGATATCAGTGACAAAGGAATTATACATTCATTGTAACACCATTCATGGATTGTAGGATTGAAAGTTGTTCTCCAACTTTCTACTTTCACTTGGGTAGCACTGATGTGTGACTAGGCACCGCTCTTTGCTTGTGAAGTCATAAGTGTTATGGACTTTCACTGCCAACGTGAAATGGACCTGTAGGGTCACAGACATAGGATTTAACCTGGAAGAGGAGTTTTGTCCACAAGCAATGTTTAGATTGATTACTAAAGGAGTTTAGTAGTTCAATTAAACACTCGATTGATTGATAGCTCAAATATCATATTGTTCAAGGTGTTGGACACATTGATTGGAGTATCAGATTGATTGAAATCACAATTGACTGATTCTGCACAACCTGCACTTCCAACCGATCGGTTTAAGTGCTGAACTGGTCGGCTGAGGTTGCTGAACCGGTCGGCTCAAGTGTTGAACCGATCGACTCATGTACGGAGTGAAACGAGCGGTTCAACTGGTGCAACCGAGCAAGTTAGGAAAGTCAGGTCGGTGAGAATTTTCCTTTCGTTTCAATTGCCCAATTTGTTTGGGAATAGGATTGGTATTCGATACCAATTAGAAACAAAAGAAGGAAAGTCAATCGGGAACCGACCATGACCACCAACCGACCGGTTCACTTGTGAACAGACCGGTTGAGGTGTCCCAAACGATCGGTTGAGGTGTCAACCGATCGGTTCAGGTCCCCAACTGACCGGTTCACTTGTGAACCGATCGGTTCAGGCTGTGAGTTGGTTGCTTTTGTGGAAAATCTCGAACCCTTCTACTCTTGCTTTTAGTCCTGCATTGCTCGGGATAGAGAACCCTGTCCCATGACCCTCCTATATATATAGGGGTATTGGGGGCTTCTCAAAGTACAACTCAGTGCAACCAGTTGCTCTGCAAAGTTGTCGTTCTCTCTGGTTTTGGTAACCGAGAGAGAGCCCGAGCAAGTGCTTCCCGCAAAAGGGAGGTGCAGCAAGGGAAGGACAACTGCAGTTGCAACTGGCAGCAGGAGAGTGTGTTGGCGACTAGTACGTCAACAGGAGGGTGCGACTCCTTCCACTTCCTTGTGGGACAAGGAGTGTGGAGTTCCAGGTGGTCCGTGTGGACTACTTCAGAGGCGGGAGGATTCTGCCGCTCAGGAGGACAACTGTCATCTGACAGTCCGGTAGGAGGAGGAGTCGTCAGTCCCGGTGCGACCAGGAGCTGCACAGACGTCGTCGAAGACCGAATTTGAAGACCGCGCAAGGCGCGAGGTATTGTCGCCAAGCAAGCCTTGAGACAAGGTATAATTCCACAAACCATCCTTTCCTATTATACAGACGTTGACACGTTTCCTTGTTCTGGGTTTGGGGGAGAAATTTTTATTTCCGCTGCCTTCTCTGCCTCCCCTAAAACCCAACAGTTACAATCTCACACAACCTGTAATTAGGGATACAAGGTGATACCCGACTTGTACCCCTACATATTAAAAAATATGTGGTCCGAGTAAAACTCGTTTCCCCAATCTAGCAATTAAGGCTGACACTGGAAATGATCTATTTCATAGGGCAAATTATAGGAATACATTTCACTTGTTTAGTTATGCCAATTAGGTATCTTCAAGCATCAATCAAGTTATAACGTATAAAACCATAACAAACTCTACAAGAATGAGGGTATAGTATGATTTCATAAGATATAAAATGTATAAGGTGTGAACTTGTCACACTGTCACCACATAAAATCTGTAACACTGCCATTCACAATGCCATCATCACTATTACATAGCCACTCAAGGCTATCACTAATGTCACATCACTATGGGATAGCAATCCCTTAATCATAGCACTAGAGGGTATCACATCGCAACAATCATCAAGCCACTACCAAGTCATAGGACCCATTCACATCATTCATGTATTACAAGTATTTCAACATGCCTCATAAAGGTTCATTCAACTAGTGTCACATCGTACTCATCATTACATGCACTACCAATGATTTTCAAGCTCATATCACCTGCATGGTTAGAAATTGTTAAACAAGAGAGAGGAAACATCCTAAATCCATGTGTCACATCAATATCTCCACATGTCTCAATTATTCATAACCATCACCATAGCATACCCAAGCAATGACATCCATTTAACCTGCAAGATTAGAGATTCACAGCTAGAGAGAGGCATCGTTATATCATAATAGCCTTTCCAAGAAAGAAAAGCAAACATATCACATTACTCATCATCAGGGTTAGGGTTTTCCCTCCATAGCTGATTAGGGTTTTGAATCTAAATGTAAAAATTAGTCCTAGGTTCACCATCTCCCACCATCTTGGAGCATCCTTAGGGTTAAAGAACATGATTAGGGTAGATTAGATGTTATCCAAACATCACGTCATATGGCTTGTGTATTACTCATACAAGGATATCATCATGTGCCCAAGCATACCTGTCAACCACCTATAATCATCATCTCGACCACTCCATATAACTAGGTAGCGGCCGCACCACCTAGACCATGTCACGACTATGACACCTAAAGTGTCTCGACCGCGACACCTAGCATTAGGGTTCCATTCACCAAAAGCATAACACATGTTACGACCTCCAGGATCATAGGTGTCTCAACCTCAAGAAGAGACATGGCTGTCTCGACCTCAAGTCATGGCATCATGTCGCGACCCAAGACCACATGTTGCGACCTCCATCAACACTAGGTACAACATATCAAAAGGGAAGCATATTGACCAAGATTAACTATGGTCGCGACCAACATGGGGGAGGTGTCTCAACCACCCTAAGGGATGATGTCTTGGTCTTAAAACAAAAACAAGATTAAGGGAAAACCATGATCATCATGAAGGAAAAGGCTCATGCAAAACGATCACCAAGAACCCTAGGTCATGGGTCATGGATCAACCATGAAAGGATCTCATGCAAGATAGGTAAAAATATGCTTAAGGCACCCAAAACAGAACCTAAACTCTCCTAAACTCCCCAAAAAATATGCTTGGCGACGACTAGAGGAGAGCAGGGGCGGTGGGCAACGACCGGCGGCGACGAGCAGACAGCAGCAGCAGCAGGGGCGGCGGAGAAGAAGGGCGCCGGAGAAGAAGGACGCCGGAGATGGGGCGCCGGAGAGAAGCGCCGGAGAGCAGTAGCAGCAGAGAAGCGCCGGAAAGTCGCCGCAACAGGGAAAATCGCCGCAATAGGGTAGCAATGAAACAGAAGAAAGGGGAAGAGTTGGGCGATCGCGGGGGGTTATAAGTTCCCAAATAGCGTCGGTTGTTTACAACAACCGACGCCTAAACATCTTTAGCGTCGGTTGGTTGAAACAACCGACGTCCAATTGGAAGATATTTTCATGGAAATTTTTGGCGGGAACCACCTTCAGCGTCAGTTAGACAAGGATAACCGACGCTGAAAGTGACATTGTCTGCGCAAATTTTCATCGCAAATAGGCGTCGGTTTTCTAGGTATATAACCGACGCTGAAAATGACACTATTTTTTTTTATCGAAAAATGGATTTCGTGGGCGACTTTAAGCGTCGGTTTTTTATAAACAACCGACGCTTAATAAAAGCAGTACCCGTGTCTGGCTGGTCTTCGAATATAGACGTCGGTTTTATTAAACAACCGACGCCTTATATGTTAGGCATCGATTTTCCTTAATAACCGACGCCCAGAAAAGCGACACTGAATGCTATTTCTGTAGTAGTGTAGATACTCAAACATCATGCATGTGAGATAAACCAAGGTTAAAATGATAGAGGAAAATCATCATAACACCACCAAAATCGGTATATGAAATTAGGGTTTCAGATTTCATCCTAATTAAGCAAGATAATCACCACCAAACAAGTTCTACATATTATCATAATCTACTATAATGTTAGGGGAACATTTTAAAGAGAGAACGTAGCATCTTGCATGTATGAAAGAGTGCAAGTAATAGAGAGGACAAAGAGTTATATAACCTGCCTTAAGAAGATCACCACTAAGGATTCCAAGCTCTAAAATCAAGGGCTCCAAGCACACGATCCAAAGGTTGAAGAAGCTCCACCAAAGGCTCCACTCTCACCCACAAGATCACCTGACAAGAAGGTACCAATGTCAAAGATAACCCAAATAAAGTGAGAAAAAAGATCTAGGCCAAACCAAAAAGAGAAAGAGATAAAGAGAGAAGAAACCCTCCTCACACTTGGGTCTACCTTGTCAAAACATGGTCTATGACCCTTGTGATGAGGAGTTTCCCTCCAAAATGACCATCATGCAGGAACCATGGTCTAGGGCTGAGAAAAGAGAAGGGGATGGAGGTAGGAGATCAAAAGGAATGCCATCATAAAAGATGAACACTTTTAAGGTTGAAGATGAACTATGGTTGCCACAAACACCACATGCAAGAAGAGGTTGGTCACCAAGAGCTACAAGGTCGGATCTCCTTGCTCCACCAATCTCCAAGAACAAGAAAAAGAGAAAGAAGAAGATGGAGGGCCGAAAGGGGTTATAAACATGGAGAGATAAGGAGTTATACATGTAGGGTATGATAGAGAAGGCAAGGGATGATGTGTCAACACTCCAAGGTACCAAAGGGACACTTGTCCACTCAAAAGACCAACATGCAACCACCTTAGCCATGCATGCAAGATATGGTGATACACTCTAGGTTGGGCACTGACCACCTAGGTCACCCACATGTCGCGGTCACGACCTAAATGGATCACCACCATGGCTACACACACCATCCATCACCACTTGGTCGAGATAAGGGATCTCCACAAAACCTAGGTCGAGACATCCTACAAGAAGGCAACCATCTCAATCCAAGACCACATTGGTCGTGACCTCACCATCTAGAGGGGGTGTCTCGACCGCGACATCCTCCAAACCAACCCTAGGTCACGACCTAGGTCAAGACAACACACCATATACACATAGGTCGAGACATGCAACACTCATAGGAACCCTAATCACCACTAAGGGTGACACTCCTCAACCAAGGCTCAAACAAGGTGCCCAATTCTTTCTCTCTCCTATAGATAATGTCAAGAAAGAGAGGGAACACTCTAGAGGTGACAAATTGCACATCAACCCCCTACTATGGGTAAATTACAATTTGTACCAAAACTAGCACATAAAGCACAAACATCATCCAAACCTTGAAACTTATACTCCCCACAATCCCTAATCACATCTCAAAGGATTATAGCAAGGTTATAAGCACCATAAGAAAGCCAAACAAATAGGATTACCCCACAACTCAGGTCAGGGGTCTTACACTTTGGGTAGAAGTTGCAACTATTCTTGAAGGTCTGGAATTCTAAATAGCTTGGAATTTACTGAAGAACGTGACTAAAACATACTGTAAGACTATAGTCAAGGCTATAAAGAAAGGAGGATAGTGTAGTGGCTTTGAGGGTGTTCTGGTGAAGTATATTCTACAACTCATCCAAGGACTACATGCTTTTAAACTTAGTTTCGTTAAAAGGCAGGGAAATATAGAAACTCATCTTCTTACTGGCAAGTGAAGTTACTCCGATGAAGCTATATTTTAAATATTGAATTTCGATTATGAAGTCATTATGAGGGTTTTGAAAAATATGATTAATGATGAATACATAAGCAAATTTAAAAAGAATATGTCACATGCTTCTCTGTAATGTCTCATGACCTTTATTCTAGGATTTCTTTTCATGTTTGATTTCAAAACATTAAAGACAAAGCAGTCTAATCCTAAATAAGGACTTTTATGCACTCATTAGCTTCTAGATGCGGTAGATAAAAATCCTCTCTTATGGTGAATTTCAAGGATATGTACTGCACTACTATGCATGCTCTTTTTCTATTTTCCTTTCGTTGCATTATGCATCATAATTAGAAGAATGGACACCAACCTTCTAGGTATGACCGGACCCCCTCTCTCTTTTAGGCTGTCTTAGTAATCCTGCTATTTGATCAATTGCGGTGTTTGATTAGTTTTAAAGTATGTAAGATTTTCCTAAATAAAAGTACATAGATAACCTCCAATGCTGACTTGTCCAATATAGCTTGTTAAATTATGGTTGGAAACTAAGAGATCTGCAAACCATTTGGGTGATTAATGCCTTCATATCTACTCATATGAAGTGGACCTTTAGCAAAGTAATTGGTCGGTCATTGAACCCAAGTAGTGTTATAAGCGTATTCAAGTCACATGCCACTTGAGCCCACAGCTTTTTGGTGACTGTATATGATATTAAGCCCATTACAATCACATAAATGATGACATCTCTTACACAAGATCTATTGTTAGAGTGAGACCGTTTCTCTCTATTTATCATTATCGCCATAGAGAGTAGTAATCTTATACAAAAACAATAACAACGTCCCTTTCGCAGGTCTGAAGGGTAATTATTATAAAATAATCCTGCAAGTTGCTCTCAACACGGTCTCGGTGAGTGAGCTCAAAAAACTCGTGTAACGTGAACGACTCAATTTTATCTCGATCTCTCTGGCGCAATTTATTTCCTCACGAACACCCGTAAAATAGTATTAGGCCAAAAAAGTCATCGGTGATGACGACCATGGTTGTGCCTGCAAGAATATAGAATACCAGCCGAAGAGCAGCGATGAAACAGACGCTAGAGGGAGGGAGAAGGCGACGAAGGGCTTGCTCGTTGACTAAACCTCCTCGCCAATGGTAATGAAGGTCCGGCGGAAGCGTGGATAGGGACTGCCTCCATGCATCTTGGCGTTGTTTGGTAAGCCGGTAGGAGAAGTTGTCAGTAGTATCCAGAAGTATTAATTAGGATGAAGAAGGGAGGGGTGGAGGTGCTGAAGAGAGAGGCGGCTGGAAACGGGGACGGGGAGGAGAGGGAGGCTCATAAGAGGAGGAGGATGGCACAGGTGGAGGGCCTGTCGGAGCTCGGTTTCGCCATGAAGGAACTGTCTTTGAAGAACCTGGATGGGAAGGACAGCCTCTCCACTGCCGCCTTCCTGTCTGTAGCCAATCTGCTGCTGTTAGCCCTTGGTTTGCTCTCTTTCACCCCCCCCCCCCCCCCCTCTCTGCTATATTTCTGCTGTTGTTCTGACGGTTCCATTGAGCCAAATAGTCATGATTTACTGGATGATCAACTAGTCTGTATGTTGCTTCATCTTAATCAATCTTGTTATTTCAAAGTATTGGATGATCAACTAGTATGCATATTGCTGCTGCGCATGTTTCCTGAAGGAGCACGATCAATCGAACAGCTCGTTCTAATGCTTACCTTTTCAAGTAGGATTCAAGTGTATAGATGTCGCACCGGATTTTTCCGCAGTAAAAGTTGTAATGGATAGAATATTTCAAACTATGTTACAGTTGGATTTGGTGTTACTGCCTTTTAGAAAGAAAAGATCATGGAAAAGTGGGGTGGTTGCTGTTTTTGGGGTCTTTCTCTTTCTCACTCCTGTGGCTAACACGCTCTTGTGGGCCTGCTGCTGCAGATAAGCTTGTGCCAACCATGGCTGTCCTGAGGCTTGATGTCCAGCGTAATATCCAGGTAATCCCAACCCCACACGACTCCTTCGGCCATTCGCCATTCAGCTGTCGCTTTCTTTTCTGCCTTTACTTCGCTGCTTGTGTCATGACTTTTTGGCAACATCTTCTCGTCTGGAAGCTGTTTGCTTTAAAAGACCGGACAACTAAGCTACGGGGGTAAATATAAGATTCTGTATTATTGGGGCCGTGACGCAATTTAGCTGCTTTTGAAGTTCTGATTGAGATTAGGAACCGAGTCAGCTTTGATTCTCATTAACTACACGCCAAAAGGTGATTTGAAGTTCGAACGTGACTCCCAAAACAAGGGCCATGGCCTCTCATCGTTTAACAATCTGTTCCTGCTTGATGTGTTCATTTTCAACTTTCAGAGGCTGGAGGACGTGTACGTGCTGGATCCTACTCTCTACTCCAACCTAGTGGAGATTCTGAAGAAAGAGGCTGATGAGAAGACTGCAAGAAATCAAGAAAGCTGCAGCAGAGCTGTTCTGTGGCTTACCAGGTAATGTTCTGCCTTGTCATTGCTGAGAGGCTTTCATCGTTTCATGAACTTTTCAGAAGGTTCACGTTGTTTCATGTTACTCCCCATCATCATGAGAATCAATCCTAACAACTAACTCGTAAACAGAATCAAGTTAGATTGTTCATTTTAGGCTTATTTTCCGGGTACCCAAATTTTACCTTATGAATCAAGATATCCGAAGATTTAAAGTTATTAAATAAGACCAGAGGGACTGTTAACTTTCTTGTCAAACAAAAATGACACCTTAGTTACTATCCTCACCTGCCTCTGGTCACTTTGCCCTCTTTGTTGCCACCATGCCATCAGTGCCACCACATCTATCCTCCTTGCTGCCACTATTGTCAGTTTGTCACACCATACTAACTAGGTCTCCTTCCTCATCTCTCTAAACCCCTGTGACTGCATCATCACACCTTTAAAATTACCAAATGCTGCAAGCAGTGCCACAAGCGCAGATGTCATCACCACCATCACCGTCACCACCATTCTAGCAGTTGCTGTCACTGCTACCACCTCTCTCCTTTCCCCTTCTACCTCTCTATCTCTGTCTCCCACCTCATCCCAACTCTAAGTGCTCCTTCAATATGCAAGAGTAGTAAAGATGGCTAGAAGAGATCAAGAAGGGAGGAAGGAAGGGGAGAGGTGGTGAGGGAGGCAATGGCTGCAATAGTACTAGAGGTTATTGCCGTGTTAATGTAGCATGGCAGTACCAAAGGAGGCAGAGGCTCGAAGGGGATGGAGAGTGAGCTAAGAGATGAGGTTATTGCTATTCAGTCTCTTGTCTAGTTTGACCCGAAAACCAAAGACATAAAATGTATCACGTAAGTGTATTTCGAGCATTTTGCTTTGGAGAAGCTGAATGAGGATGATCTTTGCAGACGCCTTAACTCTTCTCGAAGGGGTAGGTAAACCAGGGGCTGGCTCAATGGACTTATCCAAACCAAGTTAAAAAATTTCAAAAATATCCCTTTTGTGAGTTTTCAACCTAAGACCAGTCCGCATGCAGCCATGACCTACTCACTTCTGTGCCATACCCTTGTAGGTGAGTATTTTACTGTACCTTTGAAATTAGGGACATTTTTGGTGAGGTAAAGTTCTTGTACCTGAATGATATGAGAATATACGTTCTTGCTTTTGGGTGTAAGAATATACTTTCTTTTCCTTTGGTAATCATTTTTTATCATCATTTTAATCTTTCTTCTTGTTCAATTTTGAGTTTACTGCAGATCCATGGAATTTAGTGTGGCTCTGCTGGAAAAACTGAATAAAGACTCTGAAATGAGTCTTCAAGCAGCTGTGGAGGAAGCATACGGAGAGATTTTAAAGCCTTGGCATGGTTGGATAGCTTCAACTGCTTATAAGGTAAATGTGTATGTCTAGCCTATGCTATTTGTACAATAACTGTAACTTGTAGTTGCAGTGAAATTAATGACTTGTAGTGCTAGTATTGACTCATAGCAATTTATTTTACCGCTTAATAGAATTACCGCAAGCTTGTCTACAAGGAGAAAAGTGTTACACGTTTTTGATAGTCCCGCCATGAGGAGAGGCGGTCTTATTTGCGCCTTAAGGCTTACACCTTGGTGTCTTGGATTGAACCTTATGCTTCAATATGTTTGTGGTTCATCTCAAGCTAGTGAGGGTTGAGACACAAACCCTAGTTCTGGATTGTAATTTGTTATGTTAAGCACCAAGTTTTGAGCCTTTGTGATAATTAGCTACGCTTTTGTAAAACGCTTCTATTAAGAGTTACTGTAGTTAATTCTTTTGACTTATTGATATTTTTTACATGCTTTTGATTTCTCAAAGGCCTTGTCTTCATATATGTGTCTGCATGTGTGTGCATTTGTCTCATACAATGTTACATAAGAACTTTAACCATCCATCGTAAATAACTCACGGCTCCAATATTGACATTCACATATCTGAATATTCTATATCACATTTTGAAATTTGATGCTGATGGTAGTATATAGATTTGATCTCCAAGGTCTTAAGAAAACCTGAATTAAACATGAAGGGGAGGGGTCACTTTGTGATTTGTCACGGTGTTTTACGGGTTTAGGTCTGGGTATAAGAGAAGTTTGTGTACTAATCTCTTAATAAAGGTGCACTCAATCAACTGAACCCACATTGATTTAGTACCCTATATGTTTGATTCCTAAATCCTATGTTTTCAAGTGATCTTATCTACATTTCCACAAAAAAGAAAATTTAAATGCAAAAAATTTGTGATTACACAAATTATGCTAATGCTCAGGTTGTTTATGAGGTCTAGATGTGAGCAAGACATTCGTACTGAAGAGGTCCTTCCAACCCCCAAAAATATACTTGAAGCATGATATGACACTTGTAGATTATTGCATGCAAGACATATTCATTTGTAGTTCGTAATTCTTTTGTAATAATATTTATGGAGAGTATACAGTAATCAAGTAAACTTGTGGCACTGCTACATATATATTAAAGGGTCAAAAAGAGAGAATTGATTGTCCTTTGCTTTTGTGATTTTGAAGGACATTATGGCAAAAGCAACTAGAGTTCCATGAAATCTGTTTTAAGGTAAATATTACATGAGTGTCGTAAGAACTATTATTTTGTAATTACTTTGCTTATTACCTATGATCTTTTACCATGATCTTAGTATCGTGGCCTCTAAATAATTATATTGAGGAGACAATAAACCTTTAATCGATTCCTGCATAATACAACCACTCAAGTTCAAGCAATAGTACCCAGTGAGGTGTTACATAGGCTAGTGGTGGTTAAAATACACGGCTATGCATCACCATGAGGTCGATTGCACCGCATGAGATGGAGATAGTACATCTACAACTTCAAAGCTGTAGCATGCTACTGATGGAGATGCACCAATGGATTTGAAAACTTTCTTAGTAGATTATGAGATGAGTAGGTTCTAGCATTGAACTATGGAGTAAGGTGTGTCATTTGAAGTTATAGGGAGTTGATAGTTGCTTGACCTCGCCTGTGAATTAGCTGAGTTTAGGAGATGTATGCAAATCTATTTAGATTCTCAATTGTAAGATCTCGGCGACAACAATAGCAGATGTCCCACTACTTGATATCGGAGGGGCATACATTAGAAGGGCAGTGCATAGAAATTTGGATAGCCTTGTTGTGCATTGTTATTGGCGTGTAAGGAAGTAGGGGGTCTGCCTACCATTGTTGACACACACATGTGATGATATAAATAGATGTTGACTTGGATGATTATATGCAATAGATAGTGGTTGGCTTGATTGAGTTCATCTTTACCCGTGTGTTTAGCGAATACAAGAACCAAACAATTAAGGACTTCATTCACTCATTCTATACAGGACTTACTAAGATTCATAATTGACACATACATATCTGAACATTTTAAACCACATTTTGAAAAGTGATGCCTTATGTAATATATAGATTTGAATTTTCTAGGTTATAAATAAACTTCTTTTGAACATATGCTGGGCATTTTGTTATAAAGTTCCTCAACGTGTATTATGACTTTAGGTCTAGGTATAAGGGAATTGTGTACTGAGTCCTTAAAATGGTGCAACCAGACAAATTAAAGCCACATCCTGAGTACCATTGGTATCCCGTTCCTATGATTTTCAGTTGAGCTTATCCATATGTTATTGAGAAATAGGAAATTTTAATGCAAAATTAAGGGTTGCACAAATTACACTCGTATTGGAGTGTTTATAAGATCTGGATGTGCATGGCATGTATAGGAAACAACTTTCTAACTTTAACAAAATATACTTCAATTGTGACAGCTTTGTAGATTGGTACAAACAATACTAATCCATTTGCAGTCTCTAACTCATTTGTAATCATATATCTGAATCTTGTTGAGTAATGAAGTAAACTCATAGTTTCACTATATATATGTTGAAGAATTAAAAAATAGAATAATCATCTATTTTACTGAATTTAGGTGATTTTTATGACTAGGGCAATGAGAATTACAAGGAATCTGTTGAAAAGGTTACTTGTGACATGAGTGTCACAAGGACTAGCATTTGTTTCATTAATTTCTACCTGTGACCTTTGGACCATGATCATAGTAACATGGCCTCTAAATATTCATATTAAGGATACAAAAACTTTGGATGAATTTCTTCAATACAAGTGCTTAACCTGAAGCATGGAAAAAATCTGATGCTCAACTTGGACATATAGACTCAAGAATAAACTAAGTACATGTGCCAAGCTCATATGGTGACCCTTCCCCTGAAGCATAAGTAAAGGAAAGATCTTGTGCGAAATAAGAAAATGCACAAGGTAATCATTTCGAGCTCCAAAATGTTGGAGCGATAGCAATAGCAACAAACAATTAGTAGTAGTAGTAGCGATTATCACAAGCTCTTAACTAACTAAACTGTCACGATAATCATATAAGAGAGGGAAGGGAAGCCTTTTCCCAAACTCACATAACGCGATACATGTGCAGAAAAGAAATGGGTATCAAGCATCTTATCACTAAAGTGATAATGTGGCACACAGACAAGTAGCAGATATTCCAAAAATTGATAGAAAAAATGTAAGAGACCTGCTCAACGTGGCAAGCACATAAATCTAGAGAATCCAGAGAGTATTGGAGCAAAAACTGTTAGTTCATCTATGAGGTGGCATCAATTCTGGCAGTAGAGTATATTCAATGCAATGGAGTGATATATTTTTCTATAAAGATGAATAACGTCAAGGCTTCATGATCATTAGTAGAACCTCAATAAAAATGTCACTTTTTTTTCTTTTTTCGGTCACTCTTTCTTCTCAATGTCTCTCCTGTCCTTCCCATCATCCCGAACTTGGGCGTGGAAGAGAAACAAACTGAGATTGGAAAGAAAAAGAGAACTCCACACGGATGAAAGGGTGGGTGGGAATAAATTACTATTTTGGAGACTAAACATTGGAGTTGTAATAAAATAAAGAAGATGAGAGAATCAGTTGTTTTGGAAAAAAGTAATGAAGTGAAAAGATATGATTGCATTATAAAGTAGTTTTGCAATGAAAAGAGCAAGATGTTGTAGCTCCATTTTCTTAAAAATGGTCAAACCATGTAATAGGTGAAATTATCACTCCCCCAATAGTATCTTATCACTAACTTCATGTAGCATTTCCATCATGTGAGACATTGCAGGCGGATTTTGGATACATGAGGTAATGAACATCCACTTCTGAATGGCTACATAAGGGATCTCCTTTAGAAGCAACAATACCCAATAAGATGTATTTAACTCAACAGTGGTGGGAATGCATGGCCTTGTATCACCATTAGGTCGTTTATATTGCATTATATGAAGGTAGAAAGTCAAGAGCAATGAAGCTATAGCATGCCAGAATGGAGAGGATACCATTGGAGTTGAATACTTTGATCTTGGATTCAAATGAGTAGGGCACAATGATTGACCATTGGAGTAAGGAACGACATCTAAAGTAGATGGGAGTTGTTATTTGGTTCTTCTCCTATATGATTTAAATGAGGTTAGATGTAGATAAATGCATTTGAACGCAACATAGTACTTGATTTTTGCTACAACAAATCTAGATGTTGCAAGATAATTCCTTGTTGAACACTACATATTTTTGGAGAGGCACACGGTCGAGAAGGGCTACATGCAGATTTGGACAGTCTCGGGCTATGCATTATTGTTGGTATGTACACGAGCATGGAGGGTCATGCCCACCTTTGAGAAGACTGATGTGATGTACTAGATTAATCTTCTATAATCAGCTTCTTTATTGGATGATTAGGTGATCTTAAATATTGAAAGATACTAATAATATATATTGGTTTAGTAATTTTATTTTGATGCTTCATAAGCATAGGGTTGCCTTCAGATGAAAAGATCATGATGACCGATACCACTAGTTGTTGGCAATGAGATTTTCTTGCCTTTTCTCTATGCTAGTTTTTCAAAGGACACACTTTGACACAATGTTGAAGAATCGTAGTCTTTGTCACCTTGCACTGTGATTATAAGGAAGAGTTGCATAGAAATGGTTACAAGGTCACTAGTTACATGAGAATATTAAGACATGCTATGTATATATATGTTTATATATGTGTGGAAATTATCTATGACCTTTGATAGTTTGACGTTTACCACTATCTTGGACAATGACCATAGTAACATCTCTCAACAAATTTATTAAGAAAGTAATATTAGATTTATTCCTTCAGCAATACGGATTAGAAGCCTGGAAGCACAAAGACGCCGTATAAGGAGTTTTAACTATCCTAAATTTGTGTAATGGATGGATGCGACTTAGACATGGCTAGAGCCTCTATAGACACATCTAGTTGCGTTTCATTTTTTTCCTTGGCACATGATTTGGACGCAGAGGTACACATGAATAATGAGTACTAGACCCAATGCCCTAGTCAAAAGAAATGGCTTATAACACAAAAAAAGAGGACGAATCCCAACTTGACCGTAATTATCCCTCTTGACTCCTAATTCTTCATCTTGTCCTCAACTGCTACTAGGGCTTGAGGAAGCACTAGCAAGGATAGCTCCTTGCCCCATTGTGAAGCCGACCATTGCAGTTGCTAAAGCTAGAGATGGCAGTGGTGCATATATGATACAATTTATATCAAAATCGTAACCACGCCGCGTTAGGAAAATAAATCACCATCTGCACCATTTCCACCACAGTTTTTATTATGAGAAACGATATGCACATCCTAATAAAATTCTGAACTGCACTGCACCTATAGGTGGCAAAAAAACCTGACCTGACCCGAAAATGTGGGTCTATACAGTTTTTGGGTCGGGTCGGGCCGGGTCCATTTAATTTAGGGTTGGGTCCAGTCGGATCATGTTTTGGGTTTGCAATTTTTTCACTAATATGTATAGTAGAGTACATTTTGTAATTTCCGGACAGTAGAGTATATTTGTGATTTATGGATCCAATCGGGTCCGTTCAGGTCCGGGTCATTTCAGGTCTTGTCAGTCTGGGTTCTAGTGCATTTTGGGTCGGGTCTATTTGGGTTTGGTCCATCAAAACCCGACCCATTGCCAAGCTTAACTGCATCATAACACATTAGGGACACATTCTTATTGGTCGTAGTAATATAAACCTAAAATCTGTGAAGTGGTAGCACATACATGGAAATAACAACATATACATATTGCAAAACAATATAAATTGATAATATATAGCTTATATTGCATAATAAAAAACCCAACTTCTTGGTTCATGTGTACGAACATTCTAACTAGCTGAGTTTTGATCAAAAGAATAATGGACAAACTTACCTTCCCTTAAGATTTCTTAGAATGGTTGATCAACATTTGAGTATCATCCTTTTGCTTTCTTCTCGATCATCAATACATATGTTGTCCCATGTTACTAGTCTCATTCCTTGTGTTTTCTCCTAAAGGTTTTTGGGTATAAAGTTGCAATAAGATTATATACTCTTCAGTTGTCTTTCTTCATAATCTATTGTTTACATACATCTGATGCCATCCTTTTTCCTTTTTGCATCCTCACTTGAATCCTCTAGATTTGCCTTCCATTACCATCCCCTATTGTATCTTTCTCAATGATATCATTCATCAAATGAGGAATGTTACGTATCGCTCCAGCATGTTGCAAGTTTTGCGATTTGTATCTACTGCACATCTGAGTATTCATGCTAGCAATTTTGTCTCTGCTTTATCTGCTGTCACTATTCCGAAAAATACTCATGATGCCTTGCAAAGTACAGCCTGGACTTCTACTATGCAAGAAGAGATGCGTGCTCTTACTGACAGACAAACTTGGGAGTTGGTGGATCCACCTCAATGTAAGCCTATAGGTTGCAGATGGGTATATGCTGTTAAATATCAACTTGATGGTACTATAGAACGGCTGAAGGTACGCTTGGTTGCAAAAGGGTATACACAGACTTATGGTATTGATTACTTTGAAACTTTTTCTCCTGCTGCCCGCCTTAATTCAGTCAGAATTCTTCTTTCTGATGCTATTAATTTGGACTGGCCTCTGCCGCAATTAGATGTTAAGAATGCTTTCCTGTATGGTGATCTGCAAGAGGAAGTGTATATGGAGCAACCCCCTGGATTTGTTGCTCAGGGGGAGTCACACAAAGTCTGCAGGTTGAAGAAGTCATTTATGGGCTCAAACAGAGCCCTCGTGCCTGGTTCGATAAATTAAGAAAAATTCTGATTGCTTTTGGTTTTCTGAGATCTCAAGTGGATCATTCTGTTTTTACTAAGAAGACCTCTACTGGCATTGTAATTCTTATTGTCTATGTGGATGATATTGTTCTTTCTGGCAGTGACTCTATCGCTATTCAGGATACTAAAGCCCATCTCTGCAAGCACTTTGCTACTAAAGGCTTGGGTAAACTGCGATATTTTCTGGGCATAGTGGTATCCAGAACCTCTAATGCACTAGTGTTGTCTTAGAGGAAATATGTTCTAGATCTTTTACAGGAAACTGGTATGCTTGGAGCTAGACCTGCTGACACTCCTCTAGATCCCAATGTCAATTGGGATGATGATTCGTCTCCATCTTTTGCTGATAATAAAAAGTACAGGAGATTGATTGGTAAAATGATATACTTAACTGTGACTAGAGCTGACATATCTACTTCTGTGGGACTTCTTAGCAGGTACCTAGATAAACCCAGACAGTGCCACTGGGATGCACTATGTCATATTCTACGATATCTAAAAAAGTCTCCTGGCAAGGGACTTCATTACAGGGAAAATGGGCACTGCTCTCTAGAAGGGTATTCTGATTCTGATTATGCAGGGAGTCAGATTGACAGGAAATCCACTTCTGGCTATTGTACCTATGTTGGAGGCAATCTAGTCACATGGAGATCCAAGAAACAAAATGTGGTTGCCAGATCTAGTGCTGAAGCTGAATATAGGGCTATGGCCCATACTGCTTGTGAGCTGCTTTGGGTACACTCTCTTCTTAAAGACTTCGGTGTTGAGTCTTCAACTGCTATACCCATCCACTGTGATAATAAAACTGCTATCTTTATTTCCAACAATCCTGTCTATCATGAGCGCACCAAGCATATCGAGGTCGATTGTCATTTTATTTGGGAATCTATTCTTAGTGGCAAAATCTGCACACCTTTTACTCGATCTGAAGACCATGTTGCTGATATCTTCACCAAACTGCTGCCTAAGAAGCATTTCATCGCTTTGATGGACAAGTTGGGCATGATTGACATCTATGCTCCAACTTAAGGGGGAGTGTTAATATATGTGTTGCTTTATTTATGTTATGTTATTTTCCATTATATCTGGACCTTTCTGTAATTGTTACTTTTCTATAAATAGAAGGGTGCACACATTGTGCAACCCTAAGCTCTCCAAGTCTCATTGTTTTTCACAAGATTCAACCCCAGTTTGTGTTGAAAAGGCATGAAGAGAAGATGAATGTATAGACTGCATATCTTTTATATGAGTGGAAAAGTAATAAGATCTCAATTGCAACAATTTAGACCACAACAACATCATCTCTTTCACTAGAGATATAACAAAATGAAAAGAAGGAAATTTGCTCTTTCCTCTCGCTTTAGTTGGTTGGAGGAAAATGTTTGTTACTGATTAGACGCCTCGTTGCTCATGAATCACGTGTTCACTATCTGTCATCATCATCATCATCATCATCTAAGCCTTAGTCCCAACTATGTTGGGGTCTGCTACATGGATCCTTCGTTTCCATTCTGCTCTATAATGGGTCATATTCTGGCCGAGATGTAGCGATTCAAAATCTCTCTTTATAAGCTCTTTCCATGTTAATTTAGGCCTTCTTCTTCTATTAATTGTGCTTGACTCAATAGCATTACTTCGTATAGGCACATTAGTCGGTCTGTGTTGCACATATCCATACCATCTGAGTCAACCCTTGCGCAACTTGTCTATAATGCTCGCCACCCCCACTTTATTCTCGATATAGTTATTTCTCAAGCGACCTTTTCTTGTCTTCCCATACATCCATCTCAGCATACTCATTTCAACCACGTTCAACTTGTTGAGACCTTGTTTTTTCACAACCCAACATTCACTCCCATAGAGCATGGCTGGCCATATAGCAGTTCTATAAAACTTGCTTTTTCATCTGAGAGGGATCTTCTGATCACATAATACTCCAGATGCACTCCTCCATTTCAACCATCCTGCAGTGATCCTGTGACAAACGTCATGGACATCCCCATTTATTGAATAATAGAACCCAAGTAATGAAATTTATCACATTTTGGTATGTCTACTCCGCCCAACTTGTCTCCACCATTCACACTGCAAGATTGGCTGAAATTGCAATGCATATACTCAGTTTTGCTTCTACTAATCATCAATCCATTTGATTCCAATGCCTTTCTTCAAAGTTAAACTTTATCATTCAATCCATCTCTAGTTTCATCAATCAATTTAATATCATCAACAAATAACATACACCAAGGAATGTCATCCTGAACATTCTTTGTCAACTCATCCATAACAAGAACGAACAAATATGGGCTGAATGTGGATCCTTGGTGTATTCAACTATGATAGGAAAAGTTGGCGTCTCTCCTCCAGGAGTCTGCACACTTGTAGTAGAGATATCATACGTGTCTGTAATCAAGCCAATGTATTGGATTGGCACATCCTTTTTCTTCAAACCCATCCACAACACTTCCCTGGGTACTCGATCATAAGCCTTTTCCAAATCAATAAAAACCATATGAAGATCTCTTTTTCTTTCTCTATACTTCTCCGTAAGCCTCCTTATTAAAAAGATAGCATCTGTTGTTGAAAAATATACTAAGTTACTAATCAATTTTTTGAAAAAAAATCCAACCAATAAGGTTTCAACATTTTCCAAACAATGCATCCTCTTTCAGTATATCTCTTCTCTCAGATTGTCATTCATTCTTTTTACTCATTTCACTCACACCTTTGATTGGTTTTTTCACACCAGTCGTCACTCCTATTTTCAAACTACATGTTACCTCCGACTCGAGATTCAAACATCATCCTCTTCTAAAATGACTCATTAATTCTCTCTCTGCTACTACTATAAAGTCTTTCCTTTTTAAATAACATTATCCTATTCAAAATGTTTCCTATAGTCTCCCCTACTAAGTCATCATCCTTAAATTTCCAATTGTAATTTCTCTTTCTCCCCATTACCATGTGTCCTCATTTTCAAACATGTAGGTTATATTTTTTTCCTCTTTATATTTATTTGTAACTAGAAAGAAGTAAGATAAACATAAGAATTAATACTATGATCTATATTCTTAAGAGAGAGATGGGGGAAGTCAAAATGATTACTATTTGAAGGTGGTAGAATATTTAAATTAATTATGGAAACAAAGTGATTAACAAAAATAGTTGTAATTATCTCTTATTGACTCTCTCTCACTTCTTTCTCCGTACATTTTTTCACCTTTTATATTTGTTTTTCTTAACTTTTTTATCTTCACTAATAACTACACGACTCAGTCAACGAATAGTGTCACTCATAGTAAAAAAAGCCAATTGCCACCTTAATTATCTATCTCTCATGATCTACTTATTGCACATCTCTATTCAAGATCTGCATCAAATCAGACAACAAAATACAATGATATACATTATATGATTCCTCTAGTGACCTCAATTCTCTAATACTATCATACAAATGACTACATAAATTTGCAAGAAATATCCATATAAATGTTAAGTGTAAAATAGTACTAAAGCAAAATGTATCTGGTTATATACAAAATGAGCAACCATGTGTGCATTAACTGCTCAAAATGTACTTTCCTACTTATATGTTTGGTATATATTAAATGCCATTTATAAATCTATAGCTAGTCATCAATGCAAGCAACAATAATAAATTATATTATCAATATACAAATATATATATATATATATATATATATATAACAATAATAAACTATATATATTAGCAACAATACTGAACTATATCATTAATATATCACACACGCACCCACACTGACACACACACACACACACACACACAAATAGACACTAACATAGACACACAGACACGGACTCAAACACAAACACACATACACACAATGTGGGTAACATGGATTTCGCTACCCGTGCGCCCGCACGGTTAACCTAGATTTCGCTACCCATGCTTCCAACAAAGTAACTATTTGGTCATTAAAGTAAAATATAGACAAAAATGTAACTGTATTGTCAAAAAAATAACTATTCGACTAAAAAGGTAAAAACAAGAATAATACACCGTAAAATTTTTGGAATAAATATGTAATTGTATATCCATTACAACTGTAACTACTATGCATGTAATATAATGGCTTGGAAGGTAATGTAACCCTGTACATGTGTAAAGTAAAAAATTGCAGAAAAAGTAACTAATTTTGTAGCGAGATAGCTACTCACGCGGGTATTAAAGATTCCACTGGAACAATATTTGTTTTCTATGTTCTATATATATATATATATAGATAGATAGATAGAGAGAGAGAGAGAGTTAGGCTAGAATACACTCGAGTGTATCGAAGACCGAATACACTCAAGTCGTTTTTTGTCATGCAACATTTATTTTGAAAATCTAAACCACTGGTCTTCTTAAATATCACATGAACATATTACACATAAAATTTGGAGCTCATTTGGACACTTATAGGTCATGCATCTAAAGGACACAAAAATTATACAATTCAAATTAGTTTTGTGCGTCGGTTTTGTTGGCCATGAAAGAGTGACTTAGAAAAATTCAAATGGGCTCAAATTTTGCATGTAGCCTGTATTTGTTATAATAGTGAATATCAACGGTTTGGATTTTTCAAAAAAAAACTGTCTAGACGTGTAAACACTACTTGAGTGTACAGTGTCATCTGTACACTCGAGTGTATTCTAGCCCGACTCTCTCTCTCTCTCTCTCTATATATATATATATATATATATATATATATATATATATCGAGGTGCAGTTTAATCCATGAATTTTTCTCTAGAACCATAATCCCACCACACCACATCGATTTATAAATTTCAAAATCATTTTGCACCATAATCACTTGGAGCGGTTATACGACGTAAAGTGTGGTGCCTATCTGCGAATATTTTTCACATCTCCATTGCCATCCCTAGTTGAAATCATCGACACAAACACCCTGAAGGTTGTAAGGAAAAGATAGCCTATAGCAACAAATGGCTATTTGAGATTTGACACTGATCTTTGTGTTCACATTTTTAAAAATTATTAAACCTTTTCATATCAAGCAGATTGAACTTGAATTGTGGGTATTTGGTTTTGCCTTGGATTAACTTTGAATCAAATTTTGGGCAATGTAGTATATTTTTAGAAAGTAATTTGAATTTGACAACTTGATACAATTGTTATCAAAATATATTGTTGTACTATAAAAGTATGGAACACCAATATTCTGTTAGATATATTCAATAGAATGACTTATATTTACATATATAATATATTAATATCTTTTGATTATATTTTTGAGCACATATTTTCCAAATTCAGATAATATTTGACGAAGCCAGGACAAGGTGCCTAGCTATGGTGCCTTTATAAGTATGTAACTAGTTTCTACCTCCATCTCACTCGAATGATTAGTTGCCTCTAGTTTACTAGGTTGAATACCTTTAGGGTTGGTTTGAAGATTGTTGGAAATTTAGTTATCTATAAGAGAGGATTGAGACCGATATTGACTAAATGCCCTTTTCCAACCATTGCATCGACTTCTTTGTAAATGGCATGTGCATCGACGGCCTTGGTTGACCATCACTATAATTTCTTGTATGTCATAGACTAACAAGTCTTGCTCCTCTTTGGCCCCAATCAGGGGCGGAACTAGGGGGGAGGCTGCCGGGGCTTTAGCCCCCCCTCCCCCCAAAAAACTAATACAAATAGTTATCTTTTTAGTATTAAGTATAGCTTAAAGTATAAATAAATACATTAACTACGTATAAATTTCAAAGAATTCAAAGAATTGGACTAGCTGGAGTGGTATATAGCTTGGTTTTTAAAGCAAATGATGCAGGTTCCATTCTCAATGGGGACAACATTTTTGGCTCAGCCCCCCTCTGTGCTAAAATGTACACATATATGATTTCAGCCCCCCTTCGTGTAATTTTCTGGTTCCGCCACTGACCCCAATGGATTCATGACTTCTTCTCCTAGTAGCCTTCACCTCTTAGACCAATCAAATGCTCCACATTTCATAACTACCTCATGTCTGTCATGGTCACTATCGACTAGTAAATGTGTTGGATTCTTGTCTTTTGACTCTTAATTTATTAGTTCCGTTAACCTCCAGAAATGCTTTGAAAGTTAAGCTACCTTTCTTGGAAATTTGACCATTTTTATTTATTGGTGGGAGATTGAGAACAACTATAGCTGCAAAGATGGATGATTCACTAGCATTACCCGTCATTAGGTTAATACATATATCGTACAAAAAACAAGTGAAGCCACATCACATTGTAGAAGTGGAGCCATGTCGAATGTCGCATGGTTGTCAGGCTATGAGAGGCCATTCATGGTTTGTGGACCGTGAATCAACATAAGTGAGTTTGCCTATTTCTTTATGTTGTGTGTATTAAACAAACCAAGTGGAGATTGTTAAATGTGATTGTGTTAGCCTTAAAACTGATCACCATGATACTCCAAACAGGTGTTTGTATGCATAAATTGCATGTATTCATTGTGATTACTTTGGGATACATCTGGATGTGGGCCATGTGGCCAATACCTAAAACAACAATGAAGATGGTTAGGTTTGAACTTTGTGTATATTTCATTATATTCCACTCCATTTTGTCAAAATGGTTTCATATATCCTGTGATATCTTGTCTCTGTGTTCCTATGACTCACCATAATTCCTAGGTTCCAGAAAGATGTCTCCCATGACAATTAAGGTTGAATTTTCAATTCAGAAAATAACCAAGTATCTGCTTTGAAGTTCCAAGTTACAATGATTGTTTATGGCTAGACCAAAAAGGTCATAATGACTGGCGACAAGAGAAATAATCTAGATGAGCCAAAACTGATCTCAACTTAATTGTAGTAATGTCTTGAAATGTTGAAGATAATCTACAAATTTACCAAAGTTCTTCACATAAATCATGATACATATAATGTGAATGCAGGTTGGCATAGTTATAGGCTAGTACTAGTAGCGAGTAAATTTTTGAGAATACTAGGCATATCTCGTGCATTGTACGGGTTTGAGAATATTAGATACTTTGAAGGCGGTAAACATGGTGTTGCATCGTTGTATCTAGTTAGAAAAAGAGAGAGGTAAGACTAAAGTTAATAGGCAAATATGTTGAGTAAGGTAGGCTATAAGGAAAAAATATGTTAATACTTGTTTCGACTAATGTCGTTGTAGACACAATGTTATGGAAGAAGGTTGTTATAAAGAGAAGCAAGGGATAAAAGGAATGATGTTGGCTTGGTAATGTCACTGTACGAAACCTTCTGTGTGTTAAGCCAGAGCGACCACGTTCTTCACCTCATCCGACTTTGGTTATGCCACATCCCAACCTTAGCAACCCCAAAAAGATGGCAAGATGGCGCATAGACTGCTATGAGTTTGTTTCCACTCAGTGGTACATACATCCTTATTAGCATACACATTAGTAATTCAAAAAAGGAGAGGTAAATAATAAATACAATGTTTGCCTCGACCTTTCATATATAGTAAGACAAGGACCACTATATTTAAAAAACTAAAATAAAAAACTGCATTCAATCTTTTCTACGACCTTTCATATAGCCTTAATAAAATACAGAAGGGCCAATTTGTAATTTGAAAATTGAAGGAAACATTGCATCCAAACTCATCTATTCTCTCACAGGCTAATAAGACTAATCTGTAAATACAGAGATTAAAATATGCATATAGTACTTCTCACACTCTTTCCTATTTAGTGTATAGTAGAATACATAGACTACTTAGTAACTTAGAAAAATAGGTGAAAAAATTGCATAAAAAACCCTCAACGAGCTTTCTTATATAGTATAGATATCATGACTCTCTTATGTTCAACACTACACCTGTGAATTGGGTTAAACATTTGAAATTTTCAAGCCAAGGATCACCAAACATTATTATTTTTTTGATTTCGAGCAACCCCTCCTGGACAGGGCTGACCCACCCCAATAAACCCCGGGACCAGACATGTGGTGGCAAGTCACCCCCATGCCATGCCCAGTAGCGTGAACTACCATCCATCGCAAGGCTAGCCCCTGGCCGATGTGTTTGTAAGAGATTTTGTTTCTCAAAATCGTCCCCTGATGCGATTTCAACCCATGACCTCCTGTCCAACGGACCACCCTGTTTACCATTGGAGTCAATCTTGGCTTGCATCACCCAAACATTATGACCAATTCATGATGGATATTTATTTGCAGGATTCTCGAGATGTTACAAGTTACAAGTTACATTTGAACTTTTATAATGAATTAAATTCCCCCTGCCTGAATCAAGACATTGCCTAAAGTATGAGGGCCTATAAGAGCAATCTAGGGCCAGCGTAGAAGTATAATCACATGATTCATGCCTCTATGTTTCATGACTCTATGCCTAGAAGAGCTCAAGTTAGAATAAGGAGACTGAAGTGGACATTCGAACAATTAGGCCTTCATCAAGAGGTACAAATGCCCATAACAAAATGGTGATTTTGTCATTTGATCTCATATATCTAGTTATCTTTCCTATTTGAATCTAGTTCCTTATGACTGAACCTCGTCTCTATCATGGATGACTATCCTCAAAATTATGTTTGGTAGCAAGACTAACCGCATGTCGAGTGTATCTCGACGTAGAAGAAAATTCTGTCTAGCAGCAAGACTAACTGTATGTTGACTTAGATTCAGACTGTCAACCTTTTCAGCACATTTCTTGCTTGTTGTAAGTTTTTATGAATCGGGACTAGAACCCAAATCATACTCCTTGATTTGATATCTTTTGTCATACCCCAATCTGATTTTAACCAAAATTGGCGTTAGGTTTTGGAATCTATCTATTCTGCTCTGCTGTCTCAACCTAGGACCCAAGCATGTTTGGACTGAAAAATTTCTATCTTATCTTTAAAGAAATCTCAAAATTTCTATGTCGCACTAAACAAAACCTAAATAGCTAATTGATTTCCTCTTTTCTATTGCGTCCTAGTTGTTAAATTGCTAGTGTGGCGCTATATAAATGTGGATATATGCTAGTTGTTGAACTCGTAGTTGTCGTTTCATGCTAGAAATCTAGTGAATATTTCTTTATCTATTACAATACTTTTCAGCTTTTCATGGATCCAAAAAAATATTGTAAATCTTAATGGCTTTTATATCCAAACTCTTAATAAATCTCGTTATGTTAACATGCCTTTGAAATATGGTTATAGATACCTTAGAATATTAACCTTCCAATCAGTTTAAAGCAAAGAAGAATTTCTTGCATTCTTAACCTTTGATCACCGTCACGGTGAATCCTAATTCATAGAACTACATTGCTATTGATTCCTCAAAGGGTAGGAAACATGGACAGTTCTAGACTCGGGCATGGGTTTAGATACATACTACGAGATGAAAATTTCTGAAAGTATGGGACATGGGCATGGAGGTGGAATAAAATATGGATATGTGAATTGTGGGAAATACTAGAGAACTTTGTGATATTGTACATATTTTCTATTTTTATATACCACTTTTCAGGGACTTAGTTGTATGTTTTTACAGATTTAATATATTATTCGAGTACTTTGAGCTATGTTAATTCAATAGGAAAATTTGCACAATCACTTTGGTCATTGCGGTTTTAGGCAGTCTCGACATAAAGACATGGATACTTTGATTATTTCAGATTGGTTATTCATTAACTATAGTCACACCCTTGCTCATATGCTTTGTTAGATTCCTTGTAATGAAAATTTAGCAAGGTGTAGGAGCACCCATTATGTTTTTTTTTTTTGAAATACTGGGACACCCATTATGTAATTTCTGTGTTAAGACAGTTTTTTGTTCTGGTGGTGGTTGGGGGTGGGGGTGGCGGAGGGTTCCTTTGCTTGGGGATGAATTGAGAACGTTTAAGCTAAGTGGAATCGTAGTTTCTTTGATGGCATAGAAACAACGGATGTTTGCTCTCTTACTTGCATTTTGTTTTTCTTCTTTGCTCTCAAGGGCCTGTTTGATTGGGTAGTCTGATGACAAATTGTGAATCTGTAATGTACTTTTACACAGCAAAATCACAGGTTGCTGCTTAACTGGACCGTACCAAACTTGCCCCAGGTCAAATCGTCTACCCCTAACAACCATTACATTGGAGTTCTCCCTTTCTTGTATTCATTACTCATCAAACAGAAGCATTAGCACAACAGTTAAATACCAAAGTTTCATAACTGACAACAACTAAACGACTTTCACTCTTTCTAGTGAATCAACAATATCAACGATAGGGAAATAGCTATAATTAATGCAATAATGTGCTCGACATTAGCTTTGGCTTCAGCTACTATCAAGGAGATTCTATTTATAATCATCATGGTCATCACCATCTTGCTTATCTAAGCCTCAAAATCCCGATTATATTTTGTTGACTGTTTGGACTTTTGATCTCGTTTTCCATTTTGCTCCGTATTGGTCATATTCTCATTTCCAAAGACATCCGTTAGGGTACAAATATGAAATACCATGTGCCACTTTTGTTCTGTTTTACTGAGATTTTATTGCTTGATAAAATCATGGGTACGGATTTTTGTTTTATAGCTGTTCTTTTCCCTAGAATTTACTAGCTTCTGTTCATGTTATTTCCGATACACAAGCTTATACTACTATCTACTACAAAATCTCACGCTGACAGTTTCAATTCGTGTTTTAGGTTGCTGTGAAACTAATTCCAGACAGAAAAACGTTCACTGAGTTAGCTATGAACAACAATCAGGATATTACCTTGATGGAAGACAAGGAGATCCAACTAATTTTTTCTCAACTGCGGGCATTTCTGTTAGAGATTCATAAACAGTTGGTGAGCTTCTTGAAGCCTCTTTCAGTTGAAAATATATCATTCATAAATACCGTGAAATTTTATTTTAACGGCTAGAAACATTTCGTGATGCCATAGTTTCATCTTTTTTCAGATGGCATTCAATTTGGACGTACTAAAGTCAAAATAGCAGATTTTTGCAAGGAGACTTAGCATGCCTAGCGAGGATGTTTGTGGTCACCTGCAAAATCTAGAGTTCTTTTTCTCACTCAGCATCGAAATTTGTACCAGCTGTACACATTTCCTAAGCGACAGGGTATTTGGAATCCCCTCTTAACATCCTTTTTGTAAATAGCTTTGCTTCACCTTGTATATAGCTCACCGCTGCTGTATCTTATGTAACTTTTAGAATGAAACTTGGAACGTGCTCTAGTTGCCATTAATTTGTTGGTCTGAAGCCTCCATTCAAACGGTTAAGCTTCATCATGCCAGTTGTTTTCTTATACTTTGTGGATCAAATTTTCTGTCTATATCAGTTGACGGATACGCTACTTAATGTTTTGTGCTTTATAGATTCACTGCCAACGAGTGCCCGTCTAGCTCAGTTGGTAGAGCGCAAGGCTCTTAACCTTGTGGTCGTGGGTTCGAGCCCCACGGTGGGCGTATTATTGAACACTTTTTAGTTTGTTAATAATAAGCTTCATCATGCCAGTTGTTTTCTTATACATTGTGAATCAAATTTGGAGTTTATATCAGTTGACGGATACGCAACTCAATTGTATATGCTTTATAGATCTACTGCCAGTGAGTGCCCGTCTAGCTCAGTTGGTAGAGCGCAAGGCTCTTAACCTTGTGGTCGTGGGTTCGAGCCCCACGGTGGGCGTCCGAGGATCGAATACTAACTTTTTTAGTCTGTTAATGTTAATAAATGAAAATGAAGAGGTAAAAATAAATATATTATCTAAACATACAACCAGCCGACTCCGCTGGGGATCGAACCCAGAATCTCTGGTTCCGTAGACCAGCGCCTTATCCATTGGGCCACGGAGTCACATTGTCAGTAAAAACTTAAGAAACATAATAATTTAAGTAAATTATATTATCGTATTAAGAACTAGTAGAAGACACGTGCTAAGCACGTGTACCAGACAGACTGCTGGTGATCGAACCCAGAATCTCTGGTTCCATAAACCAGCAGCGCCTTACCTTATCCATTGAGCTAGAGAGTCACGTTGTCTTAAGACTTAATAATCTTAAGTAAATTATATTATGGTATTGTATTAGTAGTGCTAATAAGAACTAATAGAAGACACATGCTAAGTATGTGTTGTACAATTGAATTAACCTAGTGGAAAGAATAGTTCAACTATATTTAGAAGATGTCATTTAATTTGTGGTGTCACCAATAAAATTGTATGCGCTTTCCTTCTTGAGAATGTGTCGCTAGGCAATTAACTGCCAGATGACCCTCTCCTAGTTGTAGCATATGGGTTATCAAGGTTATTTATGTTTTGAAACTTATATATATGATACTCACAATAATTTAAATAGAACACACTTAAAGAGAAGAACTTGGTGAAATTGTCCAACCGACCCCATGCATGTATGTGTGACTATCAAAATGTTCTTTTACTCTAAAAATAAAGAACCAATATACATCATAATTTACAGAAAACTCACTAAAAGAGAATAACTCCATTCATTGCCAAATAACTTTCCCCAATATGTAATTTGTCACTACTAAGGATACACACTCCTCTTGGACACACGCCTATCAACTACTAATATGTAATAAATAATTTACATTCAATTTCAGGAGTCACTCTCTAATTTTTTAGTGTGTCATTAATAAAATTACGCGTATTTTCCTTATGTGTGTCAATTGACAATTAACTGCTATGTGACTCCATTCAACTTATAGCATGTAATTACTAAAATTATATATGCTCTAAAAATCATATTGATGCAAGGATTTTGAGTCGCTTTTATAGGCTAGTTTCATATGTGTTTTATGTGATTATTGGTCATTTTCATGGTTAATATTGCATGATTCAGTTCCTTCAGCCTATAATCTCATTATGCATCAAACATACCTTATTTTATCTCATTTGGTATGAATGATCATATTTATCAAAGTTGATTCGAGTCTATCTTTGATTTTCAGGCAAAACAAATATATATAGCTGTCGATACCATCGACGGCTGTCGATAGTATCGACAGGGTCACAGAGAGGTAGCCGCAAAAGAGCAGAATGAGTCGATACCATCAACCCAGAAGTCGATGGTAGTGAGATGGGTTCGGAAGAATCAGTTTAAGCGTCAGATTCCATAGAAAAGCGACGCCTAAGGTGTCGATACCATCGACCCAGAAGTCGATGGTATCGAGATCGTCAGAGCAAACACAGAAAAGTAGAGGACCGCCGGTATCCGGGTGGGTCGATACCATCGACCTGCATCGATGGTATCGACACCGTCAGATCAGGTTAATCTACAACTCGAGTCTAATTACAATGGTGATGTTTTGACGGCCTAAAGTGGTGCTTATACCTAAAAACGACGGCTCTAAGCCGTCGATCACGTCATTAGCCACTGCACAAGTCTCGAGGAGAAGAGAGGAGGAAGAATAGAGCCAGAGCTATGCATCGATTGTTCTGGAGGCTGTAAAAGGAGTTTTCCACCACCAGAAAGTTGTAGAACGCTCATCCCACATCGAGGAACGCCCAGATCTTCTCCGTTCATGGGTTACTTCACATCTATCCACGTTTTCTCCATGTTTCCTCTTTCCTTCACCATGTTTTCTACTGAGATGAACATGCAATGTTATAACCCCAATTTTTGGGTTCAATTGGTGAGAAATGTAATTTCTCATATTAAAGATAAATGAACAAATAATGAATGAATGCCTGGATTTCATTTACAATAGCCTTGATGTTTGTGTTGTGGGCTTTATTGTCTATTGGCCCCAATAACAAGAAAGGATAAAAGAAATTCCACTATTATCGAGGAAATAAGAAATAGAAAAAAAAGGAAAAGTGTGGAAACCTCTAGAAGGCAAATACAAAGAAGGATTTCGTGCCTCTTGGGTTCCAAGGAGTCCAAGATGGCATAGAGAATACAATAATAAAAGAAAAGGTCAATTAAATATTTCCATATTGAGAAATAAATTGAAAATAATAGTAATATGTGGAAAACAAGTGAAAAGAGGTGCAATCCAGTTATCCTTAGTGGGATTTCATATCCCAATGATTCTTAAGGATAAAAGGAATACAAATGAGGAAAATAAAAGAGAAATAAAGAGAAATCCTCAAAAAGAAATATTTTAATAAGAAATACACATGATAATAATGCATTTAGATGCATCTAGAAGAGTAATGAGTATCCAATAAAAGGATTTCGAAATAATATAGTTTCTTGGGATCCAAGGAGTCCCAATAAAGAAAGAGGAAAGAGAAAATACCTTTAAAGCAAAATAAAAGAATAATGTAATACATTATTAATGATTTCTTGTGACTTTGTTTAAAAGTGGTATTTTCTACTAAAGGAAATCATGATTTCGTGATCAATGGTTTAAAAGCAAAGACTAAAGAGAATAAGAGAAGGAATTTTCGTATTTGGAAGAAAAAGGAAAAATCAAAAGATAAAGAAGAGAGAGAAGGCTAATTCTTATTGAAGGATTTGGTTTCCTAGTTGGAAAGGAACTCTTCGATTCATGAATAGCCGACTTGGGGACTTCATGACCTCCCCTATATAAGGGGTTAGCCTTTGGGCTCGAGTTCAAAAGAGATCTCAAACGTATCTCTTCTCCTTCTTCGTTGTTCTTGTTTTCAAAACCCTATCTTTGCGTGGTGTTTTCCTTGAGCAACGGGGAGGTGTGGAACCATCGTGGGGAAGGACGATGTTTCCCCGACGACCTGTGAAGGATCAGATCTTTCCCTTGCGCCCCCAACCTCATGCTGCGTTTTCGGCACACCTGCAGCATGGCTGCGTCTCGACCGTGAGTTGCAGGCTCGCGGAGGCTAGTTCCGGCCATCTTGGCCGTGTTTTGCTCGTGTCTCGAGGACGCTTGGATGGGGCGGAGCTGGGGCGGCCACCCCCGAGCCCTGAGGAAGGATGGGAGGAGCCGCGTCGGGCTGTAGTCGTCTGCTAGGGCGACGCCGTGGATCCGCGTGAGGAAGGAGGCAGAGGCGGCTTTGGACCGTTTTGCCCTTCACGGGCTGAAGCGACGATTAACTTAACCATGGGCATTTCGGTCAATTCGAAATGTTTCCCAAAGCATACGTTGCATGGGAGAGGCTGACGTGGCAACTTGCCATTGGTCCAAAAAGGTAATTTTTACAAAAATCATATCTCCATATTGGTAACTCCGATAGTAGCAAGTAATATATGTATTTTTCTCAAAAAAATGAGAGGAATCCAATAAAAATATGTTTAAGAACAAATTCCTCTTGCAATTCGAAAGGTAATGTAATTTATCAACTTTAAGGAATTAAAGAATAAGAAACTCTTTTTGGAGATGATTAATGTAATTAATAGGGGATAATGGATATTTAAAGTTGATAATAGCCTATTAATGATAAAAAGGAACATTAGGAACAACTTTGCACATGATTAGTCTAATTTAGAGTTTATGTGTTTAAATATGCATGAAATTTAAAAGGGCATAAAGTTATCATCTTTAATGATTTAGTTAAGGAAAAACCCTTAAATTTGATGATAGATGGATATTTCAAGCTGATATTAACCTGTTGTTAATGAAAGAGAAAATAGGATTTAAAAATATGATCTTTTTATATATTTGGTGTAATCTAGGTTTTCGTGCATGATTATGCATTAATGAGCTTAAAAACCCTAATTTTGATGAATATGTCTTTTAATTGGTTTAATTGTGTAAATCCACGAATAAAATAGAGATGTGATGATCCTAAGCCAATTTGAGAATAAAAGATCCTTAATGTGGATAATTTGAGTAATTAGGGTTTTTATGAGTGGAAAAGTTGTTTTAGGGTTCGTTGACCTAAAAAGGATAAAGTTTGAAAAATTGATCTAAGAAACCCTAATGCATCCTAATGAGACTTAGAAACCTTAGAAAGGTGTCCCAAGTCAATAAGGAGTTGTTTGGGATGTGCTTGTGACAATTAGACATTATACATGTTTTCAGGATCAATGTTTGCTTGATTGATTGATTGGCTGGCTTGCTTGATTGGACATATAGTTGGATTTGGATAAATTGTTACTTGAGATCTCCAAGACAGGTATGTGGTTAATTATGAATAACCGCTTTAGTTTTCTGATGGATTCCCAGATGTTTAATCGCATTGAATGCAACTAAACTGTTTGGATGTTCATATTGCAAACTATAATGTGGCTATGACTATCACAAAAGATATATGCCTACAAACTCAGATCCTGGTTCTCTCTGTGGCATTATAGCTAACCTAGTACATGGCTACCTATGGGTAGGTCCATCAGGTTAGAGAAAGGCCTAGTACATGGCTACCTATTGGGTAGGTCCATCAGGTCTATGGATTACCTAGTACATGGCTACCTATTGGGTAGGTCCATCAGGTCTATGGATGACCTAGTACATGGCTACCTATTGGGTAGGTCCATCAGGTCTATGGTTGACCTAGTACATGGCTACCTATTGGGTAGGTCCATCAAGTCTATGGATGACTTAGTACATGGCTACCATTGAGGTAGGACCATCAAGTCACAATGAGTTAGATATTGGGCTATCTTCGGATAGTGCCATGTGACTCTATTACCTAAAAAGAGAGGTGATATCCATGTCCACTGTAGGGACAACCAGAGTTCGAGAATATGTATGGATTGAGTTGTATGGCTTAAAATGTAATCTTGATTATTAAATGATTAATTGAATGATTATATTGTTAACATAGTTGAACATTATCTGTTTCCTCCACATACCAGCTTCGACTGACCGTCGTTTTGTTTGTCGGCGTTTTAGGTACAATGAAAAGAATAAACAGTAAAGCGACACCTTGTGAATTCAAGAATTAAAGAACAAGGAGGAACTAGTTAGAATAGTTCAGCTGAGGTAAGAAGTTTAGTTTGTTCCAAACTTTTCAAAGGTATGCAAAGAAAATTTTTATTACCATTTTCAATATAGTCTGTTAGAATTTAATAATTGTTTATGGTTATATGTCGAACCTTTGATCCGAGATTTATGGGTGCAGCTTCAACCTCTTGGTCTCCCTTAATTGGGGGTTACTGAAAGGTGAGGTCGTAACATTTGGTATCAGAGCCTAGGTTCTTCATGTAACCATTAGTAATTATTAAATTTTACAAACTCCATAGAACCCAAGGGAGTTATTAGAGGAGTATCCGAAAGACGGAGGTGTCTAGAAAGGGATCACGACCGGGGGCTGGCAAGATTTTCCTCCGCACTGCTAGTCGAAATACGAGGACTCCTGGACCCGTGTGACCGCCTGGCCAAAGTCTTAGAGTATGAATCGAAATAAGATACCTTTAGGACTTCTCATCTTATTCATCCCTTCTCATCACAAAATTCTGATAAGGACCTAAAGGATTAGGGTTTTCTTTCTTCTCCTCACCCTCTTGAGGTATGGGTAAGGTTAATAAGGTTTAAGAAATCCTCCACCAAATTAATGAAAGGCATGTAAATAAGACGTCATGGACATAAGTTTAATAGATTAAGCGCAAACTAAAGAATAGATACATGCTTAGGTCGTATGACATAAGTTGTCATGTCCTCAGAAGAGATCTGAGGCTAGACCTTTTTGTCAGGAGAATAAGTTAGTCTTGGAGATAGAGATCTCCATTTCAAGTAGAGACCTGGCACATCCTCGGAGGATGATGCTAACCCTAACCCTAAGTGAAGGTTAGAGAGAGATGAGTTGGACCAGGTGTTTAAAAGGACATGCCTTTGGGATCCATGGGTGACCTAGCACCTTTGGCAACCCAACCCTGAGAAGGGTCGTGCATGCTAGGGTAAAGGATAGCTCCTTAGATGATGATGATAGTGAAGGACCATAGAAACCCTATGGGCTTGTGCAAGTAGGGCATAGCTGGCACCTAGGGCACGTCATGGGGCTGACAGTAGGATGAAACCCTGGATAAGGAATCATGAGGGAGCACAAAGGGTTATGGATGATCTTGAACAAACATAAGTTTGAACTTAGGTTTCACCCACGTAGAGCATGTTTTTGAGGATGATCTTTCATGAAGAAAGGACCTCTAATGGTGAGGTTGGATGTAGGGTTAGCTCTAGAGAGAGCAAGAAACCCAGCAAGAAGGTTGGAAGCCTAAAACCCTGAACAATGGATGATAGTGGATGCCTCATGATCGATCCCTGAAAGTTGATGATACCTTGGTTGTATTTAGAGGGACCAAACCTAGAGGAAGGATGAGGTTTCTGGCACCTATGTGCCTAGGGTCTAAGTGTTTACCTTCTGAGAAAGGAAGAAGATGTTCTGTATACCTTGAAGTGGATTTGTAACAGGTTATGAGGCCTTGTACCTTATGGTTTATCCTTGAGGAAAATCCAACTCTAAGTGTTGCTTGAGTTGAAGGATGACAAGGAGTGTGTGTCATGCCTTTTTAATGCTTGGTTTGTAGTTAGGAGACAGAGCATGCAGTGAACCTAGGGTTCCTAGGCCTAAGAGGGGAAGTGGTGTACCTAAGGCTCATGATGAGAAGTTGAGTTCCTATAGAAATGCACATGGTACTCCTCATGTATAGAGGAAAAGGGGAGCCCTTAAAGTTTAAGGTATGTTTGATGAACCCCTCACAACTAGGTTGATGATAAAGAAAGGTATGACCTTGATCTAATGTTGAAGAATGAGAACCCAGATGACCTAGAATGGTACAGTAGGTGATCTGCTTGTGCCTTAATGGCTTGCTAGGGTTAAGTAGGCTCGTGTGGATGTAAACCCTAGACCTAAGAGCTTTTGTGACCTCAGAGATAGTTTTCCTCCCATCCTGGGAGAGGGACCCCCTTTGGAAGGGTGTATATCAGTTTTGTTGGTTTAAGTAACCTAAAGAGGTCTCATAGGATCTTGAGAAGCTAAGTGAAAAGTACATGGTATGAGAATGAACCTGTAGACCCATAGATATCCATCTCTAATTGTATATGAATGTGTTAAAATGGAGGTAACCGATATGGGGCTTGACCAAGGTAGGAAGGTTGCCCTGATCCCTATGAAGGATGAGAGCCAGCCCATGAATGCAGAAAGAGAGATGATGAAGACTTGGGTAAGGTTCTAAGTGAACATGTACTGTAATGGAGAATCCTAAGTCTATCCTAGCGTCAGGTAGGGATAAGACCGATGGAAGTAGGAGTTGCCTAATTTCCCAGTTGTACATGACCATAGGGTCGGGAGGTAACAACTATCATTGTCTGAGGGCCATGGGTTAGGAGATTGATCACCTTCATGAACTCATGGGACCCAAAGGGCAGATGAGTAGGGCACTCTCTTGATGCATGAGGGAAGAGGGATGAACCCAAAAGAGTTGGTACCCTATAGACCTAGAGGAGATGACCAAGGATATAAACCTCAGTAGGTTCAATACTAGTTTGATATCGAAATGGTTGTGATGTAGAGACATATGTGGCACGTTGCAACTTAGATGTAAAGGTGTATTGGTAAGGTGGGATGTACCATCTCTACTCTTGGAATAGGAAGAACTCTGTATTTGGACTGGAGCCAAATGCTTATTTCCTCTTGTTATGGGAGTGAGAGATAGGACATTACGCATGCCATACACCAAGGATAAGAGATGATGTAGGTTGGAACGTTGCCACGAGTTTTGGGGATAGAGAAGATAATCTACCCTGGTAAAGTGAATGATACATGGATGGTTGTAAACACTAAGAGGAATGAGGTAGTTCCCTTATGAGGATGTTTTTATCATGAGCTATGTGGAACTTACAAGTTATGCCAGGTTGAGTTTGATCACCATGATGATGGAATCAGAGAGTGTTCTTATGAAGATAAACATATAGTTTGAGGTGACATGATAAGTGAAATACATGGAAGTGTAATGTTACCTAATACCTAAGGATGTGAAGTGGTAGTGGATGCTCTGGTTGAGATACATATGACTTGTTTGACCAGAAGCTAGAAAGGGTTGATTGGCTAAACTTAAGTTCGAAAAGGAGAGGTGTTTGGATAACACTCAGATGTAACAAGATACATTGAAAAGTTATGGTTGTTTGGTTAGCCAGACTAGTCCTGGATGCAATGAAAGGATGGTGGTAAAACCTTAGATGTACTTCTTTGGAAGAGAAGGTGATGAAACCCTGACTAGAGTGGTTTAGGGTTTCATAGGAATCGATCTTGAAAGAATCATGACATATAGGAAATCATGATTGAAGATCACCATACACCATGGAAAATGGCAATAGCACTTTGGATGCTTAAGATAAGGTTGCATGTGGTTTATGGCCATGCAAGCCAGGAGGTAAAGGACGAACCCCAGTAACCCAGTGTATCGATATAGAGGACAAAAGAATCCCTGAGAGGGAATGAGAGCTCAACACTATGGATGTTGTGATAGGTCTTCCCTGGACCAAGGAAGGTCGAGATGCAATATGGGTTATGGTAGATCGCCTTACCTAGATGACATAAGAAAGAAAGAGTTCTATCAAGGGACAGATCTAGTTGAACTACCCATGAGAGAGATGGTTCAACTACACCATGAAGTGAGTTCTAAGGTTCTTGAGTTTGACCTAAAGGTTCACTTCCATAAAGTGGAAGTAGGTACATGAAGAACTCAATGTTAGTATAGTTTATCACCCCTAACTATGGTTAGTATGATCCAAACTAGAGGGTCTGATGAGGGCATGTGTGCTCGTTCAGGGTGATATCTAGAGACAGTTTTTATCCTATGAAAGATGTAATAATGACCACCATAGCCAGTATCAGGTTTTATATGAAGCTCTATAAGGGAGGTTGTGTCGGTCACCACTTCAGTAAAGTGATGTTGGTGAAAAGGACCACATGATGGTTAGAGAAAGGGGCCCCAGTGCGTGTAGATGAAGTCACTTTGATTGTGCAAGGGCTGAAAGGAGCCTAGAGACGATGAGAGTCATGAGCAGATGCAAAGTAGACTGACATACAAGTTACTGTGGGAGAAAATGTGACATGAAAATCCGACCCCTCTAAATTATAACTAAGAGATCTAAGTCCCCGATACATGGGTCCATTAGAGATGGATGGGTGGAGAGGGTTAGGTTTGACCCTACCCCTCAGGATAGAGTAATGGGAAATGTTTCCATGTGTCCAATTTAGAGCACTATGTGAGGTACCCCGACCATGTGCTGAGCAATGAACCTAGTGAGCCCCAAGGGAGGATGAAATGACCTGAGTCACCTGTGCAGTTTATAGACGACAGGATGAAAGGACCCAGAGAAAAGAATATGTGATGATAAAGGTTCTTGGAAGTGCCATGAGTAAGGAAAAGCCACATAGGGGCCAATGAAGGACATGGAAAAGTCTTATCCTGAATTGTTTGTTTGCTTGCCTGAATTTTGAGGACACAATTCCTATAAGAGGGGAAGGATGTTATAACCCCAATTTTTGGGTTCAATTGGTGAGAAATGTAATTTCTCATATTAAAGATAAATAAAAAAATAATGAATGAATGCATGGATTTCATTTACAATAGCCTTGATGTTTGTGTTGTGGGCTTTATTGGCTATTGGGCCCAATAACAAGAAAGGATAAAAGAAATTCCACTATTATTGAGGAAATAAGAAATAGAAAAAAAAGGAAAAGTGTAGAAACCTCCAAAAGTCAAATACAAAGAAGGATTTGGTGCCTCTTGGGTTCCTTGGGTTGCAAGGAGTCCAAGGTGGCATAGAGAATACAATAATAAAAGAAAAGGTCAATTAAATATTTCCATATTGTGAAATAAATTGAAAATAATAGTAATATGTGGAAAACAAGTGAAAAGAGGTGCAATCGAGTTATCCTTAGTGGGATTTCGTATCCCAATGATTCCTAAGGATAAAAGGAATACTAATGAGGAAAATAAAAGAGAAATAAAGAGAAATCCTCAAAAAGAAATATTTTAATAAGAAATACACATGATAATAATGCATTTAGATGCATCTAGAAGAGTAATGGGTATCCAATAAAAAGGATTTCAAAATAATATAGTTTCTTGGGATCCAAGGAGTCCCAATATAGAAAGAGGAAAGAGAAAATACCTTTAAAGAAAAATAAAAGAATAATGTAATACATTATTAATGGTTTCTTGTGACTTTGTTTAAAAGTGGTATTTTCTACTAAAGGAAATCATGATTTCGTGATCAATGGTTTAAAAGCAAAGACTAAAGAGAATAAGAGAAGGAATTTTCATATTTGGAAGAAAAAGGAAAAATCAAAAGATAAAGAAGAGAGAGAAGGCTACTTCTTATTAAAGGATTTGGTTTCCTAGTTGGAAAGGAACTCTTCGATTCATGAATAGCCGACTTGGGGACTTCATGACCTCCCCTATATAAGGGGTTAGCCTTTGGGATCGAGTTCAAAAGAGATCTCGAATGTATCTCTTCTCCTTCTTCGTTGTTCTTGTTTTCAAAACCCTATCTTTGCGTGGTGTTTTCCTTGAGCAACGGGGAGGTGTGGAACCATCGTGGGGAAGGACGATGTTTCCCCGACGACCTGTGAAGGATCAGATCTTTCCCTCGCACCCCCAACCTCATGCTGTGTTTCCGGCACACCTGCAGCATGGCTGCGTATCGACCGTGAGTTGCAGGCTCGCGGAAGCTAGTTCCGACCGTCTTGGCCGCGTTTTTCTCATGTCTCGAAGATGCCTAGATGGGGCGGAGCTGGGGCGGCCATTGGCGGCCACCCCCGAGCCCTGAGAAAGGATGGGAGGAGCCGCGTCGGGCTACAGTCGTCTGCTAGGGCGACGCCGTGGATCCACGTGAGGAAGAAGGAGGCGGAGGTGGCTTTGGACCGTTTTGCCCTTCGTGGGCTGAAGCAACGATTAACTTAACCATGGGCATTTCGGTTAATTCGAAATGTTTCCCAAAGCATACGTTGCATGGGAGAGGCTGACGTGGCAGCTTGCCATTGGTCCAGAAAGGTAATTTTTACAAAAATCATATCTCCATATTGGTAACTCAGATAATAGCAAGTAATATATGTATTTTGCTCAGAAAAATGAGAGGAATCCAATAAAAATATGTTTAAGAACAAATTCCTCTTGAAATTCGAAAGGTAATGTAATTTATCAACTTTAAGGAATTAAAGAATAAGAAACTCGTTTTGGAGATGATTAATGTAATTAATAGGGGGTAATGGATGATTAAAGTTGATAATAACTTGTTAATGATAAAAAGGAACATTAGGAACAACTTTGCACATGATTAGTCTAATTTAGAGTTTATGTGCTTAAATATGCATGAAATTTAAAAAGGGCATAAAGTTATCATCTTTAATGATTCAATTAAGGAAAAACCCTTAGATTTGATGATAGATGGATATTTCAAGCTGATATTAACCTATTGTTAATGAAAGAGAAAATAGGATTTAAAAATATGATCTTTTTATATATTTGGTTTAATCTAGGGTTTCGTGCATGATTATGCATTAATGAGCTTAAAAACCCTAATTTTGATGAATATGTCTTTTAATTGGTTTAATTGTGTAAATCCACGAATAAAATAGAGATGTGATGATCCTAAGCCAATTTGAGAATAAAAGATCCTTAATGTGGATAATTTGAGTAATTAGGGTTTTTATGAGTGGAAAAGTTGTTTTAGGGTTTGTTGACCTAAAAAGGATAAAGTTTGAAAAATTGATCTAAGAAACCCTAATGCATCCTAATGAGACTTAAAAACCTTAGAAAGGTGTCCCAAGTCAATAAGGAGTTGTTTGGGATGTGCTTGTGACAATTAGACATTATACATGTTTTCAGGATCAATGTTTGCTTGATTGATTGATTGGCTTGCTTGATTGGACATCTAGTTGGATTTAGATAAATTGTTACTTGAGATCTCCAAGACAGGTATGTGGTTAATTATGAATAACCGCTTTAGTTTTCCGATGGATTCCTGGATGTTTAATCGCATTGAATGCAACTAAATTGTTTGGATGTTCATATTGCAAACTATAATGTGGCTATGACTATCACAAAGGATATATGCCTACAAACTCAGATCCTAGTTCTCTCTGTGGCTTTATAGCTAACCTAGTACATGGCTGCCTATGGGTAGGTCCATCAGGTTAGAGAAAGGCCTAGTACATGGCTACCTATTGGGTAGGTCCATCAGGTCTATGGATGACCTAGTACATGGCTACCTATTGGGTAGGTCCATCATGTCTATGGATGACCTAGTACATGGCTACCTATTGGGTAGGTCCATCAGGTCTATGGTTGACCTAGTACATGGCTACCTATTGGGTAGGTCCATCAGGTCTATGGATGACTTAGTACATGGCTACCATTGAGGTAGGACCATCAAGTCACAATGAGTTAGATATTGGGCTATTGAGGTAGGACCATCAAGTCACAATGAGTTAGATATTGGGCTATCTTCGGATAGTTCCATGCGACTCTATTACCTAAAAAGAGAGGTGATATCCATGTCCACTGCAGGGACAACCAGAGTTCAAGAATATGTATGGATTGAGTTGTATGGCTTAAAATGTAATCTGGATTGTTAAATGATTAATTGAATGATTATATTGTTAACATAGTTGAACATTATCTGTTTCCTCCACATACCAGCTTCGGCTGACCGACATTTTGTTTGTCGGCGTTTTAGGTACAATGAAAAGAATAAACAGTAAAGTGACACCTTGTGAATTCAAGAATTAAAGAACAAGGAGGAACTAGTTAGAATAGTGCATCTGAGGTAAGAAGTTTAGTTTGTTCCAAACTTTTCAAAGGTATGCAAAGAAAATTTTTATTACCATTTTAAGTATAGTCTGTTAGAATTTAATAATTGTTTATGGTTATATGTCGAACCTTTGATCCGGGATTTATGGGTGCGGCTTCAACCTCTTGGTCTCCCTTAATTGGGGGTTACTGAAAGGTGAGGTCGTAACATGAAGGGCTAATCCCCTTTGTCTTTAGGACCGAGAGTAGCTCGGGTGATCATTGTATGGAAATTTCAACATAGTTTATCATAATTTGTCTTTAAAATTCATGGTATGCTATCGTTTTCTCTATTATATCATTGTGCTTGATCACCATAGTGATAATCCAATACCTTTAATTGCTTTTGATGAAGAATTAATGGTTGAAAAGAAACGATAATCACATTAATCAATAAATTCCTTGGAAAAGGTGATGTACGATTAATGGTGGGAACCTTTAGACCTAAATTTCATGCATCTTATCTAAGGCATAGGTTCCTACTGACGTGGAATCAACTTAGGTTAAGGTAGTGAATTGTATTGCGGAAGCGAGCAATTCTAATTCCAAGGCACTACCCGAATTAGGAGACATTTCATGGTAATTGTGTAAAACTTAGTGCAACAAGAGCCTGCGGTGAAACCACAATCCTCAATATTCCATTGAAATTGATTAAACCAACCATTTACTCGATCGTTCTATTTTCTTTTGTTTTATTTTTCTTTTTCAAAACAATTCTCAAACTTTTAAAACCAGTTTAGCTGATCGCGAATAGTTAGTAGTAGTCTACCAAGAATTCCGTTTCCCTGAGTTCGACTCGGGCCTCACAAGGCCTATATTACATTGACGCGTGCACTTGCGTTATACGCACGATAAAATCATGTTAAGTTTTTGGCACCGTTGGCAGGGAAACGACAATTGTCGGCACTACGAGTGCTACAAGTGGCCACTCTAGGCTACTTTTTCTTTTCATTTGCAATTTTAATTTTTGAAATTAATCTTCTATCTTTCACATTCTGCTTTTGTCTAGCACTGTGCTTAATTAAATCCATCTTTTTATAGGTACTAGTGCATGGTGATCACGCATAGCACAGACTACACACGGTCATCATCATAGGTCCCGTCTTCGGGATCAGACGATGAGGAAAACAACATTAAAAATTAGCTTGAGGACATGGGTTCAGATTCTGAACCAGAAGCAATGGCTGAAGAAAAAATAATATGGGAGAAGATCAAGGATTCTTCCTCTTCTGCGTCAAAGGGGCCTATAAAAAGGCAGACAATAAACATTCCTACATATAAAATTGATCCAGCACTGATTAATTTGGTCAAATCTCAAGCGTTTCATGGGTTGAAGAATGAAGATCCAGTGGCCCACATAAGCACCTTTGTGGAGAACTACGACATGGTAAAGATTGACAAGTTTCCACAGGAGGCACTTTACCTGAAGTTATTTCCCAGCTCTCTTGCAGGAAATGCACGAGAATGGCTACACAACCTTGATGGTGAAATCATGGAGACTTGGGACAAATGATTGAGGTCTTTTTTGAGCGATTTTTACCACCTGAGAAGACCAATGATCTATTGAGGAAAATTCACAATTTCAGCCAAAAGGCGGGAGAAACTTATTCTGAGACGTAGGAACGCTTCCAGATCATGCTGAGGAGGTGCCCACATCATGGGCTGGACAAGGAGAAATAAGTAAAAATTTTCTACTTTGCTCTCAATGAGCATGACATAAGCAACCTAGATTCAACAGGCTCATATTTTTTCTTAAACAAAACAAACACAAGGTGTTGGGAGATCTTGAAGAAAATGACTAAGAAACAATCCTGGGGTGACAGAGATGTACCAGAATAAGTTAGAGCTGTAGGAGATGCAAAAGCTATCAAAAAACTTAATGAAAAGATGGACTTGATTGCGAAGAGACTTCTAGCCAAAGAAGATGAATGATCTGATGATGAGGCACAAGTGAAATTCATGTGCCAGCAACCGGGGTACATAAATAATGACTATTCTTGGATAAAGGACAAAAAGTTTTCATGGAAGAATCCAAATAATTTCCTGTAGGATCTTGATGCTAAGCCACATCCCACAGTATAGGAAAAGAGCAATGAGTTTATAAATCAGGTAATAAAGAAGAATCAAGAGCTAATGAGCACGTTTGGCCAACAAATCAAGCAACAAGGAGAATTTATGAACCAGTTTGGGCAAACTTTATAAAGTCATGGGGCTCAGATGAGGACTCTTCAGACATCAATAGCACAGATGGCAGCTGAAATAGCAAGTCTCAAGAAGCCCACAGTGCAAGGTTTTCTGGGAAACACAAATGTTCCAGGAGGGAACCATCAGGCCAAATCCATTCTACTACGGAGTGGAAAGAACCTTTTAAACCCTAGGGTTGATGAACTGAGCACCCAACAACCAAAAAATCAAGGTGAGACCGCAGAGGGTACTGACGTGGTAGAGACAGTTGAAGATGAAGGAGACAAGGCCACACATGAACCTATTGCGGAGAAGGAGAAAGATAATATGACGCCATATGTGCCACCACATCAGAGGGCACAGATCGTTCCCGTCCCTTACCCCAACAGTCTCAAAGCCAAGAAAGTGGATGCACAGTTCAAGAAATCTCTGGACAATTTTAGAAAACTTTATGTTAATATTCCTTTATTGGAGGCGATTGAGCAGATACCCTCATATGGTAAATTTTTGAAAGACATAATTACCAAGAAGAGGAAGATACCTGACACCGAGGTGGTAGTGCTTAAGGAGCAGGTTAGCGCCTTCATTCTGGGTAAGCTACCACCAAAGAGACAAGACCCGGGCTGCTTCAACATCTCCTGCTATATTAGAAAAGTAAAATTTGGTGAGGCACTATGTGATTCCGGGGAAAGTATCAACTTGATGCACCTCTCTACATTCAAAAAGCTTGGGCTAAAAGAATCTTGACAGAGTAATATGACAATTCAATTGGCAGACAATTCTGTGGTGAGGCCGTATGGTATTTGCGAGGATGCCCTAGTGAAGGTTGATAGGTTTGTCTTCCCGACTAATTTTGTCATTCTGGAGATGCAAGATGAATGAGGGAATGAACTACTGTCGGGAAGACCCTTTCAAGCCACTTCTGACATGATACTGGAGATGGGTAGAGGCCGATTAACAATGGGTATAGCCGATGACAGATTTGAAATACTCATGTCATCAAATCCAAAGCAATCACAAGTAAATGAACAATGTCATAAAATAAAGCACTTTGAGCACAACATCTCTCTTTGTATAGGGAAGCCATTTCTTGATATAGCCCACGTAATGATGAAAGTAGATAAATGCACAATTGCTATGGACATCATGGAGAAGACAAAGGTAATTTCTCTTGTGAAAGCAGTGGGATATCCCGATGATGAAGAAGAGGAAGTTTCACCATCTATAGAGGATGAGGCTATAACGGTCTCTATGTTTGATTCATACTCGCAACTGCCCCTTGAGGCATGTCTGTTCTACTTAACTGAAGATTAGATGAGAAGTGCTTCATTACAAGAATGTGTAAAGATGCTTCAAGTGTTTCCTTGCTACTACGCCAAGCACTATGAAGATCTAGGACCGCTGCCACCACCGCTTCAATCCTCCTTGGTCAGCCCACCTGAGTTGGAACTTAAACCGCTGCCCCCACCTAAAGTATGTATTCAGGTGGATAATGAGAAGCTTTCGGTGATCATATCAGAATATCTGAGTTCCGACGAGGAAGCACAGTTGATGATTGTGTTGAAGAACCACCGTGGTGCGTTTGGGTGGTCCGTTTCTGACATCAAGGGGATCTCCCCTACTCTTTGCCAGCACAAAATTCGGCTCGTGGAAGGAGCCAAGCCAGTGATTCAGCCGAAGCGTCGACTAAATCCTAGGATGATGGAGGTCGTCAAGAAGGAGGTGATCAAGTTCCTTTCGGCGGACATCATCTATGCCATTTCAGACTCGACATGGGTAAGCCCCACACAGGTAGTCCCTAAAAGGGGGGAATCACTATTACTCAAAATTTTTTGAATGGACCTGTCACCACCCGATTGGTAATCGGGTGGCGTGTTTGCATCGATTACCGCCGCTTGAATTTCTCTACCTTAAAAGATCACTTTCCTCTTCCATTTATTGATAAGATCTTAGAGCGACTAGCTGGCCGCTCTCATTTTTTCTTTTTAGATGGCTATTCGGGCTATAATCAGATTTCTATTGATCCTAAGGATCAAGAGAAGTCCACCTTCACTTGTCCTTACAGAACCTTTGCTTATCGCCGAATGTCGTTTGATTTGTGCAACACACCGACCACTTTTCAGCACTGCATGCTTGCTATTTTCTCGAATATGGTGGAGCATTGCTTGGAGGTTTTTATGGACGACTTTTCCATCTATGTTGCGTCGTTTGAAGAATGTTTGCATAATCTTGATAAGGTATTACATAGATGTAAGGACACACATTTGGTCCTCAATTGGGAAAAGTGTCATATGATGGTAAATGAAGGCATAGTGCTAGGACACAAGGTATCCAACAAAGGACTGGAGGTGGATCCAGTAAAGATTGAGGTTATTTCCAAACTACCTCCACCAAATATGGTGAAAGGGGTGCGGAGTTTCCTTGGTCACGCGGGGTTTTATCGTCGGTTTATCAAGGATTTTTCAAAAATAGCTAAGCCGCTATCTGAATTGCTTGAGAAAGATGCAATTTTTGATTTTGATGATAAATGTCTGCATGCTTTTGAGGTACTTAGGGAAAAATTAATTTCTGCGCCAGTTGTTCAAACACCGGATTGGAGTAAGCCCTTCGAGCTTATGTGTGACACGTCGAATTTTGCCATCGGGGCTGTTCTTGGACAACGTCTTGAGAACAAACCTACAGTAATTTTTTATGCGTCTAAAACTTTAAATGATGCACAACTCAATTACACCACTACTGAGAAAGAACTTCTTGTCATGGTGTTTGCTTTTGAAAAATTTAGGCAATATCTAGTGGGTTCTAAGGTTGTGGTGTGGACTGATCATGCCGCCATAAAATACCTAATGGAGAAAAAAGATGCAAAACCTAGATTGATTAGGTGGATTTTACTGTTGCAAGAATTCGACATTGAAATTAAAGATAAGGTAGGTATTGAGAATGTGGTTGCGGACCACTTATCTCGGTTAGAGCAGGTTGATGAAAAGGATACCCACATACCCATTACCGAGACGAATCCGGATGAGAAAATTCTTTCAATTCAATTGACAGATCCTTGGTTTTTGCATATTGTCAATTACCTTGCCTATAAAGAAATCCCAGATGATTGGACCTATCAAGAGAAAAAAAAGGTTTTTCCACTCTTTGAGATATTATTTTTGGGATGACCTGATTTTGTTGAGACAATGCAGGGATAGAATCTTGTGCAGGTGTGTACCGGATTATGAATATGAGAGTGTGCTTAGTCATAGCCATACACTACCTACCGGCGGTCATCATGCAAGTGCAAGGACGACGACTAAGGTGCTAGAGAGTGGCTTTTACCGACCTACACTTTTCAGGGACGCCTATGACTATGTGAGACGATGTAATTCCTGTAACATCCCTGACCTGAGTTATGCCTTAACCCTAGATGTTTTTCTTAATAGGGTTGATTATATGCTTTCTCTTATCTTTTGAAAAGTAATTAAGGCTCAAGAGGAACTTATATTTCAATGTTAGTCCTTTTTTAATAATGTTGAAACACTGTTTTGCTTATTTTGGACTAAAGTGAAAATTACCCAAGTTGAGGGGTTAACTTGCAAATTTTACATGATAAGATGTTCCTCAAGTGTTAAAGAATCATAAGAATGAGAATGATGCAGAGTTATGGCTTGTGATAGCCTGAGCACCAAGAAAGAGCTTGTTAAGCAATGTTTGTACATTAAAACCTAGTTTTGGTGTAATGTGCAATTTACCTAAAACCTAGGGTTCAATATGCAAAATACCCCTTCTGGAGGGTCCCTCATGATTCTTGGTATCATGTAGAGAAAATAATTTAAGAAGGGCGTCTCATTTGAATCATTTTGGAAGAGAGAGAATCTTGATATTAAAATAATCAAGATTTAAGCATAATTGAAACCCTAATTCAATTTAATGCAAAAATAAATATATTAATTGAAGTGCCCTTCAACCAAAATTGAGATGGTTGAAATTGCATAAGTGTAGACGTCCTTGTTCCTTGCAAAGGCCACGAAATATCCTAAGTGAGTGGAGAGTCCACTCACATTATTTAAAAAAAAAGTAATATCCACTCAATTTTGGATATTATTATTATAATGGTTAGGGTGATTAATTTCTTTTCCTTTAATTCATGGATAATGAATAGGATTGCAAAGGGGAAGAGGATGGCTTCGTGGGCAAGGATTTGAGGGGGATATGTGGCATCAATTTAAGAAAATAAAGGAATTAATTATTACATTCTCTCTCATTGATTTTTCTTATATACATCCCATTTCTAAGCCAAATGAAAGGCTTTCTCGATCCTTTTTCTTTCATTGCTTTGGTTGAACTCTAAGGGAGCTAAGGAGAAACAGGAGGACGAACGTCAACCTGTAGGTAAGCTCCTTGATCACTTTCAACCATGATTTCATGGTGGAAATCGAAAATCAATGATGGATTTCTTCTTTTCTTCCATTAATCTTCCATTCTAGCCAATCCTTTTCATTCAAAAGCTTGAGGAACGAACCTTGTGGAGTGAGAAAGCTTCTTTCACCATTAGGGACGTGAATTTGGAGCTTTGAAGCTTCATTGAAGGCGGGTTATATAACTTGAACCCTTAAATGTTATTACTACATTCAATTCTTCATCATTTGTTGATTGTTTTGTTCTTCTTGAAATTCCTTTGATCAATTTGATGAATTACCATAAGAACGACAGTAACTTTTGAAGGATCGAAGCTTGATGATGACGACATCATCCTAAGCACACACCTTAACAAAGATCTAGTGCAAACAGTTTCATTGACTTGAGATCAAACGGTCTCAAGATCGTTTGAAACCAAATAGTTTCAAAACCGTTTGGGATCAAACAGTCTTAAGACCGTTTGAGGTCAAACGACCTCAAAACCGTTTAAGGTCAGGTGTTGTTATGAATTTATGATGATCCAATGGTTTTCAATTGAATTAATTTCAAAATGGGTCAATACTTTAGGGCTTCTTGATTGCAAACCCTAAATCAATTTGTTGAAGAAACCCTAATTGAATTCAATCAATTTCAGTGATTGGATGGGTCAAACAGTTTTGAGGTCAAATGACCTCAAGACCATTTGAGGTTAGTTAAGGTCATGATTGAATGGTGATTCAATTGTTTCAATTGAAGTAATTCCAATGATTATAATAATTGATTGGTTGAATAATTGGAACCCTATTTGATTGATTGAAAGTAACCCAAAATGATTCATTCGGTTTCAAGAGGTTTTGGACCAAACGGTCTTGAGACCGTTTGAGTCCAAATGATCTTGAAACCTTTTGGAATCAAACGGTCTCAAAACCGTTTGAATGACCAAGTGGTTTCAACTTTCAAACAATTTCAACTATTGTTTTTTCCAATCGATCTTAGTGAAGAATTGGTTAAACGATTTCTAATGTTGAGTGCCCAAACAGTTTCAAAACCGTTTGGAGGGCAATTGACTTCAAACCGTTTGGAGATTCAAAGGTCAAAAACCGAATGGAGGTTCAACATATACAAAATTGATTGAAGACTTAAAGTGATGAAAGATCAGTTGATCCCATGATTGATAATGATGATTATCAAAGATAAGTATAATAGTTGAATCCCTAATGTACTTAGATGATTGGTACCCTTAGAGGGGTTAACCTCTGATGCATATGGAAGCAATGACTCAACACACTATGCTAACCCTAAATGTATGTTTTTGAATAAAGGATTGACTCAATCTAATCAAGATTGGAGTAATGAACATCCTAGAGAGGATGAGAGAGAGAAATTCATACATGTATAATAATCATGTAGCAATCCAACCTCAACACATTCAAAATAAATAGAATATGTAATTAGGGTATGATCCTTGATAAAGATATCATGAAACCCTAATTGAGGTGTTTGATGAACTTAAATCCTAATCTAGGGCAGTTCTATGTAAAACCCTAATCTAGGGTGATGGTGTGACCCTAATTTAGGGTAATGACATGAGAAACCCTAATTCAGGGTATTTTAATGATAAACCCTAATTAGATGTGAATAGTAAACCCTAATCCTAATTGAGGGTGATGTTATGAGAAACCCTAATCAAGGGTTAGGTTAAGTGAAACCCTAATACAGAGATGTTATGTAAAACCCTAATCAAGGGTGATGTTAAAGTGAAACTTTAATGTTATGATGTTATGTGGAACCCTAATCAAGGGTGATGTTAAAGTGAAACTTTAATGTTATGATGTTATGTGGAACCCTAATCAAGGGTGATGTCAAAGTGAAACCTTAATGCAATGATGTGATGTGAAACTCTAACTCAAGATGATGCTATGTACTGATATGTGACACTTTAAATGAAATCCTACCCTGATAAAGGATAAAGGTATGTGAAACCCTAATGTTGGGCAAAATGATGATAAACCATAACCCTACTTTGGGTAATGGGATGAGTATTTCTAATTGACATAATTTGAGAAATTCTAGCTCTAATGTGGAAACAGAGATGTTACTCTTACATTGCATATGTAATTGATATAACTGTTATCATGTGCACTAATCATGCAAGTATCATGAGATGTTGGACATAGCCATGTATGAGCTATGATGTTTTACTATGGGAATTGCTTTATGGGCCTTGTGAGCCATAATATGCTGTGTTTCCTAGTGAGAGGTAACAAGAGATATTAATAGGCTTTAAGAGCCATGTGAAATGTCTGTATTGCAAATATTATGTTTATATTGGTCAAATGACCTGGAGGCATTAAGTTATTTGATAAAGTGGTAACAAGTGTTTTGATGAATTAAGGGTTTGAACACCCATATTTTGTAATCATGATGATGAGATGATAAGGGATGAGAATGCCCATGATGTGAAAAGGGATTGAGATCCCAATGTTTTACATAGTTTTAAAAAGGACTTGATAGAAATAATACTTATTCTTTGTAGCATTTATTATAATGAACTATGTTTGAAAACCTGACTGATGCTAAAAGAATACAGTAATGTACTTAATTAATCAAGTGAAATTTTATCATGTAGAGCCCTGGCCATAGATCCATCATTGTTAGTAGTTTGGTGATGGTGAAATAGGTTTTCCTATGGGAACTCCTGGAGGGCATACTTTTGAGTATGTGGGGGTTATGGGTGCGAATATCCTTACGCCCTAATAGAGGAAATTATGTGAGGTAAACATTAAATCTCTCAATCCTTCATTATATATGTTGGGATGGAAGTATCACTAATCTCCCAAATGTCGGGATGGATGTATCATTAATCTCCCGATGATCTTAATGCCAGATCGATGTAAGATAAGTACAATATCTCTCGATTGCGAAGAGAGTGCAACATGGCACTGTAACTTTAATAACGAAGTTGCCAGTATACCCTGGAAAGCTATTTAGCAGAGACATAAGATGTCCTACATTTGGTCCTCACACTGACTAAGGAAGATGAGGTCATGGAAATCTGGCTCTTCTATTGACCTATATATGGTACCGATTTTGATTTCGCAATGGTCGGTTGGAGAATGAGCGGTATACCTCATCTCCTCATGGCTTAAGCTATGGTTGTAAAATGTAATAAGTCGTGTAGCACATTTTCTTAAAGTTGAAATATGAGAATCATTGGTTGATGATATCTTGCTTAGTATACATGAGATGGATAAATGTTATACATGTTCTTCATATTCCTTATTGGTTAAATGACATACTGCTTTACCAAGTTATAAGCTAAAATACTTTGAAGAAGAACATTGCTCTAGTATGCTTAGATAATTGATTTATCACCTGTTGAATACTTATGATTCTTCTGCTCAGTTTTATTCCATTATATTGCAATAATAACGTTTCTGGAGGAGAGTTATATCTCTCGCTGGGACAATTTCGATTTCTCACCCCCATGGGATTCAACTTTTTAGGTAGACACAGAAGAAGCAGAAACCCTACAGTAGGGGAAGAACAGTAGCAGCAGCAGGAACAACAGTGAATTCTCAGGTGGAGACACTGGCTGTCATGTCTTGTATATGTGTATATAGAGTCCTATGTGTCGTCTCTGTACTCTCCGGTCCTAGGAGTCAATAGTGAGTTTAATTTTGATATGAGATTTTGGCTTGATGCCTCAAGATTTTTATGCTGCCTATGTACAGTTTTAACAAGGCAGTTGATGCTTGTAACTCTCGAGAAGGAATGGTACAAGAGATGTACTAGTAAACCCGAATGTAATTTAATTACTTTGGTTCTTGTTATAAGAGTTATCATGTGTTTGGATCTCTTTGTAATTTTTTTTAAAATTTTAGTGATTTTCAGTAATCTGCTACAGATTATTCACTTCCGCTTAAGTAAATCGTGTTTTTGTAAGTTGGATGCCACAATTCCTGTCAAAGGGCAGGTAATATATCAAAATGACAAGAGATACCCCTCACGGTATTCCAAGAAGTTGAGGTGTTCGATCTGTGGGGTATTGATTTCATGGGACCATTTGTGCCCTCCAACTCCAATTTGTATATCTTACTTACTGTTGATTATGTATCGAAGTGGGTAGAGGCAATACCCACAAGGACTAATGATTCTGCGGTAGTGTGCAGGTTTGTAAAAGATCATATTTTCTGTAGGTTTGGTGCACCACAGATGATCATCAGTGATGGTGGCACCCACTTCACGAATCGAAAATTCACTGCATTACTGAGTAAATACGGGGTCAAGCATAATGTAGGCACCCCATATCACCCGCAAACACAAGGCCAGGTGGAAGTGTCAAACAGAGAAATTAAGAAGATCATGCAACGCACCATGGCCTCATCAAGAAAGAATTGGAGTGCGTTGTTACTGGATGCATTATGGGCATACATGACTGCATTCAAAACACCTATAGGTACTACACCTTTTAGGTTGGTGTACGGCCGGGCATGCCATTTGCCGGTAGAATTGGAGAACAAAGCGCATTGGGCGCTAAGGAAGTTGAATTTGAGCATGGAAGAGGCTGGGAGAAAGAGAATGTTAGAGCTCAATGAGCTGAGAATGAATGCCTACGAGAAATCAAGGATTTACAAAGAGCGTACAAAGCAAATACACAATTTCCATATGCAGCTGCGGATGTTCAAGAAGGGTGAGATGGTACTTTTGTTCAATTCAACGTTAAAGTTACACCCTGGAAAATTGCGATCACGCTGGAGTGGACCATTTATAGTAGAGGAGGTGCGACCCCATGGTGCTATCATGGTTAAGTATGGTGACAAAATGTTCTTAGTGAACGGCCAAAGATTGAAGCACTATTATGGGGAGGATTATACAAGAAAGGTGCATGAGGTTAAACTCATGGAACTTAAGGAAGAATGATGAGCTTTATTGCATCTAGCCTAAGATGTTAAAGTAGGGCGCTTGTTGGGAGGAAACCCAACCATTGGTAATTGCATTTTTATTTAGTTGATTTTTCGCATTTTTTAGGAGTTTTCATTAATTTCATTTTTAGTATAAAAACGATGCCCTGATATGTGTGTTAAGTGTATAGGACTGTTTGGGTGTCGATACCATCAACCCTTGTGTCGATGGTTGCGACCAGGGTGCAGAGCGAGAACTGTAAAAAACTTGCCCTTTAGATACTATCGACGGCTTTGTCGATAGTATCGACCACCCATCAAGCTGATCGACAAAATTTTCTGGAGCAAGTTGATAGCATCGACCCCATGGTCGATGCTCGTGAGATATCTGGAGATTTTCAGACAAAATCTTCTCAGTAATGTCGATGCCATCGACACCATAGTCGATGGTATCAACTTGACTTCAGGAAAAACCAGAGCCAAGGCCTCACGAGAATAAGGGATGCATACAGAAGTCGATGCCATCGACGGGATACGTCAGTGATCTACGAGATGCCGTCAATGAAGTGTGCCAAGTTAGGAGGGAGATCCATGGGACGAGTCGATACTATCGACATCTGTCGATGGTATCGACTCATCATCGATCCGGGCCCCCACATCCATCAATTGACGACCGTCGATACCAGCGGAAGACGGATTGTGCTACCAGTGTCGATACCATCGACACCCCGTCGATGATATCGACGAGTCAATAGGGGCACCAATCTCAACAATATAAGGAGGGGTTGAGTTCATTTCTTCTTCACACCTTCAGACCTTCTCTCCTCCTGATTGAGCTATAGCACTTGTGAGTAATCAAGGGCCTGCACCGAGCAAGCGGACGATTGTCCTCGAGTTCTTCTTCGACAGCGGAGAGCTTCTTCTCTAGATCTTCACCGAGCTCTCTTCCTCGCTACCCCTTTCTAATCATCATGGTGAGGAACGCCGCTTCATCGTCTTCAAGCGCTGCACTGATGGAGATTGAGACTTTCGTTCCACCACCACCAGGCTATGTCCCTCGTCCCCAACTTGCACATCCGTCTGCAGATGTGAAAAAAAGTTTACGAGGAGCTTATGAAGAGGACTATCGAGCCGACTCGATATTGTGATAGGTACATGATCTGAGATATCGACTTTGAGGATAACTTGATGCATGTCCTCCATGGCCAAGAGGGAAGGACGAGTAGGATCGATGATGTGGTCACCCATCATGTGGAGGGCCACCCCTTTTCGGTGAATGGCTGACCTAAAAAGAACTGGTGGTGGAGTTTATGGCGTAGCTATATATTTGCGTCGTGCCAAACGACATCAATGCCGCCGATAGGGAATGGATTAAAGGCCGAGTGTCTTTCTAGCTTTTCAACAGAAACTACAATCTAACGATGTAGCAGTTCAATTCAATTTACAACTGGTGGCACTCTCCCGAGCAACACCGACAGCCAGACAACCGGGCTGATTATGATGCCATGTTTACACGGATGGTGACAGCTCCTCAAGGTAAGAGAATCATCTATCACAATGTCGTGGTTGCTGATTTTGAGCATCCTTTTGTGCGGGTCCTCCACCGCATGCTTTGTATCACTTTCTTTGCTCGAGGCGAGCTGTCGCTGAGAAAATTTCAAGAGACCGATCTCTTTTTCCTGTACAATCTGTTGACAAGGGGCAAGCTTAATTGGGGTGCATTTTTCTTAACGTGCGTGATGGCCGTGAAGAGGAGCACCAAGTGAGCCCCAATTCATTTTTGAGGACTCATCACTTCTCTATCCCTCTATCTCGGACTAGATCTTTCTTTAATGCCTCCCCTGGTAAGTAAGAGCTCTGTCAGCCTCCATCATCTACATCGGGCTAATTTGTTGACAGTTCGTGATGGCGTGGTCTATGCGCACTGCCACGTCAATAAAGAATATTAGGAGTGCGCACTCCCCGATCCTGTCTTCAACATTCAGGGGGCCCAACACTTTAGGTGGCCCATTATTGCCATCGACGACTCTGACAATGTACAAGAAGAGGAGGACAATGAAAATGATGACGACGACGAGCATGAGGAGGAAGATGAGACTGTTACTCCTCTTCAGACACGAGTGGCACTGAGGAAGAAACCACACTTCTATCCGGGTGCATCATCATCCTCACAGCCTCTGTCACCATAGCCCTCTCAGGAAGGAGAGGATGCCTTTTCGATGTGGGAAATGTATGCCATGCTGTAAGGCATTTAGGAGACGCAGCAACTACATACCGCATCCTTTGCAGATATACAGGACACAACCAACAAGTTGTATGTGAATAAGTAGGCGATTTTTGAGAATGAGCGTCAGTTCTTTGCCAACCAACAATAGGTCTACAACCAGTTGGGGAGGATCGAGCAACAACAGTAGCCGTTCTACAATCATTATTGGAGCCGCGACTACTTCGGAGGGTATCCACAGCCACCGCCCATGCCACCTTATGATCCGAGCTTTCAGGGGCAATATCTAGATTGGAACCCCCATACCCAGCAGTATCCACCCTTTCCACCACCACCACAATAGAGGGTATCACCGTTCCACCTTCTAAGGTTGTTTTTGATTATGAGGCCATAGTTGAATTCAAGCTTAGGGGGGAGATGGAACAATTTCTATCTTAGTCTTTATTTTTATCTTCTTTTGTTTTAGTATTTTCTTGTTTTTATTATTTACAGCTTTCTAGGATCCACATCTATCTAGTGTAATATGTGGATGTCTAATTTTAAATGTGTGTCATCTCTTATTTTCATATGGGGAAAGTTGCAATTTGAGCATTAATTTCAATTTTTTTCCAAGTAATTGTAAGCTTACTTTGTTTGAAATTGAACACTTAACTTATGAAAACAATTGGGTAGGTCAACTTTAAAACATATGATCATAATTGTACATCCAGATGATTTAAGAAATGTGGATGATTTTGGATGTTGAGCCTAAACCGATCAAATGGTAACGAGACCTTAATCATAAGTGAGAGAGAGAAACCCCTTGATTTAGTGGTACACAAGTCGGTAAGGAGGGACATATAATATCTTTCGATGGTTCTGTCAAATAGTCTTGTGATCTATCCACCACAATATCATTCACACTCCACCATAAGAACTGGGAGCACATTACTATGTTTCACTCTTTGGCTACATTCCATGTAGGTAGGTCTTACATTACAGTCATTTTTGAATATTCCTTTTTTTTCAAAAAAAAAGGAAAAGAAAAAAAATGAAAAGTAGAGAATAGTTATACATACACATTATCTTAATGTGCATGTCATAGTAGTTGTGTAATTGACATTATGTAGTTGCATTTGTATCTTTCGTGCGTACAGTACATCATGTGTCTTATGTTTTTCTAAAATTATTAAAGGTGTTGAACTTGTTCCATACCCTCCAAAAAGAATGCATCAAATGTACAAGTTATGTAAAAGGAAGAATGCCCAACAAATAACTCATTGCCATTTATGAAAATGAGGGCTTAAAAATATTTTTTTTGAAAAAAAGAGAAAAAAGAAGAAGAAGAAAAGATTTGAGAAATAATAAAGAAGAAGAGGGAGAAAGGAACATGTTCTCACCTGAGAATTAAGAAGAATAAGCACATGGTGTAGTTTTGTTAGATATTCCATCTCACCTTGAGACAGAATGATAGTACATGCATCATTCCACCAAAAATGTAGCATTAGGACATTTTCATTTGCATTTTGTATCATGATAGGTCATTAATTTTTGTATTGCATGATTGATTGTTATGTGGTTCTTTTTCTTCCACAACCACCCATTCCATACGCCCGTTGCTCAAAATGGTAGGCCACCCATGATTATCTCCTCATTCTTGTATATAAGGAGAACTGCTTCCATGTAGATGGTAGTTAGGATATGAACAACATAGATAGGAGATCACAAGATGCACCAAGCCTGAACCAGAGGATTTTATTATATTAACTACCTTATTTGATAGTGTTTGTTAATCTTGGGGTGGATATCTCTTATGGACGATCATTGTCACCTTTAGGGTAGTTACCGTTTCGTGGTCAGTGAGGGCCGACATGTGCATGTCAGGTGGGAATCATACAATGATGTCATTTATGCTAATATGTTCTTTAGTTGACCCTCACAATTCTATTCTATAGTTTTTTGCTCGAGGATGAGCAAAGATCTAGCTTAGGGGAGTTTGATGCGAGGATTTTGAGTCACTTTTATAGGCTAGTTTCATATGTGTTTTATGCGATTATTGGTCATTTTCATGGTTAATATTGCATGCTTCAGTTCCTTTAGCCTATAATCTCATTATGCATCAAACTTACCTTGTTTTATCTCATTTGGTATGAATGATCATATTTATCAAAGTTATCAAAGTTGATTCGAGTCTATCTTTGATTTTTAGGCAAAACAGATATATACAGCTGTCGATACCATCAACAGCTGTCGATAGTATCGACAGGGCCACAGAGAGGTAGCCACAAAAGAGCAGAATGAGTCGATACCATCGACCCAGAAGTCGATGGTAGTGAGATGGCTTCAGCAGAATCAGTTTAAGTGTCGGATTCTATAGAAAAGTGACGCCTAAGGTTTCAATACCATTGACCCAGAAGTTGATGGTATCGAGATCATGTCAGAGAAAATATAGAAAAGTAGAGGACCGCCGATATTCGGGTGGGTCAATACCATCGACCCGCGTCGATGGTATCAACACCGTCAGATCAGGTTAATCTACATCTCAAGTCTAACCGTACGGTGATGATGTTTTGACGGCCTAAAGTGGTGCATATACCTAAAAATAGCGGCTCTAAGCCATCAATCACGTCATTAGCCGCTGCACAAGTCTCGAGGAGAAGAGAGGAGGAAGAACGGAGCCCGAGCTACACACCGATTGTTTCGGAGGCTGTAGAAGGAGTTTTCCACCACCGGAAGGTTGTAGAATGCTCATCCCACGCCGAGGAACGCCTAGATCTTCTCCGTTCAGGGGTTACTTCACATCTATCCACATTTTCTCTATGTTTCTTCTTTCCTTCACCATGTTTTCTACTGAGATGAACATACATGACTAATCCCCTTTGTCTTTAGGACCAGTAGTAGCCTGGGTGATCGTTGTATGATAATTTCAACATACTTTATCATAATTTGTCTTTAAAATTCATGGTATGCTATCGTTTTCTCTATTATATCATTGTGCTTGATCACCATAGTGATAATCCAATACCTTTAATTGTTTTGATGAAGAATTAACAGTTGAATAGAAATGATAATCACATTAATCAATAAATTCCTTGAAAAAGGTGATGTACGATTAATGGTGGGAACCTTTAGACCTGAATTTCATGCACCTTATCTAAGGCATATGTTACTACTGACGTGGAATCAACTTAGGTTAAAGTAGTGAATTGTATCGCGAAAGCGAGCAATTCTAATTCCAGGCCACTACCCGAATTAGGAGACATTTTATGGTAATTGTGTAAAACTTAGTGCAACGAGAACCCGCGGTGAAACCGCAATCCTAAAGATTCCATTGAAATTGATTAAACCAACCATTTAATCGATCGTTCTATTTTCTTTTGTTTTATTTTTCTTTTTCAAAACAATTCTCAAACTTTTAAAACCAGTTTAGCTGATCGCGAGTAGTTAGTAGTAGTCTACCGAGAATTCTGTTTTTCTGAGTTCGACTCGGACCTCACAAGGCCTATATTACATTGACGCGTGCACTTGCGTTATACACACGGTAAAATCGTGTTACATATACATAGTACTCATAATAATTTAAATATAACACGCTAATAGAGAACATTTCAATTAACTATTCAGCCGATTCCAACCAACATGTATTTGTGATTATCAAAATTGCCCTTGCTCTAAAAGCTTGTATGATTAATACTCACAATAATTTTCAAACAATTCACTAGAAGAGAATAATTCAATTAATTACCAAGTAATTCTTTTCAACCTCTAATTTATCACTACCAAGGTCACTCATGCTCCTTTCTTTAGACATGTTTCTATTGATGACCAATATATAATATTTACAATATTTTCTAAAATAGAAGAAATCTATTAGTAGTTGTCTGCTCCCTCCAACCTACAACGTGGTGTAAGTAAGTAAGTAGACAAACACGACTGCTAAGCCCACAAACAGACTACGAAAGTATGTAGTCAAAGTGGTGAAGCACACAGACGTGCTGTTAAAATATGTAGATATAATTCACAAACATTTTCTGAAACTTGAATAATCATGAAATGAATTAAAAAAGGGAAAAAACTTAAGCAGGCTAACAATCTAGTCCGCTGAGCTCTCACATAAACTTCTGGAATTCACTTTTATTATAAGGTGGTAATAAATAATGGATAATAGAAATAGACCTTTTGTATGCCTCCAACAGAGAGAGCATGAAAGAATTGCGGTTATTTTCATCGAAGTCCAAGCCACAATGTGGATATAGATACGAAGAACCGGCCTCCTCTACAAGTCAATTGCAGCCACTAAACAAAAAGCACGTATACATACAGGAACACAAGCACATAGGTACGCAGCCGGTTCCAGTTCCAGTAGTATAATATAAATTAAATTAAGCTGCAGATATGGAAGAAAAGAAAGTAAGCTGTACACACAGGAGCGAAAGCACATGCCACACTTCTCTTATTTAGAGGGTGATTCAATGACTCAATCTCGTAAATGAGCTTCAAATATATTCTACTTTCTATAAGGCTCCGATTGGTTTGTCATAACTGGTCCGGAAAACATATGCATTGGAGTTCCTTGAGTAGTTTTTCATGATTGATTTTAAGTAAGTGTTGGAACTTGAATTCCGTGACTTCTGGGGAGTTACAAACTTACATACAAAATACAGTTCGTAAGTTTCCTCTTAAAAAGAGCGGAAAATGAGTTCCGGAACAACTAACAACATTTTTTATACAATTATATTTTTCATTCGTTATAAGTGACACATGTAAAAATATTTATGATTAGAAATATTAATGGTGAGGTATAGTTTGTTGCTAAAATCACAACATAATATGACAAAATACCATACACTATAATTGTACTATGTAAAATATTTAATATTATAACTACCATTACCAGTACAATCTACAAAATAAAAATACAAACATCATGAAAAAAATACTGCACCATGTGAAAACAATGTGATTTACATAATATATTTTTATTCTTCATATTTAAACAATAAGATGAGAAAAATGATAATTAACTGTAACCATGCACGAGTAATATAGTAAAAATTTCCGACAAAAATAATGTAAAAATTAATATTCTACATTGTGTTAAACAATAATGAACCAAAATTTATATTTACAAGTACATGAAATACATATATTATTACAATACTTTGTATGCACAAAGTGAAATAAAAATATTTTAATGTGATTTTAATCATAATATTGTATTAAGATTATAATTGTACCATAACAAAATATTTTTAAAAGAGCAACCAACATCTGCACAACAACTACTTGTTATGGTTATTATGATTTTTAAGAATATTATGATTTTTTACATATATGATTTTTTTTTATGTCTTTGTCATCATCACTTATTTGTATTATACAACAAAAATTAACAATATTTTTAATGATTTCCATATTTACACTTACAACAAACCAAACCAAACACATGAAAGTAAATGGAACTCAATGAGTTCCACGGAACTATCACTTACACCAAACCAATATTTTTTAATCAGAAAAATGAAACAGCGTTACAAATAACAATTCAGCCTAACACATAACCGACTCCGCTGGGGATCGAACCCAGAATCTCTGGTTCCGTAGACCAGCGCCTTATCCATTGGGCCACGGAGTCACGTTGGCAGTAAAATCTTACATAATTTTTAGCTAGAATTATATTGCCGTATTGTATCTAAATGAGCTTCAAATAGATTCTTCACTTTCTATGAGTCACGAGTTCCAACCAAATCTTTATGTCTTATCTTCTAACCCTATAAATGTGGTAAATGTGCTTGCTTTTTGCACGAGTGAGTGTGTCTTTGTGTGATGGCTTCGTTACATTTACCTAGAGACTCACCTCCCATTTTTCTATTTGTCTTTTAGTTTTTTTTTTAAATGTGCAATACAATGTAGGGAAATAACGAACACAAAGTTGAAAACGGAAATAAAAAAATTTATGTCCTTATTTCCCATATCACATCAACAACTATGTAATGGAAATAATCGTTTAACAAGTTCATACCTGATCCTGAGTCAAGTCCAACGACTATAATTTTTTGCAGTAGTGCAACACTCCTAGTTGATTTGGATGACATCTAAGTAGCTCCTAGTCTTCACCACGGACTACAGGCTGACATTGTCTTCTTAGCGGCAACCAAAAACATCCTCACCTCTACAGTAGTCTACACAGACCACCTAGAACTCATGTCGTTCTACTAGAATAGATAGGAAGGAGTTGTTCTTCCCATTAGTGTACTAGTTACCAACTTACTCTCCCATAATTGTTCTCTCTTGCTATCCCTCCCTTTAGCGAGTAGGACTTACTCAGGCTCTCTATTGGTTACTATAACCAGAGAGGACAACAATTGTCAGAGTCAATTGAGTTGTGTCTAAGAAGTCCTCAATAGAAGGGGTCAGGGTATAGTTTTCAGTCTGTGTGGGAGTGGAAGGGACCGAAAGATCATGAAATTCACAACATGCGAGTGGTGAACTGGTTGGTTCACATATGAGCTGACCGGTTTGCTAAGAGAACCGGTCATTTCACTGAGCGAACCGATCATTTCATCATGTTTCCCAATCACATGTGAATTGACAATCCGGATCCAATTAATGCACCACATGACATCAATAATTATCCTTGATGTAATGGAATTTATTCACAAATCGGGTGTCTCTCCCTTGTGAGCTGATCGTCTCACGACCCCAATCAGTCGGTAGGTGACCCAAGTCGATCAGTTCACTAAGTGAACCGATCGATTTTCTTGCCAGTTTAGACAGAACTTAGCCAATTCAAATTCTAATCAACCTGACACTCCAACTGGTTGTTTCATCATATGAGCCGATCGGTTGGGAGACCAGTCTACTGATATGTTGCTTGAATTGAATACCTAAACACTTTAGTAATCAATTCAATCATTATTCATAATTAAACTCCTCTCCTAGGTGAATTCCTATGTGTGTGACCCTATATATCCCATATCACGTTGGTAGTGAATGTACATAACTAGTTTATCACATCACAAGTAAAGAGTGGTGCCTAATCACACATCAGTGCTATCCAAATAAATGGAAAGTTAGAGAACAACTTTAACCTACAAGCTATATAAGGTGTTATAATGATTGTATAGTTCCTTTGACTCTGATATCCCGAATGCATTTGAGGCATGAAAACGTCATCCTCCTAATATTCAATCCATGTTCTTTGAACCTAGAGCAGACTGTATGAGATATATGTGACCTCAATATCATATATTTATTCAGATGTGCATAGACATGCATTTCTCAGTCTCTCTTATCAAGTGGCCATGATATCAAATTCTAGTAGGAGGGACAAATCCCATATACATCACTCACAGTACATCTACATTTTTCATAGCTACCCAATCATCACCGTTTTGGCAACCCTTAGGATTACGTTGGATGATGTCTATAAGACCCCTAACTTATGTTTTGGGCTAACCTTTTTTTTGGCTTTATTTAGTGATTGGAAGCTTTTTCTATTCCTTTGAGATGTTTTTAGATCTTGTGGAGAGCTTAAGTCTCCAATTTGAGCTTGTTTGGATGATGTTTGTGCCTTATGTGCTTATTTTGGGCTAAATTGTAATTTACCCATTTGTGAGAGTTATCTTGCAATTTTCCATACCTAGTGTGCACGTACTCTCTGTTGGCTTCATGAGAGTGTGTTTGATGCTTTGGTGCGCCTTGGTTGAGTGGTGGCATCCTTAGAGGTGATTAGGGTTTCTAGGGTTTTCTTGGTTTCGATCCATGTGTGCTTTGTTGGTTTGTCTCGACCCTTGTCTCGACCTATGTGGGTGCTTGGGGTGTGTCTCAGTCGAGATACCTTCCTTGGGTGTGTCTTGTCTATACCATGATGGCTTTAGGTGGTTCAGATTGAGACAAGTTGCCCTTTTGTGGAGTGTCTCGACCTAGTGTGCATGGTGACTTTTTATCTCGACCAGGGTGATACTTTGCTCTTGTTTCAACCTCCTTGAGGTTTCATGACTGAAACCATGTGTTGGGGACCTAAGTGGTCGAGACCCAACATAGTTTGTATCACCATATCGTACATGCATGGTTTAAGTGGTTGCATGCGTGTTTCTTGGGTGGACAAGTGTCCCTTTGGTTCCTTTAGGTATTGACACATCACCCCTCACCCTACCTCCCTCCTCCTTTGATAGATAACCCCTTTTCTCTCCATGAAAGTGAACCTTTTGGGCCTCTTCCTTCCTCAACCTCTTTTGCTCGTCCTTGGAGCTTTGTGGAGAAATAAAAACTGATCTTGGAGCTCTTGGTGGTTGAGATCCTTGTATGTGGTGACTCTTGCTCATCTCCAGCCATGGTAAGTATATGCCTTTCTTTTGTGGCATTTCCCTTGCCCATCTTTTTCTCTTTTCTTGGAATTTGACTATATTTTGACATGGTGGCCATTCTTGAGAGTAAAATCCTCATCACAAGGGTCATAAACCATGTTTTGACAAGGTGGTACCCAAGTGAGAGAAGTTTCTTCTCTCTTATCCTTTTGGTTTGGCCTAGAGATATTTTTTCTCTCTTTCCTTGAGAAATCTTTAACCTTGGTATCTTCTCCTTCTTGAGGTGTTTTTTTGGCCGAAAGTGGAGCCTTTGGTGGATCTTTATCATCCTTGGTGATCGTGTGCTTGGAGCTTGTAATCCTTGGAGTGATATTCCTTAAGATAGGCGATACAACCCTCTACCCTCTCTATTATTGCAATTTTGTTTACATCTATGTTGTTGTTTATCTCTCTAAAATGTACCCTTAATATGCAAGTAGTTGTTATCATGCTCAAGAACTTGAATGGTAGTGGTTATAATGCATGGTTTGCTTGGAATCCAAAACCCTATTGTGTGTGTTTTCTAAGTGATTTTTGAGAGGAAGATCTTGCATGCATCTTGATCTTTGGTTTTTTCACCATGTCTTAAGTCCAGCCATCATGTTTTCTGGCTTTGGATGTTTTCACCTATCTGTTGTGGTTCAGTTTTCTCTCTCCTAAGTGGTTTTCTTGATGATATTCATAGAACTTATTCTAGGGTTTGATGATCTTGGATCCATGAGTTTTTTTTATCTTAGTGATGTTTGGTTTCTTGTTGTTTACCTTTGTTACAGTCGAGACATATGTTCTCTTGTTGTTTTGAGTCATGGCATGTGTTTTCTTGGTGTGCTGGGTTGAGTCATACACCCTTATTTTGGCCTTGGGTCACGATGCCTTATTTTGTCGTGGATGAGACACCTTGTCTACATGTTAGACATTGCTATTTGCTTGGTCTTGGTCGAGACATGCCACCTGGTGTCCTTGGGTTGCATCCTAGTGGGTGTGTCATGGTGAGATGGTACATTGGTTGCGATTGCAACATTGCCTTTGGCTAGGGTCGAGACATTACTTTGGTGGTGGTCGTGACACCATGTTTTGATGATGATTAAGACGTTGCTTTACTGGTGGTCGTGATGCCACACTTTGCTAATGATCAAGATGCTGCTTGAGTTTGGTCGTGACACATGTATCATGCTGGATGATGCCTTGGTTTGATGCTGTGACAACATGTTGTTGGCATTGGTTGCACACCATGCCTTGTCGCAGTCACGCCACTAGGTGGGATGGTGGTCGTGACCCTTTATTGGATTGAGGTCACAACAATTCAATGGGGTGTGGTCATGGCAAATGTATGACACAATAAAATGATACACATACACATGTATATGATAGTGACACCTAGTGCCGTGGACATAATTATCTAAGCATGGTTAATTAATGATGTTCCTTAACCCTAATATGCTCCAAAAAAGTTGGGGGTTGTGTACCTAGGGTTTGGTGATTGAATACAACTATAAAACCCTAATCGGCCATGTATGGATCCCTAACCCTAGTGTTGGGCCATGTGATGTGTTTGCTTCTCTCTCTTGAAGTGGTTATCCTATTATGCTATTTTCTCTCTACTGTTTATAAGCCTCTAACCTTGCAGGTGACATGAACTTGAATATCATAGTTTTTGTATGCTATGATGGTGATCTTATGACACAAGGTAATGTCTATGAGCCTTGATGAGACATGATGAGATCATAGTGATGTGATGGGTATGACCTGGTGATGGCTTGATTCTTATTGTGAGGTGTTATCCTCTAGTGATATGATTGAGGGATTGATGTCCCATAGTGATGTGATATTGGTGATGAATTGGGGATTGAGAGTGTTACAAGTATCATGTGGAGATGATGTGCCTAGTTCACACCTTATACATTTTATATCTTTAAGAGTTGCACTAATCCCTAATTTTTGTAGAGATTATTTTGGATTTGTATGTTGTAACTTGTTTGATGCTAAAAGATATCCAATTGGCTTAATTGATCAAGTGAAAACCTAATCATGTAGGTGCCATGTGCCATAGATCCATTCTAGTGTCAGCTTTAATTGTTGGATTGGTGAAACAAGTATAACTTGGAGTGCATATTTTTGAATATGCGGGGGTGTAAGTCGAGTATCTCCTTGCATCCACAATTAGAGGTGATATGAGATAGCCATGCATGAGCTGCTCTCCTTGTGATATGGATGGCCATGCATGAGCCAATCCTTCTCTTATAATGGCCACATGTGAGCTTGTTCTTCTAGGCTCATTACCTGCACCAAGGTGGGCTAGGTGTTATATATGTAGATGGCCATGCGTGAGCCAATCCTTCAGCTTGACTATGTCATTGTTGTAGTTGATGATATGTCTTTGCGGTATTTTCTCTTGTTCTGACCAAAAGGTGTTGGAGATGTCATGGATTTTGACTCTTCCATTGACCTTGTATGGAACCAATTTCAATTTAGCAGTGGTCAGTTGGATTTGGGTGGTACGATTTAAATCCTCAGGATAATAATAAAAGATGTAAGATAGTTGTATAGAACATTTTGTATAGGGACAAATACAAATAACATTGGTTGATCCCTTTGCCTTATCTTTGTACTGATTTCTTGAATTATAAGATGATAAGAGAAGTCAACTGTTATACATGTTCTTCATATTCCTTCTTAAAATATTAACTGTTCTACTGCTTAGTGGTAGCTGACTAGTTTTTCTCAATATGTTTTACACTATTGGATATATATCGTTTAGTTGAATCTGCTCATCCTTCTAAGATATTTTATTTACATGCTTGGTTATCTATGCTTTAATAGCATTGAAGGAGAGTTATATCTCCCATTGGGACATTTGCTCTCACCCTGTGGGTTTTTCACATCTTTTAGGTGGAGGTGCATGATTAGGTAGAGATCAGGCAACTGAGGAAGAGCAGCAACAAGAGCAGTAGATGATAAGGTTGGATGTGCTGCTAGTGTTAGAGTCCTAGATTCATCCCTATACACTCAGGTCTTTGGAGTTGTTATGGATGTGTTTTGTAGCTATGTTATTATTTCAAGGTTTTGGGCTTGTGAGCCCTATATATATAAACCAAGACATGTGTATATGTATATATATGTGAAACAAGTTTTTCATGTAATAGGTTGATGACATGAATGATGTATATTATGTGATATAGGTGTCCTATTGAGGACTTATATGTGAAGCTTCAGTTTGAGGTGCTTTATGCAATCAATTTTAATTTTCTGCATTTTCTGGTAATCTTTATGTTTAGTGATATTTTTCGCATTTAGTTTCAAGTAATCTCATTTGTGGCGCATCATGGCGTCACAATGTCAAAGTATATCGAACGACATATGATGAGTGTAGTGACTTTAGGTATAAGAACTACAATCACCACCTTCACTATGGGAGATGACTATGACCACCAATTATGGTTTCCATGTGTCTCTCTCAAGGTGGGTCTGTCTGATACACTATTCCCTAACAAGTATTTGCGTACTTGATTTGATATTACATACCATGACTGATGAGATTCTGTCATCAACCAAAACACACTCTATTCTTAAGTGTTACTGCTATCTATCTACCTTCCATAGTAAAAACTGACTAGGGACATAATAAGAATGTACACACTCTTAACATCTGTACGATCTTATTGTTCAACTTGCGTACTGTTGGTTGTTTACACTAACGAGTTTCAATCATTAAGAATGATCTTTTACTCAACTAGCTGTTTCCCACAAGTATACGAGAGTAGTTGTAGTCGAGGTCGAACACAAGGAGCGTTGGTTAGTTAGGCGCAAGAGTTATGATTTTCAATAATCTAGATTATTGTACACAAGATGATTGGATTAGAACAACTAAATTATAGATTTAAAACAAAATAGTAAATTATCACTTAAGAAAGGTTATGATTCAGATTTAGAAGGATCTTAGACTTGGGATTTCACTATCACATCATAGCTTATATTAAAATATGAATTTAAACATGTTAATTAACTTGCAAAGGAGGTTTGTAGTCATCACTCACCTCCCGGTAAAGTGATGACGATTTTAACTCCATACACCACTCTCGTGTATGTATTTCATTTCAAATCACAAACCTTACTCCTCAACATAATCCCAACCACTCTCGCGGTCAAGGACAAGTTGCCAAAAGAGTAACTTCATACTCTCAAACACAACATCTGAGATTATGAAAGAAAGCATAAAACATGTAAGTATGATGGCCAATCACACAAACAAGCATTTCAGATCTGAAACAACTCTTGGAACATACAAGAAACTAACATTTAGTAAAAAATTCATATGTTCATACAAGCTATGACATGAGAGTTACTCTCCCATACCCAAGAAAAAGAGTCTACTCGTACATAATGATGTACAACAAAAAATGTGCAGAAATTTCATAGTTTAACATGGTTTAAAGAAGGAAAAGCTAAGCAATCCCAAGGTGTAACCAAAGAAAGGTAGAATTCCGACTTGAGGATGAAATCCCACTTCTACAGCTACTCCAAACTGGACAAACTTCCCTCCCGAGAAGCTTTGTAGAGTGAAGAAGCTCTGCTGTACCTCCAGAGAAGAAAATGTAAAAGAAGAGAAGAAGAAATGGACTCCTTTGGCAAGAAACCACCTCCTTTCTCCTCAAAATATCCCTCCTCTGCTTTAGACTTCCTCTAGGACGAGAGAACTTCCACAAATGACCAGTCATAACCGCCCATTCAGTTCCCCTTTTGTTTTAAACAAAAACTCATATTTTTCAAATTTCTAAAACTGCCAGGTGCACGCCGTGCAACTTTCCAGAAACTTTTAGTTTGCTCCAGAATGCACTATGCATGGCGTGCGCTGAAGAAATACATGCCGTGCAACTTTCCAAAAACCTTTAGCTCCCAGGTGCACGACGCGCGCTGAAGAAATACACTCCGTGCAACTTTCCAAAAACTTTCAGCTCCTAGGTGCACGTCGTGCAATTGTGTGCACGCCGTGCAACTTTCCAGAAACTTGCAGTCTGTTCGACGCTCCTAGGTGCACGACGTGCATTTTCAAGACACGACGTGCACATGGCTGTTCCGAGCTGTTGTGTATTATGCTCATAACTTTTAGCGTGTAGGTCCGATTTACATGCCGTAAAATGTGGTATTTGTGTTGTTTTGAACCCCAAAACATGTAGATACTTGAGTAGTGATCCAAACCATGAGACAAGTAAGAATAGATAAAAATATAGAATCTAGCATGAATGAGAGTGATAATTGAGTCAAAACAACATGGAAATGCAACCAAACATGATCCAAAAGATGATATGATTTGTACACATCAAATCCCCTTAAGCTTAAACCATTGCTTGTCCTCAAGAAAAAAAGAGCATAGAAACACAAATGAAGAATTTTCAAGTTCATGCATAGATCAAATGAAAGGAAAGATGTGTATAAGACCAAGCCAACCATGATCAACATGTTTATACTCATAGCCATCAATTCAACTTAAACACCCAAGAAAGAGATTTTTAGTTCATCAATTAGTGGATGTGCAACTCAAACTCTCAACTATTAAGGATACAAATAATGAAATCTTAGTTAAAATTGACAATTATAGTTGTACTCTCCTTCTTTCCCAAAAATGATATGATAATGGATTATGGGTTCCGACACTCAGCTGCTAATGTAGGCTTATGCACATGTGGAATGCCGGTTGGGTATTTTACCCTCTTTTAAGACATACCACCTAACCATCGTGGCCAAATCAGACTTACACTAGGCTAGCATGATATGTGGGAGGTTTAGCCATCTTTTATGGGGTATAAAGACGAGACAATGTTACAACCCCAACTTTTGGGTTCATTTGGTGAGAAATGTGATTTCTCATATTAAAGATATTTGAACAAATAAAGATATAATTTATTTTGAATAAATGGATTTCATTTACAATAGCCTTGATGATTGTTTTGTGGGCTTTATTGGCTATTGGGCCCAATAACAAGGAAAAGACAAAAGGAATTCCATTGTTATTATGAAATGGAGAAAACAAAGATGTAGAAACCGCTAGAAGGCAAAAGAATATGATCCAAAGTTGGATTTCATGCCTCTTGGGTTCGAAGGAGTCCAAAGTTGCAAAGATAATGTAAAAAGAAAAGAAAAGATAAATGAAATATTTCTTTATTAAGAAAGAAATTGAAAACAATGATAAATGTGGGAAATAAGTGGAAAGAGGAATAATTAAGTTATCAATGGTGGAATTTCGTATCCCAAGGATTAGTAATGTTAAAAGGAATACCAATGAGGAAAATAAAAGATAAATAAAGAGAAATACTCAAAAAGAGATATTTTAATAAGAAATAAACAAGATAATGAGAAATAATGGATATAGATGCATCTAGAAGGATAATGAGTATCCATTAAAAAGGATTTTGAAATATTAGAGTTTCTTGGGATCCAAGGAGTCCCAATGAAGAAAAAAAAGAGAAAATACCCATAATAGAAAATAAGAAGATAATGTGAATACATAATTAATGGATTATGTGGTATTGTTAAAAAGAAAGTATTTTCTACTTAAGGAAATATAAATTTCGTGATCAATGAATTAAAAGGCAAGTATAAAAGAGAGTAAAGGAGAGGATTTTCATATTTCTAATTATCCAAGAAATAAGGAATATCAAAGAGATATTTAGGAGAGAGAGAAAGAGGAACTTGCTTCGTAATGAAGAAATCGATTTCCTTTTGGAAAAGGACTGCGTTTCTACATGGGAAAGCCATCCTAGGACTTCTTTACCCTCCCTATATAAGGGGTAAGACCTTGGGCCGAGTCCAGAAGATCCCACACGTTGTTCTCTCCTCTTCTTCCATGTTTTCATCCATAAACCCTAACCAAGGAGAAGCTACGTGATCACAGAGCCATGAGGCTGCAAAGAAGTAGTTTTGAGGGAAGGATGATATCCCATGACACCGAAAGGAAACCTTGCCATCGTATCCCTGCCCTAACCTGAGTGCTATAGCAGCCGCAGGTTGCAGAGCTACCCAACCCAACCTAGCCGAGCTGGCTATGTGTTGGGTGGAGCTCCAAGCTCGGAAGGAGGTGGAAGAGCAAGGGGAACCTACGCCGGTGACCTTCAGGGTCCAAAGGAGGGAGAAAGGGCTGCACAAGCCGCGACTAGGGCTGCTGTGGCGGAAGCAGCGACCGATCACAAGGTTGAAGAAGCCGGAGGGCCATTGGACGGTTCTACCCTCAGCGTATCAAGAAACAAGCTGCTTAAGTGAAGGGCAAAATGGTCTTTTTGAAATGTTTTCAAGCTGGGTGAGTACGTTGCATGGATCGAGCGACGTGGCATCCTCCCATTGGTCTGAGTAAGTAGATTTATTGCAAAATTCATAACTAAATAATCGTAGCTTGGATTGATACGTATAAAGTATGAAAATTGCTAAGAAAAATGAGAGGAATCCAATAAAAATATATTTAGAAGCTGATTTCTCTCGCAATTTGAAAAGTAGTGTAAGTTATCAACTTAATTGAATTAAAGATTAAGAAACCCTATTTTGAGATGATCAATATATTTAGTAGGGTTTAATGGATGATTAAAGTTGGTATTAACCTATTAATGATAAAAAGGAACATTAGGAATACAAAGGATGAACTTTACACGTAATTGGTTTAATTTAGAGATTCGTGTGCATAAATATGCTTTAATGGGCCTTGAAACCCAATATTTGTAATGAGACTCTTAATGGCTTTAATTGATCAATTTTATGATTAAAGTTGAGATAAGATGGTTCTAAGCTATTTTGACTATAAATGTTTCTAATTGTGGATAATACATTTAATGTAGAAATTAGGGTTTTCTAATGAATAAAGGAAGAATTAATGACAATTAGAATTCATATGTGAATTAGACCATAATGAACTATGAATTGATGATAAATGATCATAATGATCTTATCATGGATTAAAAGGATAAAAATGGTAGATTTAATGTAAAAGAGGCTTAATAGACTTAATTGATGATTAATTATGTTGTTTCTGAAATTAAGGTTATATGTTGTTAAAAGGTAACCTTAATAACTTTCATGAAGGATAGATGAGAAATTAAGGTTTAAAAGAGTAAAATGAAGTAAAAAACCTACTTGCAAAGTGAACCCTAAAAGAGGTAGAAATCCTAAAAAGGAATAGAAACCTTAAGTAGCAAGATGGTTTGAATAGATTTTGATAAAAAGGAATTGCACGTGATTTCAAGATTCTTGTACTTGCTTGATTGGATTTCCTTTATTGGTTGATTCTGTCTCAAATCTGCCTGATAGGTATGTGGTTACACTTATGAATATCTCAAATTAGTTTTTCGAGGTTTTCCGAAGTTTTCCTTGATGACTTGAATTAAACTGTTGGATGAATTTAATTCATACAAACTATAATGTGGATATGAATATCACTTAATATATGTGCCTACTAGCTCAGATCCTAGTCCCCTCTATGGCTTAATAGTTTGACCTAGTACATGGCTACCTATGTGGTAGGTCCATCAGGTCATTGGATGACTTAGTACATGGCTACCAATGGGGTAGGTCCATCAAGTCACCTTGAGTCATGGATTGGTCTACCTATGGGTAGTTCCATGCAACTCTTTAGCACACCATGAGTTAGGGATTGGGCTACCTATGGGTAGTGCCATGTGACTCAACCCTAGATATTGATCTACCTATTAGGTAGGATCATGCGTGGTTTAATGGGGATCTACCATGAGGAAGGTAGCATCCAGGTCCTCTGTAGGGACATCACAGAGATAGGGGATAGGTAAGGATTGAGTAGTATTGCTTAAGTCATAATCTTGGATATTAAATGATAATTGGTTGATTACATTGTTACCATAGTTTCACAATTATTGTTTCCTCCACATACCGGCTTTATGCTGACTGATGTTTTGTTTGTTGACATTTTAGGTACAAGTGAAAAGAACAAACAATAAAGTGACATATGTGGATTTAAATATGAATTAAAGTTAAAAGGAGGATTAGTTAGAATAGACTCCATGTGGATAGAAGTAGATATCCAAGTTTTTAAAGAAGGTATGAAAAGTTAAATTTTATTACAGCCTTTCAGTTTAGTTTGGTAGAATCTGTTAATTATTATTAATTATTTGTCGAACCTTTGATCCAGAAATTGGGATAACGTCTCTGACCTCTTGGTCTCCCTTAATTGGGGGTTACTGGGATGCGGGGTCGTTACATTTAGTATCAGAGTATTGGTTCCTCAATTAATATTTAATAATTATTAAATTTTACAAACTCTATAGAACCCAAGGGAGTTATTAGAGGAATTTCCGAAAGACAGAGGTGTCTAGAAAAGGATCATGTCCGGGGGCTGGCAAGATTTTCCTCCACACTGCTAGTCAGAATATGAGGACTTCCAGATTAGTGTGACTTCCTGGATGAAGTCTTAGGATTTGACTCGAAATAAGATACCTTTAGGACTCGCTCCTTTTGTTCATCCCCTCTCAACTCAAATGTTGTTAAGGATTAGGGTTTTCTCTCTTTTCCTCACCCTCTTGAGGTATGAGTAAGGTTGATAAGGTTTAACGAATCCTCCACAAAATTAATGAAAATCATGTAAATAAGATGTCATGGACATAAGCTTAATAGACTAAGCATAAACTAAAGAATAGATACATGCTTAGGTCGTATGACATAAGTTGTAATGCCCTCAGGAGAGACCTAAAGCTAGACCTTCTGGTCAGGAGGATAAGTAAAGAGAGCTAGTCTTAGAGGTAGAGACCTCCATTATAAGTGGAGACCTGGCACATACTCTGAGCATGGTGTTAACCCTAACCCTAAGTGAATGTTAGAGAGAGAGATGACATGATGAGGTGTTTGGATAGACATGCCTTAGATGCCATATGAGCCATGAGAGGTTGGATGACTGAGTACCTTTGGCGACCCAACCCTGGGAAGGGTCATGCATATTAGAGTGAAGGATATCTCCTTCATTGATGAGGTTAGAGAAGAACCTATGGAAACCCCATGAGATTATATGAGCATGGCATAGTAGGCACCCAGAATACGTCAGTAGTGCGAGTAGTAGGTTGAAACCCTGGCCATGATAGCTATGGATAACCTTGAGCAAACATAAGCATGAACATAGGCTTCACCATGTAGAGATATGCTTGTGAGCTTGATCCACCTTCATGAAGAGAGGACCTATAATAGTTAGGTTGTTTGTAGGGTTATCTCTAGAGAGAGAGAGAGAGAGCAGGACCCCAAGCAAGAAGGTTGGAAGCCTAGACTCCGAGATATGAGGAAAAGTAGGGAGTTGAGGATGATGCGACCTAAGTAGATGATATCTTGGTTGACTTTAGAGGAACCAAACCTTAGAGAGAGGATGAGGCTTTTGGTATCTATGTGCCTATGGTATAGATGTTTACCTTCTGAGATGGGAAAAAGAGTTCCTTAGACCATGGAGAGGTTTAATAACAGCTTGTGAGGCCTTGTAACTTGTTGGTTGTCCTCGAGGAGGACTCAACTCTGATGTGTTGCTCGAGTAGAAGGATGACATGAAGTGCATGTCATGCCTTACACATGCTTGATTCGTAGTTAAGAGGTTGATCATGCACATTGACACCTAAAAAGTGAACCTAGGGTTCCTAGGCCTAAGAGGGGAAGTGGTTTACCTGATGCTCATGACGAGATTTGAGTTTCTATAGATTCGAGCATGGTACTCCTCATGGTTAGAAGAGGGGGAACCCCCTTAAGTTTAAAGGTATGTTTGATGAACCCCTCACAGCTAAGTGGATGATATGGGAAGGTATGATCGTGATCCCGTGTTGAGGATGAGAACAAGTATAACCCAACATGGTTTAGTAGGTGGTCATCTTGTTCCTTAGTAGCTTACTAGGGTTAAGCATGCTCATATGGATGTAAACCCTAAGGATGTTTATGACCTGGTTGTCAAGAGATGAAGTTTCCTCCCATCCTGGGAGAGGGACCCTTTTGTAAGGTGTACACCAATTTATGTTGGTTTTGAAGTAACCTAAGGAGGTCTAATAGGATCTTGAGAAGCTAAGTGAAAAGTACATGGTATGAGGATGAACGTGCAGACCCATAGATAACCATCTCTAGGTGCATGTGGATGTGTTACCATGAAGGTAACTGGTATGGGGCCTGACCAAGGTAGGCATGTTGCCATGACCCTTATGAAAGGATGAAAATTCAGCCCATGAATGCAAAGAGAGAGATGATACTGTAATAGAATTCTAAGTCTATCCTAGGGTCAGGTAGGGATAAGACCGATGGAAAGTAGGAGTTGCCTAATTCCCTAGTTGTACATGACCATAGGGACGGGAGGTAACAACTATCATTGTCTGAGGGCCATGGGTTAGGAGATTGATCACCTTCATGAACTCATGGGACCCAAAGGGCAGATGAGTAGGGCACTCTTTGGATGCATAAGGGAAGAGGGATGACCCTAAAAGTGCTGGCACCCTATAGACCTAGAGGATAAGACCAAGGATTGTGGTGACCCAAGTAGGTTCAAGATCAGTTTTCCATGGAAGTAACTTTGATATCAAGATGTTTGTATGTATTGACATATGCAACATGTATCAACTTAGATTTAAAGGTGTACTGGTAAGGTGGGATGTACCATCTCTACTCTTGGAACAGAAAGAACTTTGTATTTGGACTGCATCCAAATGCTTATTTCCTCTTGTTATGGGAGTGAGAGATAGGACAATACACATGCCATACACCAAGGGTAAAAGATGATGTGAGTTGGAACGTTGCGATGAGGTACGAGGATAGAGATGATAACATACCCTGGTGGAGTGGATGATACATGGATGGTTTACAAACAATAAGAGAAACAAGGTAGTCATCTTATGAGGGTGTTTTCATCATAAGATATGAGTCATACAAGATTGAGTTTGAAAAACCAAGAGAATAAGCTCAGAGTTTTCTTGATGAAGATAGACCTAGAGCTGAGATGAAATAATAAGTGGAATACATGGAGGTGTATGTATTCAACTTTACCTAACCCCTAAGGATGTGAAGTGGTAATGGATGCTCTGGATGAGATACAACTGCCTAGTTTAGATGGAGGCTAGAAGAGGTTGATAGGATAATTCCCAGTTGGAAAGAGAGATAAGTTTGGCTAACACACTGATGTACCAATATTGGTTGATTGGTTAGCCAGCTTAGGCCTTGATGCAAAGAAAGGTTGGTTGTAGAACCTCAGATGCACTTCTTTGGAACAGAAGGTGATAAAACCCTGATGAGAGTGGTTTAGGATTTTTGGGGAATCGATCTTGAGGAATCATGACATACGGGACATCATGATTTAAGATAACCATATACCGTGGTACTACCAAGATAATAAGTGACAGTAGTACTTTGGATGCCTAAGATGAAGTTGCATGTAGTATGTTGCCATGCATGACAGGAGGTAAGGACAAACACCAGTAACCTAGTGTAATGATATAGAAGTTAAGAGTCACTGGGAGGGAATGGGAGTTCATCACTATGGATGTAGTGGTGAGTCTCCCCTAGACCAAGGAAGATCAATATGTAATATGGGTTATGGTAAATCACCTTACCTACATGACATGAGAAAGAAAGAGTACTGTCAAGGGACAGATCCGGTTGAACTACATATGAGAAAGAGATGGTTCAACTACAGCATGATGTGAGTTCAAAAGTTCTTGAGTATAACCTGAAGATACGCTTCCATAAGGTGGAAGTAGATACATGAAGAACTTGATGTCAGTATAGTTTATCACCCCTAACTAATGGTTAGTACGATCCAGACTAGAGGGTCTGATGAGAGCATGTGTGCTCGTTCAGGGTGATACATAGAGATAGTTTTTGTCCTTTGTAAGAGGTGATGATAACCACCATAGCCAGTATCGGGATGTAAAAAAGAAAAAGCTCTGCAAGAGAGGTTGTGTCGGTCACCACTTCATTAAGATGATGTTGGTGAAGGGACCTCACAAAGGTTAAGAAAGGACCACAATGTGTGCAGATGAAGTCACTTTGATCATGCAATGGCTGAAAGGAGCCTAGAGATGACATGAGTTGTAAGATGATGCAAAGTAGACTGACATGCAGTTCACTGTGGGGGAATATGTGACATGAAAATCCAACCCCTCTAAGTTATAGCTAAGAGAGCTGAGTCCCCGATGCATGGGTTCTTTTGACATGGTTTGGTGGAGAAGGTTAAGTTTTCCCTTACCCCTCAGGATAATGCGATGTGTGATGAGTTTCATGTGTCCAATTTAGAGCTCTATGTGAGGTACCTAGACCATGTGCAGAGCAATGAACCTAGTGAGCCCCAAGGGAGGCTGAAATGACATGAGTCACCAATGAGGTTTATAGATGCCAAGGTGAAAGAACTCAGAGAAAGGAATATGTGATGATAAAGGTTCTTTGGAAGTGTCATGGATAGGTCAAAGCCACATAGGGGCCAATGATGGACATGTAAAAGTCTTATCCTAAATTGTTTGTTTGCTTGATGGAATTTTGAGGGCAAAATTCCTATAAGAGGGGAAGGATGTTACAATCCCAACTTTTGGGTTCATTTGGTGAGAAATGTGATTTCTCATATTAAAGATATTTGAAAAAATAAAGATATAATTTGTTTTGAATAAATGGATTTCGTTTACAATAACCTTGATGATTGTTTTGTGGGCTTTATTGGCTATTGGGCCCAATAACAAGGAAAAGACAAAAGGAATTCCATTGTTAATATGAAATGGAGAAAAGAAAGATGTAGAAGCCGCTAGAAGGCAAAAGAATATGATCCAAAGTTGGATTTCATGCCTCTTGGGTTCCTTGGGTTCCAAGGAGTCCAAAGTTGCAAAGATAATGCAAAAAGAAAATAAAAGATCAATTAAATATTTCTTTATTAAGAAAGAAATTGAAAACAATGATAAATGTGGGAAATAAGTGGAAAGAGGTATAATTGAGTTATCCTTGGTGGAATTTCGTATCCCAAGGATTACTAATGTTAAAAGGAATACCAATGAGGAAAATAAAAGAGAAATAAAGAGAAATCCTCAAAAAGAGATATTTAATAAGAAATAAACAAGATAATGAGAAATAATGGATATAGATGCATCTAGAAGGATAATGAGTATCCATTAAAAAGGATTTCGAAATATTAGAGTTTCTTGGGATCCAAGGAGTCCCAATGAAGAAAAAGAAAGATAAAATAACCATAATAGAAAATAAGAAGATAATGTGAATACATAATTAATGGATTATGTGGTGTTGTTAAAAAGGAAGTATTTTCTACTTAAGGAAATATAATTTTCGTGATCAATGAATTAAAAGGCAAGTATAAAAGAGAATAAGGGAGAGGATTTTTGTATTTCTAATTATCCAAGAAATAAGGAATATCAAAGAGATATTTAGGAGAGAGAGAAAGAGGAACTTGCTTCATAATGAAGAAATCAAATTCTTTTTGGAAGGACTGCGTTTCTTCATGGGCAAGCCATCCTAGGGCTTCTTTACCCTCCCTATATAAGGGGTAAGACCTTGGGCCGAGTTCAGAAGATCCCACACATCGTTCTCTCCTCTTCTTCCACATTTTCATCCATAAACCCTAACCAAGGAGAATCTATGTGATCACAGAGCCATGAGGCTGCAAAGAAGGAGTTTTGAGGGAAGGATGATGTCCCATGACACCGGAAGACAACCTTACCATTGTATCCCTGCCCTAACCCGAGCGCTATAGCAGCCGCATGGATGCAACAACAGCCGCAGGTTGTAGAGCTACCCAGCCCAACCTAGCCGAGCTGGCCGTGTGTTAGGTGGAGCTCCAAGCTCGGAAGGAGGTGGCAGAGCAAGGGGAATCTAGGCCGGTGACCTTCGGGGTCCAAAGGAGGGAGAAAGGGCTGCACAAGCCGCGGCTAGGGCTACTGCGGCAGAAGCAGCGATCGATTGCAAGGTTGAAGAAGCCGGAGGGCCATTGTACGGTTCTACCCTCGGCGTATCAAAGAACGGGATATTTAAGTGGAGGGAAAAATGGTATTTTCAAAATATTTTCAAGCTGGGTGAGTAGGTTGCATGGATCGAGCGACGTGGCATCCTCCCATTGGTCCGAGTAAGTAGATTTATTGCAAAATTCAAAACTAAATAATCATAGCTCGGATTGGTACGTATAAAATATGGAAATTGATCAGAAAAATGAGAGGAATCTAATAAAAATATATTTAGAAGCTGATTCCTCTTGCAATTTGAAAAATAGTGTAAGTTATCAACTTTAATGAATTAAAGATTAAGAAACCCTATTTTGAGATGATTAATATATTTAGTAGGGTTTAATGGATGATTAAAGTTGGTATTAACCTGTTAATGATAAAAAAGAACATTAGGAACAAAAAGGATGAACTTTAAACATAATTGGTTTAATTTAGAGATTCATGTGCATAAATATGCTTTAATGGGCCTTGAAACCCTAATATTTGTAATGAGACTCTTAATGGATTTAATTGATCAATTTTATGATTAAAGTTGAGATAAGATGGTTCTAAGATATTTTGAGTATAAAGGTTTCTAATTGTGGATAAATACCTTTAATGTAGAAATTAGGGTTTTGTAATGAATAAAGGTAGAATTAATGACAATTAGAATTCATATGTGAATTAGACCATAATGAACTATGAATTGATGATAAATGAGCATAATGATCTTGTCATGGATTAAAAGGATAAAAATGGTAGCTTTAATGAAAAAGAGGCTTAATGGGCTTAATTGATGATTAATTGTGCTATTTCTGAAATTAAGGTTATATGTTGTTAAAAGGTAACCTTAATAACTTTCATGAAGGATAGATGAGAAATTAGAGTTTAAAAGAGTAAAATGAAGTAAAAACCCTACTTGCAAAGTAAACCCTAAAAGAGGTAGAAATCCTAAAAAGGAATAGAAACCTTAAGTAGCAAGATGGTTTGAATAGATTTTGATAAAAAGGAAATTGATGTGATTTTAGGATTCTTGTACTTGCTTGATTGGATTTCCCTTCTTGGTTGATTCTATCTCAAATCTGCCTGACAGGTATGTGGTTACGCTTATGAATATCTCGAATTAGTTTTTTGAGGTTTTCCAAAATTTCCTCGATGACTTGAATTAAACTGTTGGATGAATTTAATTCATGCAAACTATAATGTGGATATGACTATCACCTAAGATATGTGCCTACTAGCTCAGATACTAGTCCCCTCTATGGCTTAATAGTTTGACCTAGTACATGGCTACCTATGGGGTAGGTCCATCAGGTCATTGGATGACTTAGTACATGGCTACCAATGGGGTAGGTCCATCAAGTCACCTTGTGTCAGGGATTGGGCTACCTATGGGTAGTGCCATGCGACTCTTTAGCACACCATGAGTTAGGGATTGGGCTACCTATGGGTAGTGCCATGTGACTCAACCCTAGATATTGATCTACCTATTAGGTAGGATCATGCAGGGTTTAATGGGGATCTACCATGAGGAACGTAGCATCCATGTACTCTGCAAGGACAACACAAAGATAGGGGATATGTAAGGATTGAGTAGTATTGCTTAAGTCATAATCTTGGCTGTTAAATGATAATTGGCTGATTACATTATTACCATTGTTGCACAATTATTATTTCCCCCACATACCAACTTTATGCTGACCGACATTTTGTTTGTCGACATTTTAGGTACAACTGAAAAGAACAAATAGTAAAGTGGCATATGTGGATTGAAATATGAATTAAAGTTCAAAGGAGGATTAGTTAGAATAGACTCCATGTGGATAGAAGTAGATATCCAAGTTTTTGAGAAAGGTATGAAAAGTTAAATTTTATTACAACCTTTCAGTTTAGTTTGGTAGAATTTGTTAATTATTATTGATTATTTGTCAAACCTTTGATCCAGAACTTGGGATAACGGCTCTAACCTCTTGGTCTCCCTTAATTGGGGGTTACTGGGAGGCGGGGTCGTTATAGACAAGCCAAAAGAAAATTTTAAAATTTTCCCAAAACCTAGGAGAGTCAACTAAATTGCAACACTAGCTAGATTTCATTCATTTGTTTTGAATTTTTTTCATTGAAAGAGTGGTTGAAAATGCACTAAGAGCTTGGCAAGGGCATCCCGTATTCCAAATGATGTTGTAAAGTTGATTTACTCACAAAAATTGAAACCATTACATGTTTTAAGCAATCAAGGATGTGAAAGATGAATGTTCAAGCTAGAAGCATAAACCAGAGTTAAGCACATGTTGATGGCCAAAAGGTTTCATTTGATTAATGCATGCCTTTTACAATTTCTCCAAATGATATTTCTCATCAAAAGAGGACAATCAGTTAAGCATAGGAGTTCTATCCACATATAAAAGATAAACCTCATATCATACTAGATTTGCCACAAGAAGAGCAGAATTGAAAACAAAAGATTGAAATGTGAACACAAAACAAAAGCAATTGACAAGAAGCAAATAACATGAAAGGGAAAAGCTAAAAGAACTAGGTTACCATCCGATTGCTCCCCCCAAAGCTTGAAATATATAGTGTCCTCATTGCATAAATCAAACTAAAAAGGTTGCAACCAGGTACCTCATCATGGTGGAAACATCAAAGTCCATGGAGGACCGATGATCTGATTTGCAGCTGGAAATTGTTGTGCTAAAGATTTATGCCTCCTTGCAAATATGTCCTTGATTTGGGGCAAGCAAAAGCACCTATGAGCTGTAGCAAGAATATTCTTTTGTATGCCAATACTATTTGTCTTTTCATTCTCCTTTGAAGCATCATCAAAATATGAGCTGGTAAGAGTGTTCTCATTATAAAGCAATGTGTCATCTAGAGTGTGAGGAGGAAAGACATGTGGCTTGCTTGAAGAATCAACATGTAGAGCATGTGTTGTAGCTTTATCCCCTTTAGTTGCAACTTCATAATCATCATGGATATCAACATCATCATACTTTGAAGGATATAACTCTATAACAACTCCATTCTTTAATGTCACCGGCCTGAAATATGTAGGATTTGTCTCCGGTGGACTAGGCAAGAAAGGTGGAAATGCTTCTTTGCTAGGAAGAGCTTGCTAGGCAATTTGTTTCTCCAAGATGTGTGCATGAGTGGCTATAGTCTCCACCTTAGAAGATAGTTGGAAAATGACACCCTTCATTGATTGTATTTGTTGATGGAACTCATTTTGCTGCGTTTGAGCTGAAATAAATGTTGCAGGCATGGACTCTAATCTAGAAGTTACTTGTGGTTGTTGTGGCTGAATGAAATTCGGGTTCACATTGCTGTAGAAACCCAATGGAGTGTAGCCCATTGTAGAATAAATAGAAGAAGCATAAAATGTAGAAGACGTGTGTCCAAGCAACCCACATGCATCACAAATAATATTGGCTGCTTGAAATGGCTATGTGCTTAGCTGCTCAAACCTTTGTAATAAAGTGTGTAGCTTTTCTACAATCATGTCTATAGCATCAACCATGTGACTTACCACTTGTATCTCGGATGTAGTAGCTGAATAAGATGGCAGGTAGCTTGTACCCGAGCTCCATTGGTAATGATTTGCTTCCATATATTCAATAATAGCATAGGCTTCTCCATAAGATTTGTTCATTAAAGCTCCATTTGCAGCTACAACAATAGACATCCTTGTATTGTCGCACAATCCATTATAGAAAGATTACAATAGAAGCCAATTGCTTACACCGCGATGTGGACAAAGATGTTGAAGATCTTTGAACTTCTCCCATGTATCATACAAGGTCTCTCCATCCCTTTGAGAATAATTGATAAGTTGAATCCTCAACTGCAAAGTTTTTCTAGGTGGAAAATATCTTGCCAAAAAGACCTTTAGAAGTTCCTCCCAAGTGCCGATTGACTTCTTTAGCAAAGTATAGAGCCACGCCTTGGCTCTATCTTTAAGAAAGAATGGAAAAAGAATTAGGCGTATCCCATCAGTAGGAATGCCATATATCTTTATAGTGCTTAGCAACTGTAGAAATTAAGCAATGTGGAGGTTTGGATCCTCCATTAGTATCCCTCCAAATGCATTTAGCTGTAGCAATTGTATGATGGATGGGCTGATAGAAAACTCATTTGCCTCAAATTCAGAAATATTAATAGGCCCCCTCATGTGCATTGCAGCTGTACCAAAGTAGTCCTTAAGAGGAAAGTCATCCTCCTTGACTAGTTCTTCATGTGGATCCGGAGGATTAGGTGGATGTGGTGTAGATGGTGGTGGTGTATGTGGTATGGGTGTTGGTGGTGTATATGATGGTGGTGAGTTAGGTGTGAATGACTGTGGTGTGGATGAAGGTAGAATGGGTGAATATTATGTGGATGATGGTGACATGGATGATGGTTGTGTGGGTTGCAATTCCTCCATACATGTTTGGGTTTCACTCCTTCTTGCTCCATGACAGATGCAAATAGTGTGTTCATTTTATAAATGTAGAGATATGCACAGTTCAAGGTTCTTTTTATGAACACCCCATATGCTCCTGCAAATAAACAAGGTGAGTGAGATACAAAAACAAACATGGAAGATACCACAAATGATGATTATCATGATGAATTATGATTTATTGATATGATTGGTGGATATGAAGGTTGTGAACTAGTCTCATTTACTTATCAACAACTCCTACTCTAACAGGAATACCGATGCTCCCCAGAAACAACGCCAAAAACTTGTTGGTTGTTTACACTAACGAGTTTCAATCATTAAGAATGATCTTTTACTCAACTAGCTATTTCCCGCAAGTATACGAGAGTAGTTGTAGTCGAGGTTGAACATACATAGCGTTGGTTAGTTAGGCGCAAGAGTTATGATTTTCAATAATCTTGATCATTGTACACATGATGATTGGATTAGAACAACTAAATTATAGATTTAAAACAAAATAGTAAATTATCACTTAAGAAAGGTTAAGATTTAGATTTGGAAGGATCTTAGACTTGGGATTTCACTATCACATCATAGCTTATATTAAAATATGAAGTTAAACATGTTAATTAACTTGTAAAGGAGGTTTGTAGTCATCACTCACCTCCCGATGAAGTGATGATGATTTTAACTCCATACATCACTCTCATGTATGTATTTCATTTCAAATCACAAACCTTGCTCCTCAACATAATCCCAGCCACTCTCACAGTCAAGGACAAGTTTCCAAAAGAGTAACTTCATACTCTGAAACACATCTTCTCAGATTATGAAAGAAAGCATAAAATATGCAAGTATGATGGCCAATCACATAAACAAGCATTTCAGATCAGAAACAACTCTTGGAACATGCAAGAAACTAACATTTAGTATGAAATTCATATATTCATATAAGCTATGACATGAGAGTTACTCTCCCATGCCCAAGAAAAAGAGTCTACTCGTCCATAATGATGTATATCAGAAAATATGCAGAAATTTCAGAGTTTAACATGGTTTAGAGAAGGAAAAGCTAAGCAATCCCAAGGTGTAACCAAAGAAAGGTAGAATTTTGACTTGAGGATAAAACCCCACTTCTACAACTGCTCCAAACCGGACAAACTTCCCTCCCGAGAAGCTTTGTAGAGTGAAGAAGCTCTCCTGCACCTCCAGAGAAGAAAATGAAAAAGAAGAGAAGAAGAAATGGACTCCTTTGGCAAGAGACCACCTCCTTTCTCCTCAAAGTCTCCCTCCTCTTCTCTAGGCTTCCTCTGAGATGAGATAACTTCCACAAATGACTAGTCATAACCGCCCATTCAGTTACCCTTTCATTTTAAACAAAAACTCATATTTTTCAAATTTCTAAAACTGCAAGGTGCACGCCGTGCACCGTAAGTGCACGCCGTGAAACTTTCCAGAAACTTTCAGTTTGCTCCAGAGTGCACTGTGCATGGCGTGCGCTGAAGAAATACACATCATGCAACTTTCTAGAAACCTTTAGCTCCCAGGTGCACGACATGCACTGAAGAAATGCACGCCGTGCAATTTTCCAGAAACTTTCAACTCCCAGGTGCACGCCGTGCAATTACGTGAATGCCGTGCAACTTTCTAGAAACTTGTTGTCTGTTCGATGCTCCTAGGTGCACGACATGCATTTTTAAGACACAGCGTGCACCTAGCTGTTCTGGTCTGTTGTGTATTCTGCTTATAACTTTCAGCGTGTAGGTCCGATTTACATGTCGTAAAAAGTGGTATTTGCATATTTTCGAACCCCAAAACATGTAGATACTTGAGGAGTGATCCAATAAGTGATAATATGATATATTACTCATCATTTCATTGTAAAATGTAGTACCTACAATCCAAACCATGAGACAAGTAAGAATAGCTAAAAATATAGAATCTAGCATGAATGAGAGTGATAATTGAGTCAAAACAACATGGAAATGCAACCAAACATGATCCAAAAGATGATATGATTTGTACACATCATGTACTTGAGGACATACATCATTGAGTAATATCATTATACATTCATTATGTTTCCTCATTATCTCATGACTGAGTGGTACAAAATGAATTGGAATCTTGCATTTATTATCATTAATCAAATACTTTATGTAATATGCCATCACAATCATCATATGATGGTCTCTATGGACATACCATACCAATAAACTCCCACATACACTTAGATCCAATCACCCACAAATCTTATTATTACCGATCTAAACATGTCCATCATGTTCCTACTGCACAAGTGCTGATCACCAATAAGTTAGCAACACTTTGCTTTTAGTCTGTATATTACATGTTTCTCATCTTTTCACTATGAGATGAAATTGTCATAATATGTTATCTGATATTCCTTGCCTAACTGGTAGCTCCATTGTTGTCACAATATCTCTATTGTGTCATCAATGGTTGGAACATCTTTAAGTTCATCCATTTGAACTTATAGATCCATATAGTATCCACTATGTGTTCATAACACCAAGATACTTGGCTTTTATTGTAGAATTGAATTAATGGTCTATAGTTTGGAACCCTTCCAACTCAAAACTATTTTCTCAAAAGTAAACACATTTTATATTGTGATCACTCTCCGTCATTTCAGAAGCTTGTGTCGGTGTAACCCTTTACACCCAACTCTTCCTTGTTGCTATAATCTAACAACTTATACTTTAGTGCTTCTGAAGTACTAATCGATGTTTTTAGTGACTTTCCAATGACCCTCATTGTAACTAATCATCTTTTCATGTCCAACACATACAAGATTATGAGATGAGTACATTAGCATACATGATAGATCCAATTGCTAGTGCATATGGCATCTTACTCATGTCTTTCCATTCTTCACAAGAATTGGAATATATGTTCATGAGAGACTAATCCCATGAATCACAGTCAAATTCTCTCTCATTGAATCCTTCATGCTAAACTCTTTTAGTAATGTGCTCATGTTAGGTTATGAAACTTTCAAGAACTATCTCTACAGATCTCAATCCCTATCACATAGGAAGTTTCACCTAACCCTTCATTACTGAAGGTGACTTCCATGCCAAGTCTTAATACTTACAATACTGAGATGTTATTCCTCGTCAATATGTGGAATATTCATATATGCTCTCATTAAATATCTCAAATTTCATCTTTTACTTGGCTCAAGTCAAACTCTTTGACTCTTTTGTCAAGTCAAAAGATTCCGTCTTTGAGATGCTTGTTTCAAACTCTCAGATTGATGTTTATAGCTTATAGACTTTATTCGCATTGAAATTATAAAACCTTTAGGCTATGTCACGTACACATCTTTTCATTTATTCCTTTTAAAGAATGTGGATTTAAGCTTCATATTCCAAATCTCATAGTCTATACTAGTAGCAACAACAAGCACAACAATTGGTGAAGGAATTTCTTCATGTTTAACAATTTGAATTGATTTGAAAATCTTTGCAACCAATATGCCCTTTTAAGTTATCAGTGTCATTCTTTGCAATGAAAACCCAACTTCACCATATGGGTTTTACCCTTTCAGGTGGTACTAGCAATTTCATACCTTATTAATGCACATGGATTCCATAATGTCCTTAAGTCATTTCTCAGATTCTGGTTCTCAACAGTTTCTAGTTGATTTGTTGGTTCATAATCTCACGATAAACCTATCTGAGTTGTTGGATTCACAATCTTTTCAATCTCAGATATGTTCTACTAGAACTATGAGGTTCTGTGTTACATGAGGAACTTGAGATTCCACAACAATTTGTGATTCCCATTTGTTCTCATTGAACCTTCTTGTTGACTTCAAACCTTTCAATTCTACTTCTACTCCCACTGGTCTCTTGGAACTTAGTTATCCTAGCAAAAATATTTTGTTGTTAGATTAGGATTGAAGGTAATATTCAAAAATTATGATTTTGTGGATAAAACCTTTTAAAGAAACTACTTTATTTACACGAGTTTCAATCCTTAAGACATATCAGGGCATTCCCATATCAAATCACATATGATGTCTTTAAATCATTTCAGATGGTACATTGTTTTAGTGTAAGTATATATCCATGAGGAGATTAGAAGATTAGATTAAATGATAATCACATCATGACCCATCATGGTGTAATCCCTTCATTTTGATACATCATCATGTTTCATGTGGATTTGACATGTGATATATTATCATGGTCTATCCAAAAGATCCTCAAACTATTGATGTAAAATATTTTAGCATTTGATCATATCAATGTTTCTTAATACTTTTATCAAAGTTATACTTCATTTATAATCTCTTTGAACATTTCAAGAGATTCATGTATGTATTTCACCAAATACAAGCCTTTATCAATTGGGATCATCAATAAATATAATGAAGTATAAACAAATACCTTTAGCATTAATTCTATAAGATCTTCATACATCACACGTATAAGCCCTAATAGAATGCTTATCCTCCCACTACATATAGTGAAGGGTGTTGTGTCATATTTCTCATAATTAAGACTTACATGTCTCTTATTGGTTTAATAACCAAAAGAGTCTAGATAAACATTAATATGTGTTCTAGCTAGAAATATATTTCTCATATATGTGCTCTAGATGACAATGCTAAAGATTGTTTGAGTTATCAATTATAATCCTTAGGTATTTAAACATTCATCTTTAGATCATTTAATATAAAGATCACTAGATGCACTACTACAGAAATGGCTTATAAAGTCACTTTTCAAGGTGTCGGTGGTATAAATAAACCGACACCTAAACTCTACAGTGTCGGTTGATACCATAAACCGACATCCAATCTATGAAGGGCGACCAAACACGGGTACCGCTTTTATTAAGTGTCGGTTACTTAATAAAAAACCGACACCTAAAACTAACCACCAAATCCAAAATTTCCAGCGAAAAAATTACCTCCAAAATTTGACATATGGCGTCGGTTGATAACTAAACAACCGACGACTAAAGGTTATTCGCGAGACACATGTTGGTCGTCAGTTTTACTACAACGACCGACACTTATGAGTTTTCCCGCACTGTCCGCGGGGAATTTTTCACACCCTTTAAGCGTCAGTTGTAAGTAGAAACCGATGACTATGGTCATAAATTGAGAATGATTTTTTAATCGGCATACAAATATAGACGTCGGTTTTTGTTCGGAACCGACACTGTTAGTTTTAGTTGTCGGTTTTTTTGAAATAACCGACGCCTATGGTACAGTTAATAGCCCCGCGAATAGAACTTTTCCCCATTGCTCTCTGTTTCATTGTGACTCTAGCCGCTAGGTCTGGAGATTCTGCTCCCCGTCGTCTCCACCGTCATTTCCCCGGCCGCCGTTGCTCCCCCACGCCGCCACCACTCGCCACAGGTGCCATCGCCGCCGCTCCTTCTGCCGCCGCTCCTCACCGACGCTTCTCCTCTCCTTGCCGCCGCCCCCGCTGGTGGCTGTTGTGCTCTCCTCGCCGCCTTTGTCACCGCTCGTCTTCTCTCCTCACCGCCGGCGCCGGCTGCCAGCTGCTGCTAGGTTTTGCTCTGGCCGCTTCTCTCCTCTGCCCTCAAGGTATGCCGCCCTGCCTTCTTCCTTCTTCCTCTGCTCCGACGGCTGCTTGGGTGGTGCCAAGGCATGCCCAAGCAGCTGTTGGGCGTTTTTTTTATTTTTTTTAAAGTTATTTACTTATTTGTGTTTAGGGTATAGGTACTGATTTTGTGCTTCTACTGAGGTGAATCCTCTATTGTCCTTATCATGATTGAAAGTGTTGGTAAATGTAGATGAATGAATAGGAAGCATGACTTGTAACCACATATGTTGATAGGAAATATGAAGTTATTTTATATTAATATACACCAGCTGTAACTCTGTCTGATAGGAACTGAAAACAATGAATCCAAACATACTAGTTCTAATCTAAGAATCGCAGGATAGTTGTACGCTCCACAACCTGCTTTTTCTTGAAAGCTGATTATAACTGCGTTGCAACATCCAGATACATATGTGCTATACCAATCTGATAGTCCATGATAGAACAAAGCATAATGATGTTGACTGCAACTTTGTGCGTCATGCTATTCTGAATTAAGTGTATATTTACTTCATAATTGAATGTTTAAGTAAGTTATAGATATCTTGATGATGAACGGTAATGCACACATGTGACATGCTTGGAATGTAAATGATGAACTGTAATGCACACATGTTTAACTTGTTTCATTGTTGAGTATATTGAGAATCCTAATCACCCTTCTTGCTTAATGATGAACTGTAATGCACACATGTGACATGCTTGGAATGTAAATGATGAACTTTTCCCTAAATTGCCTAGATCTTAGGGTATCTCTAGATCTTAGGGTATCTCTACCATCCTAACTATGAAATTGGTAACTTGTTTCCTTTTTGAGTATATTGACAATTTTAATCACCCTAACTATGAAGAACTAGGATATGAATGATGAAACTAGGATTGTAGGTATAAGAATGACAGCACATGTATTTGTTGGCCTAGAAACCCGTCCAAGATTTACTCATTAGGAGTAAATCTTGGATAGTCCCCAGTTTGGGACTGTTCTTGAACACCTAATATCACTTAGGATGTAAGTGTATAATGTGTATTGGGTTTTTGAGAAAATTTCGGTAGCATTTCCCCGTTTGTTCTCTAAGTACATATGTACTTAGAGAACAGCAGGGAAATACTACCGAAATTTTCTCGAAAACCCAATACACATTATACACTTACTAGTGAGATTAGGTGGTCAAGAATGGGATAGGTGGTACACATTTATTATATATAAGAATGACATCACATGTATTTGTTGGCCTAGAAACCCGTCCAAGATTTACTCATTAGGAGTAAATCTTGGATAGTCCCCGGTTTGGGACTGTTCTTGAACACCTAATCTCACTTAGGATGTAAGTGTATAATGTGTATTGGGTTTTCAAGAAAATTTTGGCAGCATTTCCCCGTTTGTTCTCTAAGTACATATGTACTTGGAGAACAGCGGGGAAATGCTGCCGAAATTTTCTTGAAAACACAATACACATTATACAATTACTAGTGAGATTAGGTGTTCAAGAATGGGATAGGTGGTACACATTTATTATATATAATAATGACATCACATGTATTTGTTAACCCTAGACCCTAATCTTATTGTAATATATACTTGTTTTCTCTTTGATCATAGAATGGATAGATCATGGATGTCCATTCACAATCGCTGCACCCCAGAGTTTATTTCTGGTCTTGACCAGTTTATTAGATTTGCCGAGGAACATAGGAAACAACCTGGAGATATGTTCTACTGTCCATGTAGGCATTGCGGTAACAACTTGAAAGTCAACACTGGTGACGAAATCAAAAGTCATGTCATGTGCAACGGGATTATACAATGCTATACAGAATGGCACTGGCATGGAGAGATTTCAAACCCGAAACCAGTGGATGTCGATAGCAATGCTTGTGTGGAAGAAGAAATACCCTACGATGACGTAGATGTGAATGAACCAGTTCCAGTAGACATCGTTGATGCGATGCTGAATAGTTGTGGGGTAGAGCACACCGATCCACCTCCCATTTTTAGAAACATTGTGCATGATGCTGAGATACCGTTATACATAGGTTGTACTAAGTTTACGAAGCTTAGCGCTGTGTTGAGATTGTATAAGCTGAAAGCTAACAATAGATGGAGCGACAAAAGCTTCACGTCATTGTTGTCTTTGTTGAAAGAAATGCTTCCTGAAGGAAACGAGCTGCCAATCTCAACATACCCGGTAAAGAAATTGTTGTGCCCAATGCGAATGGATGCCAAGAAGATACACGCATGCCCAAATGATTGTGTATTATTTCAAAAGGACTGTGCGGATTTGAAAGATTGTCCAAAATGTGGTGCGTCACGGTATAAATTGACGACTTCGGGGGAGTCCAAAACTGGTTCTCCTGCCAAGGTGATGTGGTATCTACCTATAATATCACAGTTTCAACGCTTGTTTGCCAATCCGATAGATGCGAAGAATTTGAGGTGGCATGCAGATGTTAAGAAAAATAATGATGGAATCCTACGACATGCGTCTGATTCCCAACAGTGGAAGATGATTGATCTATTGTACCCTGAATTTGGTGAAGAAGTCAGGAATCTAAGACTTGGGCTTTGTACAGATGGGATGAATCCGTACGAGACATTGAGCAACCAACATATCACTTGGCCAGTCATGCTTGTTATATACAATCTTCCTCCCTGGCTGTGTATGAAAAATAAGTACGTAATGCTGTCGTTGTTGATATCGGGCCCTAAACAACCTGGAAATGACATCGATGTTTATCTTGAACCTCTGATTGATGACTTAAAGAAACTCTGGGGTGAAGGTGTGATGACCTATGATGCTTCACAAAGAGAGACATTTCGTTTGCATGCTATGTTGTTTTGCACTATTAATGACTTTCCAGCATATGGGAATTTGTCTGGATATAGTGTCAAAGGAGCTAAAGCGTATCCTATATGTGAAGAGAACACTGATTCAACAAGACTAAAACATGGCGGTAAGACTGTATATCTTGGTCATTGAAGGTTTCTTCCAAAATTCCATCCGTATCGTAGGAAGCGCAAAGCATTCAATGGATTGAATGAGGAATGGAGTGCACCTAAACCTATACCAGGGGAGGTTGTTTATGAAAGAGTAAAAGACTTTGTCAATGAATTTGGTAAGAGTTCACAATGTACTATGGCCACACGGAGTGACAAATCTTTATTCAAGAAGAAGTCAATATTTTGGGATCTTCCTTATTGGAGTTCTTTGACAGTCAGGCATTGTATCGATGTCATGCACGTTGAGAAAAATGTCTGTGATAGTGTCATTGGTACTTTGTTGAATATACCAGGTAAGACTGAAGATGGGATAAAATCCAGACTGGACCTACGTGAAATGGGAATAAGGTCAGAATTAACAGAATTTCGTGAAATGGGAAATCGTAGAGCATACTTACCTCCCGCTTGTTACACATTGTCTAGAAAGGAGAAGAAAGCTTTTTGTGAATGTTTGGTAAATGTTAAGGTGCCACAGGGTTACTCATCCAACATCCGTAGATTGGTATCAATGAAAGATCTGAAGTTGATAGGTCTTAAATCTCATGATTGGCACACTCTAATGCAGCAAATATTGCCTGTGGCAATTAGATCTATATTGCCGAAGCATGTAAGGTTTGCAATCACCAGACTTTGTTTCTTTTTCAACAGTCTGTGCAGCAAAGTTATTGACCCTGATACTCTCGATAAATTGCAAAGAGAAGTGGTTGTTACCCTATGTCAGCTTGAAATGTATTTTCCTTCGTCATTCTTTGATATCATGGTACATCTTGTTGTCCACTTGACTAGGGAAGTGAAAATGTTGGGACTAGTTTTCTTGCATTGGATGTATCCTTTGAACGATACATGGGCATTTTTAAAAGTGATGTTCGAAACCGTTATCGGCCTAAAGGGAGTATTATCGAGGGTTATGTGGCGAGAGAGGTTATAGATTTTTGCAATGACTTTCTCAGTGGTAATGACACTCCTGATAATGACAAGAATATTGATGAGCAATTTGGCAAAGAAATTTTGGGATCACGTGTGAAAGTAATCAGCCGTGACCAGTTGGAACAAGGTCACTTGTATATTTTACACAACATGGATGAAGTGAACGTTTATATCGAGTAACATACCAATTTCTTCAAGAGACAATATCCTCGAGCCAATACAATGTGGCTTGCTAGAGAGCATAACAAGACATTTATTAAGTGGTTTGAAAATAAAGTCTTACATCAACTACATCAAACACCAGATGATATTACTGAAACTATCAAATGCCTCGCCTTTAAACCAAAATTGACTGTTATGTCTTATGAAGGGTATGACATTAATGGATTCACATATTACACAAAGCGCCAAGATGATAAGAGTGTCGTCCAAAACAGTGGGGTCACCCTTCAAGCATCGACTATGTTTTTTGCAAGTGCAAAGGATAAGAGTCCACATGAAGCTAAAATGTCATATTACGGTGTCATTGAAGACATATGGGAGTTTGACTACATAGATTTCAGAATTCCGCTCTTCAAATGTAATTGGGTTGATAACACCAAAGGAGTTATAGTGGATGAATTGGGTTTCATTTTAGTGAACTTTGAAAAGATTGGCGAGAAGGATGAACCATTCATATTGGCATCACATGTGAAACAAGTATTTTATATCGATGATCCTGCAAATGATAAATGGTCGGTTGTTCTTCATGGTAAAAGACAGTTCATTGAAGATCCTATAGATGAAGAATAGTACTATGATAAGTATGATGACTCCAGTCCATTCTCAGTTGGGTTGCCAACACCAACAAATATTGAAGCTAATGATGACTTGTATGTGCGCGGAGATCACAATGAAGGATTGTTAATTGATAAAAAATCGCAATATTAGAGGCATGTTTATACAATGTTTTTTATATATTTTATTTTTCTGAATGTGAACTTTACAATGTGAATGTGAACTTTACAATGTGAATGTGAACTTTACAATGTGAATTTTACAATGTAAATTACTTTATAATGTGAACTTTACAATGTGAATGTGAACTTCACAATGTGAATTACTTTATAATGTGAACTTTACAATGTGAATTACTTTACAATGTGAATGTGAACTTTACAATGTGAGCTTTACAATTTGAATTACTTTACAATGTAAACTTTACAATGTGAATGTGAATTTTCAGATGGCTGAGCATTCTCCTGATGACCGTGCTGATGATTACCGTGAGGGTGAGGACATCAATGCGCCGCCTCACAATGTAAGTTTTAAAAATATATCATATATTTATATCTATATGTCCATTTATAGTTATATCTTGTAAATGTGTTTATTTTGTCAAATTTTAGGTTGATGATGCACATGTACCATCTGAAGCACTTGAGGCACTTGATCAGCAACACCAAAAAGTTGACAGGAGAAGGGGCATCACTATGATGAAGAAGTTAATAGCGCAAAAGGGCAATGGACCCAAACTTGTTGTGGATTTTGATAATGCAGGAAATGCATCTGGTGTGAATCGCAATTCATTTGTTTCATATCTTGGGTATGTTACTCGTAGCCATTGCGGTTGTAAGATAGATTCTTGGCATAAAGTTTCTAAGGAGAAGAAAGACGTAATATGGAAGGATTTATGCGTGAGTTATTATTAATTTGCAATTATATTTTTTAGATTACTAATTTTTTGGATACTAGTTAATAGCAATTCTAATTTGCAGAGTATATTTGAATTGGATGAAAAGCTGCATCGTAAATGCGTGATGCAACGCTGTGGGAGAGTCCTGAGGAACTATAGGACAAATCTCACCCGAGAATACATAAAAGAAGCTGACAAGAGGAAGAAGACAACCACTGAACAGTGGAACTTTCTGGACAAAGAAGAATGGGGCGCATTTGTTGCTTCAAGACAAACGGATGAATTCAAGGTATTAGGCGTCAGTCCCAAATTCATTAATATATGTTGTATTCACCTATTCAAGATTAACATTTACTATTACTAACCAAATCATTAATGTGCATACTAACTAGGCCCTCAGTGAGGCACAAAGATCAAGGCGTGCACTGAATGTGCATGACCACACAATGGGTCCAAAGGGGTATGCAGGCATTCGCCAAAGACTACAGTCTGAGGCTACTGCTCAGTCTGCTGCTACTCAGGAGTCCTCCACTGTAGGTAGCACACCTCTGCCTCGCCATGATATCTGGATAGCTGGGAGGCAAAATAAGAAGGGAGAAATAAGGAAGCCCGCAACTGCTGAGGCGGCTGCAAAAATGGTAAAATACAACTCTTACAACAATCGTTCAAATATTGATTATTTGTGGTGTTTACTTAATTACAAATTTTTGTTTTGGCGATTAGTAGGAGCTGCACAAGCTGAGGAAACAAGGCAAGTTCATCCCTGAGGGCACAAGGGATGAATTGACAGTTGCTCTGGGTAACCCAGAGCATCCTGGACGTGTTAGGGCTGTAGGCGCTGGTGTGGGCATCAAATCTTTTTTTGGGCCATCCCAGCACAAACATGTCCCAAAAGTGGGACTTTCACAAGAAGAGGTAACATATTCTTTCTTTATAATGTTACTGTAAAAAGAGAATTCAATAATTAGAAGCTAACGTTTCTTTTATCCATGTATAGGTAGATAAGCTAGTTGATAGGAAACTGGAAGAAGCACTGAAAAAGTGGCAGGCATCTCAGACTGCCACTCAGCAGACAATACCTATCATAACATCCCGCTCTACTCCTACTGCAGAGGTTGGGAGTAATCCTATAGACCCACGACCTAGCACATCCACTGTAAGTATTTTTATGACATAGTAACTAGTTTTTTAATTCAAGATGATATGTTTTCAAGATGATATGTATATATGTATATAACATTCTTTACAAAAAAAATTGTAGGGGTTGAAGCCATGTCGTCTAAAAGTTAATGAATATGTCGTTGCAGAGGCGTCGACTTACCCATCCCTACCAGGGGAAATGTTTCACGGGTCTCCATTACCAGCTGGTTGGATTCGTGTGAGCCCGGTACATATATTCCCCAAGTGGATGGATCTTCCATTGCCATATGCCCACCCAGATTGTGAAACACTTGGTGAGGCTTTAGGCGGAGTGATATTGTGGCTAAAAGCGGATGTCATCTTTACTGAAATTGTATGGTAAATTTACATTACGTTAAATTGTTAGTGTGTGTATATGATGTCAGTTGATCTGAAATTATTATATATATATAGGTTAAAAAGAAGACACCCACACCATCTAGGCCTCCACTTCCACCTCCTACATTACCCAGTTGGGTTCCACATGACCTAACTGTCCCGTTAGGTCCTAACTGTAGGGGTATGGCAATATGGTTAGGCGAACATGATATAAACTACCCTATAACTGTTTCTATAGATTCAGATGCTGCAGGTCAATCATACGAAAGCAAACTATTTATACAAGATATTTTAGAGTTGTTTCGATATGATTGGCTAAATACATCTGTGATAGAGCTATGGATAAGGTGAGATATTCTTTATACATCCATATACCTTGTGTAGGATCTGGTGATCTAGTTTCTTGTTTATTAATGCATGCGTAATTAATACATATTTTGCAGCTACTTAGACAAGATATGTGTAGATTTTGCATTCGAACATGTAGGATTTTTGATTCCATCTTTGATTAGTCTAGTAGCTAAAGACCCTCCATCAGTTCAACAATACTGCTGCGAGGCTTTTTCAATTTTTTCTCACAAAAAGAAGACGATGATAATGGCTCCATTCAATGTAGAGTAAGTTTACTTTGCTTATTAAGAAAATTACATTTTTATTATGGATTTTGATTTATTAATTTTTAACTTTTTAACCTCTAGTGGTATGCATTGGGAGTTACTAGTTATTGTCCCCGAGACGTTCACTGTCTATTATCTAGATCCTAAGGGGAGTAAATTGAATACAAAATATGGACACATAATGAAAATGGCATTATTCTGGTGAGAAATATTTTATTTTCATATCCGTTAACATATGTTATTACATTACTATTTAATTATGTAATGTACTGTGTTATATTAACATGTAGGGGTTTTGAAGAGTTCAAAAAGGCTGGAAGAAAGGTCCCCACGAAAAAGAACCAGCCAATAATTTGGAAGAACGTGAAAGTAAGTCCCTGACTGCAATATATGTATATATTTTTTATGTGAACAATGCTTAATTAGTTGTATTTTTTAATATTTTGTATGTTTGAATTTATAGTGTGCCACACAAGACAACAGATGGGTATGTGGATACTACGTGATGCGATTTATGCACATGATTATCAAATATGCCGCAATGGACATCGATTGTATTGCTGAGGTATTATATAGTCTCATTAGATAATATGAAATATATCAATCTTATTTATAGCTCATTAATTATATATATACATCATTCTCTTTACAGGTGTTTACAACTGACCACACTACAGGAAATGCCTTACCAGATGTACATGCTCCCTATACAACGGGAGAATTAAATGAAGTAAGAGAAGAATGGGCAACAACCATACAAGTAGTGGGGGATTTAAGATATAATTGGGATGTTGATAGCGAATAATAACTAAAGAATGATATTTTGTAAATGAATTTCTGAATTATAATATATGTGTGAATGTTTCTACATGTCTGGATGTTTCTACATGTGTCTGAGTGAAAATGAATGAAACTGTTGGTTGCTATATGAATGTTTCTATATGTGAATGTGAAAATGAATGGAACTACAGATTGCTAGCTACATGAATGTTTCTAAATGTGTGAAAATCAAATGGAACTGCAGGTTGCATTGCTAAATGTGTGAATATCTTTCTTGTTAATTTTGTAGGTTTGTGGCCTGTTGTTGGCTGATATCAATGGATGTCGTAAAACCTGCAGTTCATAACTGAACTGAAGGTTTCTCATCCTACGACCAGCCATACAGCATGTCTGCAGACTGATAGAAAAAAAAATAGGCGTTGGTTATTTGTATAAAATCGACGCCACATAGTTACAGTGTCAGTTTTATATAAATAACCGACGCCTATTTCCTGTGGCGCGAAGGCATATGGCGTCGGTTGCTTATCTAATAACCGACGCTGATAGTGCCCAAGATGGCGCCCTTCTGTGTGGCGCGAAGGCATATGGCGTCAGTTTCTTATCTAATAACCGACGCCTATAAGGAATATGGCGTCAGTTTCTTATCTAATAACCGACGCTGATAGTGCCCAAGATGGCGCCCTTTTGTGGCGCGAAGGCATATGACATCGGTTTCTTATCTAATAACTGACGCCTATAGTGCCCTGCTAGCGCCCTTCTGTGGCACGAAGGCATATGGCGTCGGTTTCTTATCTAATAACCGACGCCTATAGTGCCATGCTGGCGCGTTTTCGGTGGCGCGCGAAGGGTTATGGCGTCGGTTTTTGAACCGACTTGTAACGGCTGGGCTTTTAGCGTCGCCCACATAGGTGTCGCTTAGAAACCAACACTAAAGGCCTTAAATAACTGACACTAAAGGTCGGTTATGTACTAGTGATGTTTGCGGAATTTCCATACAACATCACTGACGGGTATTTACCGTGCGTAGAAATACAAGTGATCGCGTCGAGTAGTACATGCCTTTGTGAGGCCCGAGTCGAACTCAGGGATACGTGCAATCGTCGGGGACTCCTACTAACTACTCGCGATCAGCTAAGCCAATTAACAAGTTGAGAGTTGTTGTTAAAATTAAAAGAAAAATAAAAACAAAACAAAACAAGCAATCGATTAAATGTTGGTTTAATCAATTCAAAAGGAGATCTTTAGGGTTACGGTTTCACCACGGGTTTTCATTTTATTAAATTCTATATAGCTGCTCAATTTTATCTCTCTATCCGGGTAGTGGCCTGAAATCAGAATTGCCCACTATCGTGGTACAATTCACTACCTATGTCTAGGTCGGTTCCACCGTCGTAGTAACCTATACCCTAAACTAGGTGCATTATAAATGACCTCTCGGTATCCACCATTAATCTTACACCGCCTTGTTCAAGGGATTTGTCAATTAATGTAAATTTCGTCTCTTTTTAACTGTTAATTCTTCTTTCAAAGCAATTAAGGGAATTAGATTATTATTATGGTGATCAAGCATAACAATATATTGGAGAACACGAAACTATACCACGGATTTAAGAGATAAGATATGAATTACTATTATAAGCCATACAATGAATCCCCGGGCTACTCCCGGTCCTAAAGATAAAGGGGATTAGCCCCGCATGTTCATCTCAGAGTACAATGTAATAAAGAAAAGGGGAAACATGAGAAAAACGAAATTGAGTGGTGAAACCCCTGAACGGAGAAGGTCCAATCGATCCTTGGTGTGGAATCCACGTTCTGCCGCCTTTCGGTGGTGGAATTCATCTTCTTCAGTGTCCAGATCGGATGGCACATGCTCTCGTGCTCCGTTCTTCTCTCCTCACTCTCTGGGATGTGTGCAGTGGCTAATGACGTGATCCCTCAGTCAAGAGTTCCGTCCTTAGGTTTAATTCCCGAGTTAAGTCACCAATTACTCACAGCCGTCCGATTGAGATCATTCTGAATCAAACTCATATCTGACGGTGTCGATACCATCGACGCGGGTTGATGGTATCAACCTAGCGCGGCATCGATTGTTCCTCTTTTCTTCCGTAATTGTGACTGATGTCATATCGATACCATCGACGTGGGTCGATGGTATCAACGAACCTGTAGCGATGGTTTTGTCGTTTTGTGTCGCTGTAGCTCCTCCCGTCGATAGTATCGACCATCGTGTTGATAGTATCGACTCCTTCCTCGCCAACATCCTGATGGTATCTCGATACCATCGACATCCCCGTCGATAGTATCGACCTTGTTCTGGTCCTTGCGGCTGGCAGCCTGTGGTCCTGTCGATGGTATCGACCACCGTCGATGGTATCGACAACAACATATACTTGTTTTTCCTGAAATTAACACACGGAACCACATAAATCCACACAAAATATTTTTTTTTGATAATTCATACTAAAAATGCTTAAATAAAGGGAATTTGACATAAAGAAGTAGCATAGACCAAAATGAATGAATTATGCAACATTAACCATGAAAATGACTAATAAATGCATAAAACACATATCAAACAAGTCTATAAATGAGACTCAAAATCATCGCATCAAACTCCCCTAAGCTTGAACATTGCTTGCCCTCGAGCAACTATTTCTTAGAATAGAATTGCCAGAGTCAACTAAAGAGCAAAGCATCACAACAGACATCCCATATGACTCCCACCGGACATTCACATACTGGCCCTCGCTAACCACAGAATGATAATTACCCTGAAGGCGATAGTAATCATCCATAAAAGATATTGACCTCAAAACTGATGAACACTATCACATAAGACAGTTAACATAATAAAATTCACCGGTCCAGGCTTGGTGCATCTTGTGATCTTCTATACTACGTTGCTCGCCCTAACTACCATCTACATGGAAGCAGTTCTCCTGATATTCATTAGTGAGGAGAAATTCACAGTGGCCTACCAATCCGAGCAGCGGGTGGATGAAATGGGTGGCTCATGGAAGAAGTGGAAGTATCATACGATTGCAACATGCATAAAACAAAAATGCCCTAAATGATGTAAATGCACATGAGAAATGCCCTAATGCCTAAGATTAGGTGGAATGATGAATGCACTAACCATCCATCTCAAAATGAGATGGATATCTAATTAAGCTACATCATGTACTCATTCATCTTAAAATGTAGGTGAGATTATGTTCCTTTCTCCTTCTTATTCCACTTGCTTCTTTATACTTTCTTTTTTTTTCCAGATTTTTTTCTCTTTTTTTTCCAAGCCCTTATATCCATAATTGGCAATGAATAATTTATAAGGCTTACTTTTGCTGCATAACTCAAACATTTGAATTATTTAGAAGGTATGGAACATTTTAATTCACCATTACAGAATAAATGAGGTACATGACATACTGTATGCATAGAAGTTATGAATGCAACTAAATGACATGCACCTAAGGGTAATGTGCATGTATAACTATTCTAATATTTTCTTTATTTTTCATGCAAAAAATATGAAGGTACTTACAATGCAAGTCCTATCTACATGCCATGCAATAAAAAAGAGTTAAAACCGTACTTTACTTCCAATTCTTGGTGGATTGTGAAAAGCAATGGGGTGGAAAGATCACAAGATTAGTTGACTGAACCTTTGAAAAATACTATGTGTCCCTCCTTACTGATCTGTGTAGTAGTTAAGAAGTTTCTCTCTCTTACTTCAAATTAGAGTCTCATTACCATTTGGTCAGTTAAGGCTCAACAACCAATTTCCGTCCACTTTCATGAATCATTAGGGATACACAGTTGTGAATTTCTGTTTTAAAGTTGACAAAACCAATCATTTTCTAAGTTATGTGATCAAGGTTAAACACATTCAAGCTTGTGAACACTCAAATTTTTTTAAAATTGCCCTTCATTCCCATGCACATGCAACTAAGATGACACAAGATTAAAGATATCCATGATTACACTAGATAGATTGTGGATCCTACAACAAACTAAAATTGCAAGAAACAAATGACAAGCAACAAAAAAATAAAACTAAAAACAGAGAAAATAAAGATAGAACTGTTCCAACTACCCCCCCAAGCTTGAATTCAACTATGGCCTCATAGTCAAAAACAAACTCAAAGGTTGGAACAGTGATACCGGTTTACTCTTGTAGTGGAGGCGGGTACTGTGGAGCCGTAGGGTCCCAAGAAGGATACTCCCCTTGGAAGCTTGGATCAAACTGGGCCCTGGGTGGAGGTTGTGGATAAACTCCAAAATAATTTTGACTCCAATAGTGGTCATAGAAGGGCTCCTGCTGCATCTCCATCCGATACAACCGATCATGTATATGTTGTTGGTTGTTGAGGAGAAGACGCTCATTCTCGAACATCGCCCTTTGGTTGTCCAGTATCCGATTCATAGTGTCTTGAATACCAATATACATTGTCATGTGCTGTTTTTGCGTTTGCTGGATGTCTTGCAGCATAGTGTACATGCCCTGCATAGAATAGGCATCCTCGCTTGGCTGCGAGGGTGGTGGTGGTGGCGGTGTAGGATGTGATGATGAAGATGCACCCGGATGCATCCGAGGACGCTTCCGTGGTGCCACTCATGCTCAAAGAGGTGTGAATGCCTCCTCTTCCTCCTCAGCCTCGTCGTCATTTCCATCGTCACCACCGTCATTGCCGCCTTCTTCATCGAAGTCGGCGATGGCTATGATTGGCCACCGAAAGTGTTGCGCCCCGTCGATGTTGAAGACCGGATCAGGAAACGAGCACTCCTGATAGGCGTGGTTGACGTGGCAATGCGCATACGCCAAACCATCTCAAAGAAGTAGGAGATTGGACCGGTGCAAATGTTGCAAGTTCACCTTGCTCCTAGTAGATAGAGGAGTGAGGGTCTGGAAATTCAAGTCGAGGTATGAAGCCAACTTGGTGATGAGCCCGCCGAAGTGAATCGGCGCTTTCCTTGTACTCCTCTTCACCGCCAATACTCTTTGCAGAAAGAAGGCACCCCAATTGCACTCTTGACGCTTCAGGAGCTTATACAGAAAGAATAAGTCTGTCTCCTAAAACTTGCTGAGGGCCAAGTCACCCCGAGCAAATAGCATTGAACTGAGCATCCGATGCAGTCTCCGGACGAAAGGGTGCTCAAAGTCAGCTACCACAGCATTATGGTAACTAACGGACTTCCCCGGCAGCACCGTAACCAGCTCAGCGAAGATGACGTCATAGTCGGTGCGGTTGTCTGGGCGCCGATAGTCGTTTGGCGAGTGGTTCTAGTTGAAGATCTTGTTGAATTGCCGGAGCGTAAGGGTGTAGTCGATGTTGAACAGCCGGAATGACACCCGACCTTTGATCCACTCGCGGTCGGTGGCAATAACGTCATTGGGCACGACGCAGACGTCAAGCGACGCCATGAACTCTACCACCAACTCCTTGTACGTGGGCCAGTCGCCGAAGAACAGCTGGCCATCTGCATGAAATTCCAGCTCGTTAGATCTTCGGTTTGTGTGGCGTTCCTGTCCTTTCAGAACGTAGGCCAAGTTGGCCTCGAACCCTAAGTCACGGATCATGTTTCGTTCGTCATAACGGGTTGTCTCTATCTTCCTCTTTAAGATCTCCTTGTAGATCTTCTTCACCTCCGCAGATGGATGAATCAGCCGCGGGCGTGAAACCGATGCGGGAGGAGGTGGCATGAACTCCGGGATATCCACCGGGTTCACACATGAAGATGACGCACCAGCTCCATGCACCATGTTTGCGAGAGAAAGAGGATTAGAAAGGAGCTCGGTGAAGATTGGAGAATCGAATCTCCGCTCGATGAAGAACTAGCTCGGTGTTGCTCGTCGACGGGCTTGCACAGCTCTGGAACTCGCTCGGCACAAGTGGAGGAAGATTGCACTGAAGGTGTGATGTCATCTGACGCAACTACTCCCCATATATAGCTGTGGCCGGCGCTACTGTCTGCCCGTCGATACCATCGATGCGAGTCGATGGTATCGACTCGGGTAGCACGATCCGTACCTCCGCTAGTATCGACGGTCGTCGATGGCTGGATATGCGGGGCCCGGATTGCTGACGCGTCGATACTATCGACGCGGGTCGATAGTATCGACCCATCCCCTGATCGACTTCTTTGTTTGCTGCGATGCCGTTGATCTTTCTCGCGGATCGTTGACGTGGCTCGTCGATACTATCGACGCGAGTAGATAGTATCGACTCTCTGATTAGGGAAAATCCTCGCGAGGCCCGACCACCGCCTTTTTCACTTGAATGTGTCGATACCATCGAAACGCCCATCGATGGTATCGACTTCACTGAGTTGATTTCTTCTGAAAATCTCCAGAGATCTCGATGGTATCGACAGGCATCTCGATACCATCGACCTTGACTTTGCGATCTGCCTGTAGGTATGTCGATACCATCGACGAAGCCGTCGATAGTATCGACGCAGTCCGATTTCTGCAGTCATCAACCTGTACCATGGTCGATACCATCGACACAAGGGTCGATGGTATCGACTCTGCCTCAGCCCTACACAAGTAGCAAACAATCACAATATCTTTTTTACACTAAAAACTAAGTAAAAACAAATTAAACTACGAATGTAAATGAACTAATCTAAGGTACCAATGGTTGGGTTGCCTCCCAACAAGCACCCTTATTTAACGTCTTAGGCTAGACGACTTGAGTCACATCATGCATCCAAAAGTGAAATGAGTTTGACCTCATTCACCTTCCTTGTGTAATCTTCTCCAAAATATAGCTTCAACCTCTGTCCATTCACCAAAAATGTCGTCTCACCATCGCGCACCAAGATTGCGCCATGTGGCTTGACTTCTTCCACCATAAATGGTCCACTCCACCGGAATTTGAGCTTCCCGGGATGCAACTTCAGCCTTGAATTAAACACCAACACACGACCTCCCTTCTTGAAGGTGCGCATCTGAATGTGACGATCGTGGATCAACTTAGTGCGCTCCTTGTATATCCTAGAGTTCTCATATGCAGTCATGCGCAACTCGTCCAATTCATTTAATTCAAGCAATCTCTTCTTCCCCGCTTCATCATAGCTCAAATTGAGCTTTCTTAACGCCCAGTGTGCTTTATGCTCTAACTCCACCGGTAAGTGACAAGCCCGACCATACACCAACCTAAAAGGCGTGGTGCCTACAGGTGTCTTATATGCCGTCCTATATGCCCACAATGCATCCGGCAGTAAGGCACTCCAATTTTTCCTCGTGGAAACTACCATACACTCCAAAATCTTCTTAATTTCTCGATTAGAGACTTCCACCTGTCCTTGAGTTTGTGGGTGATATGGGGTACCTATGTTATGTTTTACCCCATATTTCTTCAACAATGCCGAGAATTTGTGATTCTTAAAGTGCGTACCCCATCACTGATGATCATTCGGGGCACTCCAAACCTGCAGAAGATGTTTTCTTTTACGAGTCTGCACACTACAGAAGAATCATTAGTCCTTGTGGGTATTGCTTCTACCCACTTCGACACATAATCAACAGCTAAAAGGATATATAAATTCGAATTTGAGGACACGAAGGGTGCCATGAAATCTATACCCCATAAATCAAATACCTCCACCTCTTGGAAGACATTCAGGGGCATCTCTTGTCTCTTTGAGATGTTACCTGCTCTTTGGCAGGAATCGCATTGTCTCACGAACTCATAGGCATCTCGGAACAAGGTAGGACAATATAGGCCACTTTCCAACACTTTGGCAGCCATACAAGAGCTCGCGTGGTGTCCGCCCGTAGGTAGAGTGTGGCAGTGACGAAGAACACTCTCGTATTCCTCCTCAGGTACACACCTGCGTAGAACACCATCCCTACATTATTTTAAAAGAATGGGGTCATCCCAAAAATAGGATCTTAGAGAATGGAAAAACTTCTTCTTCTCTTGATACGCCCAATCTTCAGGGATGATCCTGCAAGCAAGATAATTCACAATATATGAAAACCAAGGATCTTTAGAATTCACTTTCAACAATTGTTCATCCGGAAATGTCTCAGTTATGGGTATGTGTACATCTTTTTCATCCACCCTCTCTAACCTAGACAAATGATCCGCCACAACATTTTCAATCCCCGCCTTATCTTTAATTTCGATATCAAATTCTTGTAGGAGCAAGATCCACCTAATCAATCTAGGTTTGGCATCTTTTTTCTCCATCAAATATTTAATAACAGCATGATCAGTCCAAACAACTACTTTCGATCCAACTAAATATTGCCGGAATTTTTCAAAAGTGAAAACCACGACAAGCAATTCTTTTTCAGTAGTTGTGTAATTTAATTGAGCATCATTCAAAGTCTTGGATGCATAAAAAATTACGGCGGGTTTATTGTCCACCCGTTGTCCCAACACAGCTCCTACCGCAAAATCCGATGCATCACACATGAGTTCGAACGGCTTAGTCCAATCCTGTGTTTGAACAACTGGGGCGGAAATCAATTTCTCCTTCAGCACGTTGAATGCATGTAAGCATTTGTCATTGAAATCAAAAACAACATCTTTCTCGAGAAGCTCGGATAGCGGTTTGGCGATTTTAGAAAAATCTTTTATGAACTGACGATAAAATCCAGCGTGTCCTAAGAAACTTCTTACCCCTTTTACCAAATTTGGTGGGGGCAATTTAGAAATTACTTCAATTTTCACCGGATCTACCTCCAAACCTTTGCTAGACACCTTATGTCCTAGCACTATTCCTTCACTCACCATCATATGACATTTCTCCCACTTGAGGACCAAATGTGTGTCCTCACATCTCTGTAATACCTTATCCAAATTGTAAAGGCATTCATCAAATGAAGCACCATAAATGGAAAAATCATCCATAAAAACTTCAAGACATCGTTCTACCATATCAGAAAAAATGGCTAGCATACAATGCTGAAAAGTCGCTGGTGCATTACATAAACCAAAGGGCATGCGGCGATACGCAAAAGTTCCATAAGGACAAGTGAAAGTAGATTTCTCTTGGTCCTTAGGATCGATTGAAATCTGATTGTATCCAGAATACCCATCTAGAAAACATAAATGAGATCGGCCGACTAAGCGCTCTAGAATTTGATCAATGAATGGTTAAGGAAAGTGATCTTTCAGCGTAGAAGCATTAAGACGGCGGTAATCAATACAAACTCGCCACCCGGTTACTAAACGGGTGGTGAAAAGTTCATTTAAAATATTTTGAGTGACAGTAATACCCCCCTTTTTAGGGACTACCTGCGTGGGACTTACCCATGTCGAGTCTGAAATCACATATATGATACTTGCGGAGAGAAGCTTAATCACCTCTTTCTTCACCACCTCCATCATGCTCAGATTCAGTCGACGTTGCGGTTGGATCACCGGCTTGGCTCCCTCCTCGAGCCGAATCTTATGCTGACACAAGGTAGGGGAAATCCCCTTTATATCTGCGACAGACCACCCAAATGCTCCCCGGTGGTTCTTCAGCACTTTCAACAATTGGTCTTCCTCTTCCACACTCAGATATGCAGAAATGATCACAGGTGACTTTTCTTCCTCCGCTAGAAAGGCGTACTTGAGGTGCGGTGGCAGTGGCTTCAACTCTAACTACGGCGGGCTGATCAATGATGATTGAAGCGGAGGGGGAAATTCACCTAAATCTTCATAATACCTCACATAGAAACATGGAAGCATCTGAAGCATCTTGGCGCACTCCTTGAGTGAATTGCTTCTCATCCAATCATGAGTGATGTTAACTAAACAAGCCTCCAATGGTAGTTCTGGATATGCATCAAAAACTGAATTTTCTATAGCATCATCCTCCATAGAGGGAGGAATGTCCTCATTCTCATCATTCAGGAATCCTACAGCCTTGCAAAGGGAAACTACTTTGGTTTGCTCCATGATGTCTACAACCAAAGTCCCTTTGTCCACCTTAGTCATTACATGAGCCATATCCAGAAATGGCTTCCCTAGACAAAGTGAGATAGTATTATCAAAATGTTTCATCACGTTGCATTGCTCCTTGGATTTTGGTGAAGTGACGCTGGAAGGCATGACCATCTCAAATCGGTCATCGGCTATACCCAAGGTCAACCGACCTCTCCCCATCTCAAGTATCATGTTGGCTGTAGCTTGGAATGGTCTTCCGAGTAGTAGCTCATTGCCTTGCTCATCTTGCATCTCCATGACGACAAAATCTGCAGGAAATACAAATCTATCCACTTTCACAAGCACATCTTCACAAATCCCATATGGTTTCACTACAGAGTTATCCGCCAATTGAATTGTCATGTTACTTGGCTTTGACTCCTTTAATCCCAACTTTTTGAATGTAGAAAGGGGCATTAAATTGATGCTTGCTCCCGAGTCACATAATGCTTCACCAAATTTGACTTTCCCGATATAGCACGAAATGTTGAAACAACCTGGATCTTGCCTCTTTGGTGGCAATGTGCCCATGATGAAGGCACTCACATGCTCTTTAAGCACCAATACTTCCGTGTCCAGAATTTTTCTCTTCTTCGTGATGATGTCTTTCAGAAATTTTCCGTAAGACGGAATTTGCTCAATAGCTTCCAATAGAGGGATGTTTACTGAAAGCTTCCTGAAACTATCCAAGAACTTTTTGAATTGATCATCTACCTTCCTTGCCTTAGCACTGTTCGGATAAGGGACCGGTACATCCTGTTCCCTTTGATGTGGTGGCACATAGGGTGTCCTTTTCTGAGGTCCCTCCTCCTCTGCAATAGGGTCTTCAGTAGCATCCACAACTGTGTCATCGACTGGTTCTGTGACCGGTGCGGGCAGCTCCTCAGTGGCTCTAGCTTCTTTTTCAACTTGGGGTTTGCTTGCTTCATCGGCCCTGGGATTTAACAATTTCTTGCCACTTCTTAGCAAGATGGCCTTAGCTTGTTGGTTCCCTCCTAGAACATTTGTATTTCCCGAGAAACCTGGATGTGCCGGCTTCTTCAAACTGGCTATCTCCACAGCCATATGTGCCATAGATGTCTCTATTGTCCTCATTTGAGCCCCATGGATCTGTAGTGTCTGCCCGAATTGGTTCATGAACTCCCCTTGTTGCTTTATTTGCTGGCCGAAAGTAGCCATGAGTTCTTGGTTCTGCTTTATAACTTGATTGAGCAGCTCTGTGCTCTTATCCTCTGCAGCTGGCTGGGGTTTAGCATCCGGATCCTGCAAGAAGTTGTTAGGATCCTTCTAGGAAAACTTCTTGTCTTTTCTCCATGAATAGTCGTTGTTCCTGTAACCTGGTTGCTGCCTCATAAATTTCACTTGAGCCTCGTCCCCGGACTCAGTATCCTCCTTTGCAAGCAATTTCTTTGCGAGAAGATCCATCTTCTCATTCAGTTCCTTTATTGCCTTAGATTCTCCTACTACTCAAACCTGTTCCACAGTGCCTCTGTCACCCCATGATTGTTTCTTCACCATGTTCTTTAAGATCTCCCAACATCTAGTATCCGTGTTATTCAAGAAGAATCCGGACCCGGCCGAATCTAGGTTGCTTCTATCATGCTCGAAGAGAGCAAAATAGAAGATCTTCACTTGGGTCTCCTTATCCAACCCATGATGCGGGCATCGCCTGAGCATGATCTGAAATCTCTCCCAGGTCTCAGAATAAGTCTCGCCTGCTTGTTGAGTGAAATTGTGGATCTTTCTTATCATGTCATTGGTCTTTTCGGGCGGAAAGAACCTCTCGAAGAAGACCTCCACCATGTGGTCCCAAGACCCCACATATTCATCGTCTAAGTTATGTAGCCATTCACACGCAATTCCCGCTAGTGAACTCAGGAAGAGCTTCAAGTAGAGCACGTCTTGTGGAAATATGTCGATTTTTACCATATCACAATTCTCCACAAACTGACTTATGTGCGCGACGGGGTCTTCATTTTTTATCCCATGGAAGGCATTAGACTTCACCAAGTTGATCAAAGATGGATCAATCTTGTAGGTCGGAATATTCAGCGCTTGCTTCTTTATAGGCCCCTTGGAAGCGGACGAGGAAGAAACCTTGATCTTCTCCCATATTGTCTGTGGCTCTTCCATCTCTTCTTGTTCGTGTTCAGAAAGTATATCCTCCAGCTCGTCTTGATTATAATCGCCCTCGTCTTCTGGTCCCGACAGCGGAACCTCTAGTGGGCGACCCGCGTAGTCAGTACTACGCGTCTGCACCATGCACAGTACCTAAAAATAGAAAGATTAAATTTAGCACAGTGCTTGACGATTGCAAATATTTAGAAAATAGATTATGAATTTTTGGAATGATAAAAAAAAATAAAAAGGTGGCCTAGAGTGGCCGCTCACAGCACTCGAAGTGCCAACAAATTGCCGTATCCCCGACAACGGCGCTAAAAACTTGACGGGTATTTACCGTGCGTAGAAACGCAAGTGAACGCATCGAGTAGTACAAGCCTTTGTGAGGCCCGAGTCGAACTCAGGGATACATGCAATCGCCGGGGACTCCTACTAACTACTCGCGATCAGCTAAGCCAATTAACAAGTTGAGAGTTGTTGTTAAAATTAAAAGAAAAAGAAAAACAAAACAAAACAAAACAAGCAATCGATTAAATGTTTGTTTAATCAATTCAAAAGGAGATCTTTAGGATTACGGTTTCACCGCAGGTTTTCATTGTATTAAATTCTATATAGCTCTCTCTATCCGGGTAGTGGCCTGAAATCAGAATTGCCCACTGTCGTGGTACAATTCACTATATATGTCTAGGTCAGTTCCACCGTCGTAGTAACCTATACCCTAAACTAGGTGCATTATAAATGACCTCTCGGTATCCACCATTAATCTTACACCACCTTGTTCAAGGGATTTGTCAATTAATGTAAATTCCGTCTCTTTTTAACCGTTAATTCTTCTTTCAAAGCAATTAAGGGCATTAGGTTATTATTATGGTGATCAAGCATAACAATATATTGGAGAATACAAAACTATACCACGGATTTAAGAGATAAGATATGAATTACTATTATAAAATCATCATACAATGAATCCCCGGGCTACTCCCGGTCCTAGAGATAAAGGGGATTAGCCCCACATGTTCATCTCAGAGTACAATGTAGTAAAGAAAAGGGGAAACATGAGAAAAACGAAATTGAGTGGTGAAACCCCTGAACGGAGAAGGTCCAATCGATCCTTGGTGTGGAATCCACGTTCTGCCACCTTTCGGTGGTGGAATTCATCTTCTTCAGCATCCGGATCGGCTGGGGCATGCTCTCGTGCTCCGTTCTTCTCTCCTCGCTCTCCGGGATATGTGCAGCGGCTAATGACGTGATCCCTCAGTCAAGAGCGCCGTCCTTAGGTTTAATTCCCAAGTTAAGTCACCAATTACTCACAGCCGTCCGATTGAGATCATTCTGAATCAAACTCATATCTGACGGTGTCGATACCATCGACGCGGGTCGATGGTATCGACCTAGCACAACATCGATTGTTCCTCTTTTCTTCCGTAATTGCGACTGATGTCATCGATACCATCGACGCGGGTCGATGGTATCGACGAACCTGTAGCGACGGTTTTGTTGTTTTGTGTCGCCGTCGCTCCTCTCGTCGATAGTATCAACCATCGTGTCGATAGTATCGACTCCTTCCTCGCCAGCTACCTGATGGTATCTCGATACCATCGACATCCCCGTCGATAGTATCGACCTTGTTCTGGTCCTTGCAGCTGGCAGCCTGTGTTCATGTCGATGGTATCGACCACCGTCGATGGTATCGACGGCAGCAGATACTTGTTTTTCCTGAAATTAACACATAGAACCACATAAATCCACACAAAATATAATTTTTTGATAATTCATACTAAAAATGCTTAAATAAAGGGAATTTGACATAAAGAAGTAGCATAGACCAAAATGAATGAATTATGCAACATTAACCATGAAAATGACTAATAAATGCATAAAACGCATATCAAACAAGTCTATAAATGTGACTCAAAATCATCGCATCAATCACATCTTTGAAATATAAGCATGGATAACTTTTATTGATTTATCATCCTTGTCATACAAGATGCATAAAGTAAAATGTTTCTATTATTAGAATAATAAAATAGCAGTTCAGATAACTCTATTACATGCCCAATGGGATCAGATAGATTTAAATTTAGACTAAATTTGCAACAACTCTTACTTCATCATAGTCCATCCTTGCCCTTTCATAAAGGCTTTACTTCTTATCGGATCATGCACATCAATGTATGTCAGATCTACATATGGCATCACATACCAGGATGAAGAAGTAACTAAATTTATCTTATAACGTTTATACATGAACTAGATGTCTCTACCCCTTCCTTCTTCTTCCTTAGTTCCTTAAGAAAGAGAGGGCAATTCCTTTTTCAATGTCTAGACTGGTGACAATTTCCTCTTTTGTTTACTCCTCTCTTTGCTTTGAGATCTGAAGACTTGAGCTTCTGGATAGCTTTAGAACTCTTCCTAGTTTTGTCTTTTCCTCTAGACTTCCCCTTTGTCTTACTGATCGCCATCACAAACCTGGGCTTATCTTTATTCATATGTCCCTCATATGTTCTCAACATGCCCAACAACTGTGTCAATGATTTGTCAAAGTCGTTCATGTTGTAGTTCATGACAAACTGACAATAAGATTTTGGCAGAGACTGCAAAATCACATCAGTGGCCAACTCTTAACCCAAGGAGAATCCCAGTCTAGCTAGGTTCTCCACATACCAAATTAGCTTGAGCACATGCAGACCTACTAGATCTCCTTCTTCCATGTTATATTTGAACAATGCCTTAGAGACATTATATCTCTCTTATCTTGCCTAATATTGGAACATGTTCTTGAGATGTGTGACCATCTCAATCACATCCATGTTCTCATGCTGCCTCTACAACTCATAGTTCATGGAGCATAGCATCAGACACTTCACATCCACGACATCTTCAGTATGCTTCTTGTAAGCATCCCTATCAGCCCTAGATGCAGTCGGAAGGGGTTCATCCAGTTCTAGTGTCTCTAGGACATAGAGCTTGCACTCCTGTGTGAGAATGATTCTCAGCGTCCTAAACTAGTCATAAAACTTATTCCCATTTAGTTTGTCCTTCTCAAGGACTGATCACAAAGAAAAGTGGTTGTTGTGTGCTGCCATTTTATTCTACAAAAAAATTTGCAAATTTGTCAAAAACCTCATTTTGATTTGATTTGATTAAAATTAATGATAATAATTAGGTTTGTAATTAACTACCACTTTCATCATTTTAATAAAATTGATAACCCACAATTATCAATTCAGAGGATTGCAACAAACAATCTTTAATGAGTCAAGATCCAAAATAATTCAATTATTACTCAGCCAATGCCAGCCTCCATAATCAATCATTAAGGTAGACAACATTTGTCAATTTCGTCTTTTACAATTCTTGGATAGATGATATGCACAACTCTTTGCCATAGTCATCTGCATGCCTTTGGTGCTTAATCTCATTAAGGTCACTTAGTTAAGCCCGACCTAAAATCCAACACGATAGATATGCACCCTGCTTGGGAAGAACCTACAAATCTACCATCACACTTCCACGATACGGACAATGCACCACGCTTGGGCGTAACCTACACTTAGCTGATCAAGATTTTCATATGTGGTTCTAATTGAAAGCATATTAGACTTAATATTTTGATTGAGGGATTTTACATGTACCATATATATATGTACATATACATATCCGATCACCACATACTAGTACATACCATATATATGCTATATCCCATCATGTAAACACGCAATATAAAACATTAGCAATGGTTATGACCATACATACTATAATTCCTTGGAGCCACAAGGAATTACTACCACCTAGGTATACATCACATGCATGAACCTATTGTTGATGTAGATCTATGCTTTCCAATCTAGGTTGTTAGGTTCAACCCTTGAAATGGTCGTCACACCTTTTGGCCAGTTGGTTGGTCATTTGAAAGGATTGTTTGGCCTCATGTCGAATCAATGTTTAGACACGTCCAAATGACCAGTTGGGACCACTAGCCAGTTAGTTCACTCCTCCTATAGTCTACCCTCCTCGGTCATCCAGCTGGTTAGCTCGTCACGTGAAACAGTCGGCTCACCTAATGTTGATTGTCATCTTCATCTTTGCAAGAAAAGAAACTACCCTATTGCTATTAAACTTATTACATGATAATGAGAAGACTTGAGTTACATTTAAGGGGAGTAAAGGTAGGAAAGAATAATACTTTTACATTGGGAAGAAGAATGTAGAGACTTTATATGCAAACTGAGATAAAACAAGAATAAAGTAAACCATCCAACCACAGACATATATTTGGGTTATTGGATCTAACCATGCTACATATCCACCATCAAAATCAATTTTAGGGTGACATATATAAATTACATATATATCATATCATATATATATTGGTTTGGGATTGTATGTGGTCTTTAATAGGACATGCAAATGAATGATTTTAAATATTCACATCATATGCAATGAGTAAAAGTGATAAACCAAAAATCTGATCACATCAATAAATCCCAAAACATAGTAAATTTACATGGCTTTGAAACCACTATAGGGAAATAACGGGCACATAGTAGGCAGTGAAAGTAAAAACAATTCTATCCTTATTTCTCATAACTACAAGATCAGGTCAACAACTATGTAATGAGAATGATGGTTTAACAAGTTCATACCTGGTCATGGAGCAAGTCCAATCATTATGACTCATTGTAGTAGTGCATCACTCCTAATTGTACTTGGATGGCATCTGAGCAACTCCTGGTTTTACAACAGACTACATGCTGACGTTGTTCTCCTAGTAGAATACAATAGCCTCTTCACCTCTATAGTAGTCCATACAGACCACCTCGAACTCCTATCATTCTACTAGAATTGATTAGAAGGAGTTGTCCCTCCCATTGGTGTACTAGTCACCAACTTGCTCTCCCACAATTGTTATCCCTTGCTATCCCTCACTTTCGTGGGTAGGACTTGCTCAGGCTCTCTATTGATTACCATAACTAGAGAGTACAACAATTATCAGAGGTAATTGAGTTATGTCTAAGAAGCCCTCAATACCTATCTATTTATAGGACATGTTAGGGTCTGGATTCCCAGTTTGTGTGGGAGTGGAAGGGACTGGAAGATCATGAAATTTGCAACCTCTAAGAGGAAAACCGTTTAGTTTACATGCGATCTGATCAGTTCAACGATAGAACTAGTAATTTCTCCATGTTTCCAATTGCATATGAATTGGCAATTCAAATCCAATTAGTGCACAACATGATGCCAACACTAATCCTTTATGCTACTAAATTTCTCCACAAAATGGGTGTATCACCCTTGCGAGCCAGTTGTCTCACGACCCCAACCGATCAGTTGGTGATCCGAGCTGCTCAGTTCATTAAGTAAACCAGTCGGTTTGCTCGCTAGTTCAGGAAGAACTCAACCAATTCAATTTCTAATTAACCTGGCACTCCAAATAGTCATTTCATCACATGAGTCGATCCGTTGAGAGTTTAGTCATCTGATTTGTTTCTTGAATTGAATACCTAAACACTTTAGTAATAAATTCAATCATTATTCATGATTAAAATTCTCTTCTAGGTGAATTCCTATGTGTGAGACCCTATAGGTCCCATATCATGTTGGCAGTGAATGTCTGTAACTAGTTTATGACATGATAAGCAAAGAGTGGTGCCTAGTCACACATCAGTGCTATCCAAGTGAATGGAAAGTTCAAGAACAAATTCAACCTACACTTTGTTTAAGGTGTTATAGTGATTGTATAATTCCTTTGTCTCTGATATCTGGAATGAACTCGAGGCATAAAAATATCATCCTCTCAATGTTCAATACATGTTCCTTGAACATAGAGCAGACAATCTAAGATATATGTGACCTCAATATCATATATTGATTCACATGTGCATGCACATGCATTTCTCAGTTTCACTTATCAAGCGTCCATGATATCAAACTCTAGTTGGAGGGAAAAATCCCATTTACATCACTTATAGTCAATCCCCATGTGTCACAACTACCCAATCATCACCGTTATGGCAACCCTTATTCATGTTTACATTAGATGATGTTAAAGTATACCGAACGACATGTGATGAGTGTAAGGACCCTGACTTGGGTTTTGGGATAACCCTAGAAGTTTTGCCTAAGCGAGATGATTATAACCCTATCTTAATATTTTGAAAAGCAATTAAGACTTAAGAAGAGCTCAAGTTTCAATTTTGATCTTGTTTGAAGGCTTTTTGAGCTATATATGATAATTTTGGTGCAAATTGCAAAGTACCCAAAATATGGGGTTGATGTGCAATTTACCACCCTTTGAGTGTCTCTTATCTCTCTTAGCATCATCTAGAAGAAAGATAAAGGAGGGGCACCTTGTTTGAGTCTTATTTGAGTGATAACACTCTTGGTGGTGAAAGAACAAAAAATGTTGAGTATCTTGAACCCTAGATGAGGTTGTGTTGAGTTATGTAGAGTATATGGGAGCGACTATTAGTTTAGAAACCATAGAGGAGGTCCCCTATCAATTTAGCAACTTTTTGGAAGTATTCATATCGGTCTAAGCACCTCTGGTAGATAAAGCCTATCGGTTTAGATGCTCCTTGCAAAAGTTGTATCAGTTTGTACATAAAGTGATATTGGATTGTGATATCTTATCAAGCAAGATACCCAATGGATGATATATCACCCTTGAATCATCCATACGAGTTTTTCATATCAAAATAATCATGGTTTCATGGTTCCACCATGCATGGACATGTTTCACTTAAGTGCATATGGTGGTGACACCCTACACATACTCTCTTTCATGATCCTCAATTATATACGCCTCTCTTCTCACAAACAAGTAAACCTTTTGAATCCTTTACCATATCCTTCTTGGTGGACGGCCCTAGGAGCTCAAGGGTCAAGAGGAAGGCTGACCATCTTACCTAATGTGAAGCCATGATCATCTTCAACCTTGGATGGACTATGCTTCTCAGGTCATGATTCCTTTCTTTCTTTTCTTCTTCACCAAGTTCCTAACTATGGTATCTTCTTTCATATGGAGGTGTTGTGATCAAAGTCATGGACTTTTGATAAGTCATCTTCAACCTTGGGAATGTGGAGCATTGAAGCTTGAAGATCTAGTGGTGATTTTGAGGTGGGTTATATAATTGAACTCAACTCTATTATTATTTACCTTCAATCATACAATACTTGATGATTCCTTTTCAATTCGACTTTTCTTGATTGAATGATGGTTTATGAGATATAAAGGATATATGGGGCTGTTATCCATGAATGAGAGTGTTAATTAATGAAGGGTTAAAGCTTGAATATGACAAAGTCGGCACATACACTATGTTGTGGGTGGTCATCATGACTTGTGGTGCCTAAACCAATATGTTTGTTTAACCATCATGACCTAGACGAGCTACACTGATATGCTTGACACCTTAGAATGATATGCCTTGAGGGTACTAGCCCGTCATGACCAGGAGAATGTCTTGTAAGATGGAGTGTCAAACCATGACACTTGGGATGAGTAAGAAGCCGACATGGAAAATCCTAACCCTAGCAACCTAATACACCCTTAAATCGATACACTAGGAGTCCTAACTCCTTACCGGTTTGTTACATGCAAAGGACCATTGTTTTTGTAGATGCCTAGCTTGTCACCTAAGGCTAAAGATTAGGATAGGCTAATATTTTGAAGATGAGAAGAGATACTACCCGATATTATTTAAACTCTAACAACCCGTCACACTTCAAGTAGTGTTATCCGTTACACTTCAGACGGTGTTGCCCGTCACACCCTTCAAGTGGGGCTAAACCAACACACCTAGGCCGACACACCATGTGAAAGTGTGGGCAACACACTCCTTGAGGCCATGGCTGACACACCAAGTAATGGTGAGGCTGACATCACTTGGTGATAGAGATGGCCGATACACAAAGGAATTTCTAGGCCGACACACTAGATAGTAGTATGGCTGATACCCTAAAGTATAGTATGGATGATATCACCGTAAGAACCTTTAAACCGATATGTTTTTGATGTACCTTGGCCGACACAATTAGATGTTTCTAGGATGACACAAGAGTTAGTATGTAGGCCGATACACCTTGATAAGTGTAGGCTGATACACCTTGATTAGTGTAGGCTGATACACATTAAATATAATCAATTATTATACTATGAAGTAATGAGATGGATACACTTTAATAAGTGTAGGCTAATAAACTCTAAAGAGGATCAAGCCAATGTAATCAGTATGTTGGAATCAATATCCTAGTAAGGATGAGAGAGAAACCTATACTACTCATATGAGAAAGGTAATACTTCATGTTGATAATCAATTGATGATAATTGAAGAGAGTAATTAAGTATACTTGAATACTTATGGAAATAATATAAGCTATTATGATATGAATTAGGTTTTGATTGTTAAATATGAACTTGAAAACCCTAATCGACTACAAGGGGAAACCCTAACCCTGATTATGAGAGGGTTGCAATTAGAATGATTCTCTTTATGACATGGTGATGATATTTACTTGGTATTACTTTTACCATGAAAACCTAACCATGCATGTATTATGAAATGATGAGCATAGCCAGGTATGAGCTATAATGATTTAGCATGATACAAATTATATAAGGCTTTGTGTGCCATGTAAAATACTTGTACAACATATATTATAGGTCTGATGACCTAGAGATGATTGTTGCCTGGTAAGAGGTGACACTATCTAATGAAGAACTAAGGGTTTAATACCCAAAACATGAGATCATGATAATGATAATGTTAAAGGGATGAGATTTCTCAGTATTATGTTTAAGGGATTGAGATCCTAGAATAAGAGTAACAAGATGTGTTCCAATAGATACAAGATTCCTTGAAAAACATATCACACCTTTATGTGTAGCATTTATCTATAATTCATGCTTGTAATTTGATTGATGCTAAAAGATGCTGTAATGCACTTAACTTATCAAGTGAAACTAAAAATGTAGTTTGCCTTGGCCATTGATCCATTCACTGTCAGAAGTTACTGGATGGTGAAATGAGTTTTACTCGAAGTACATATTTTTGAATATGTGTGGGTGCAAGACGAGTATTTCCTTGCTTCCTTTAAACATCAGGATTGGCTATAGGCCGTACCCTAAAAAATAGTGTGGTTGTAGGCCGTATCTCTAATGCAATATTGAGATTGGCGGTAAAGCCATACCCTAAGAAGAGTATGGCTGCATTCCATGACTATATATATATATATGTATATGTATATATATGCATGACCGACTGAAGGTCATACCCTGAATAGAGAACATGCTACATGCTATATCTTTATAGCGATGGGCCTATATATGAAGGATAGCTAATTTTAGTTTGACTCATGATGTCACTTCCAATACTCTTGTACTGGCCGAGGGGGTGAGGTCGTGGAGTCCGGCTCTTCCATAGACCTTGTATGGCATTGATGCTACTTAGTAGTGGTCAACTAGAGCATGAGTGGTATACTTCATCTCCTCAGGGCATAAGATTAATTATTGAAAAATGTAACCATTCATGTGTCATTTTGTTTAAGGATCAAATATAGAAACTTTGAATGAGGATTCTATTGCTTCTGTATGTCATAGTTGATAAATATTATACATGTTCTTCATATTCCTTTTAAAAGTGATTAAATGATCTGTTGTCAGTTTTAGATATTTTAACTATTTAGATGGTGAGGCTGCTCTACTTAATAAAGGTTTCTTCTTCTCTCGTATATAAATGTTTATATGTAATAATAAAAGTGTTGGCATAGGGTTATATCTCCCACTGGGAGTTTTGTCTCACCCTGTGGATCCCACAACATTTTAGGTGGACACACACAAGGAGGTAGAGATCATGTAGCCGAGAGTAGGAAGCAACAATAAGGACAACAGTAACATCTCAGGTTGAGTGTGCTGTTATGAGTCTGGTAGAATTATAGTCTTATTTGTCATCCCTATACTCTCAGGTCCTCGGGTGATAGTTTCATATCCGATTTTACAATCGATCAGAGATTTTGGCTAAGAACGTCTTGATGTATAATGTTGCTTTTGTTTATGTTTTGGTAAAGCAACTGATATCTCATATCCTTGCAATATGAAGGAATGATGTGTGTATGGAGTAAACCATGATGTATATATGGCCTTGGGCCTTTTGGAAAAAAAAGTTTCTGGTAATGGTTCCTTATGGAAGTTGGTTTTAATTTTTAGTGATTCTTAGTAATTCACTGTTGATGGTTGTTTTCACATGGTTTTATGTGATGTTGTTATCAGTTGGATATAAGTTGTCACAATTTTGGAATTCGAGCTATAGGTTTATAGGGACATAGGATTAAGGATGTTGAGTCTATTATAAGTGTCCTCCAATATGTCTAATAGTGGTTTCTACTCATGCAGAAGAAAGGATAAAGCCTAAGGATGTCTGGAGAACACAAGGAACATGCTATTGAAAGCAGTGTTGCTACACCAGGATGAGGTGCAAGGGATCAGGCAAGAGGAGAATGAGTGCCTGTGAATCCCCAGCTAGACCAGACTATGCTAGAAAACCCTACTTTTCATGTTCTCGGTGGGCAGGTTATGACAACAGTTTTGCATATAGTGGACCGGACACTAGCAATACCACCTAGGGCACCAGTCCCCAATGCAGATTTTTCGAGTTTTGGTAAGACCTTTGAGCAACTACACCATGTTAAAATAGTGAAAAGTCCAGGAAAGATAAAAATATGATAAGAAAATAGAGTTTGCCACAAGTGTAGATGGATAGGACATCTGAGGAGGCAAAGCCCAAGAAGGAACAATAAATTGAGTATTAAGGAAAAGTATGCACAATCTCAGGCATAGCTGACTAGTATCTCTAAAAAGCCAAAGTTTTCGGTGCCACCAGTATGACAAACACCTAATACACCAAGGCAATGGTCACTGAGTAAGGGAAAAGGTCCTAACTTTCCACATGTAAGAATTCCTGACTTCTTCTAAATCAGTAACAAGACCGACAAGACCATGGTACGAGGACAATACATGCTATAGATGTGGTCAGGTTGGGCATACTTGACCCTTTTTCCAGAAAGAAAGGTTGAGATGGACTAACAGTGGAGGCTGACTCAACAAGGCTTATAGGAGTTGCAGCCCAATAGTGCAAAAAGGCAAAATTGACAATAGGAAACAACTAGACTCCATGCTTCGAGTCAACCTGAGATGGCAGATGACCCGCAAGGGGTGACATGTCAGATAGAACTTTTTCATTTTGATTTGTTTTCTCCTTATTTTACTTGTTAATCCTAAGAAGAATATTTGTTGTTAAGTTCTCTTTGGTTAGTCCTATGGGGACATGAGAAAGAGATGGAGAGGACTAGAATTTATATTCTGTTTAGTATTATCTAAAATCTTTTATAATTATTTCTATTTATGTAAAAGAGGAAGAGATGTAAAAGAGACACATGGAGAGAACCAGAGATGCTAAGTTTTAAACCTAAAAGAGATGTTTGAGGTAAAGAAACATGATATAAAATAAAGTGCATACTACCTAATCTCAGTGCTTGGATACCCTAGCCAGGTATTCAATTATTAAAGGCAAGGTAAGTATGGGACTCTTAGATTGCTATCTTTCTGATTACTCTGATCAAGTTGTCATTTTGATGCAATCTAAAGAGCATAATGAAATTGGAAATGCGGCACATAAATTCCTACCACATTCTAAATTGTGATAAAGTGGAACTTGAGTTAATCTAAGACCAACATATGAGTATAAGAAAGTATAAAGAGTAATCCTCATGATATATGAAAGGGAACAAGGAAAATGATCCTCGCTCAATAAAGAATATGTAAAGAATAATGATCCTTCCCATGATATAAAGATGAAAAATGTGGTAAAACAAGGAAATGTTCCTGAACATGAAGAAAAAAATCAAAGGAGGAGTAATGACATGTAATCATCTTTACAGTTCCTATGTCAATGGCAAGGAAACTAAGATGAGACCAAATCAAATGATACATGAGTAGTGAAAACTTGTTTAATAACCAAAGTAAGTTGGTAATCTCCTTATCCCTATTAGAAATTCCTAGATGATGTTGTGGTAATAAGGGAAAGCATGTTTCCTTTATACTTCCTTTCTAGGGATCTGATGTTCGAGTGAAGTCTTATATCACTTGATATCCATGGTTTAGGAGTGACCTTGAAATGGATACTTGAAAAGTATCAGCTAGGTCTTGGACTTTAGTTCCAAGATGATGATATCTGAGAATAGTGATGTTATATGAACCTTAAAAGATGCCAGAAAGGTTCTTCTGATATGTTTGGGTTTGAAAGTAACAACAAAGGGTGGATGTGATAAAGATGTGACTTAATTTTGGCACATGTGATAGATACTAAGGTGAGGAATCCTAGTATCCAAGAAGTGATAGTTGTCGATGGACTTGAGAATATGTCTCTTGATAAGATGATTAAGTGTTTGACTGCCTAAGAAGGATTGAATTTGAGATCAATCTGGTTACAAGTATTCCACCTATGGTATGGGTATCACTTGTTAGGGATTTATGCACCACATAAGATGATGTTAGCGAGGATGCATATGTTGAAGAGACAGTTGCAAGATCTGCTTGGGTAAAGTTCATTATGTTGAGTACAAACCCTTGGAGTACAACCATCATGTTTGTTGATAAGGAGGATTCTGAAGGGATGTACATTGATGAGTAGAAATTTTGATCCCTATCTAGATCAACTGAAAAGAAAAGTACACTAGAAGTGTGCGTAATAGCAGGCCAGTTGGTACGAATGATACATGTGATTTGTGTTTAATTAGTAGATCAGAGTAGCACAATGAAATCATGGTAGGTCTTGTAATCTTAAGTAAGTGACATATGCATCTCTAGTTTTCTTTGGAAGAAGACATGCTGGGGTTTGAAAATGGTATGGTGAACCTTCAAGTTTGAGAATCTTATCATACAATGTGTTAAGTTGAAAAGGTGATACATAAGAAGGAGTTGACTCCTTAGAAAAATAAGGATAAGTATGTATAGTGCTTTTATTGCTAAGAAAAGTATCATCTGGCATAGGGTTGACTTTGCAACCAGTAAGGAGAGGATAAGTTAAGTATGTTCCTTGTGCAACAAACTCCATGTTAACCTTGTATGGAGGAACTATGTGAAAGTTTGAAGGTGCAATGCATAATTAATATCCATCTCCTTTCGCCTAGGATTTCGGGGGCAAAATCCTTGTTAGGGGTTTATAACTTCTAAGGAACCTAGCCTAGGTTTTGGGATAACCCTAGAAGTTTTGACTAAGTGAGATGATTATAACCCTATATTAATCTTTTGAAAAGTAATTAATAATTAAGAAGAGCTCAAGTTTCAAGTTTGAGCTTGTTTGAAGGCTGTTTGAGCTATGTATGATAATTTTGGTGCAAATTGCAAAGTACCCAAAATATGGGGTTGATGTGCAATTTACCACCCCTAGAGTGTCTCTTCTCTCTCTTAGCATCATTTAGAAGAAAGAGAAAGGAGAGGGATTCTTGTTTGAGTCTTTCTTGAGTGATAGCACTCTTGGTGGTGAAAGAACCAAATGATGTTGAGTATCTTGAACCTTAGATGAGGTTGTGCCGACTTATGTAGAGTATATGGGTGTGCCTATCATTTTCGAAACCATAGAGGAGGTCCCCTATCGGTTTAGAAACTTTTTTGGAAGTATTCATATCAGGCTAATCACCTCTATTAGATAAAGCCTATCAGTTGAGATGCTCCTTGCAAAAGTTGTATCAGTTTGTGAATAAAGTGATATTAGGTTGTGATATCTTGTCAAGAAAGATACCCAATGGCCGATATCTCACCCTTGAATCATCCACAAGAGTTTTTCATGTTGAGATAATCATGGTTGCATGGTGCCACCATGCATGGACACATGCCACTTAAATGCATATGGCGATGACACCTTACACATACTCTCTTTCATGAGCCCCAACTATATAAGCCCCTCGTCTCACAAACAAGTAAACCTTTTGACTCCTTTACCGTCTCCTTCTTGGTGGATGACCCTAGGATGTCAAGGAGAAAGAGGAAGGCTGCGAATCTTTCCTAAGGTGAAGCCATGGTTATCTTCAACCTTGGATGGACTATGCTTCTCGGGTCCTGATTCCTTTCTTTCTTTTCTCCTTCACCAAGTTCCTAACCATGGTATCTTCTTTCATATTGAGGTGTTTTGATCAAAGTCATGGAATTTTTACAAGTCATCTTCCACCTTGGGAACGTGGTTCTTTGAATCTTGAAGCTCTAGTGGTGATTTTGAGGAAGGTTATATAACTTGAACTCAACTCTATTATTATTCACCTTCAATCATACAATACTTGATGATTCCTTTTCAATTCGACTTTCCTTGATTGAATGATGGTTTTATGAGATATAAATGATATATGGGGATGTTATCCATGAACTAGAGTGTTAGTGAACGAAGGGTTAAAGCATTAAGATGACAAAGTCGGCACATACACTATACTATGGGTGGTCATCATGACTTGTGGTGCCTAAATCGATATGTTTGTTAAATCGTCATGACCTAGAAGAGCTAGACTGATATGCTTGACACCTTAGAACAATATGCCTTGAGGGTACTAGCCCATCATGACCAGGAGAATGTCTTGTAAGATGGAGTGTCAAACCATGATGCTTGGGTTGAATAAGAGGCCGACATGGCAAACCCTAACCCTTGCAACCTGATACACTCTTAAACTGATACACTAGGAGTCCTCACTCCTTACCGGTTTGTTACATGCAAAGACCATTGTTTTTACAATTGTCTAGCCTACCACCTAAGGCTAAAGATGAGGGTAGGCTAATATTTTGAAGATGAGAAGAGATACTACTCGATATGCTTTAAACTCTGACAACCCATCACACTTCAAGTAGTGTTACCTGTTACACTTCAAATGGTGCTTCCCGTCACACCTTTCAAGTGGGGCTAAAATGACACACCTAGGCCAACACATCATGTGGAAATGTGTGAAACACACTCCTTGAGGTCATGGCCCACACACTAAGTAATGGTGAGGCCGATATCACTTGGTGATAGAAATGGCTGATACACAAAGGGATAGCTAGGCCGACATACTAGATAGTAGTATGGTCGATACCCTAAAGGACACTATGGCCGATATCACCCTAAGCACCTTTAAATTGATACCTCTTCGATGTGTCTAGGCCAAAACAAGTAGATGTGTCTAGGATGATACAAGTAGATGTGTCTAGGCCAACACAAGAGTTAGTATGTAGGATGATACACCTTGATAAGTGTAGGCCGATACACCTTGATGAGTGTAGGCCGATACACATTGAATAGAATCAATTGATATACTATGAAGTAATGAGATGGACATACTTTAATAAGTGTAGGCTGATAAACCTAAATAGGATTAAGACAATGTAATAAGTATGTTGGAATCAATATCCTAGTAATGATGAGAGAGAAACCTATACTACTCATATGAGAAAGGTAATACTTCATGTTGATAATCAATTGATGATAATTAAAACAAGAATGAGACATCAAGGAGACTTCCTCTCCTTGACCCCTCATTGACCTATGGAGGCCCGACAAAGGAGGAGTATGGTAAACCAAGTGTGGAACCCATTAGTTCCAGCACAAACCATGTCAGACATAAATCTCAGTTTATTTGTCCCCATTAGGATTCGAACCTGAGACCTCTACCTGTGTTCATGGTCCGATCACCAGTGAGCCACCCCCTTATGGGTAATTGATGATAATTGATGAGAGTAATTAAGTATGCTTAAATACTTATGGCAATAATATAAGCTCTTATGATATGAATTAGGGTTTGATTGTTAAATATGAACTTTAAAACCCTAATCGACTACAAGGGGAAATCCTAACCCTAATTATGGGAGGGTTGCAATTTGAATGATTCTCTTTATGGCATGGTGATGATATTTACTTGGTATTGCTTTTACCATGAAAACCTAACCATGCAGGTATTATGTAATGATGAGCATAGCCAGGTATGATCTATAATGATTTAACATGATACAAATTATATAAGGCTTTGTGTGCCATATAAAATACTTGTACAACATATATTATAGGTCTAATGACCTAGAGATGATTGTTGCCTAGTAAGGGGTGACACTGTCTAATGAAGAACGAAGGGTTTGATACCCAAAACATGTGATCATGATAATGATAATATTAAAGGGATGAGATTTCCCAATAATATGTTTAAGGGATTGAGATCATAGAATAAGAGTAACAAGATGTGTTCCAATTGATACAAGATTCCTTGAAAAACATATTACACCTTTCTGTATTGCATTTATCTATAGTTCATGCTTGTAACTTGATTGATGCCGAAAGATGTTGTAATGCACTTAACTTATCAAGTGAAACTAAAAATGTATTTTGCCCTGGACATAGATCCATTCAGTGTCAAAACTTGCTGGATGGTGAAATGAGTTTTACTTGGAGTGCATATTTTTGAATATGGGAGTCTTGTGTTCCAATTGATACAATATTCCTTGAAAAACATATTACACCTTTCTGTATAGCATTTATCTATAGTTCATGCTTGTAACTTGATTGATGCTGAAAGATGCTGTAATGCACTTAACTTATCAAGTGAAACTAAAAATGTAGTTTGCCCAGGACATAGATCCATTCAGTGTCAAAACATTTTGGATGGTGAAACGAGTTTTACTTGGAGCACATATTTTTGAATATGGGAGGGTGCAAGATGAGTATTTCCTTACTTCCTTCAAACCTCAGGATTGGCTATAGGACATACCCTGAAATGAGTGTAGTTGTAGGCTGTAGCTCTAATGCAACATTGGGATTGGCTATAAAGCCATACCCTAAGAAGAGTATGACTGCATGCCATGACTCAATATATATATGCAGGATTGTCTGAAAGTCATACCCTGACCAGAGAACATGCTATGCACAATATCTCTATAATGATGAGCCTATATACCCAGGCTAGCTATTTGCAGTTTGACTCATGATGTCACTACCAATATTCTCATACTGACCGAGGGGGTGAGGTCGTGGAGTCTAGTTCTTCCATAGACCTTGTATGGCACTGATGCTAATTAGCAGTGGTCAGTTGGAGCATGAGCGGTATACCTCATCTCCTTAGGGCATAAGATTGATTGTTGAAAAATGTAATCATCTATGTAGCATTTTGCTTAGGTATCAAATACAGAAACATTGAATGAGAATGCTATTTCTTCTGTATGTCATAGTTGATAAATATTGTACATGTTCTTCATATTCCTTTTAAAAAGTGATAAATGATCTATTTCTCAATTATAGACATTTGAACTATTTAGATGGTGAGACTGCTCTATCATGCATGTAATTAGTAGTTATACATGTTTAATTTAATAAAGGTTTCTTCTACTCTCTTTCATAAATGTTTATCTGTAATAATAATATTGTTGGCGGAGGGTTATATCTCTTGCTGGGACTTTTGTCTCACCCCGTGGGTCCCACAACTTTTTAGGTGGATGCGCACAAGGAGGTAGAGATCGTGTAGTCGAGAGATGTTAACGATAGCAAGGACAGTAGTAACAACTCAAGTTGAGTGTGTTGTTATGAGTCTTATAAAAATAGAGTCCTATGTGTCGTCCCTATACTCTCAGGTCCTCAGGGGATAGTTTCATATTCGGTTTTACAATCGATCTGAGATTTTAGCTAAGAAAGTCTTGATGTTTAAGGTTGCTTTTGTTTGTGTTTTGGTAAAGCAACTGATACTTCATATCCTTGCAATATGAAGGAATGATGTGTGTATGGAGTAAACCATGATGTATATATGGCCTTGGGCCGTTTGGTAAAAAAAGTTTCTAGCAATGGATCATTATGGAAGATGGTTTTATTTTTTAGTGATTCTTGGTAATTCACTATTGATGGTTGTTTTCACATGGTTTTATGTGATGTCATTATTAGTTAACCGCTTTTGTCAATGAGTTTAGTGACTTTAGGTCTAAAAACTATAGTCACCACCTTCACTATGTGACCAATTCGGGGTTCCATGTGTCACCCTCCAGGTGGGTCTGTTTGATATACTATTCCCTAACAAGTGTCTTTGTGCTTCGTTTGACATCATATATTATGACTGATGAGATTCTATCATCAACCAACATAGACTCTAGTCTTAAGTGTTATATATGTTTATCTACCTTCCATAACAACAACCAACTAGGGACATAATAAGAATGTACATACTCTTAACATATGTATGATCTCATTGTTTAAATCACATACTTGAAGACATACATCATTGGATAATATCATTGTTTATACATTCATTATGTTTTCTCATTATCTCATAACTGAGTAGAACAAAATGAATTGGTAGCTTGCCTTTATTATTATTAATCAAAACCTTTATGTAATATGCCATTATAATCATGATATGTTTGGCTCTTTGGGAATACCATACCAACATCAAAGTCATATTTATCTAAGCAAATAGATAAATGTAAATATCTATCTCTAAGCTCAACCATCTACCATGTTTGTGTGCTTAGTTACCATCTTCTGAATTTTTTATCCTCAGTTTAATTTAATTTTAAATTAACTCCGTCTAAGTCATATTTATCCAAGCAGATTGATCCTAACAATATATTTGTTCATTCAATAAAAGTCTATCAGCTTAGTCTACATGTTTCAATAGCACATATACATGCTTCACCACTTTGTCTATGCACTTAATCAGTCTATCAGTGAGATCAATGATCCAATCTATACGTCTGTGCTTATCGTCTTTCGGGGAAATAATATTTTTTTTTTGAATTCCATGTTGTAGGTGAATGGGAGTCAGCTAACAATTGCTCACTCTTTTATCTTTTAGTGCATTTTATGCATATCATTTGTGTCTAATACATGGAGCATGAATGATTTTGGTGATGTGTTACATGTTAAAAGTAATCTTACAATTAATCCATTTGTTCTCTTATAATAGATTGTATATAAATTATTGTGAAAACTAATTGATCCTAACATGTTTGTCTATTTTAGGAGAAGTCTATGAGACCTATCTGCATGTTTTAGCATCAAATCTACGAGCTTCACCAATTTGACTACATAATTGATTGATATGTTTGTGAGCTTAGATGTCTTGTTTGTTTGTGTGCTTACTTTCTTACTATCTTTCAGAGCCGTGACAATTTTGAAGATTCTGCACATAAATTGGTGGATGCCAACCATAAATTGATCAAATTGTTCTTTTTAGCAGGTTGTATGTAAATTATTATGTATATGAGGAAACCACATACAAATTGGTAATATCATGCTACATGTTAGTAGGAGTTAGCTGACAATTAATCTAATTGTTCTCTTCTAAAGATAGTATGTAGATTATTATGAATACTAATTATATAATTTATAGAGAAAAGATGCTTTTCTAATCACACGTACACGTACAGGTTGGAGGGAGTTAATCAATGATTGATTGAGTTGTTCTCTTTTTGTGGGTTGTATGTAAATTATTCGTTATGTATAAATTATTGAGAATAATTATAGATTAGCCATTAGCAAGCACACACCCAAGAAGGAGAGGATGTGCACTTTTAATAATGTTACACTACAACTTAAAGGTAATGTGATGGCAACTAATCATGTTGTTCTCTTTTTTAACATGTTGTAAGGAAATATTTCTGGGCTTTCACATGCTTCGTATGTGCAAGATGCTAGTATTATGAAACAATGAGCTGCCATATTTTTTGTTCTCATTGAATCGTAGTAACTAGAATTTATAAGAAAAATTCAAACAGTAGAGGAATCATTTGTTATCGTCACTCAAGAGCTTGATATTCCACAATAATTTGTGATTTACATTGTTTCTTTTTGACCTTGATATGTTCAATATTATTTTTTTGGTCTCAAACTTCGTCAAGCTCTATTTTGCTCCCAAACTTCCTCTAGAAATAAATCCCTTTTCAAGAAATATAATAGTTTTGGAAACAAATACTTTGTTGTTAACTAGAATGTAGAAGTAACGTCCCTTGGTGTTCTTAAGATATCCAACAAAATGATATGTGTCAAATTTGGGTCCAAGTTTTTTAGAAAATTATTTCTTGGCATAAGAATTACACCTTAAAATCTTCTTAGAAGATATAATGGGATGTTTCTCAGTCCATATCTCATAGGGTGTTTTTTCAATCCATTAAGAAGGTACAAACTTAAGTGTGATTTTGTGGTTTCTAGGGCATCACCCTTGAAAGAAAGTCAGAAGAATGAAAAAACTCATCACTGATCATACCATGTCCAATAAGACAATTCCTTCAATCTAATACACTATTATGATGTGGGGTCCTATGTGGAGTCTAATGTGACACAATACAACAATCTCTTAGAAGGGTCACAAACTCTTGGCTTAAATATTCCTCACCTCAATCTACTTTAAACACTTACCAAGTTGATTTTGTACTTAATTCATGGATTCTTTCAACTTTTTAGTGGATTATGACTTGTATTTCATTAAATAAGCATAGCCATATCTAATTAGGCCATTAGTAAATGTGATAAAGTATTGATACCCACTTAAAGATTATGTTCTGAAAAGGTCATAATAAGTTACTTGCCTGTTTACTATTACCAATAAAGGGTGATTTTGTCATCTTGCTTAATAAAAAAGTTTCACATGTCTCATTTGACTTGAAATCAAATGATTCTAGATATCCATCTATATGGAGTATAGAAATGCGATTAACTCTCATTTATGTGGTCTAGCTGACAACACAATAGATAAGTTTTGTTTTGAGTCATTGAGTTTAAACTTCTTAGTATTTATGTTATTTATAGATATGATATATGACGACTGTAATACATAGGGGGAGTACCATATATTATTTCATATTTTTAAAAAAACATCAACCATTCTTGATATGAAATTCAAAATCATTCCTTCCCAAATTATATGTTATTATTTATGAAATCACATAATAGAACTTCTCAAACTATATTACAAGCCTACTGGACAAAAACAAAGAATATGTCTCTACAACAGTGCTACAATTCTTGCTCCATTTGCAATGTGTAGATCTACCTTCCCTTTCTTCAGGGACCTACTTTTTTTTAGATCATGAATATTTAAACATATGTGAGATCTACATCTAGTATCTAATACCCATGATGAAGAAGTAGATATATTTGTCTCTTTAACATATATAACTCAAGTGGATATCTCTATTCCCTACTTCTTATTCTTTAGTTCCTCTAGGAAGAGAGGAAAATGTCTCTTCTAATATCTATCCTGGTGACACTAGTGGCAATTTCCTTCTTTACCACTCCTCCTTTTTCCTTAACTATAGAAGACTTAGACTTTTGGCAAGCCTTAAAACATTTCTTTTCTTTTCCTTTCCTATGTTCACCATCAACACATATTTGGGCTTGACTTTATTGATTTGCCCCTCAAATGTTTTCAATATGCCAAGCATCTCTGACCATGGATTAAAACAACTATTCATATCGTACTTCATGAAAAATTGTTGATATGAATATGTAAATGATTATATGATCACATCCATGGCCAAATTGAGTTAAAGGAAATCTTAGTCTCTCTAGACTTTCCACATACCTAATTAACTTGAGCACCCAGTGGTCAACTAGATTGCCTTTTACTATGTTGTACTTAAATAATGCCTTAGATACATCATACCTCTCTCTCCTATTTGTTCTTGATACATGTTCTTGAGATGTACATGTGTTCATCTCGAAAACCCTCATGTTCTCGTGTTGCTTCAGAATCTAATGATTCATAGAGTAGGAAATAAGGCATTTTATGTCTATGACCTCATCAAAATGCTCACCATAAGCTTTCCTTTCTATCCACGCATTCAGAGTTGATTCATTTGGCACTAGTGTTTCAAGATAGAGAGCTTACACTCATGTGTAAGAATAATTCTTAGTGTCTCAAACTTGTTATGGAAGTTATTTCATGTAATGTTTTCCTTCTCAAAGACCGATCACAATGAAAATTATTGTTTTTATTTTCCATTTGATTGAAAAGAAGTATTTGCAAGAGTGTATATTCTTATTTGAAAAGTATTTATTGATATTAATATGGTATTTAGTTAAACATCACTCACACTATTTTATTTCAAAGTAATAACCCCAACTAATAATTTGAGAAATTGCATCAAACAATATTCTAGTGGATCAAGATCTATATTTTATCAAGTCACGGGTCGATTTTTTAAGACCACCCAAAAGTTGATTGTTTAGATAGATAATATTTTCCAGTTGAATCCAAAGAAACTCTAGATATATGGATGTACTACCCTTTTTCATAATCATGTACATGACTCTGGGTTCTTAATCCTATTAAGATTATCTAGTTAAGTTTGACCCAAAGTCCAACACACTTGAATATGCACCCTATTTTGACAGACTCACATATCTATCCTCACACTTCCCCAAGACATACAATGCACCACACTTTAGTGTGCCAACTGATAGCCATTGAAATTTTTTATGTGTATTGAACATAGAAAAACATCTTAACTTAATATTTTATTTCAATATTTGTATTTATGCACACACACATATATATCTGAATACCATATACTTATAATATATATTATATAAACATAATGCCCACGATACAAAATCACAAACATATGACATTTATTATGACCATAATAGTGTAATCCTTTGAAACTACACAATGTTACTATCCACCTAAGGCCCTTTCATCACATGCATCATTGACCTATTAACCTCGACGTGAACCCACATTTGTTTTGCATCAAGATCAATGGCTCTATAAATGCTCCTTGGATCTTCGTGGTTGCCTCGACACGTCAAGTCCTACAAAATGTAATCTATTTCTATCTAATAATACACAATATATATACAACTCAATTTACATTTGAGGGGATTAAGAGAGATCATAAACCATTACATATAGAATAAAAGATATGAGGCTAGACATACAAATCCAATACTATCAACCAAAATCCAATCACATCCTATCATAACCACATGCACACAAAAATGGGGTCTTTTACCATAACCATACAATCATCCACTAAACAAAATAGATTTTAGAAGGCAACATGTATAATCTATAGATATATCATATATCATACATATATGTATTGAATATTATATTTTTTATATGAGACAATCCCCATGTATTAATGTTTGACATTCATAGAAATAAGAAAGGGTACCTAGGGACAAAACTCTTGTGTGGGGATCTTGCTTCTTGGTCATTGGGAAGAGGTCAAGGGGGATCCCATCCTCATAGAGATTCATGGTTAGCACCCATGAAAGGGTATAAAAAATTTCAATTTTGTGCACTAGGAAAAAATATAAATTTATCATATTTTACCCCATTCCTCATATATAAAATAGATATTGTGTTGTGTGTAAGATATGCATATTATTTTATTAGTTACATCACTTGTAAAATGAAATCCAATCTTTATTGTAAATCTGAATATATAATAGATTGACCTACCACTAATACCACCATAGAGAATCCTGAAGGTGACAAGTACAACAAAAGCAATCAATTTTTTCACATCTCCCAGGAGAAGATTTTCTCAGAATAATATATCAAGGTGGATGGATGTGAGATATACCATGTCGCAGAGTAATATGAGAATGTTTCTCACAAAGAATATGTGATTCGTGAATAGATATCAATGAATCTCTTCCAATGTTATCATATAACACATGGATCTCGATATAATCCACACAGATAATAGGAATTCCATGTCATACTACAAGAGACGGTGAGAAAGGATTAGTCTTTTCATTGGAAATGTGCTAGCATTATACTCTCTCTCCTTCTCTCTCTTCTATTGCATAATGAAGAAATGGTTCATGTGCCAAAATGTGCAACCAAAAAGATGAACGCCATTCCCCTTTAGATAGGAGATCCAAGGAAGCATGATATCTAAAAATCTTGGAATAAAAAGGCATTGGATGGGTTGAAGCAGTTCGCTCACGAGTATCCACTCAGCCATTTGGCCAGTAAGGTAACTGGATTGTATCAAAACTTTTTAAGAGTAAATCAACGAACTTACTTATCTTGACCAATCGTCGAATAGACTAGCTAGTCGACTGATTGGGATGATCTTGTCCAATCGGCCGACTGTATTGTAAATCTACCAGTTGAGTTGATCTTAGGTTAGTTAACCTACTAGACTTTCCAGTCAACTGACTGGTCTATCTAGTCAGTTGAGTGGACTTTCCAATTGTTTGATTGGGCTTTCAGTCAATTTTTTGATGATCTAATTGATTACCTAAAACTTTTAGTAACTAATTAATCTAGTCCAATTGGCTAGTTGGGCTTCCACTCAATCTATCAATGATCTAATTGACTACCTAAATATTTTAGTAACCAATTATTATGGCATCAATGTTCATAATCCTCTTCCTTGTGCATCCTATGTGTGTGAACCTATAGGCTCCATATTACATCGGTAGTGATGTATGCATCATGATGACTTCGAAAACAATGATTGGTATTGCTACGACCCACCTCATCGGTAACCCCCAATTAAGGGAGACCAAGAGGTTGGAGCCGAAACCATTTATTCCGGATCAAAGGTTCGACATATAACCATAAACAATTATTAAATTCTAACAGACTATAAAAATGGTAACAAAAATTTTCTTTACATACCTTGAAAAGTTGGGAACTATCTTATAACCAAAATTTAACTAATCTATCTAATTCCTCCTTGTTCTTTAATTCTTGAATTCACAATATGTCGCTTTACTGTTTGTGCTTTTGAGGATTTTACCTAAAACGCTGACAAACAAAAACGACGATCAGCCAAAGCTGGTATGTGGAGGGAGCAGATATTGTTCAACAATATAATCATTCAATTAATCATTTAACAATCAAGTTTACGTTTTAAGCTAAACTACACAATCCATCTTTTCACAACTATGTGTTGTCCCTATAGGACTTACATGGTACCTCTATTAAGGTGACTTGATGGACCTGCCCTCTAGGCAGCCAAAGTCATTCATGACCCTACCCTCTAGGCAGTCAAAGTCATTCATGACCCTACCCTCTAGGTAGTCAAAGTCATTCATGACCTGATGTACCTACCCTCTAGGTAGTCTTTTATCAGGTCAGCCATTACGACACAGAGGGAATCAAGGATTGAGCTAGAAGGCATATACATTAAGTGATAGGCATAGTCACTTTATACTTTGCATGGCAGAAATAAACATCCAAACTGTTTAGTTGCATTCAATGCGATTAAACATTCGGGAAACATCGGGAAACATAAGCGGTTAACCATAAGTAACCACATACCTTTAAATGCATATTTCAAGATAGAAAGAGAAACCCAATCAACAAGCAAAACCTGAAATAAAAGGACAATTTTCCTTTTATTAATATTCATCTAATTTTCATCGTATTACTTAGGGTTTCAGTTCCTATTTTATGGTTCCTTTAGAATTTAGGGTTTTCACTTCTTCTTTCCTTATTTTCATCCTTAATTCATTAAACTACATAAAATCCCTAATTTCTCAGTAAATTTCCTTTATTAAATATCTAATTATCTTATTCCGCCAAAAACATGCTTTTTATCTCCTTTTATCCCAAATTAGGGTTTCCATGTAAAATAACTTCCTTTTTAAGCATTACAACTCTAAATCTCATACTTTTGCATTCAAACTGATAATCATATCACCTTTATCATTAGCAAAGTTAAACTTATCAGTTTGATCTATTGATTTACCAAAATACACTTTAATCATACAATTAGGGTTTCTCACCAATTCTTAATACACTTTATTAACAAATTAAAGTACTTTTTGCAAAACATACAGAACTGGGTTCTCAATCTATTTTTATTGGATTCTTCGTATTTTTCTATACAATTTTCATATATTAAGTTTTCTCATACGAGTTTCCTAGCAAATTCTATTAATTTCGCAAGATAAATCATTTATCTGGATTATTAAGCAGAGAGAAGAATTAACTGGAATTACCCCAACCGTTAGATCAGTGTGCCGCTGCTCCCTTCCTTGATCTGATGCTCCTTGTCAGATTCCTCCACTAGTGGCGTGCCTCCTCTATCGGCCATCGATGACGCGTGGGCTCACGGTGGATTTCGATCCAAGGGTCCTGGTCGACGCGCTCCACTAGCTGAGTTGAATCAACGCGCTGCCCTAAGCAGCGTTGGATCGCAGACTGGCGCACGATGCTTCGGGATCCAACGATCCCTGCTCGTCGTCCTCCTTGTCTTCTAACAAGAAACATCAGCGGCGCCGCACGGCCTCCTCGCCGGAGCTAGAGCAAACAGGAGGGAGAGAGGGTCTCGAGGGTTAATAAGTGTCCGTCTGGATGCGTTAGGGTGAGGGAAACCACCCGAGGCCTATTTATAGGCTAGGGGAGGGTCTCTTCTAGGGTTCCAGACCTCGCTGCCAACCCTGGTTGTTGCCCAATTGGGCGTTTTGGATATACACCGCCAAAGATGGCAAAATCGGGGTCAAAGCTCTTCGTCTGGGTCTCCCAAACCTGATGGGACTATCATCCCAAGTTCTCATGCACCAAGGTGAAAGGAAAATCGAGGGGAAAAACCCATGTAGACGCGCTACAGTTCTTGTCCCTCTGGGACTCTAGGCAATAGCCGGGTTAGTTGGATCAAAATCCAACGGCTCTGATCATCCACGTTCAAACCAAAAAGGGAAAGAATTCCCAATAAAACAAGGAAAATCCTTATTTTAAAGCTAACTTGGAAATTAAATAACTCTCAATCCTTAACTTCGTTTTTCCTCAAATTTTGAGGAAAACTCGTTTATATTTTTATCTTCCCTTGTACAAAAATTGGAGTCATTATCTAAAGGAAACGAGCCCTTTACTTCAGTTTCAAGTTATCTCTTATTTAATTGTATTTTCCACATATTCCTTATTTCTTTTGCCATTATCTAATTATCCCGAGTTCCTTGAACCCCAAGGAACCCTTTTAACTCGAAATCTTATTTTGGGAAAATACCTTTTAGCCTTAAAATCATTTCTTTTTTTATTTTTCCTCATATATTCCTTTATTAAATGAAATTCCCTTTTTCATTTCTTTTTGTTTTTCTTTTAATCTTTCCATTGGGCTCTACGGCCTCAAAGGCCCAATAAGAGAACATACAAGTTATCAAACACCCAATCCACTCAATCCATTCAAACAATTCATCATATCAACCATGAATTTCATTTTTTTTTAAAATAACCTTTATAATTTCATTACATAATTTGGAGAAATCGAGGTTATAACATCCTCCCCTCCTTATAGGAATTTTGCCCTCAAAATTCAACAATCAAACAAACAAATCAGGATATGCTTTCTCCATGTCCGTCTTCAACTCCCATGTGGCCTCATCCTCTCCATGGTGTTTCCAAAGAACCTTTACCATCTCTATATGCTTATTTCTGAGCTCTTTTACCTTAGTATCTATAATACACATAGGTAACTCAGGATAAGACAACTTCCCTTGAAGCTCAATAGGTTCAAATCTCAACACATGGCTCGGGTCTTGCACATATCGCTTCAGATTGGACACGTGAAACACATCATGCATCATACTATATTGAGGGGGTAACGCCAAACGATAAGCCACCTCGCCAATCCGTTCTAAAACCTCAAACGGACCCACATATCAGGGACTCAACTTTCCTCTATTTTTAGCTATAGCTCGGAGCGGTCGGATCTTCAGAAAAACATGCTCGCCCACAGTGAAATGCACATCAGTCCTCTTTGCATCAGCATACGACCTTTGTCGATCCTGGGCTCTCTTTAGCCTTTTCCTGATCAAAGCGACTTTATCCGCATACACTTGGAGTTCATCTGACCTCAACAAGGTCCTCTCACCAACATCATCCCAGTGAAGTGGTGACCGACACGGTCTCCCGTATAGAGCTTCATATGGAGGCATCCCGATACTGGCTTGGTAACTATTGTTGTATGCAAACTCTGCTAGAGGTAAGTACTACTCCCATGATCCACCCCAATCGAGCACACAGGCTCTCAAAAGATCCTCTAAAGTCTAGATTGTCCTTTTTGACTGTCCATCTGTCTGGGGGTGATAAGCGGTACTGAACTTTAACTCGTACCAAGTTCCTCTTGAACCTGCTTCCACAGTTTGGAAGTAAACTTTGGATCTCTATCAGATATGATGGAACTGGGTACGCCATGCAAACGCACTATCTCCCGAATGTACAACTCCGCTAAGTCTGTCACTTTGGCAGTGGTTTTCAGTGCAAGGAAATGTGCTGACTTGGTAAGGCGATCCACCACAACCCATATTGCATCATGACCTCTCTTGGTCCTTGGTAAACCCACCACAAAATCCATGGTGATCTGATCCCATTTCCATTCCGGAATCTCTATAGACTGTAAAAGTCCACCAGGTTGTTGGTGTTCAGCCTTCACCATTTGGCACGTAAGACAACTGGCCACATAAGCTGCAATGTCTCTCTTCATCCCTGACCACCAGAAAAACCTCTGCATGTCCTTAAACATCTTAGTAGTCCCTGGGTGCACTGTGTACTTAGAACCATGAGCTTCTTTTAAGATACATTCCTTCAGTGGTGAGTCTTCAGGAATCCATATACGATTCTCGAATCTAATTCCTCCATCTACTCCCAAGGAAAGGCGGGTCTGAGGCTTCTTCATCAAGCCTCTCATCTTGTCAAGTTCACTACTGACCATCTGTGCTGCCACAATTTCACTCAACAAATCAGACTGTATCTGAATGTTGGCCAATCGAACTCGATCACCTAATGGTTGAGGAGACCATTTCACCAGCTCTTCTAAGCTCTTCCACTGACTAGATAGAACAGCTGCACAACGAAGCTGTTTCCAACTCAACGCATCTGCCACAACATTTGCCTTCCCAGGATGATAGGCAATGGTGAAGTCATAATCCTTCATGTATTCCATCCATCTTCGTTGTCGTAGGTTCAAGTCTTTCTGCGTCAGAAGGTACTTCAAGCTCTTATGGTCAGTGAAGATCTCAAAAGTAGCACCATACAGGTAATGCCGCCAAATCTTTAAGGCATGAATGATAGCAGCCAACTCTAGGTCATGTGTCGGGTAATTCACCTCATTAGGCTTGAGTTGTCGGGAAGCATAAGCAACCACATGTCGATTCTGCTCCAATACACAGCCAAGACCCATTTTGGATGCATCGGTGAAGATCATGAAACCCTCATTGCCTGATGGTAGAGTCAGAACTGGTGCAGTGGTAAACTTTTCTTTCAATTCTTGAAAACGAGCTTCACAGACATCAGAACACACAAACTTCACCTCCTTCCGAGTCAACATGGTCAAGGGCAATGCAGTCTTTGAGAAATCTGAAATGAAACGCCGATAATATCCTGCTAACCCCAAGAAGCTTCTGATCTCCGAGGGGTTCTTCGGTGTAGGCCAGTCTCGAACTGCTGACACCTTGGCTAGATCCACGGAGATCGTTCCTCCTGAGATGATATGCCCAAGGAACATGACTCGGTCTATCCAAAACTCACATTTTGAGAATTTCCCATAGAACTTCTGCTTTCTCAGGATATCAAGGACTTTACTTAGGTAGTCTCGATGTTGCTCTAAGTTATTGGAATATACCAGGATGTCATCTATGAACACTATGACAAACGAGTCAAGGAAGGGTTGGAACACACTATTCATAAGGTTCATGAACACACTAGGTGCATTGGACAACCCAAAAGGCATAACCACAAATTCATAATGGCCATATCATGTTCGAAAAGCTGTTTTTGGAATGTCCTCACTCTTGACTCTCAACTGGTGGTAACCCGATCTTAAGTCAATTTTGGAAAAGACTCGAGCAGACTTCAACTGGTCAAACAGGTCATCTATGCGGGGTAAAGGGTATTTGTTCTTAATGGTAGCTTGGTTAATCATCCAGTAGTCTATGCACATACGGAGCGAGCCATCCTTTTTCTTTACAAACAGGACTGGAGCTCCCCATGGTGATGTGCTAGGCCGGATAAAACCCTTGTCTAGCAATTCCTGCAATTGTTTCTTCAACTCGAGAAACTCTGCAGGTGCCATTCTATAAGGTGCACGTGAAATAGGGCTCGTCCCTTGAGCTAGCTCTATGGAGAAATCCACCTCTCTCACTGGAGGAATCCCAGGTAGATCATCCGAAAAAACATCTGCATAGCTCTTGACTACCTCTATTTCCTCTAAGGGCTGCACCTTGGGTTTGGGCTCGGTAACAACTGCTAGGAAAGCTTGACAACCTTTACTCATCATTCTTTCTGCCTTCAGGGATGACACATACAAACTGGTGGTGGCATCTTTCCTACCTCGAATGATAAAGGGTGGATGTCCTGGTTCCCTAATGATCACTTTCTTTTCCCTACAGTCGATTTGAGCCCTATAAGTATAAAGCCAATCCATGCCAATGATCATATCAAAATCATTCATGTCAAGAAGGATAAAGTCTATAGGAAACTCATGATCTCGATAATTCACAGGTATCACCGGAGTTTTCAAAAGAGAGGTAAAGATTCGTCCACTTGGGGTTGTAACATCTAAGACATATCCTAAATCCTTGATATCCAAACAAAGCATAGTTGCAAGATTCCTCGAAATGAAAGTATTAGTAGAACCAGAATCAAATAATGCTTTTACATTATGTCCCATGACTTCAAGCATGCCTACATTATTGTTCACCATACATTAGACCATTACATGCTTTAGCTTATAAAACATAAAGAAAACCCTAAGGGTTATTACCCTCAATCAATCGATTTGCATTTGCTTGAGCTTCTTCATTGTCGATGGCGAACACTCGAGCTTGCCTTCTTTCTCCAGTAGGTGGGGCCACAACTACTGGTGGTGCTGCTACTGGTGGGGCTGCCACTGGACCTGGTCCGTTTGGCTCTGGTAGAGGACAAGCAGCTTGGATATGCCCCTCTTGGTGACAATGGAAACAAACTCTCTTCCTGTAGTGGCACTCACCGAGATGCCCTCTTCCACATGAGCGGCATCGAGGTCGATTATTATCTTGATGGGGTCTCCCTTTTCCTCCTTGTCTTCCCTTGGCTTGATGACGACCTGGACCCTTCTTATGATGATTCTTCGGTCCTCGGGCTCCCTCAGTGAAACCCAAATACCCCTTGGGTGGAAGCTGTGTAGGCATCACGGTTCTCTCCATGTCTAAGGCAGTGTTATAAGCTTCTACGAAGGTTTTAGGTTTGCTTGCCATCACATGAGGCCTGATGGTAGGGTGGAGACGCTCTATGAAGTGATCCACCCTCCTTTCCTCATCCATCTTGTATCCAAAACGTTCCAGGATCCGAAACTTGCGCCCAAATTCTGCCACAGAGGAATTTCCTTGAGTCATGTTAGTGAATTCCCTTTCCTTCTCTTTCTTAGCCGCAACCGGGATGAATCTGGAAGTGAAAATGGTCTTGAAATCATCCCATGCCATTGGTTCCTCAGTCAGATCTCAGCCTGTGATGTGAGTCTCCCACCATATCTTAGCTGCTCCTTCCCGAAGGTGAGCAGCAAAGAGGACCTTCTTGCTCGGCTGTACTTCAAGCATGCGGAAACCATTCTCTATTGCAAGTATCCAGGCCTCTGCTTTATCAACCACCTCAGTCTTATCTTCCCCCCAAAACTTTTCTATGTTCAGCTTGACAAAGTCTAGGATGGTGGCTCCCACACGTGGACGAACAGGGTGTGGTTCACCATTATCAGCTCTAGCTATATCTCGAAGGGCCAAAGCACTAATAGCTTCTGTCAACTTCCTCTGTTGCTCTAACCACAAGGTATCAGGGGTATGGATCATCATGGTGGGTTCTGAATCTTTGAATGGGTCCTCATCCATCTGGGCTTCCTCCCCATATACATGCTGCTCTTCATATCCTTGATCTTCTTCTTGGTTCAGGTTACTAAATGGTACTGGGTCAGGATCAGGGACTTCTTGAGTGACTTCTTCAGGCCTCTTCCTCTTCTTAGAGGATCCACCCTCATGGTTCCTATTCCTCTTTTCAGAAGACTCCTTTACTTTACGGGGAGGCCAAACACTCCTAGCCGGTTTTCCGGAGCCCTCAGGGATAGCCACAGTCTTTGTTCGTGCCATCTACATAAGCATAACAAACAAACCTTTAGTTTATCATTTAAACTAGTTATACTTATGTTCAATGATATCTCATTACATATCTTTTATTAATTTTCTGGAGGATTCTTAAACCCTTAACTTATGTGCCCATACCACATGAGTGTGGAGGAGAGAGAGAATCCTACTCTTAAAGCCTTAATAGATTATGTGATGAGAAAGGGATGAATAAGATGAGAGAGTCCTAAAGGTATCTTATTTCGATTCATACCCTAAGACTTTGGCCAGACGGTCACACGGGTCCGGGAGTCCTCGTATTCCGACTAGCGGTGCGGAGGAAAATTTTGCCAGCCCCCGGTCATGATCCCTTTCTAGACACCTCCATCTTTCGGATACTCCTCTAATAACTCCCTTGGGTTCTATGGAGTTTGTCAAATTTAATAATTACTAATGGTTACATGAAGAACCCAGGCTCTGATACCAAATGTTACGACCCACCTCATTGGTAACCCCCAATTAAGGGAGACTAAGAGGTTGGAGCCGAAACCATTTATTCCGGATCAAAGGTTCGACATATAACCATAAACAATTATTAAATTCTAACAGACTATAAAAATGATAACAAAAATTTTCTTTACATACCTTGAAAAGTTGGGAACTATCTTCTAACCACAATTTAACTAATCTATCTAATTCCTCCTTGTTCTTTAATTCTTGAATTCACAATATGTCGCTTTACTGTTTGTGCTTTTGAGGATTTTACCTAAAACGCCGACAAACAAAAACGACGATCAACCGAAGCTGGTATGTGGAGGGAGCAGATATTGTTCAACAATATAATCATTCAATTATTCATTTAACAATCAAGTTTACGTTTTAAGCTAAACTACACAATCCATCTTTTCACAGCTTTGTGTTGTCCCTATAGGACTTACATGGTACCTCTATTAAGGTGACTTGATGGACCTGCCCTCTAGGCAGCCAAAGTCATTCATGACCCTACCCTCTAGGCAGTCAAAGTCATTCATGACCCTACCCTCTAGGTAGTCAAAGTCATTCATGACCTGATGTACCTACCCTCTAGGTAGTCTTTTATCAGGTCAGCCATTACGACACAGAGGGAATCAAGGATTGAGCTAGAAGGCATATACATTAAGTGATAGTCATAGTCACTTTATACTTTGCATGGCAGAAATAAACATCCAAACTGTTTAGTTGCATTCAATGCGATTAAACATTCGGGAAACATCGGGAAACATAAGCGGTTAACCATAAGTAACCACATACCTTTAAATGCATATTTCAAGATAGAAAGAGAAACCCAATCAACAAGCAAAACCTGAAATAAAAGGACAATTTTCCTTTTATTAATATTCATCTAATTTTCATCATATTACTTAGGGTTTCAGTTCCTATTTTATGGTTCCTTTAGAATTTAGGGTTTTCACTTCTTCTTTCCTTATTTTCATCCTTAATTCATTAAACTACATAAAATCCCTAATTTCTCAGTAAATTTCCTTTATTAAATATCCAATTATCTTATTCCGCCAAAAACATGCTTTTTATCTCCTTTTATCCCAAATTAGGGTTTCCATGTAAAATAACTTCCTTTTTAAGCATTACAACTCTAAATCTCATACTTTTGCATTCAAACTGATAATCATATCACCTTTATCATTAGCAAAGTTAAACTTATCAGTTTGATCTATTGATTTACCAAAATACACTTTAATCATACAATTAGGGTTTCTCACCAATTCTTAATACACTTTATTAACAAATTAAAGTACTTTTTGCAAAACATACAGAACTGGGTTCTCAATCTATTTTTATTGGATTCTTCATATTTTTCTATACAATTTTCATATATTAAGTTTTCTCATACGAGTTTCCTAGCAAATTCTATCAATTTCGCAAGATAAATCATTTATCTGGATTATTAAGAAGAGAGAAGAATTAACTGGAATTACCCCAACCGTTAGATCAGTGCGCCGCTGCTCCCTTCCTTGATCTGACGCTCCTCGTCAGATTCCTCCACTAGTGGCGTGCCTCCTCTATCGGCCGTCGATGACGCGTGGGCTCACGGTGGATTTCGATCCAAGGGTCCTGGTCGACGCGCTCCACTAGCTGAGTTGAATCAACGCGCTGCCCTAAGCAGCGTTGGATCGCAGACTGGCGCAAGATGCTTCGGGATCCAACGATCCCTGCTCGTCATCCTCCTTGTCTTCTAACAAGAAACAGCAGTGGCGCCGCACGACCTCCTCGCCGGAGCTAGAGCAAACAAGAGGGAGAGAGGGTCTCGAGGGTTAATAAGTGGCCGTCTGGATGCGTTAGGGTGAGGGAAACCACCCGAGGCCTATTTATAGGCTAGGGGAGGGTCTCTTCTAGGGTTCCAGACCTCACCGCCAACCCTGGTTTTTGCCCAATTGGGCGTTTTGGATATACACCGCCAAAGATGGCAAAATCGGGGTCAAAGCTCTTCGTCTGGGTCTCCCAAACCTGATGGGACTATCATCCCAAGTTCTCATGCACCAAGGTGAAAGGAAAATCGAGGGGAAAAACCCCTGTAGACGCGCTACAGTTCTTGTCCCTCTGGGACTCTAGGCAATAGCCGGGTTAGTTGGATCAAAATCCAACGGCTCTGATCATCCACGTTCAAACCAAAAAGGGAAAGAATTCCCAATAAAACAAGGAAAATCCTTATTTTAAAGCTAACTTGGAAATTAAATAACTCTCAATCCTTAACTCCGTTTTTCCTCAAATTTTGAGGAAATCTCGTTTATATTTTTATCTTCCCTTGTAGAAAAATTGGAGTCATTATCTAAAGGAAACGAGCCCTTTACTTCAGTTTCAAGTTATCTCTTATTTAATTGTATTTTCCACATATTCCTTATTTCTTTTGCCATTATCTAATTATCCCGAGTTCCTTGAACCCCAAGGAACCCTTTTAACTCGAAATCTTATTTTGGGAAAATACCTTTTAGCCTTAAAATCATTTCTTTTTTTATTTTCCCTCATATATTCCTTTATTAAATGAAATTCCCTTTTTCATTTCTTTTTGTTTTTCTTTTAATCTTTCCATTGGGCTCTACGGCCTCAAAGGCCCAATAAGAGAACATACAAGTTATCAAACACCCAATCCACTCAATCCATTCAAACAATTAATCATATCAACCATGAATTTCATTTTTTTCTTTAAAAAGAACCTTTATAATTTCATTACATAATTTGGAGAAATCGAGGTTATAACAGGTATCTAGAAAGACTTCAGTGCCACCCAAGTAATTGGATAAGTTGGAGAGCATTTTCAATCTCATGTTGTGAGTAGTGTTATAGTGATCATATTGTAATTTGTCTCTCATATCCAGATTGAATCAGAGGCATAGAAATATCATCCTCTTAAGTTCAATCTTTGTTCTTTGATCTAGAGTATACTATTTGAGATACATGTGAGATTCATATCATATATTGACTCACATGATCATCACCATGCATTTTAGTGTCTCACTTATCAACTAGTCATGATATCACTCCAAAAAATTTCATTTACGTCACTCATGATTATCCACTATGTCACAACATACCCAATAACTATTTGTATGATTACCCTTATCTAAGGCTACATTGAGCAGTGACGAAGTATACTGAACAACATATCATCGTTATAGTGACTTTAGGTATAAGGACCAAAATTACAGTGACCACATTCAGATATGATTTTAACTGTCATTTCTAGCTTCTGTGTATTATACTCAAGTTGGGTCTATCAGTGCACATGTTCATAACAAATACCTATGTGTTTGAATTGATATTCAATATTATGACTAATAAGATGTAGTAATCAATCAACACACATACTAGTCTTAATATATTATTGTTATCCTAATTTCCATTATAATATCTGACTAGTGACCTAGACAATAATGAATGCTCTTAGCATATACATGACCCCATCTTAAGTTCCTCAACCCAAAATCACATCATTGAGTCACACACTCTTAGGAAATATTATATATATATATATATTCATTATTGCATAGTGAAGGAAACATAACATTTGGAGTTGAATTTATTAAAGATTAAATCAACATCAAAGTATTTTGTGACAATCATTATATGTCTGACTCTCAGGACATACTAACAACACTTTTTACATACATTATCTTAATCTTACTCTAAAATCCCTTAACATACTAAAAGATGACCCTTTAGAGGATGTTTTGAGTGAACACAACAAAATTAGGAATTTTTTTATATTTCTTGCTGTTAAATATGTTTCTTTATGCTAATTAAGTTCTCTCTTAAAAGTGTATGGAATGAAATTTCAAATACATGTGAAAATGTTCCTTAAAATGGGATCTTTTTAATGTTCTAGTACCATATGGTCAGAAATCAACCTAAAAACTACTTCCTGATGCTTGTGGGTTGTACTAAAAAAGATCTTAGGAATTTTCCTTACTTCTATATTGATGTAAACTAGTTTTATTAGAATTATTTTGTCTAGGTGGGTCATCTATGTTTTAATTTGGCCTTCTTATACCCTAATTATAAATATGGAATTACTCTTGTATCATATTGAGTTTTAACCTGAAAGTTTGGGTGATATCTAGTTTACATCTTGTGAAAATACAAAAAAGATCCAGGTGGATATGATATTTCTATGATAATTTATTCATATTTTGGCCTTAATGGTGGTTTGGGACTTTGTGGCCCAATTTGATATTGTCGTCCAGAAGATCAAATACAAAATAAACTAATAAATATGTATAGCATTAACAAATGCTCTAGAAGTTTCCTAGGCTGAGAAGATCAAGATAAACAATGGAATATGAATATGACTTGTAGATAATCAAAAGTATAATAATTACACTAAAATATATTTTGGATCCAATTTGTTGAATACATTACCAAAAATTAATTGGAAGCATAAACCATTGTGATCCATAGATTTTTCAATCCTGCATTGGCTTAAATGTCAAATTTGATAATAACACGATGAATTTTGTTTCTTGAATAAAATATATATGAACACATAACACTATCAAGAACAAATAAATAATATTGTATTAAATCAAATTAGTTTTTGATATTTTTCCTTTGTCACATTGAAATTTGGAAATCTAGATCCCCCTTTTATGTGGACTCAAATTTGGCTTTATTTCTAATTAGATAACAACCGAGCTATCTCCTACCATTGATTAGAGGATATACTTAGTGGTATGATAACCACCAAGCTCATCTCTCTCCTCTCTCCCTCTCTCCTAGTCCTCTTCCATGATGTTTTACCAAAGAGTTTGGGGGATCTTTCAACGTAAACCAATCCCAAACTTGAACCAAGGGATTTTCTATACATTCAAACACTTTTTCTCCCATGTCATCTTCTCCAAATAAATATACAAACAATAGAAAAGTAAGTTTCACCTAAACCTACCATTTCCTTAAGCATATGCAATCCATGGAAACCTTTTATTAGTGTTTAGTTTCCCTTGATATCCCATCTGCCTTAGAGCCCACTAATGATACGCTCTCCTAAAGGAGAATTTAGTTGCCCCTCATTTCCTAACCCCAATCAAATTGGAAGGACGTAAACCTTTCTAACATTGAAATAGAACCTTCAAACCTATCCTCAAGGGTTTACACCTAACAAGGAGTCGCATATGCTCTCCTAAAGGAGAATTTAGTTGTCCCTCATTTCCTAACCCCAGTCAAATTGGGAGGACTTAAACCATTCTAACATTTAAATAGAACCTTCAAACCTATCCTCAAGGGTTGACACCTAACAAGGAGTCATCCCCAACCCTAATTGGTAGGGGCCAAAAGTATGGATTTGATGGTGGGTCCCGATGTTCCGTATGATGTGTACAAAATACTTATGGTGTATACAAAGGCTTTTTATGCCTTCGTAATGACTAAATCTCATCAAATTCTAGAAGATCATAAAGCCCATCTCCTTTTTTTAACAAATGGTGTTCACTAGTGCCTTAACAATTTTTGTAGTCTCATCATTATCTCTATCGTATTGATTTCATGGAATCCCATCAAAATATTTTCTGGTTTGGTAGACTTGACTCTATTTGTCTAAAACATACTGGAAATTGGACCCTAAAATACCGTTGGGCATATTTCACTAAATTGATTTCATTCACAATGTGTTCCCTCTTTTCAGTGAATTCTACTATATGTTCATTTATCATATACTTCACTATACTTCAGACCCACATTTTTCCTTACACCTAAACAAGTTACTTATTTTTATTTGAAGATATATTTTTATTTAGTTCCTTGGCAAAATTCTCATTTTTATCCTTTTGATTATTACATTTACCTTGATACAATTTAGCTGACTTCAAATTCTTGTGCTTATCTGCCTTGATTTACTTAAACAATGAGATAATTTTTTAAGTAGTGGAATCAAAATTAGTTGTATATTATTAAAAATATTTGATACAATTGTTCAATGATTAATGGTAGATAATAAAATACCCTACGTTAAGTATATAGTATAACTTTTATCTATGTTTTAACCCAACTATGCTATGATTTTTAAATCCTAGTACGTAGTAAGATATTAGAATGACAGACTGAGAAACCCATTCCTACATATAAATATAAAAATATAATTCTTCTATGACATTTTAAAAGACATGAAGACAATTATTACATTTAAATTGTAATCTATTAACGTCGTGGTTGTTAATCATTTTTGGATTATATAAATGGCTGACATAAAACTCGAACTCTAAAATATCAATTCACAAATGGTAAATAAACCATCATATTATGTTAGTCGATGCAAGTCATAATTTTAGAATTAATTTGTTCAATAAAGCCCCCTAAATACAATCTAGATTCAATAATCTCTTGATAGCTGAATTTGAAGTATTTTCTTATTCGTTCGTTTTGTTGAAATCCACCATTTAAATTTCATTTATGTACATTGTTTAGTGAGATCTTAACACTTGAAATTGACATATTTATTTTGTTTAAAACTTACAATTATCTGGTAATATCATTTTTGAAAATATTGAATTTTAAAACATTAAAAAATATACTAAATTATTGACTGGTTAATAAATGGAGACTAGTTATTCAATTCATTATTGTTGTAATTTATGGAATTTGTATTTTTGAAAATTATATTACTAGAATCTCAAAATACACTAGAGAAAATGGCTTTGTGGTTTATGATGTATAATTTTTTAATATTGATTCATAATTTGGATTTAAGACAATTCAATGCCATTGAGAGAACGCATTTTGTGTTAATGCTTGTGAATGAGTAGTTAAAGAAGAAGCAAATTGATATTTTCTCTCCCTTGCTAATTGCTTTTCCTACGACTGATTAATTTCCAATACGTCAATTACATGGTACGTGCACCAATAGTCATCTCTATGTGTACATCTATAAGAGAGAAAACCACCTTTCAGGCCATCTTTATTAGTCAATAAAAGAAAAGAACTGCAGTTACATGTTGTACCCTTCTTACTTTCACCTAGTACTCGATACTCATTGCAAACTTTGCGCTCACCAACTAAAAATTTAAGATGACTCAGGCATACAACACATGCATGTAGTGTGAATCATGGCTTTGTCAAGTGATCATCTGCAAAGTAGAAGATTTTCTCCATAACCTACTTTTCATATACTTTAACTGCGGACAAGACATTCCTTCACAAAGTCCTAGCAACTCTCACAAGGTCTAATGGTTCATCCACATTCTACAGTCATGACTGGGAATAACCATCAACAGTCCGTAGATTCAACCAGACCCAAACCTGTCTCCTCCACCTGCCGCCATCGTAATACCGTCGCAACAACCAACCTCAAACATGCCAGGGCCTATAGACATCGCTGAAGATTGATGACTTCACCAAAACAACCCCAACAACAATGATAGGACTTGTAACACATGTGCCTTGCCGACTCGTTGGGATATGCAACTTTGGTGATTCTTTGACATTAGGAACCGAGTATACGTGAATCTGAGAATAGCTCTCCCCACGACCGCAACCTAGCGCTCTGGCGACTAGGGTTACGGAGTGTGGGAGTCCTTCTACCCGCTCGGGTACCCTTCTCTTGCAGGTCCAAGGTACGGGCGAGCTTCCTGGTACTCTCCCCATGATGGCGGAGGAACTAGCAGAGAGATACGAGCGGCTACAGTTGACGACAGAGGAGGAGGAAACGATTGACGTCGGCGAAGAACAAACCGGGGAAGAGGAACACCTAGGGCTAGCGCTGGTTGCGCGGTTCCTGGCGGACAGGGCGCCTAACTTCTGGGCGATGCGATGCACATTAACTCAAAGTTGGGGGCTAGCGCAGAAGGTAGTCTTCAAGCAACTGGAAGGCGGCGTCTTTATCATCCAGTTCTTCGATTGGAGGGACAAGAAGAAGGTGGAGGACGGGGCGCCGTGGAACTTTGATAATAAGCTACTGCTGTTCAAGGAGATCGAGAAGGAGGAGCAGCCGGGGTCGATCGTTATCCAGCACACGCCCTTTTGGGCTCGGATCTACGGGCTCCCTTTAGGGTTCCGATCAGGCCAGGCTATCAGGAAGATCGCGAGTAGATTGGGAGAAGTTCTGGACATGGATGTCGATGAACTTGGGTGGGAATCATCAGCGAGGGTCAGGGTTAACCTGGATATTACGAAACCGCTGAAGAGAATTATAAGGATAACAGGGAACACCAAGAACATCATCACGCTGGACGTTAAGTATGAACGTTTGGTGCACTTCTGTCATGTCTGCGGGAAGCTTGGACATGTTGAGAGGGACTGCATTGATCGGATAGAAGGCGAAGAAGGCGGTCTTCAGTGGGGGCCGTGGCTGCGTGCATCCCCGAGAAAGGCAAGGACGACGTTACAGGAAGAATTACACGGGCACACCCGGGTTGCGAAGAAGATTGTCTTCAGAACCAAACCGACTCAACAGGAGTCGTCCACCAAGGAGTCGACGGGAGAAGGCGGAGTGCAGATCAATCGGGCCGGAGAGAGCGGGGGCAACGAGGCTCCAGGAAAGAGAGGGCAGAATTCAGCGAGACAGACGAACGAGAAGGATCAGCAAAACCAAGATGACACTGCGGAGTCACAACACGACTTGGAGAAGCTATTCCCAGAGCGACTGGAGGCAGCACGGGTGGAGGTCGATAAAGGCACGAGAGAGAGGCAGAATCTGAAGGAAGGAAGAGGAGGAAGCTGTCGGGCCACAATCGCTCAAGAGGCAAATACAGCAAGACAACAACGAATTCCGGAAAACCTGAGTAGCGACGAGGAACATGGGAAAGTGTCATCCGAGATTTTGTTCGACCAAGGAACGAGGACGGCAGAAACTAGGGCGGTAGTGGAGGCTATGTCCAACCAACACGCGTCTGTATGCATCCAAGAACAGCAACAGGTTCAAAGGCAAATCAAGACGAGGGCCCAACTGAAGATGGAAAGCAAAAAGAAAATGGGAAGAAGAGATAAGGGAAACACAAAGAAGAACAAGAAGCCCCCGTGGGTATACAAGATGAGTAGGGCGCAACGACTGGGGATTTCGGAGCAAGAAGTTGTTTGGGACACAATCTCAGGGAAGCGAGGAAGACAATCTGAATACTGTGATATGGAGCTCGATACAGAAAGTCCTATGGAAGACATAGCCAAGAAGATAAGGAGCAGCGAAGAGACCTCACAGCAGGATGGGACACAAAGTGTTCAAGTAGCGGGGACTGGCGGAGACCAGCCCCGTGAACAGCCATGAAGATTATAAGCTGGAATTGTCAGGGGTTGGGCAACCCTGACACGGTGAACACCCTTCGATCTTGGTGTTGGAGGGAAAGCCCGAATATAGTCTTCTTGATGGAGACTCTCATTACTGGAGCGGACTTAGAGGCGGTGAAGAGAAAATGTGGCTTCACACAGGGCATTTGCATTGACAGAGTGGGCAGAGCAGGCGGGATTGGTCTATGGTGGAAAGACATCGATCTCAATATTATCTCCTTTTCACAGCATCACTGCAGCTGCGAGGTAGATGATGGTACATGAGCTGGAAAATGGAGAGCAGTGGGTATCTATGGGTGGGCGGATCAACAGTTGAAAGCTAATACATGGAACCTGATACGGGAGTTGAAAAACAATTCAGATCTGCCTACTGTCTTCTTTGGTGACTTCAACGAGATAGTTGCCAACATGGAAAAGGCGGGAGGTCCTCCAAAACCACACCGGCACATGCAGGACTTTCGGGATGTGATAGACGACTGTGATTTGACAGACCTGGGCTACAGTGGAAACATCTTTACGTGGCAGAGGGGAACGACACCTGAAACGCTTGTGAGGGAGAGGCTGGATAGAGCTTTGGCGTATCCTAGTTGGGTGGCAAGATTTCCACAGGCACGTGTTATTCATCTTCCGATTGTTGAGTCGGATCATGCTCCGATCATCATAAACACGGAGAATAGGAGGAGAAGACAAAGAGGAAAGCAAGACAATTTTTTCTTCGAGCCTATGTGGATGGAGGACGAGATGTGCGAAAATATCATCAAGGAATCATGGCAAGGTGGCGCAACGATTGATTTGCATGGAAAGATGGAAAGATGCAGCCTAAAACTAAAAGCGTGGGCGCATGAGAGGTTCGGGAAAATGAGAAGAAGAATAAAAGAATTGGAAGGACAGCTGGGTGAAGCACAACTCCTACCGCCGGACAGGAACAACCTTGATAGGTGTACCCGCATGGCAGCCGAGCTCCAAGAATGGCATAGGTGCGACGGAAAATATTGGCATGCAAGGGCAAGGACAAATGAAATGAAAGCGGGAGACAGAAATACGGCGTACTTTCATCACAAAGCTTCCCAAAGGAGGAAAAGAAATAAGATAGAAGGACTCCATGATGATGAAGGGCATTGGCACACGAAGGAAGAGGAGATAGAGAAAGTCATCACCACTTTTTTCCATGGGCTGTTCACGACGTCTAATCCAACGGGATGGGATGCAGCCACCAAAGGGGTTGAAAGGAAGATAGGGAGGGCGGACAATGAAGATTTGGAGAGGGATATCACCACGGAAGAAATCCAAACAGCGCTGAAAAATATGCACCCAAACAAAGCTCCCGGGCCCGACGGTATGAAAGCCATGTTCTTTCAAAAATACTGGCATATAGTTGGAGATGATGTAGCTAATTATATCAAAGGGTGGTGGAAATCTGAAGCCAGCATAGCTGATGTAAATACTACTCTTGTAGTTCTTATCCCTAAAGTGAAAGCACCGAAAGAGATGGGGGAGTTCCGACCCATTAGCTTGTGCAATGTAATTTACAAAATAGCAGCAAAAGTCCTTGCCAACCGCCTTCGACCAATGATGGATAAAATTACTTCTGAACAGCAAAGTGCCTTCATCCCAGGAAGATTGATCACTGACAATGTCCTTGTGGCTTATGAGCTGTTTCACAGCATGAAAGGTGCAACGGGAAAGAAGAAGGGTCATATCGCTTTGAAGCTTGACATGTCAAAAGCATATGACAGGGTGGAGTGGGGGTTTGTGGATTACATACAACAGAAGTTGGGTTTCGGAGAGCTGTGGAGAAGAAAAGTCATGAACTGTATGTCGACAGTATCTCATTCTTTTGCTATTAATGGGGAGCGTACCAGGAAATCTCAACCTTCCAGAGGACTGCGCCAGGGTGACCCTCTCTCCCCTTCTCTTTTCATTTTATGTGCTGAAGCTTTTTCGTCTTCTTTGAATCTTGCTTCTCTACAAAATGATATTCATGGAGTACGAGCCAGTCGCCATGGGCCTCGTATTTCTCACCACTTCTTTGCAGATGATTCCATTCTTTTTGCGAGGGCGACCAAGGAGGAATGCCTGAAATTAGCTGTGATTATCAGCCAGTATGAACAGGCTTCTGGACAAAAAATTAATCTATCCAAAACCGAAGTGGCCTTCAGCAAAGGAGTCAACCGACAAAGGAAGGACGAGATATGTCAAGTGTTACAAGTCAAAGAGGTGGAGAGTCACGGGAAGTACTTGGGCCTACCATCCGCAGTGGGAAGATCAAAGAAACAAGCCTTCTCATATATCCAGGACAGAGTTTGGAACAAACTGCAAGGGTGGAAGGAAAAGCTTCTTTCTAAGGTGGGGAAGGAAGTTCTTATCAAGGCAGTGGCTCAAGCGATACCGTCATACATGATGAGTATTTTCCAGTTACCGGGGTACCTTCTTGACACCATCAACAGTTCCATTGCTAGATTCTGGTGGGGAGCCAAAGACGGGGAAAGGAAGATAGCTTGGGTCAGCTGGGAAAATTATGCAAGCCGAAAAACCAAGGAGGAATGGGGTTCCGTGACATTAGCGCCTTCAATCAAGCTCTCCTTGCCAAGCAAGTATGGCGACTCTTTCACAGGCGAGACACACTGGCATACAAAGTCCTAAAGGCCAAGTATTTCCCATCATGTAATGTACTTGAGGCTAGGAGGGGTCATAACCCAAGCTTTACGTGGAGGAGTATTTGGAACTCTAAAAGTATAGTGCTCGAAGGCATGCAATGGCGAGTGGGAAATGGCAATGACATCAACATATGGACTGACAACTGGATCCCAAATCTAAATGGGAGCATAGAAGGAAGGATGGGCATATCTTCACCGACGGTTCTTAGAGTCAACCAACTCATTGATCAAGATACAGGACAGTGGGACCGAGGACTGATCCACGAGCTATTGTCGCATGAATTAGCTGCTATGGTGCTAGCCATTCCTCAAGGGCTAGCGGCAAGGGAGGACAGCATTTTCTGGAAACCAAGCAAGACCGGGGACTATACGGTGAGGTCGGCATATTGGTTAGCAACCCAACAACCAATTCGAGATGGACAACCGATCAGTCAAGAGGAAAAGGACGTATGGCGGGCTGTTTGGAAGTCGGGTCTACTTCCAAAAGCGGCTCACTTCTTATGGCGCTGCTTTGTCGGATCGTTAGCTACGGTGGGCAGGTTGTACGATCGGTTTTGTCACGCGGACGGTATTTGTAACATCTGTAGGAAGGAAAAGGAAGACATTGGACACATGTTCTTCAAATGTGACCAGGCGTGGGAGCTATGGAAGGATTATCCTTTGGAAATACAGCACCGTATAGAAGAGATGGGCGCAATACCAGTGAAGGCAGCCATCTTAGCGGTGGTGTGGCCGCAACAAGGTGAGCTGGACGTCGACATGGCTGCTGCCCTTTGGGCCATTTGGAGTAGGCGAAACGACATTGTGTTTGGGAACAAGGTGCGGCACCCCCACATTATGAAGAGCGCTTTGTTACCATGGGTAAGAAGCAGCCCGGCGCCGAGCAGCAGTGCTAGTAGCTCGAGCACGGCGAGTGCAAGTGCACCATGGAGTAAACCACCGGAGGGGGTCATCAAATTGAATTGTGATGCAGCGGTTAATGTCCAAGGAAAAGATGGCTTGGGGATGGTGTGGCGGACAGCTACGGGTGCAGCAACAAAGCTAGAAGGGAAACAACAGCCGACACTCAAGGACCCCATGTGCGCCGAGGCTCTTGCTATCCGAGATGGACTCCTCCTTTCCAAAGAAATGAATCTTCCGCAGCTAATGGTGGAATCAGATGCCGAAGTGGTGATCAAGCTAATTGTGAATGGGTCTAAGAGAGCGGACCTCCTGGGTTCTATTCTTGAGGACATAGGCTTTCTCAAAAGTTTCTTTACTAGTATTTCCTTTGTTTATTGTCGTAGAGTAGAGAATGGAGTAGCACATCAGCTAGCCCGTTTGGCTGCTAGTAGTAGTTTTTCTTTCCCTAATTCTAGCTCTTTACCGCTGGTTGTAAGAAACTGCATTCAAGCAGATTTGCTCTTATAATATAGTCGATCCGTTGATTTCAAAAAAAAAAAGGAACCGAGTATACGTGAGTACCGCCTCTAGATAATGTATCCCGCAGAGACTTGTAAGTCAATCTGTATATTTTTCCATGAAAATCAACTATAAACTTCTTAATTGTACAATCTAAAAATTGGTCGCACCAACGTCTTGATCTAAATAATGTTATAAATAGTATGACTAGTACCTACTCACAACTTATATTAGTCTATTAGTATAGAACCTACTCGTATTAGTATAGATATGATTACTCTCGTCGCTTTTCTACGTGTCATGTATCATGCATGGATGATGGATGAGACTATCAAACACTAACATAGTTAGTTTATCATAAATGAGTAATATATCTTCTAGCGTACAAAATATATGGAAAACCAACAAAAGAAGTACGTGACCTAAATCATAAATTACAAATGATAGGGTACACTAATCCTTTTAAAATGGATGAATATAATATATCATATGCAAATAAAATACCATATTCTATATCAACTAAGTAGTTCTAATAGTGTCAATGAGATACTATAATACACTTACTTGTTCATGAAACTTAGAATTATATATAGGATGTAAGTCATCGATATAAAATGGTAGTAAATAATAATTATATAAACTCGTTTGTATTAATGAATATTCACTATGTTCTTAGAAATGGACACACACACACACACACACACACACACACACACACACACACACACACACACACACATATATATATATATATGTTTGAAGAGTTATCGACATTAAAGATTGATTGTGGAAATGACTTTACATTCTTTTCATATTTCAAATGATAATGATATTCATATATTCTCATTCATCTAGATAATACTTTACTTACTTACATATGAAATGTAATTATTCATACTGAGATTTATCTAAGCATGTATTAAATATTTTTGAACCCTACATTAATGACTTGAGCTATACTAAAAAGGAAACATAAAATAATGTCACTACGAGGGTATAATCACATGTGACTTAGTTTTATAATCTCAAAATGATTAGAATAAGAAAATAGATTATAATACTATTATATATGAGAAATTTAATCACTAACAATACAATCAAACTAATGAAAATTGAGAACCTCCTCTCTCTACATTGTATAATTGTGAACAAACCTTGGAGATCCATACTTGAAATTGAACTTTCTTCCTTTTAAATTTGATGTATAAAATTACTATTTTAGTTCAGAAATGTTATTTTCCTCTTTCAGCATACATAGTAGATAGACTATATGGCTTGAATTGTTTTTGAAACTCTATCCTTTCTCTTAAAAAGCCTCCAACTTTTGTATCCCTGAAATAATAGCACATTTTTTAAACATGGAAAATGGTAGGATGATGCCCATTAGTTTAGTTGAATAACTCTATCATGACTCTATGCAAAGAAAGTGCATGAGTTCCATCAATATACAAGGAAACATAATTGGTGGTTGTTGTTCTCCATGGAGACAACACATGGATTCCCCAACAACATAGACACTTACATGTGCTATCTATTTCAAAATTTGAATTACTAATCTTGAATTTTAATATTCAACCATGTTAATCTTTCACACCCTTTTACCACTGTTTACTTGCCTACATTGCATAATTCCTTGCACATTCTCATGGAAAATTCATGGTAGTTAAGGTCATAACTGTTTATTTCCAAATAATGATTTTGTATAGGTTATTTGATTGACACATCCTTTTTAGTTTTGGTCCATGTGTGTTTTTATGGGAGTTCATGGACATATGATCAAAAGAAGACTTAGCAAAGAAATGTGAGAGAAGTTCTCCATTGATGCAAGAACTAGATAGGTTTGATTTGTTGTTTATATGTAATGTAGTATAAGATTCCATGACTCTAATTTATGTATGATGTAAAGACTGTTGATATATTCTAAAATTAAACTATATGAAAATTTTGGTATCAAGGATTGGGTTTTTATATTGTCCCACATTCCTCATGCTCATATTCATCTATATCAATGGAGGGAAAGGGCTCTAAGTAGCACTCTATATCCTGGGCTCATGCTTGATATTGTTGGGGGTGTGGGAGGCTAAATAATACTGAGAGAAGGAATCCCAACTCTGAGAGTGGGTGTATTTGAACTGGAGGTTCACCCTCAGTTTTTGGAGCTCGAATTCTTAATCACAAAGGAGAAAGATGTTGGTATGTATGCCCAAAGAGCCAATCATATGATGATTGGGATGTGGCATTAAATACCTGATTTGATAATAATAAAAGATAATTTTGTCTGTTATGTTTGTATTAGTCATGAGATGATGACACAAATGTAAGTAGATGTCTAAAAATGATGTTTCTTGATGACGTATGTCTTCAAGTACGTGACTTGAAGAATGAGATCATATAGATGCTAAGAGTACATAAATTCTTATTACGTCCCTAGTCAGATATTACTGTGGAAGAAAAATAGACAATCGTAATACATAAGACTAGAGTGTGTGCTGACTGATGACTAAGTCTCAATAGTCATGATATATGATATCCAATCACTCACACATATACATGTTAGAGAACAATGTATCAGATAGACCCACCATGAGAGTGATACATGGAGACCATGGAATGGTAGTCAGAATCATCTCTCACAGTGAAAGTTGTGATTGTGCTTCTTAGACCTGAAGTCACTACATTCATTATATGTTGTTGGGTGTACTTTGACATCATCGAACGTAATCTTCAAAATACAGGTTGCCATAAAGGTGACGATTGGCTAGCTTTGACACATGAAGATCTAAGTGTGAGTGATGTAGATGGGATTTGTCCCTCCTATAAGAGTTTGATATCAGGGGCCTTTTGATAAGTGAGACTGAGAAATGTACAATCGTACTCATGTGATTCAATATATGATATGTGAACTCATATGCATCTCAAATAGTCTGCTCTAGTTCAAGGAACATGGATTGGACATTGAGAGGATGACAATTCCATGCCTCGAGTTCAATCCAGATATCAGAGACAAAGGAACTATATGATCACTATAACACTAATCATGAATTGTAGGTTGAAGTTGTTCTCAAACTTTCTGATATTTGGATAGCAATAATGTGTGAATAGGCACCACTGATGTCATAAGTTTGTTATGGACATTCACTACCAATGTTTTCTAGACCTATAGGGTCACACACATAAGATACACTTGGATTAAAGAAGTATATTCATGAATGATGTTTAGATTGAATGCTATAGGTATTTAGGTATTCATTTAATCAATAGGTCAACTGACTAGACTCAGAACCATCAAGTTTAAGTGTTGGACTGACTGTTTAGAGTGTCAAGTTCATTAGAAATTGAATTGACTGAATTCTACCAGAACTGGGGCATGAGATGACCATCTCGCATGAGTGAGACGATCGTCTCACATGATGGTCATGAGATGAATGGCTTTCATGAGTGAGATGACCGGTTCATGGCCGCAAGATGACTAGCTCGCATGAGCTAGATGCCCAGTTTATGGGGAAATTCAATTGCATCAAGGATTAGTGCTAACGTCATGTTGTGTATTAATTAGATTTGAATTGACAATTTGATTTAGAATAGGAAACTGCATGAGATGACCGTCTCGCTCACGAGATGACCATTTCATAGTTCATAGGTTCTAGAACATTTGTGATTCCATGCCCTTCTACTCCTACACCGATCGAGAACCCTGATCCTTGTCTCTACTATATATAGAGGGGTACTGGGGGCTTCCCAAGACACACAATTGAGAATTAGTTACTCTGATAATTATTATCCTCTTGATTGTGGTAATCAATAGAGAGCCCAAGCAAGTCTTGCCCGTCAAAAGGAGGGATAGTAAGGGAGAGAACAACTGAAGATCAATTGTGGGAGAGCATGTAGGCGACTAGTACACTGACAAAAGGGGACAACTCCTTCCTATTGGGAGTTCCCAGTGGTCTGTGTGGACTATTCTAGAGGTGGGAGACCGTCGTATTCCACTAAGAGGATAATGTCAACTCGCAGTCCGTGGTGAAACTGCAGGAGCTGTTGTAGATATTATTCCAGTCTGCTATCTGTTGTGAAGACCAGGAGATGTACATACACCATCCAAGAGCAACTAGATGATAGTTGCACATCTACAATGATGAAGAATATGTCATTGTACTTTCTTCAGAACCAGGTATATCCTTGAAACCATTCTTTCCATTATATAGTTGTTGACATGATCTACTGGTTTATGGGGAATATGACGGTAAATGTTTTATTTTCACTGCCTTATCTGTCACCCTATTTCCCCACAAAAGAAATCAACATAGTGTTTTTCTCCGCCTACCTTAGGGTCTCTTCTTGTGTCATGACTTGCAAGAGAGCATATTGTTCTTTCAAAAACTCTTTTTATTTCAAGGTGTGAGTTTTTGAGATATGGATATACTAATTTCCCGTGTCACACACTATACTTCAAAGTTAGAATGTGCGAGTAAATGAGTCATTTTCTTTAATTTTATATGAATTCCAATAAATGTTTTAATCATGTAAAATTACTAACTAATCATAGAAACTTCAGAAAAATAATTATAAATATGTCTTGAAATTTTAAAGGTACAATCCATATACATAGCTAGGTACTAAGAACTAAGTCAAAATGGACATTCAATTCAATTTCTAGAATTTAAACTTTTAATATAATTTAACTCTAATGTTTATAAAAGATGGTTAGGTGGTTGACGCCTGCTTGGACCTAGGACATTTTAATTTTGGATATAGGGTATGCAAATCCTATCTATTTTTTTTGGGCATTTGTTTCCACAAACCCAAATATGTCATAATGAGGCTTAAATATTAATTCTAATCTCTCTTTTATCCTTTGAGAAAAATCTTTGTTACGTTCTCACTTATTATGATCTTGTTTCTTACTATCTATTACTCAATTTATTGAAATCATTATCTACTGGTCCTTTGGGCATACTTTCCATGTTTTCTACATTTACATTTGATTATACGTGTGCACTTGAAAAAGAAATTTAATTAACTTATTTCTTGATCCTTTTGCATAATGATTCTAAAGTATTAATGTTTAATGTAGCGGTGTATTTTGAGATTTCAAAAATTACACAACCATACACATTAGGTGTGACTTCTCACACAATCATACATACTGGGTGCAACTCTCCAGTTTCTATCTAGGATGTGTTTGTCCTTCCATTTAGATTTTTTGGATGATGTGAGAACCACCCCCGAGGAAGATCCACTTTGGTGACCCCACCCCAATACAATCATTATCTACTGGTCCTTTGGGCTCAAACATTGCCATGTAGCACTCTAATATTGTACTCAATTTTTGCCTTGTATCTCGTTTCATAACTTGCAAACATAATATAGAAACTCCACTATGCAAACCTTGTGCACTTACCTCTATTCTCGGGGTCAGGACACGAGTTCGGGCATTCTACTTGAGTTTATAAGATAGGGAAGACCATGTCGATAAATGGGTTAGCTCTTGGCGATGGATTTGAGGTCCCTTGTGTAGAAAAGGGTTAGCTAATCTTAAGCACCCATATGGTCTCTTCCAATGGGAAATAGTCAAAGGCCTTATGATATATGATGTTGTTGGTATTATTGGAGTAAAATGACATAAAAAATGGGCTCTCATTTTTCTAAATACTTAAACTTGTTTATTCTTACTTGTTGCTTCTGAAAATCTTTTCAAATTATGCAAAGCTTATGTATATGCATCTTTTGGCCCTGTACTCAACACCTCATGTGCTTGACCCACCTTGTTTCAGATATTTTTATTTGATTCAGAGATGGCTAGAAGTTGACAGGCTTGGAGGGCTATGTCAGGTGTACTTGTTATAAGATCCCTAGTATACATGAGCATACTTGTATAATATGTACCTCCATTTGTAAATGAGAATATTTTAATAGAAGGATGTTTCTTAATAATACTTTTTGAATGTTGAGACTATGATTTGTGCTTTTATATTGTTATTTGTTCATGTATGCTCAACTTTATGTTTCCACATCCACACTTTGATAATACTATGCTAGGGACGGACACCTAAGTCCTATCACCATTGACTTTATAAACATTTGGAGTTAGGATTTGGGTAACAAATGGTCCTTTGACAGATGGTCAGAGCATGAACAATATCAACACCAAACATTACTCACATGAAACACAAACTAAACTCTCCTTATATCTCAACCCTAGAAACTTAATGAGTTGTCCTTTTTGGACTAAGTTGACTTAGCCTCTAGATTAGAACCTATATGTTCTGGAACTAGGTGTAGACTTGTGTAATCCCTAGAACCTTTCTTTTCTCCTCCTTTTGTCATTTAGTATTGGTTGTAGGTTCAGGAGGGTGAGAAAAGGGAGTTCTTATTACAATCCTAGACATATGCTTGCGACATGTGCTTAGGGTATCTACATAATTGTGCACCATGTTCTTACTAGTTCTCTAGGTGTCATGGTACTAGACCGCCTAATGAGTGTGGTAACTCATTTTGGTTTTGGTTTTATTCAAATGGAGTATGGTCGTTTCCATCGCCTGTTTCAACATTGAAGAAAATTTATTTTAAGTATAAGTATATGTACATATGAAAAATGTTACCACATACAAAAAGGTAGTGAGTGTCCATGTAACATAAGAGAAAGAGATGTAACATGAAGTCTTTATGAGAGAGTTTAGATGATATTTGTAGTCTCGAGAGTTTTCTAGAGCCATGACAAAGGGTAGGCTAGTAGTAGACTATATGACCTAGAATGATGATAATGATGACGACGATGAAGATGATGTTGATTATGATGTTGACATTGATTATATGAGTTTGTTTCATATTAACCTATGTTTGATGTAGGATGATTCAAGTATGCTCGAAAATATGTGGAATGTATTTTGACCATGCATCCCAATCTAAAATCTAGCACCTTTAATGGTACATGTGACTTAGTAGATGTGCTTAACATAGCTAGTGGGTTGGCATGTTTTCTTGTTCCTAGTCTTGGATATATTGAGATATGGATAGTGAGATATGCTTTAGGACAAACATAGGCCTCAAACTCTTTACAAAGGAGGACCTCTAGCATAGGACATACAAATAGGCTGGACTCTTAATATGAGTCAACCAGATACATGAGAAGGTCAGAGTACCTAACCTCCAAAATATATGTGAAAATGTTGAAACAAATACAAACGATGCAATACATGGAGATGAGTCCCTAGATAGACTACCTCTAAGTACATGAGTTGAGTCACCTAGTATATGTATCTTTTGATAATTTTCAACCCTAGATTTCCTATCAAAAGATCTAACCGTAGAGAAAGAGGAAATTGAATATATGATGTTTACTATATAGGTGAGGGAGATGTCCCAAGACCCTAAAATTATATACACGAGATGTGATCTCCATGATGAGCCTCATACTCAAATTATTGGTTTAATTAAAAGGAATCTAGTGGTTTCTCTCGGTAGTATGTTGGGTAAAAGTTTGGTATGGATAGATGTTGGTGGTTAGCACATTTTTCCTTGACATAGATAGGTCTTAGCTTGAGTGGCTCGAGCTTGTGAAGCTCTTCCTAGACATCCGTGAGATAATTATAAATCCTTTATGCTAATGATGATATTTCTCCTAGAATGATGCTTGATACATGACACATCTCATTTAAGTTAAAATGACATGTGCATGATAAATCACTCTCATAAGCTAGAGCTAACACAAAGTCATACTATACATGAAAGGTGGAATTTTGAAATCATGAACTTGATGCAATGATGCCTTGATATCAGAGTTGAATAAATTATGAATATAATTCTAGATTCTAGACCCAAAAATGGGAACATAATTGACTATATTTGGTAGAATTTTGGTGGAAAACTAAAACACGCATGAAATCTAGTATATGGATGAAATACTCATTCAATAATAATCTCATTTGGAAGTCATGATGATGAAAATGTTTATTTGAGAAATTGATAACATATATTTCAATAGTCATACCTTGATCTCAATGATTATATGAACAAAGCCCTAATATAGCGATAATAGGGGTGTGAAAACCCTAATTCGAAGATGATGTTGCATTATGATAATTCACTTGATAATATTTGTATATATTTAATAAGGGTACACCCTTGATGATCACAACCTAAGTGTTCACCCTATAGTGGCCGATCCCTTTACACTTAGGTTTATTTGTCTAAACACGATGAATATGGACTGGAAAATTTTAGACGATGACATTTCTTATAAGAAGGGAAAGTTGTGACAATCCCAACTTTCTCTATCTTTGATTGTATTGTTTCTCTCTCTTTAAGTGATAAAAATCATTCAATTGAGTTGAATTTTATCATTTGATGTATTTTGATGTTCCTTTAGAGTCACATTGGTTTCACGTTTCAAGATGTAATGTTATTTCACATGATTTACTTATGATACATGTCTTAATGTATCATAATTTTGTTTTCTATTTTGATCCTATATCCTATACAAATTTGTATCAAGAATATATCTCATGATGTAGAGTTTTCAATTTCAAATCCAACGATGCAAAAGTTTCATCAATCTGACCATCACAGTCCAAGTTATGGACTTATGAAGATAGGTCATTTAACTTGATTTTACTGGATTTTCGATCTTATTGGTCCCAATCTGCCCATGGCCAATCTGCTGGCTCAGATGGGGTAGGTGGGCACATATGCTCACCACTGTCAGATCATGTGGGGACCATGAAGAACTCGTCCATCCAACGACTCAACTTCATCTTCTTCGTTGGTCTGTATTGTAACACAGCTACAACAACCTTTCTGGTGACCATTACGTGCCTTTTTTGTTTCCCTTGGAGTTCACCTTGTACAAAAGCCACAACTCGGCTTGTTCTTTCATTCCCCTCTTTTTCTCTAGCCTTCTCGCATCAAAGACCCATTTCTTCCTCTCCTCTGTCTTGCCCAAACCCTAGCCGCCACCCTTACTCCTTGGTTCCAAGCGGTCGACCAGTAGCTCCAAGCCTCCAAAAAGAGGTCGTGACTATGACCACAAGGCTCGGCCAGAGCTGGGAAACACCTTGGTGAAGTGTTTTGGGTCTGGTTGGTCACTTTGTGCTTGGGTTGCCGATGGGTCCTCCACCATGGCACCATCTGTTTCGAGCAGTTATCAAGTATGAAGGACAAACGTGTCCCTTGGATTGCAGGCTGACCCAATCTCGATGACCAGAATCTTCCCAGTGCACCACTTGATAGCCTCGACAAAAAGTGGCATGCAGTCGGCCTCTGTGACTAGGAGTGGGTATGAATCAGTATTGGGGCACGGTGGACTGGTAGATAATGACCAACTAGAGCCCAGCTAGTGCTGTGGTGGTGTCAGATCATTGGGGGTGGTTTGGAATCGCATAACCAAGGCGCTGACCAAATGGTGGATGACACATGGTGGTAGGCCCAGCATGTGGATGCACGACATGGTGTCTCGTCTGACTGCTCAATCATGATCCAAGGGCCATGTGTCGCAAGAAATCATGATGACACTCTATCTTGATGTCCACTAAAGTTCTTAATACATGTATTCTAAAAATCATAACTTCTTCCTCCTTGGGACAAATCCAACATACTATATATAAAATCGATTAGATCGACAACATCTAGACAATGATCATGGTTTGAGACCTTAAATTCTCTTCCTATTCTACTATTTTGCTAAATATGCGATTTTTGACCATGGTGAATTTATTTAATACATGTTTGTGATAAAGGTTGGACCTTTGATGCACATCTACCTATCTAATGATCATATCTATACCTTTTATGTACTTTTGAACTATTAAGGATCATAATCACCCCTATTGCTCATTAAGACTCTTTTGTACATAAGTGACTTGTAATTGGACTTTCAAGATATATCTTACCCTAACTTGGTAATCTTGCTTCTTTTGTTGACTATTTCTAATAAAATTCGAAATCGGTAATATATATCACCCCTCATGACTCTAATATTATCCCATAATCCCCGTTTTACTATGGTGGTTACTTATGACACTAAGTATGCTTGATTGGTACCCTTTCATGATGATACATGCTACACTTGATTAAAATAATGACCTTGGCCTCTTTGTGGCAACAAACTATATTAGATCCTTCAAATTAGCAGTCTCGTGATGTTTAGTGACTATATAATGATCAACCCCTTCTTATACTTTAGTGGTTTTTATGACTCTAAGTCCACTAGTGGTGACCTAGTGTGACATATATGACTTATTTTCTTTGCTTGTTCCCCAATCTCGATATGCGTCCTAGTGTTAGGCCCTCCCCTCCCAAATTAGAGTTGATTATTTTATTCTTGATCACCTTGCTTTGGATGTTCACCTAAGTCTTATGTTGATTCCTAATGGAATATGAACTACGTTGATGCATGCATGTACGTCGAGGTGTTGATACCAAGTTGGACAATGATGCCTAGATCCTAAGGGACATCCACCCAAAATTTAATATGTTTCTTATGACCTTATGCCTTCGATCAAAATCTAGTTTAATGATGGATCCTCTTGTCTGGACGAATCATGGTCTTTCTTGCCCAACTATGAGTCTTATGACCTTATTACGTACACAAATGGCTCAAACCTTGAAATGATCATAGAAAATGAATGAAACATTGACATGAAATGAAACTTGAATCACACCCTTATGATGGACTCTATATCTGTATAAGATCATAAAAAATGGAATGAACCAATTTTAAACCTAACTTGGCAAAAAATCCTAAAATGAAGCTAGTTAGGGTTAATGATGAGAGTCGAATACGTGTATGCAATCTTGTGCTTAATCAGGTTTGGCTTGTGGCTAGATGGCCAAGGATAAACACATTAAGAATCATTAAATCAGGTACGAACTTTATATAATTATATGACTATGGATTATTGATTGAAATGTGATATATATGTATGCTTGTTTACTTGCTCAGATATTGCCATGCAACACTCTAGTACTGTACTCAATGTTTTCCTCGTATCTCGTTTTATAACTTGCAAACATAATATAGAAACTCCACTATACAAACCTTGTGCACATGCCTGTATTCTCGGGGCCAAGACACAAGTTTGGGCGTCCTACTTGAGTTTTCAAGATAGGGAAGACCATGTGGATAAAAGGGTTATCTCTTGGCTATGAATTTTGAGGTCCCTTTTGTAGAAAAGGGTTAGCTAATCTTGAGCACCCTAACAAACTCTTCCGATGGGAATTTGTCGAAGACCTTATGATATATGATGTTGTTGGTATAATTGGAGTAAAATGACATAAAATATGAGCTCTTGATTTTCTAAGTACTTGTCTTGTTCATTCTTGCTCCTTACTTATGCAAATATTTTCAAATTATTCAAAGCTTATGTATATGTATCTTTTAGCCCTGTACTCAACACGTCACGTGCTTGACCCACCTTGTTTCATGTATTGTTATTAGGTTTAGAGATGGCTAGAAGTTGATGAGCTTGGTAAGCTATGTCAGGTGTACTTGTTGTAAGATCCCTAGTATACATGAGCAAACTTGTGTAATTTGTACCTCAATTTGTAAATGAGAATCTTATAATAAAAGGATGCTACTTAATAATACTTGTTGAATGTTGAGACTATGATTGGTGCTTTTATCTTGTTATGTGTTCATGTATGCTAAGCTTTACACTTCCGCATTCACACTTTGATAATAACATGCTAGGGACGAATGCCTAGGTCCTATAGCCATTGATTTTATAGTCATTTGAAGTTAGAATTTGGGTAACTAATAGTTATGTTACATAGACATTCCACCACTAATAGTAATCCCATGGATTCTGATGTCCCAACACAAAAATTAGTTTTTAACGTGCATACCAAGGAAACTTTTAGAGTTCCATAGATACCTTTGATACATGATATCAGAAAGAAATTTTGATTGAGAGGTCTAGATATACATCAAGCATTTCAAGTTAAATAATTGGAACTTGTTCCAAGATAATGTATAAAATTGTACCTTAATTTGATTTTGCTTCATTATTTGAATCATGATCTAAGGATTCTTGGGAATTAACTTTAGTTATGTTGCATTTCTATTCTAGAGAAACAAAAACTTACCCCATAAGCTTAATGCTTTTGATATCATGTTTCCACCTAATGTAATTAAATTTAATAGATGAGAACATCTTGGATCTGGAATTAAATCTACATGAACCTTGAAACTGAAATAGTGTACAACATACTAGGTCTTGATGTAACTCTCCAAGCTCAACATCTAACATGAGAAAGTTAATGGATACATGATGTTTGAAGTGACATAATTTCACCATTGGAATGGACAATGAGGTAGAATGTCATTACGTTAACTAAAACCACACAAGCGACCTAGAGCCCCATAATTTTTTTAAGGTGTAACTTAGTTCACTAGGATATGGATGGATAAATTTCAAGGATAAAATCCTCTTTATAGGGCGGAGTGTTGTAACATACCCTAATCTAGTTGTACTTATCCTAAATCCTCTTATGTATGTTTCATTAGAGTTAGTGATATTCCTTATTCCCCTAAATTAGGTGGTAATATATGTATTAGGAGCTTAAAAATTTAGTACATAATTAAACGTTCACAAATAAGAGGTTTTAGTGTAATTAACTAACTTTGGGTTTAGTGATGCTAAACATGGGAATTTATTTTATAATAAATTATCTTATGAAATAGACACTCTAGAACGTTCTTAGTCTTGAAAGATAAGCAAAACTAACGTAATACAAATATCTCTTATTACTACAAATGGAAATACTAATTATAATAATACCAGTCTTGGAAACCAAGTTGTTGAATAAAATATAAAAAGTCACTGAATGTGGAAACCAATGTGACTGAGATTAGATATTAATTTTCATCACCATTGTATGAAACATGTTACTTTAAACAATGATTAGAAGAGAATGTAATATTAATAATAAAAAAATATTATTGGATTAAATCAGACCAAATTGAAAGATTATTCCTCTATCAACCTATAATTTGGAAACCTAAATCCCCCTTTTCTATGGACTGACATGCATGCCTCTGGTCACGATTGGAGGTTCATATACTTGTCTCCTACATTTAGTAGGTGGCCATGGTCGGTGGTATATTAACCACTAGAATCCTTTCTCTCCAATCTTCATCTCACCTCATCCTCTTCCTACTTTATCTTCTCCAATAAGGGCATCATATCAATTTGAGTAGAATGATCCCTAACATTGGTAAAGGAAGGTGATATATATTAAAAACCAATTTTGTCCCTGTCATCTTCTCCAACAAAATAGTTAAATCATATAAGAGTAACTTTAATCTAAGACTACATATTCCTTGACCACATGTGATGCCTAGATACCATTTATTAGTCATAAATCTCTTTTGATGTCCCTCCTTCCTTATTGCATAACTATGATATGTTTCCTTAAATTAAAAGTCAATGCTCCCTTCAATCGAATTGTGAGACCCTGAGTGATCTTGAGACTGCGGCAAACCCCCTCAGGGCTTAACTTCTAGTAAGGAGTCACCTACAATGCTAAGTGGTTGGGGACAAACTTGTGGTTATGAAGATATGTCTCTGGGTCCCACATGTTATGGAAATGGTGTGGATGGTGAAGTCTTCTTTACACCTAGATAGTGAAAAAATCTCATCAACACTAGGTAAACCATCCAAACATACTTTACCTTCTTTTTCTATAACAAATGGTGTTGGGTGGTTCTTTCAATGGTTTTTACAGCCCTGACGTCATTTTTGGATTTATTTGACTTAATGGAGTTCTATCGAAGTCTTTAGAAGCATTGGTTGGACACGAGTCAATATATCTCTTGTAATTGGAGTTTATCTTCATATGTTTCCATGGTAGAAGAGGTTCATGGTGTCAACCCCATGCTCATGGTTGAGCTTGTTGAGGTTGGGAGAGGTTGATAATTTTAGAGAGCACTACACCCAACTTTGAGGGGTGGGTGTATCATGAACTAGAGGTCAGCCCTCACTACTGAAGATCTACTACTTCATTATGGATGAGCAAGGAATCAAGGTGGTGTTTTTCCTAAGATTGCCATGCAATAATTTTTTTTATTAAAATAAAATATTTTAAAGGAAAGAATTTCCCTGATTATTTATATTATCAAAAGATGTGTCACTAATCTTTGATATCATTGCTCTTGATCACTTGTTGTTGCCAACTTTCTTATTACAACTTCCTCTTTGAACATTAACAATTTAACTTATGCACTATTTTTTACTATCCGTATAAATCTATCATTTCACATGTACCATTTTACATTGACACATGCATTGTTTTGTTGTTCCCTTGTCTATATGTTGTTCCTAAACTACTCATATGTAGGTTTTTTTAGAGAAGGATGTTTCATTATGTACATGTCCTAGGACTTTAGACTTCAAGGATAACTAGATATGGCTAGGTTGCCCTATTAAATTAATTCTTCCTATAAATTTAGGTGGTACCTTTCCTAAATAAAATTTCCACCATCGTGGTGGGGAACAATGTAAAATTTGAAAAGGTACCTATGTTATTTTCTGTTGCTATAGTATAACAATGTCGATCCGTCATGCTTTTCAAAATTGAAAAGTACCTTCCTTTCTTCATATATATTGGTGTGTTTGGATTGGATGGGCTTTTATTCCTTTATAAAAATGAATGGATCCCCTCGTAGGTCACATTCATTATAGCGCATCTGACACCCAAAGTGAATCTAGGACTACCATGTCTTTGTATTCATGTTGGTGATGTAATTGATATTGTCTCCAAACACCACATGTAGATAACTAAACATCTAACATTGCAATGAAAACATAGAATATATGAATCAAACAAGATAATGATATAAAAGTAGATGTCCAAAAAAAATTATTTATTTATTACATTATAAAGCAATAAGATATCTAAACTATACAATATATGAAATCCCACTAATATCAAATCCACAAAATGACTATGGATGTCCAACTTAGCATGTCATGTTGCAACAATATCATTTGAATCACCTGAATAATGAAACCACTACCATTCCATATAACATTTAGTGTATCTCTAGGACAACCAAATGAGATAGTTTACAACATTGGAATCCTTGCTATCATTTATATCAAATCATAATTCTATAAAATTAACATTATGTAAACATATGAAATTGTATCCATGCTTTCCCATGAACAACAATGCATATAATGTCAACTATACAATATTCGTAACATTATAAAATATTAACATCACGATGACATGCATAGCTTGTTCATTCATTAACTTAGATATATATATATTTTTACATCGCCCATGGGTGCCAATAAAAGTAGTAATACTTGTCAGGAGTTGAGATTTATAACCTATGCTTATCTCACGTAATGGTTTGAAATCTTGGCATACCACATTCTAATATAGAATTTGCAAGATAATCAACAAATAATGACATTCATAACACGTATAATGTAATTAATATATGGATATACTTTCACTAACTTATATGATATTCTATCACTAGCGTTAGAATCACGTATCCTGCTAGCATTCATATCATCATTGTCACTAATATAATAAATATATCAATACATCATCATCTTATCTAGGGCTGGCAGAAAAAACCCGACCTAAATGACCCAAGTCCAACCCAAAATTTTTAGGCGGGTTAGGGTATAAGATTTTTCGACCTGTCTTGAAAGAAGAATCCAAAATCAATTTAAGGTCGGGTTCGGGTTTAGATTTTAGACCCAAATTGAACTGATTGACCCAAGATTTACAATTATATATTCAAATAAAATTACAAACACTCAAGTTTAGGACACCTAACAACCTATCAAATTACCAATCCATCACTCATGAATATTGTTTAACAATTCTATATAATTTTGTATTGGTTTGTATGATTCATTATGCTAATTCTTTTATGAATTTGCGTTTAAAACTCCCAAACAAACTACAAGAAGCTTTATATATGTTTCTCGATCACATTGTAAGTTTATTTAGATTGAATTTGATTGATTACACTTGGTAATTACCAATGATTAGCCAAATCATAACATTATTCTAAGTTGTTCTCTTGGTATTTGGATATACGGTTCATAACTAATAGATCTAAAAATATTTGCGCGTCATATTAGGATCAAGGATTTCGACTAGAAAATATGTCTTTTGTAAGTTTAGGGTCTAGCCAGAAAGCATTGACCCGAAATAACCCGAAATAAAATCTGGTCAACTCAAACCTGATTTGCCACTCCTAATCATAACATTTAGCATGCATCTTGTTATACCCTAACTCATATTCCAATGGTATCTACGATCTTTACTTTGTCTAAATTTCATATGCAACCCAAGCCCTAAATTAATTAAATAATTGATATTGTTAACTTATTACTAGACCCTATGTTTTAATATATTTCATATATTTAAGCTGGTAATCCGACTAATTATTTCCATCTAACCTTTATACTCTAGTTGGGAAAGGAAAATTTATGCAATTAGGACTTCACAAGGATGAATATTACCTAATATGTATAACCAAAAAAAAAAATAGTTTGTTCATCATATATCAAGTCTTCTCAGTATTTTCCATGTTATGATATTGTAAACACTTTTTAATACGAAAATATAATCCTCATCACTGTTTTTTTGGGAAATAATCTTCATTACTAATATCACCACTATATATAATAACAATATTACTATGATCTATAGTTAGATTAGAATTATATATAAGAAGACATGCTTATTTTAATTTTGTCATTATTTTGTTTGATTACATAGCATTAGTTTAAGTTCAATGTTTGCTACGATTACATCTCTATCTGCTGAGTTAGAGAGGGCCTCTAGCATGGGATCACATTTGTTGTGCCGGACGCTGCTGTAGGAGACACATCTTGGCCATTTACTCATCAGAGATACACGGTAGTTGAATGAATGCATGGTCATGTTATACTCGGAACAATAAGTGGAAGATCGTCTGTACAGTAGATTTCATCGCCTCCAGCATGAGAAAGAATTCTAGACCAAAAGAGACGAGTTTTTTTTTATTATAGTATATCCAAATGTGATATCAGCACAAGAAAATTATTGCAATGAATGCCATGTTGTTCTGTTGAAAAGTATACTTGCTCTGTGCATATTTACTAAAATGCTAGAGTTCAGAAAAAAAAAAAAGCACAACGAATGGAAAGGATTTATACTTGCTGTAAAATTAATGGATTGAGCTATCCCGCAAAATGTGTCGATTTCGTTTAAATTCTACACCAAAGTTGAAACCGACGATTTCATCTCCTAATGGGCGGCAAGATACCAAAACTTAGGAGACGAGATGTAAACAGAAGGAAAACAAACAATTTTGTTTGTATGTGCATCTACTAACTGTTTGTTGTGCTTATCTAATTCGTATTTAGTTCCAGTAGCAGTTAAGTTATTGAGTGAATCAATGCGCATCGAGTTTGGGATTTATGCATGTACATGGTTTTCTGTATATTTCCACAAATAGCACTGTAATTGAAGTAACTCACTTCCTGAAAACAAAATCTCCTTTAGATTTGAGATCCCGTGTATGACTTGGATCTCTCCTTCCCCCTTTCTGTATTTGATACTTCAATTCCAATCTTCCTAGTATAAAATATCGTCGTGGTATCTCCATTCTTTACTCGCACCAGCAATCAGTCGAAATCGTGATTTCGTGACCTAAGAAAAATGAAACTCTCTTTCATGTCGATTACCGTTCAGTCAATCCTATCTCTATGCTTTTCCGCCCTCTTCCACCTCGCCGTATCGGTTCCTCGTAACACGTATATTGTTAGCGTCGAAACACCTGAGGCGCTGCCAGACTCCCTGACGACGCCTCTTGAGGAGTACTACAAGACGTTCCTACCAGAAAACCTGGTCCCTGAAGTGGACGGCTCGGCGGAGTCGCCACTGGTGTACGCTTACACCGAGGTCTTCTCTGGCTTCTCGGCGAGGTTGACGCCGGAAGAGCTCGAGGAGGTGAGTAAGAAGCCCGGTTTCCTCCATGCTTTCCCGAACTACAAGGTTCCCCTTCACACCACCCGAACGCCGGAGTTCCTGGGCATGCAACTCGGCCGGGGACTGTGGAGGCAAGGGAACAATCTCGGGGAAGGCGTCGTCATCGGCATGTTAGACACTGGGATCACCCCAACCCATCCTTCCTTCAGCGATGCCGGGATGCAGCCGCCGCCAGCGCGGTGGAAGGGCAGTTGCAATCCACCAACCCTCTGCAACAACAAGATCATCGGCGCCAAGACCTTCAAAGACGCTGCCGGTACACCTGTGGACGACGAAGGGCACGGCACGCACACATCCTCCACTGCTGCGGGTGCGTTCGTGGGCGGCGCCAACGTGTTACACCAGGCTTACGGCACAGCTGCCGGGATGGCACCTCGCGCTCACCTCGCCATGTACAAGGTCTGCACCGCCGAGGGTTGTACCGCCAGCGATCTGCTGGCGGGTTTCGACGAGGCCGTCAAGGATGGCGTCGACATCATCTCGCTTTCCCTCGGAGGCGAATCTCAAGGGTTCGACAGTGATCCGATCGCCATCGGGTCCTTCGGGGCCATGGCAAAAGGTGTGTTGGTGAGTTCCTCAGGTGGTAATGACGGGCCTTATTCATCTAGCGTCAACAACGTCGCGCCGTGGTTACTCACCGCCGCTGCCAGTAGCCTTGACAGGTCGTTTCGGGTCACGGCGACGCTTCCTGACGGCAGGGTGTTCTACGGGCAGGGTTTGAACCAGCCTAGTAATTTCTCTTCCAAGGCGTTTGATCTCGTCGACGTCGATGACTGCTTCGGACAGATGGAGGATGTTAAAGGTAAGGTGGTTCTAGTGAGCGGGGATTGGAGCTTTGCTCGTGAATGTGTTGATATTCTCAAACCCAATGGAGCTGTTGCCGTGATTGCATATGACGAAGATGACCTAAAGGGCAACACCATTCTAGTGCAAGGTATATTGCCTCTACCTACTTGCTGGGTCAACTACACAGCCGGTAGCCAGATCCTGGACTACGTCAACTCCATCACGAATGGCGGCGGAACTGCGACGGTGTCACTGTCATTCGACGGGACAGTTCTCGGCGACTCTCCAGCACCAGTTGTGTCCTACTTCTCATCTAGAGGACCCAGTACTCTAAGCCCCATGGTAATCAAACCTGACATAACCGCACCAGGCACCAACATCCTCGCCGCGTGGCCAAACTACGCCTACAGCAACACCGAACAAGCCCATTCGAGTTCCTACTACTTCAACATCCTCTCCGGCACGTCAATGGCCGCCCCGCACATCAGCGGCACGGCGGCGCTGCTGAAGAGAGCCCATCCGGACTGGTCACCTGCAGCCATCAAGTCAGCGATCATGACATCCGCTTCCGTCATCGACAACACCCACAGGCCCATCAAGACCCACGAGATCCGACGCGCCGGCGTTCTCGACATGGGCGCGGGTCAAATCGACCCGGCCGCCGCCGCCGACCCTGGACTCGTCTACGACGTGGGGGTAAATGACTACGTCGCCTTCCTTTGCGGCCTTGGATACAACGGCACACAGATAAGCGTCGTGACCGGCGGTTCCGCTGTTACATGCGCTTCCTCCGACGAAATCTCTCAGTCGGGACTCAACTATCCGTCCATCGCGGTGCAGTTGCCCTCCAACGGCGCCGCGGGTTCGTCGGTATCTGTCACCAGAACCGTTACTAACGTCGGGCCGGCCCCTGCCACGTACGAGGTCAAAGTGGACGATATCCGTGGCGTCCAGATCAGCGTGACGCCAAGCACGTTGGCTTTTGCCAAAGTCGGTGACACCAACACCTTCACCGTGACATTCGTCCGAAGCGGCAAGAAATCGTATCGGGCGAGCTATGCTGAAGGGAACCTGAGGTGGGTGTTTGGCAAACGCGTTGTTCGTAGCCCCTTGTTGGTAGACTTCTCGTCCAATGCCTAAGTGAACGAATCTTTCAGCGTGTTTGATAGATTTTTTTTATTTTCTTCACATTGTGGCGGATTTTAGTGGTGGGTATCTAGAGATGTTGTTTATTAACAATATCCTCCTGACATAAACTTTTTTTTCCATAATATTATCATGCAAACAGGACGATTAGAGCCTTTATTAACGTGATGCTCTAACATAAGCCTTTAAGAGAAACCTTCAATTTGGTTTACCAGCCTTTGATCTTGTTTACAATTTCTTATCAAAGTGAAATTACCCAACTTAAAGGTATACTAAATAAAATAAAGGCGAAAAACCTAAAAATCCCATCTCTCTCTGGATTTCAGCGCACTACTAAGTAATTCCCCATCTATCATTTGCTTATGTAAATCAGGTTAAGCTTACAAAGAGGATCCCGGAAAATGTATTCCAAGTTTGCTGCTAACTGATTTATATACGGCAGGCAGTTCTTAAATTTATGGATTTTTTTTCGTTCAACTTGTTTATATTTTAATTCAAATAAGAAAGTTTGGTTTCTTTTTTCAAATTGTTTATCATTCCTTTTCTAACTAGAATTATTTTTAGAGCACCCTTTATTTTTACTTTAAAAGTTCTTATAAAACGTTTTTTTTTCTTCTTTTTAAAACTTTTAGCACTAGAATTTTTTTTTCTTTCACTTTTATATAGTTTTTTACATATGTCATGTACATTGGTAACTTAGTTAATCATCACAAATTACATACCCCATAATAAATCCGATCCCATGAAAGTCCTACAAGTTGTGTCTACACAAAAATGTTAAGTTTTCACAATATCTAATCAACTTTCTTGGATAAACACAAACATGATATCAGATTTGAGATCAACATATACTTGTAAACCATTCATTTGGGAGCTACAAAATTGGCATCTTATGATCTTTTTCCAGTTACGACGTTTGCCGCCTCAAGATGATATTTAACCCATTCACGTGATATTTAACAAGATCAACCTTTTAATAAAGACTATTTGTTATGCGAATATTCATGGAAATGCTTAGTAGGGACTCTATCTCCTTTTTACACTTATACCATTTCTCTAACTTAGGCTATCGGACATCACTAGAGCAATTATATTTCAGGCTTAGATACCGTCCTTTGTTGGACGTCTTTATCATTAAATGGGTCCTATAATGATTTAGTAGGACCAATAAAATTGCTTTAAAGATTATAGTAATCGTCTCTCTCTCTTTATTTTTTATAGGGGGTGATGTTTCTCTCTACTTTTTTTCCTAATGTCGTAACCTCCTTTTTTGGGCATATATAACCTTACCTCATTTGTTCAGTTTGTGAACCGCATGAGTTTTTTTTTTCTTCTTCCTCTAGCTTTCTCATTGTTCTATAACCCTCTCGTCCACCCTCCTCACATATCTCCTTTGGAACAATGACAAGTAGATCATCCAATTAGACAACCTCCTTTTTTATTTGGTATATCCACATGCCTTCTACTATAAAAGTAACGTTGATCATATCTCTTATTTCCCAGTTTCTCCTATGCTAAGATGTTATAATATTGAGGAAGACGATACCTCTTTCTTCTCACAAAAGCTATCCTTGGTGGATTATTCACATTCCTCACGAACCCCCTAGGTATTCTTTTTGGGAAGAAGCTCCTTGTGGCGTACGCATCGTAAAACATGATTAACTAATGCGGAAGCATTTTGTTAACAACAGATTACTGAAAATCACTAAAAATTAAAACCATTTTTAAAGAGATCCATTCTCAGGAAAACTCTTTAAATAAGAACCACAATATTATATTTACATACTGGTCCACATTATACATTCCATGTACCATCTCTTCTCGAGGAATACATGTACATCATTACTTTGTTAAACAACACAAGTAACAAAATCCTCGAAGCATCAAACCAAAATCCCAGATTGATATAAAACTATATCTACTGACTCCTAGGACCTGAGAGTACAGAGATGACACATAGGACTCTATTGACATAGCTTGACAGCCAGTATCCCCACCTGGGATATCACTGTTGTCCCTTCTATTGTTGCTGCTGCTCTTCCCCTGCGGGTTCTGCCTCTTTGTCTGCGTCTACCTAAAAACGTTAGGTCCCACGGGGGTGAGACAATTACACAATTGCTCCAGCGAGAGATATAACTCTCTGCCAAAAACATTATTATTGCAGTTGAATAGAAATAATTGAGCAGTGGGATGATATATTTCATTAGCAGGAAAATCAGTATCTATGCAGATTAGAGCAACAATCTTATTCAAGTATTTCAGCTATAACTTGATAAGGCATCATGTCTCTTATTCAATATGGGATTGAAGAACATAAGTAACATTTATGTATCCAGAACATGCTAAGCAGGATAATTATCAACCAATGGTGCTCATATTTCAATCTTATGCAAATACGCTACATGACTGATTACATTTTTCAAACATACTTAAGGTCTGAGGAGATGAGGTATACCGCTCATACTCCAACTGACCACTACGAAGTCAAAATCGGTACCATACAAAGTCAGTGGAAGATCCGGCTTCGATGACTTCCCACATCTCGGTCAGTGCGAGATCACATGCAGGACATCTTGTGTCTCTTCTACATAGCTTGCCAGGGTATAGTGGCATCTTCATTATAGAGCTACAACGGAGGCTGCACTCTCTTCACAATTGAGAGATTTCATGTTTACCTCCATCGATCTGACATTAACATTATCAGGAGATTAGTGTTACATTCATCCCGGAACATACAATGAAGGATTGAGATGTTTAATGTTTACCTTCCATCAATTCCCCCATCAGGACGTAAGGATATTTTTGCCCATTAACCCCCACATATTCAAAATATGCAAACTCCAGGAGCTCCCATAGGAAAACCTGTTTCACCATCACCAACTACTGACGATGATGGATCTATGGTCAGAGCACTACATGAATAGCTTTCACTTGATTAATTAAGTACATTATCAAATTCTTTTAGCATCAGTCAATTTTTCAAACATAACTTATTAGGAAAAATTCTATAAAGAAACATGTACTATTTTCATCAGTCACTTCTCAGTCTCTAAAAGACATTGGGATCTCAATCCCTCATTTCAAACTCAATGCCATAAACATATGGTTCTGGGTATTCAAACCCTAAGCTCATCACTGAGCACTGTTACCACTATTTCAGGTAACCATCACCTTCAGGTCATCTGACCAAGGTACACATGACACTTGCTACACAAGCATCTCATCTGGCACTTGAGGCCCATTAACTCTGTTGTTACCTCTTACTAAGCAACAAGGCATATTATGGCACACAAGACCCAATAAATAATTTTAATAAAATAAGGCATCATAGCTCATACCTGGCTATGTTCATCATCTCCTAATACCTGCATGGTTAGTACAGATGATAATAGATATATCATTCATAATTCAGTTCCATGCTATTCGAGGGTAACACCACTATTCCCTTACCAGGGTTAGGGTTTCCCATTTCATTTAAATCATGGTTACTCATCCCCTTTGATCAATTAGGACCAATGATTCATCATTTCATTGTCTAAGATTAGGGTTGCACACTATATAATATAATCCAGAATTAGGGTTTCACACACACCTTCACCCTATTTAGAATTAGGGTTTACTATTCACATCACATCACCCTAGATTAGGGTTTCACACTATATAATATAATCCAGAATTAGGGTTTCACACACACCTTCACCCTATTTAGAATTAGGGTTTACTATTCACATCACATCACCCTAGATTAGGGTTTATATTCAATAACCCACAATTAGGGTTTACTATTCATCCCAATTAGGGTTACACATAAAAATACCCTAAATTAGGGTTACTCATATCATTACCCTAAATTCATATCACATTATCTTCCTAGATTAGGGTTTCACTCAGAATTGCCCTAATTTAGGGTTTTGAATTAATCAATTAACTCAATTAGGGTTTTATGATCTCTTCCTCAAGGATCATACCCTAAATGTATACCTCACTCATTTTGAATATGCTAGGTTTGATTGCTACATGTGTAAGGCCCCAAAACTTGCTTAATGAGTTGAACACGCTTAATTACCATAATTTAATGCTTAGTGCATCATTAAGTTTATTAAGTTGAATTAAGTACTCACTAATGCAATTAGTGCTTTGATCTCTAATTTCTTACCTTGAGGTTGTAGAGGATCCCTTGCTTGGAACGTTGCAAAAAGAATCAGTCGAATCAGACATTCGAGTCAATAGTTATGACGTTTTGATGTTCCTTTGGACTTGGCTACAATTTTTCCAGTATTTGGTTTTTATTTCCTTAAGTGGGTCGGCTACTTCTCGCTTATCCCTTTCTTCTTTCCGGATGGAACATCAACCACAAAACGATGCTCAGCAGGCCTGATCGGCTGTGACACAAGGGGAGCTAGGGCGGGGGTTTCTCAGCCCCTTAGCCCCGTTTTGGCTGCGCCCACTCTTCCTCTACCCTTCCTTCTTCCTCCTTTCACCTTTCCCTCACCCTAGCAGCACCCAGCAGTAGCCTGACCTGCTAGGGTGGCCGACCTGTTGCAGGTGCGGCGCCCAACAGCACTGCGTCGACCAAGCAGCAACGGCGACGGCTGACTAGGGCGTTAGGAGGGCCATTTCGGTGGCACCCAGCTGCGCATCTCCTTCCTTTACCTTCCCTTCACCTTCACCAGCCCAAACATTCCCTAGGGGCGGCGCCCCTGCAAGTAGAAGTAGCTGCTGTAAGAAGCAATGGTCAGGGGCCGATTGGGTGTGAGTAGCAGCACCAAGCGTCATCCTTGAGTTCAGCCTTGGTGCCTAAGCGTGATTTTGCAGCCCCAACATCGATCGACACCCAACCAAGCAATCCATTTCCAACCTGTGCGTGTGTTAGCAGTAACCTATTGCAATTGGTTTGTTATTAGAGTAAATCCAGAGGTTGAAGACGACCCAATGACGCCTGGAAACAGGCATCTGGACGTGTTCCCAGTCGAATTTGGACGTTTCGAATCGCGGTGAGTAGAATCTCACTCCCACTCGCACGATTTAACTCGAATAATTAGACGTTTCAGTTAAAAGCAGTGTTATTCGCAGATGTCAGTGTTATTCACAGATGTCAGTGTTATTTGCAGATGTCAGTGTTTACACAGGTGTCGGGCAGTGCCGGCACTGCTCGACTCTTAATTTTCACATTTTAATTATTAACGCTTGCTCGACGCCATTTAGTTGAATGATATGTGTGATGTGATTTAGAAAAATTACATGATTGATCGAACCTAATTTACTATGTTAAATGTTAAAATCAGTAGTGCAGAACCAGAAAAAAAATGTTCCATTGTAGAATTTGCTCTAAAGCTCTAAGCCCTACATTTCTTGCTCCTTATGTTTAGGATTTGATCATTTGATGATGAAAGGTGCTAGATAGATGAATTCATAGCTTACCCTTGGATTTTCTACCCTACCTGCTCGAGATTTCTTCTATGTGGGGTTCCATATTCTCATTAAAGGTAAGTTTTATAACTTTCTCCATGTTTATTTCTTACCATAAGCTTTCTAGATCATGTTCTTACTTGAAAATGATGATCCATGCACTAAAAAGCTATGCTTGATTTGGATTTTGATTTTTATAATGTTTCGTGTTCTGATTTCATTTATATATGAACTTGTGATCATTTGTATGTTACTCCTAAGCTATAATGTGACTTGGATTAGGTTTTTTTGACAACCTATGGTGCTAAGAACCTATCAAACAATTGTCAATTTTAGGATTTAGAACAGATTTCTTCTATAAACCATGACCCGACGATGGTACCATTACAACAACCCTATGGTGTTGTATTCATAACAACTGATGGTCGTGATCAAGGGTGTCAAATGATGGTGACAACCTATGTTCACCCCTTAGGTCAGGTTTTGGATCAATTAGAAGTATAATGATCAATCATTAAGTACACTACTGATGATATTAATCAATGATGACATCAACTTAATATTTGATGCTGATTAATGAATATATTGTTGATCTAACAAGCTATAGTGATTTAATGATCACTAATGATGGTGGATCATGTTTCTACAATCTATACTGAGGTAATCATATAGTTTTAGTATCAATTAAGCCTTAGACCAATGGTTTCTTGGGTCACTTGATGCAATGGTCAAACCTATACTGTAATTGATGGTTTTAACATATGAACTTGACCCAATGGTCAAGATATAATGTTTATTCCTCCAATAAAGTGAAATTATGGCTAATGTTATATGTTGGTCCTAATAATGTTATTTATATGGTTTCCTTTATATGATCAACTTAAGGATCTTACTTGACGACAATGGGGGGCTTGTTTTAACTAAATGGTTGATTGTGGGTTTTACCCTACTCTCAATGGAACTTTTTATGTTGTTAATCAAGGGATGTCTAGGGTTAGATGGTGACTCTTTCTAGAGCACAAATCAAGGACTTCATAGGTGGTTTATCTAAGGTGTTTACTTATGTAAACAACCAAAGGTCTTACCTTTTAAACATCCAATGGTTCTGGGTGACATTGTGGTATGGTGATATGGGTTGAATGATGATGGAACAAATGGAGGGTTACCCTTAATAAGTTAGTCTTAACTATTCACTCATATGAATAGAAGGGATGATAACCATATTGTGTTGATATGTAACCCTAATGAGGTATAGCTTGTTATACCTAGCTTTAATATAACTAAATGATGGTAAATGGGTAAGAATAGTCCTTGAATGATTAATACAATCATGGGGTACTCTCTTATTATTGTTCAAACCCTAGTATGCTATAACCTGATGGTTACATCTTGATTTATGTGTGGGTTCATACTTGAGAATAGTATAAAATGTGATGGTGATGCTTCACCTTATGCATCAATGATCCAATGGGGGTGTTGTGAGTTAGGGTTTGGGTATGTGTGTTGATTAGTAACATTGATATAATTTATCATGTTGAACCTAACTCTAATGCAATTAGATATAGATGAGTATTCATGTTTAACATTCTTATATGATAGAATGATGGTAGAATAACCTTCTTACTATGATCATAACCTTGATATGTTAATTGGTGGTTATTATATCTACATGGTTGATACTTTCTTAAGCTAAACATGTGCATAATGAATATGATGAGAGTTAATCATATCTAGATTCCTTACATGTTGATGTAATAAAGGAATGTTGTTAATGTTAATATGACCCTGCTATGATTGCTTATGAATACCTCCTAGCTCATTAATTCAATATTGTGTTGATCTGGTATATTGTATGTAAGTAATGTTGTTGAGCCTTGTTATAAGGCATGCAAAGATAATGATGATCTTGTAGGGAATAGTATGATGGTATTAATGACCCTTTGGGCATGGTTGAGCCCTGAATGAGGTGTGATCCTCTTATGTTGATAAGGGTTGATACCCTGTGATATTGTGAAATGGATTTATATCTTGTGATAATATGATGACTAGTGTAGTCTTGGGAATGGCAAGTGAATAGTACCATGTGATGATGAGATGAGAAATTGTGTTTCATACATTTCATATCTTTTCAAGTTTTGATATTTATATGCTTGCTAGAAGTGAATTAGGGTTTGTATGTCCACTTGTTTGATGCGGCCTTAATTCACCCAATTGGCATAACTAATTAAGTGCAACTCTAATAATGTAGTGCCCTGTGCCGTAGAACCGTCTTCAGTGTCAAAACTTACTGGATGGTGAAACGAGTATTCCTAAGGGAAACTCGGAGCGCATACTGTTGAGTATGCGGGGGTGGCAGGTTGAGGATATATCCTTGTCATCCACAATGCAGATTGTGGAGGTTGGCTATGGTCATGCCTCATACATCTGATGTGATTGAGAATGACTGCAGTCGTGTCTCAGTGATTATAACATGATGTGATTAGAGGACAACTGTGGTTGTAACTCAGTGATTGGGTTTGAATACCCTGGTTTCTAGTGTTGTGACATGTACCAAGGCCAGACTAGTGGTTTTTAGCTTGACTATATGTCACTGTGGTGGAAGCTTTGACTGATATGCCACTGCCTTTTTACTCGTACTGACCGAGGGGAAGAGATCTTAGGATATCGGCATTCCTAGATCTTGTAATGAACCGAATAGCCTTTCGCAGGGGTCAGTTGGACTTTGAATGGTACGATTCAAATTCCCCAGGGTGTAATAAAAGATGTAATACAGCCGTGTGGCATATTTGTTTAGGGTTATACACAACATTGCACATTGGATGATAACCCTTGTTTATTATCTTTACATAAAGATGATGCTTAGTGCAATTAATATATAGTAGATATACTTATGTTGTGGATATGCTTAAGATTGTAGATGCATACATACAATATCCATGCTTATGTTGATAACTACACTACTACTGTTGATTATAATCATGATGCCAGATATCTCATGTTGTTAGCTATGTTATGTTATTAGACTTGCTCATGATGCTAGATATGCATATTCTACTAAATTGCTTATGTTATCAACAAGATAAAGGATGATAGTCTAGCTAATGATGACAGTTATTATCTGCTCCCTTGTGTATTTTAATAATCATCAGTGCCGCAGAGCTTATTTGTTATATCTGATAAATTTGCTTAGCTGTTTAATTACTTAAAATGTTGTAATCAATAAATGTTGTTGGAGGTTATAACTCTTGCTGGGACTGGGTCTCACCCTTGTGGTTCGCCACATTTTTTTTAGGTAATCGGCAGTGACGATAACAAAACCATGGAAGTAAAGAGGAACTACAATCATGAATATTTGATAAAGTTGACTAGATGTCTAGTTTGTCCTAGAGTCGTCCCTGTACTCTCAGGTCCGGGTAGGAAAAGTTTATATATGGTGTTTCAAACGAATCAGACTTTTGTTAGCATATAAATGCTTGTTTGTGTGGCATATATGAATATGGTTCTCCTATGTATATATATTGTGGCTAAGGCAATAGAACAATTTTATCAAATTCTTAGCATAGTATGGATATAAGAGATGTTGGTCTCTCATGCAAATGTTTTTGAGTAAGTGTTAATATTGAAATCGGTTTTAATTTACCCATATTTTTGGGTATGTGATTAATTAGTGATTGATTGCATTTTATGTTTTGAGTAATCTCATTTAGCGTGATGGGTCTCGACAGTTTGGTATCAGAGCTTTAGGTTCACTAAGTCTACAGGGACACTAGGACTTAGGATTAGGATGATGTCTAAGTTAAGAATATGACATAAAAATATGGTGCATACTGCCTAATATCAGTATTTGGGTGCCCTGGCCAGGTATTCAATTATTGAAGAAAGGTAAGTACGGAACTCTTAGATTGTTATCTTTCTGATTACTCTGATCAAGTAGTCATTTTGAGACAATCTAAAGAGCATAACGAATAAGAAATCATGGTGTGAATATCACAATCCTACCTTAAAGAAGATGAGAATTGCATCATTATCTATCAAAACTTGAATGTTTGGTAACTGTAGGAGAAAGATACAACACCATGGTATCTAAATATGAATACAGAGTAGAAAAAGAGGAGTTATTTAAGATGTGATTCAAGAAGAAAATAAAGTAAAAGATAGATAAGTCTATGCTTATAAAGTGAATCAAGGTGTGAAATCCACATAAGATGGAACGAACTCCTATAACAAGCATAAAATGAGAAGATGAATGGGAACAATGGCAGAGAAATAAGGTGGAATCTGAGTTAATCTCAGACCAACATATGTGTGTAAGAAAGTGTTAATGTAAAATCAGCATGGCATGTGAAATAAATTAAGGGATATGATCCCAATTTTAATGAAGCAAATGTGGAATATGATGAATTACTTGTTGATAAATGGTTGAAAAACATAATAAAATAAGAGAACATACACTAGTGGGATAAATAGTCATCAAGGAAGGAGTAATGAGATATGTTAATCATGATGATTCCTATGCTAATGGCAAGGAACCAAAAATGAAAAAGGTGAAATGATACATAAGAAGTTGGAATATGCATAATGAAAATATAATTGGTTACCTTTTTGCTAGTGACCCCTGAACAATGTTGCTATGATGTGGGAAGTGTGTTTCCCTTTGTGTCTTTCCTTTCTAGGGCACAACTTTCAAGTGGATCATTTCCACTTGGTATGTGTTGATTCATTCTAATCATGAGAATGGATATCTTATTATAGGATAAGGTTGCTTGGACTATGGTTCCAAGATCGTAAAGTTTGTAATGAGTTTGCTTTTGAGACTTCCAATAATTAGGAAGCCTCCTCTTATATGTCTCGATATTTGTTATGTTGGTAAAAGTAGATGATATAAGGATGTGAGTTCCTTATAGCACATGAGGTGGATACCAAGGTAATGAATTTTAGTATCAAAGATGTATCAATAATATGAGAAATATGTGAAGGTTGGAGATGCTTATTAAATGAACATTCCAAGTATTCCTCTCTTTTAGAGAGAGAGAGAGAGAGAGAGAGAGAGAGTTGATAATGATCCTATAAATGTTGTTTGTAAGGAAAAACAAAAGTGATTCTATAATGTTGTGTATGGTTTAATGATAGCTGGGCAAGACCACTATCAAGGATAGATGGTTGTTGGTGAATAGATATGTGATATTGTGTTCCTTTAAGATAAACCTATGAACAAATATCAATGCATAAGAGTTAGATTGGATGACATAATCCACATGACCATAATGAGTTTAGAGTTATGTCCTTTAGACTAACCAATGTACCAATAGAATTTATGAATAGGAGGAAGAGAGTGTTCAAGTAATATTTTACAAGTTGTAGCAATCTTTGAATTATGATATGTCAAAGTATTTCAAATATGGTCAAAAATATGATCAATATTTATTCAGAAACCTTAGGGTTGCCGAAGCAGTAACTGCTATGAGAACAATTTGAATAAGAGTGAGATGGGGTTGATAAAATTTCTTAATGGGATCTTGATATGTCTTCTTATGTGGGCGTTTTTGTGCTGACCCAAGATGAGATATGTATGAATTATGCGACATCACCATGATATGCAAGTAACCATGTGAAGGTAATAGGATGAGGTGCAGAGGAAGTATCCATCTTTGTTTATCTTGGATTTCAGGGGCAAAATCCCTATTAGGGGTTTATTGTTGTAAGGCCCCGAAACTTGCTTAATGAGTTGAACAAGCTTAATTACCATAATTTAATGCTTAGTGCATCATTAAGTTGATTAAGTTGAATTAAGTACTCACTAATGCAATTAGTGCTTTGATCGCTGATTTCTTGCCTTGAGGTTGTAGAGGATCCTGTGCTTGGAACGTTGCAAAAAGAATCAGTCGAATCAGACATTCCAGTAAATAGTTATGACATTTTGATGTTCCTTTGGACTTGGCTGCAATTTTTCCAGTATTTGGTTTTTATTTCCTTAAGTGGGTCGGCTACTTCTCGCTTATCCCTTTCTTCTTTCCCGATGGAACAACAACCACAAACGGCACTCAGCAGGCCTGATCGGCTGCGACATAGGGGGAGCTAGGGCGGGCGTTTCTCGGCCCCTTAGCCCCATTTTGGCTGCGCCCACTCTTCCTCTACCCTTCCTCCTTCCTCCTTTCACCTTTCCCTCACCCTAGCGGCACCCAGCAGTAGCCTGACCTGCTATTGTGGCCGACCTGTTGCAGGTGCGGTGCCCAGCACCACTACGTTGACCAAGCAGCAACGACAACGACTGACTAGGGCCTTGGGAGGGCCGTTTCGGTGGCGCCCAGCTGCGCATCTCCTTCCTTTACCTTCCCTTCATCTTCACCAGCCCAAACGTGCCCTAGGGGCGGCGCCCCAGTAAGCAGCAGTAGCTGCTGCAAGAAGCAACAATCAGGGGCCGATTGGGTGTGAGTAGAAGCACCAAGCATCGTCCTTGAGTTCAGCCTTGGTGCCTAAGCATGATTTTGCAGCCCCAACAGTGATCAACACCCAACCAAGCAGTCCATTTCCAACTTGTGCATGTGTTAGCAGTAACCTGTTGCAACTGGTTTGTTAATAGAGTAAATACAGAGGTTGAAGACGACTCAGTGACGCCCGGAAACAGGCGTCTGGACGTGTTTCCAGTCGAATTTGGACGTTTCGAATCGCGGTGAGTAGAATCTCACTCCCATTCACACGATTTAACTTGAATAATTGGACGTTTTGTTTAAAAGCAGTGTTATTCGTAGATGTCAGTGTTATTTGCAGATGTCAGTGTTTACGCAGATGTCTTGCAGCACCGACACTGCCCGACTCTTAATTTTCATGTTTTGATTATTAACGCTTGCTCGACGCCATTTAGTTGAATGATATGTGTGATGTGATTTAGAAAAATTACACGAACGATCGAACCTAATTTACTCTGTTAAATGTTAAAATCAGTAGTGCACAACCAGAAAAAAATGTTCCATGGTAGAATTTGCTCTAAAGCTCTAAAACCCTACATTTCTTGTTCCTTATGTTTAGGATTTGATCATTTGATGAAGAAAGGTGCTAGATGGACGAATTCATTGCTTACCCTTGGATTTTCTGCCCTACCTGCTCGAGATTTCTTCTGTGTGGGGTTCCATATTCTCATTAAAGGCAAGTTTTATAACTTGCTCCACGTTTATTTCTTACCATAAGCTTTCTAGATCATGTTCTTATTTGAAAATGATGATCCATGCACTAAAAAGCTATGCTTGACTTGGATTTTGATTTTGATAATATTTCCTATTCTTCTTTCAGTTATATATGAACTTGTGATCATGTGTATGTTATTCCTAAGGTATAATGTGACTTGGATTAGGTTTTTTTGACAACCTATGGTGCTAAGCACCTACCAAACAATTGTCAATTTTAGGATTTAGAACTGATTTCTTTTATAAACCATGACCTGACGATGGTACCATTGCAACAACCCTATGGTGTTGTATTCATAACAACTGATGGTCATGATCAAGGGTGTCAAATTATGGTGACAACCTATGTTCACCCCTTAGGTCAGGTTTTGGATCAATTAGAAGTATAATGATCAATCATTAAGTACACTACTAATGATATTAATCAATGATGACATCAACTTAATATTTGATGCTGATTAATGAATATATTGTTGATCTAACAAGCTATAGTGATTTAATGATCACTAATGATGGTGGATCATGTCTCTACAATCTATACTGAGGTAATCATATAGTTTTAGTATCAATTAAGCCTTAGACCAATGGTTTCTTGGGTCACTTGATGCAATGGTCAGACCTATATTGTAATTGATGGTTTTAACATATGAACTTGACCCAATGGTCAAGATATAATGTTTATTCCTCCAATAAAGTGAAATTATGGCTAATGTTATATGTTGGTCCTAATAATGTTATTTATATGGTTTCCTTTATATGATCAACTTAAGGATCTTACTTGTTGACAATGGGTGGCTTGTTTTAACTAAATGATTGATTGTGGGTTTTACCCTACTCTCAATGGAACTTTTTATGTTGTTAATCAGGGATGTATATGGTTAGATGGTGACTCTTTCTAGAGCACAAATTAAGGAATTCATAGGTGGTTTATCTAAGGTGTTTACTTATGTAAACAACCAAAGGTCTTACCTTTTAAACGTACAATGGTTCTGGGTGACATTGTGTTATGGTGATATGGGTTGAATGATGATGGAACAAATGGAGGGTTACCCTTAATAAATTAGTCTTAACTATTTACTCATATGAATAGAAGGGATGATAACCATATTGTGTTGATATGTAACCCTAATGAGATATAGCTTGTAATACCTAGCTTTAATATAACTAAATGATGGTAAATGGGTAAGAATAGTCCTTGAATGATTAATACAATCATGGGGTACTCTCTTATTATTGTTCAAACCCTAGTATGCTATAACATGATGGTTACACCTTGATTTATGTGTGGGTTCATACTTGAGAATAGTATGAAATGTGATGGTGATGCTTCACCTTATGCATCCATGATCCAATGGGGGAGTTGTGAGTTAGGGTTTGGGTATGAGTGTTGATTAGTAACATTGATATAATTTATCATGTTGAACCTAACTCTAATGCAATTAGATAAAGATGAGTATTCATGTTTAACATTATTATATGATGGAATGATGGTAGAATAACCTTCTTACTATGATCATAACCTTGATATCTTAATTGGTGGTTATTATATCTACATGGTTGATACTTTCTTAAGCTAAACATGTGCATAATGAATATGATAAGAGTTAATCATATCTAGATTCCTTACATGTTCATTTAATAAATGAATGTTCTTAATGTTAACATAACCCTGCTATGATTGTTTATGAATACCTCCTAGCTCATTAATGCAATATTGTGTTGATCTGGTGTATTATATGTAAGTAATGTTGTTGAGCCTTGTTATAAGGCATGCAAAGATAATGATGATCTTGCAGGGAATAGTATGATGGTCTTAATGACCCTTTGGGCATGGTTGAGCCCTGAATGAGGTGTGATCCTCTTATGTTGATAAGGGTTGATACGCTGTGATATTGTGAAAAGGATTTATATCTTGTGATAATATGATGACTAGTGTAGTCTTGGGAATGGCAAGTGAATAGTACCATGTGATGATGAGATGAGAAATTATGTTTCATACATTTTATATATTTTCAAGTTTTGATATGTATATGCTTGGTAGAAGTGAATTAAGGTTTGTATGTCCACTTGTTTGATGCAGCCTTAATTCAGCCAATTGGCATAACTAATCAAGTGCAACTCTAATCATGTAGTGCCCTATGCCGTAGAACCATCTTCAGTGTCAGAACTTACTGGATGGTGAAACGAGTATTCCTAAGGGAAACTCAGAGCGCATACTATTGAGTATGCGGGGGTGGCAGGTTGAGGATATATCCTTGTCATCCATACTGTAGATTGTGGAGGTTGGCTATGATCATGCCTCATACATCTGATGTGATTGAGAACGGCTGCGGTCGTGTATCGGTGATTATAACATGATGTGATTAGAGGACAGCTTCGGTTGTACCTCAGTGATTGGGTTTGATTACCCTAGTTTCTAGTTTCGTGACCTGTACCAAGGTCGGACTAGTGGTTTTCAGCTTGACAATATGTCGTTGTGGTGGCAGCTTTGACTGATATGTCACTGCCTTTTTACTCGTACTGACCGAGGGGAAGAGATCTTAGGATACTGACATTCCTAGATCTTGTACGGAACCGAATAGCCCTTCGCAGGGGTTGGTTGGACTTTGAATAGTACGATTCAAATTCCCCAGGGCATAATAAAAGATGTAATACAGTCGTGTAGCATATTTTCTTAGGGTTATACACAACATTTTACATTGGATGATAACCCTTGTTTATTATCTTTACATAAAGATGATGCTTAGTGCAATTAATAGATAGTAGATATACTTATGTTGTGGATATGCTTAAGATTGTAGATGCGTACATACAATATCCATGCTTATGTTGATAACTACATTGCTACTGTTGATTATAATCATGATGCCAGATATCTCATGTTGTTAGCTATGCTATGTTATTAGACTTGCTCATGATGCTAGATATGCATATTCTACTGAATTGCTTATGTTATCAACAAGATAAAGGATGATAGTCTAGCTAATGATGACAGTTATTATCTGCTCCCTTGTGTATTTTGATAATCATCAGTGCTGCTGAGCTTATTTGTTATATCTGATAAATTTGCTTAGCTGTTTAATTACTTAAAAATGTTGTAATCAATAAACGTTGTTGGAGGTTATAACTCTTGCTGGGACTGGGTCTCACCCTTGTGGTTTGCCACATTTTTTTAGGTAATCGGCAGTGATGATAACATAACCATGGAAGTAAAGAGGAACTACAATCATGAATATTTGATAAAGTTGACTAGATGTCTAGTTTGTCCTAGAGTCATTCCTGTACTCTCAGGTCTGGGCAGGAAAAGTTTATATATGGTGTTTCAAACGAATCAGACTTTTGTTAGCATATAAATGCTTGTTTGTGTGGCATATATGAATATTGTTCTCCTATGTATATATGTTTTGGCTAAGGCAATAGAATAATTTTATCAAATTCTTAGCATAGTATGGATATAAGAGATGTTGGTCTCTCATGCAAATGTTTTTGTGTAAGTGTTGACATTGAAATCAGTTTTAATTTACCCATATTTTTGGGTATGTGATTAATTAGTGATTGATTGCGTTTTATGTTTTGAGTAATCTCGTTTAGCATGACGGGTCCTAACAACATGATTATTTTTCATGTATGAATCTCTCTCTCATCCTTCTCTAGGATGTCCAGAAAATCTGATCAATTGAACCTTCAATCACATGAGTATTCAAATGAATTGACCAATTGAATCTTCAATTATATTATATATTCAAATGGATTAACCATGTTGAACCTCAAAATGGTTTTGATTACTTTTACCCTAAACAATCTTGGTCTCTCAGAGTTCAAACGGTTCGAAATCGTTTGGGCATATTGCCCTTGAAACCGTTTAAGCAAGAAAGATATTGAAACCGATTGAGCTTGGGTCTCCAAACGGTTTGAGACCGTTTGGACCCAAACAATCTTGAGACCGATTGGACCAGACTGTTTGGACTCAAACGGTCTTGAGACCGTTTGGTCCAAACCCTCTCAAAACCGAATGGACCAAAAGATCTTTCAACACTTAATCGATTTAAGGTTTTCATCAATGAATCTCTATCAATTGACTCCTTGATTCATTCATCAATTGAACTATTGAATCATCCTTCAATTGCACCATAAATTAGGGTTTTGAACCCAATTAAACTAGGATTTATAATCAAGAAACCATGAATTAGGGTTTTGAAATTGAGGAACCATCAATGGTTATCAGTGTGGAGCTAATCCAATTGAAATCAATGAATCACCATCAAGTTATGATATGACCTGACCTCAAACGGTCTTGAGGTCATTCGGATGACCTTCAAACAGTCTTGAGGTCGTTTAGATGACCTCTAAACGGTCTTGAGACTGTTTGCCTCATCATTCATTAAAAAGTTGTGAAATCCAATTAGGGTTTGCGTCATTGGATTGATCATCAAATTAACTATTGTTTGCACTTCACTTTGATACCTTTAGCTCTTCAATTATTCAACCATACTCAACCCTAGACCTCCAAATGGTCTTGTCTGACCTCCAAACGGTCTTGAGACCGTTTGGGGTGACCTCCAAACGGTCTTGAGACCGTTTGGGAAAATCAACCCAAACTTTTAAATTAAACAATTGCAATTTCAGCACTTAACCGATTATGGTTTCTAATTGAAGGAGTGTACATATATTGATTTAATCAATTAGATATAATGGATCATCATTCAACATGTTCTAGGGGTCTGACCTCAAATAGTCAACCCATCTAAATGGTTTGGGAACCAATCCTACAAACGGTTTGCAAACCGTTTGGTCTCCAAACAGTTTAGTGAAATCGTTTGGACCAAAGCTATTGAAACCGTTTGCAACAAAAACATGTTGGAATATGAACCTAAGATGATGTCATCATAATCAAGCCTTAGTCCATCGAAAACTACTGCCATTATCATGGTAGTTGCATCAACTAATCAAAGGAATTATAAAAAGAGCAATTGAACATAATTGCTTGAGAAATTGAATTCAATAACAATGAATAGGGGTTCAAGTTATATAACCCGCCTCCAATTGAGCTTCAAAGCTTGGAGATTTACTTCAACAATGGTGGAAGGAGATTTTTCACACCGCAAGGTTCGTTCCTCAAGCTTTGGAGTGAAAAGGAATGGTTAGCAGTGAAGATGGAATCGAGATAAGAAGAAATCATGCATTGATTTGTGATTTCCACCATGAAATCAAGATGAACGAATGTCAATAAGCTTACCAACAGGTTGGGGGTCGTCTTCCTGCTGTTCCTAGCTCCCTTGATCATTTTTGCAAGCAAAGGGAAGAAGTAGATTCGAAAAAGTCCTTGGTTTGAGTGGTAAAGGGTGTTTTTATAAGAAAATCAATGAGAGAGAAAATGCCTCATCTCAATCCTTTAAATCTGAAATTGTTGCCACCTCTCCCCCCTTGGTTCCTTGCATGCAAAGGTATCTTTATCTCCACCGAACTCCCTTCCATTATCCATGAATTAAGGGAAAAGAAATTAAGCACCTTATCCTTTATAATAGTAATTATCCATAAGTGAGTGGATAATTCTTTTTAGTTTCTTAATGTGAGTGGGTTCTCCACTCCGCAGATCTTTCCATTGCCTTTGCAAGGCATAAGGACGTCCATATATATTTAATTTCAACCAACACATTTTTGGTTGAAGAAAAATCCATTTAATATAATTATTTTTGCATTATTTCAATTATGCTTAAATCTTGATTATTTTAATATCAAGATTCTCTCTCCTTCAAAGTAGATAAAATGAGATGCCCCTCTCATTTTCTTGCCTCTACCAGATGCCAAGAATATTAGGGACTATTTTTAAGCGATAAATTTCTTATTAAACCATGGGTTTTCGGTAAATTGCACATTACACCAAAACTAAGTTTTAATGCACAAGCATTGCTTTATCAACTCTTTCTTGGTACTCAGGCTTTCACTAGCCATACCTTTTCATCATATTCATTCCCATTATGGTTCAACACATGATGAACATATTATCATACACAATTTGCAATTTAACCCCTTAACTTGGGTAATTTGCACTTTAGTCCAAACAAGTAAAACATTACTTTCAACATTATTCAAAATGGACTAAAATTGAAATATAAGTTCCTCTTGAGCCTTAATTACTTTTCAAAAGATAAAATCAAGCATATACTTATTTTTTTACACAAAACACCTAGGTTTAAAACATAACCCAGGTAAGGGATGTTACACTCCTTTCCTAGTATGCTATATTTTTTAATATTTATCCACTGTAAACCTTCAATTTTCTTTATTGGCCTTTGATTTTGTTTAGAATTTCTTATCAATGTGAAATTATCCAATTAAAAGAAGACCAAATGAAAGAAAAGGCTAAATACATGGAAACCCCATCTCTCTATATTTCATCCCATTACTAAATAATTTCCAATCTATCATTTTCTTATGTACATCAGGTTAAGCATACAAAAAGGATTTTCCAGAAGTGTATTCTAAATTTACTGCTAACATATTGTTACTCAGCAAACAATTCTTAAAACACAATATATGGCAGACATGTACATTAGTAACTTGGTTAATCATCACAAATTCTATATGCATAGAAATAGAATCCCGAGAAAGTCCTACACGTAAGTTGTGTCAACATAAAAATGTTAAGTGATCATAAAAACTAATCAACCTTCTTGAATATGACACAAACAATTTGGGTATCATATTGCAAATTAACATATGTACTTGTAAACCATTCATCCGAGAACTACAAAATTGACATCTTAAATTCGTTTCTTGCTATGACAATTTGTCGCTTGAAGATACAAGAACGATAAAGTTTCATATGAGCTAAAATTTGTGTCTAGCCCATTCATACGTTATTTAACAAGATCAACATACTAGACTTTTAAAAACTATTTGTTGTGTGAAAATTCATGGAAATGCTTAGTAATGGCTCTATCTCCTTTCTATTCTCTTTTACCTTTCTATTATAAAAATTTGATAAGAGCCATTAGAATTTTGTTAAAATGCATAATCATCATTCCTCTCTCCTTTTTTTCTAGGGGGTGGGTTTTCTCTCTTCTTTGTTTCATCACATCGTAACTGCCTTTTTGGGGTATATATAGCATCGCCTCATTTGTTCAGTTTGTGAATCATATGAGTTCTTCTTCTTCTTCTTCCTCTAGATTTTGCATTGTTCTATACCCCTCTCCTTCACTCTCCTCACATGTCTCCTTTGGATCAATGATAAGTACATCATCTAAATAAATAGCCTCCCTTTTCCTTTGGTACTTCCACATGCCTTCTACAACAAAAGTTAACATTGATCATTTCTCTTGTTCCCCGGTTGCTTTCTATCTAGAGATGTTATTCATTTGAGGAAGATGACACCTATTTCCTCCACAAAAGAATCCTTGGCAGGGTGGTCACATCCCTCAAGAAACTCCTGGATCATCTCCTTGAGAAGAAGCTCCTTTCATAGCATGGCGGTTTTAAAATAATTTTCCATTGTAGTAAGTAGGGATACTAGTGGATCACTTGGTGCTTCTTTTAAAATGGATTAGGGTCAAGGTTTTTTGTTTCTATGCATGAGAGATCAATAAATGGTATGTTTCCTATTAGATAGTATTCTTGGTGCCTAAATATCGCTTTAGATGAGAATCCCTCAACCATCAACAAATTATATTCATATGTTCGTTGATCTCCTATATTTTCTCTTACTTGGCTCCCTAAGTTTTTATGTTTGTTCCTAGCTTAAACTCACATGTTTCTCTACTCCACCTAGTTATTTTCCATATTCATCATTATCATCGATACTAAATCATAGGTTGATTTTAGGTGTATTTGTGTCAAGACCCTTCTAGGAGCTCCATATGTAGGATGAAACAATTTCATCAGTGTGACACATTCTTAATTTATAGGGATCTATAATTTAAATATGTTCCAATGAGAGACAATAATAATCATAGAGCCATCATTGACATCTTGTATTGATATCGATCAAGTAGCATTGACATGTTTGATTCCAATGGAGAAGATAGAAAGTCCATCAGATATGTCCAAAACACGCTAATTCATCACGTATTGAGACATGTCAGGGGAGACCTTAGAGGTAAAGAAATTGATACCAATGAGGGCTCAATAAATCTTTTGATTTAAAGGCAAGTTTTATATACCTATTTGAGGTGGGTAGATGGTAACCTCATGGTTAATATTTATACTCTAAGAAACTATTTTAGCTAACCTAACTAAAATGTAATGTTGAGTTTGAAATCCTAGAATTTTTTGTGTAATGTTCTTCAGACAAACTATAGTTTCATGGAGTAATTACAAGTTAGATAAGTATGTTGAGGCTAAATAAATAACATGTAATGGCTAACAACTATTACAATAGCACTAATATATGAATGACTATGGAGGAAGCAATTGAGGCTATCTACTTGCAATTTGAAAGTTGTGAATTTTCCTAAGTAAATTGCTTTTTGAATTGGTATCAGTGTGTTATTTCTAGGCAAGTTGTCCTAATTCAAATCTCATCTAAAGCATATTTTGTCAAAAAAGAAGTTATGAATTGTCCTTTGTAGTTGATGAGACATTGTTAATTATGTCCAGTTCGCGAGAGTGGGGTCAGGAGACCACATTTTCCATTACAAAATCAAGGTAGACTGAACCTCACTGGGCACATAAGATGTCACTTTCATGATCTTCTCCATCATCCTCATTTCAATTGATTCCGCTGGTTTGGTTCTCAATTGTTGTACACAACCACATCATAGTCAAAGTGGATCGTGCCTCATTTGGGTGGTATAACCTTATATAGATACAAATTTCCTCAATTAACAAACATTTTAGGATCATACTACCTTATTCTATTTATGTGTAAGACATGTTAGACATAGAACATATAATATATGTTCCTTAGTTAATCCTCAAAGATATATTGGTTTATCACATTGATAACAGTTGATCTAGTATAAGGACATACTTTATGTATGTTGCTCAGCCATGCATTTGCATATCATTCACATGTAAAGACTAGTATGGAATAATTACAATACTCATACAATACTCCTCACATCTGAGAGGCAATAGTCTAATGAATAGATGCAGATGTATAGCTTGCTTTAATCTTTCACACACCGTTAGGGAGTGTTTGAAAAGCTTGGGTGTGGACTTGATTCCTCCCCTTTATAGATGTATGTTATGTAGCAGTTTTCTAGTAGACAATTGGCATAGAGGTATCAAACATGTAGATTTACAAACCTCAAAAAATCAATCATAGTCATGCATAAAATGTGTTATTGACCATGTTTATCATGACATATACTTACTCATATTTACCAAGAGTGTTACATATGTTTTCATGTTCATCCTTTATAAAAATTTTTTTCTCAATCTTATTATTAATGAATGATAATTTCTCATGTTTATCAAGAATGTTATATGTTTTTTCAACTTTATTGTTAATGGTAATTCTTATCACAAATGTTACTTATCTTCTCATATTTAGTGTGAATGATACATACTTTGTCATGTTATACACATTTCTATCATGTATAGCCTTACATGTTTGTCTTTTCATGCTTGTAAATTATATTTTTCATCTATTTCATAAGCATAAAAAAATTAATAGTTGGAAAATTTATGTGATATCCCTAGATTATGTCTTATTAACTGAAAACGAATTATCAAATTTGGTGCATATATTGTGAGGTATTGTGTAACACCCTACTTTTGTATACATGCAATAAGTGACTAGAAGCATTTATCATTGAATGGGGGTGTCACACCATGATACATATTGTAGATAAATAGATAAATCACCATACATTGTCATGAAGATATTCATATAATGTTCAATTGATATGAAAACTACAACTAACTTCTTCAACAAATCTCAGATCTATTGACTAAACATGGTATACCTAAAATATAAAAGGGAACACTAATATGATCATCTGAGGTAGTTGGAACCCATCAGGATGATCTTGAAGGTCTTCCAATCCTCATCTCTCCAATACCTAGGAACATCATGTCCCCATCCATGCAAAGAGAAAAATATCACATCTATAATTGGTATCAACACTTTATAAAATAAGAAAAATAATTATAGGGCACTTAAGAAAAAATTTCTTGAATATCAACTTAATCATCCTTCAAATAACTTCTTGACATATAGAATTGAATTAGTAAATATGAATCTCCCTATACTTTCCCACTTAAGATCACATAAGTTCAAAGTCAGGATATCCCTGACGTCTAGTTCAGTGTGACTCCAAGCTCATTGGCATTTGCCGAAGTCACTGAGACTAAGATCTTCAACGTGATATTCATCTGAAGCAACAAGAAATTGTCTTTGTTGAGCTATCTTGAAGGGAACACATTGTTTGTAGCCCCTTGTTGGTAGACTTGTCTTTGAATGTCTAAGATTGAACCATGATTGTATCTCCTTGTGTATTTGTGTTAGTTTACATTCTAGTAAAATGATGTGGCAGATTTTGCATATCTAGAGATCTTATTGTTTGTTAACAATACCTTCCTGACATTAATCTTTCCTTTCTTCAATAATATTATCATGTAACCAGGATGACATAACCTTTATTAGCATGATGGTCTAACATAATCCTTTAGAAGAAAACCTTCATTTCACTTTACCAACCTTTGATTTTGTTTGGAATTTCTTATCAAAGTGAAATGACCCATCTTAAAGAAATACTAAATGAGAAAAGGATAAATACTTAAGAATCACATTTCATTGGATTTTAGTCCACTATCAAGTAATTACTAATATATCATATGTAAGCATCCAAAAAGGTTATCTAGAAGTGTATTCCAAGTTTTCTACTAACTTATTGTTTTGCACCAGGAAATTATAAAAATTCTATACATTACATGTACATTGGTATCTAGGTTAATAATCACATATTATGTATCTACAGAAATCTCATCTTGTGAAAATCTTACACATAAGTTGTGTCTATATAAAAATGTTAAGTTTTCACTATACATAATCTACTTTTTTGAACACAATAAAAATAATGTGAGTATTAGATTTGAGATCAACATATACTTATACACATTCATTCGAAAAATATAAAATTTGACATCTGAAATATTTTTCTGGTCACACATTTTTTTTCCAAAGATTCATATGAGCTAAATTTTGTACTCTAGTACATTCATATGATATTTACTAAGATCAACCGACTATACTTTTAAAATAGACTATTTGTTGTGTGTAAACTCATGGAAATAGTTAGTACGAACTCTATCTCCTTTCTATATTTTTACATTTTCTCTTACATGGGCTTCCAGACTTCACTAAAGTCAGTATGTCGAGGCACAAAGATCATCCTTTTCTAGACAATATTATTATAGGATGGTTCATAAATAATTTGGTAGGAGACAATAAAATTACGTTAAAGTGCATAGTAATTATTTCCCTCTCCTTATTTTTTCTAGAGAGATTTATCTCACATTTTCTTTGTAATGTCATAACTGTCTTTCTAGGGTATATATAGCCTCACCTCACTTTGTTCAGTTTTTCAACCATGTGAGTTTCTTTTCGTCTTCCTCTAGCTTTCTCATTGTTCTATACCCTCTCATTTAGTGTCACATATCCATTTTTACCTCATTCCCAATACCACTATTCAGATTGATAATGCTAAAGGGATTAAAGCACCCATCTCTAAACGACCCAAAGATCACAATAGTTTGTGTAATAATTAAAATAAAACTTTTTTTATTGATATTAAATCAAAATGTTTACAAAAGGGGGCCCGAAGGTAACATGATATGAAAGATGCAAGAGAAGAAACTAAAAATTTGGTACTAGATCCCAAGTACACTGATGTAATCTGTGAAGTTCTTATTTGTGAAGTTTGTTCAAAGTTCTCAAAAAAATTTGTATAGTGGAAGCATAATGTTGGCAAGTTATCATCTTCCTAAAACCAAAAAGCTTGAACATGTTTAATGCAATTACATTAGTATGATGTGAAAAAGCAAATATAAACTTGTAGGTTGTAAGAATATATTTTTTGGGAGAAAGTAACAAAGAAAATAAGGGACAAAACAAACAAAAAATATTCAAGTGTAATGAGTAAACAAATTGTATGCATGAATTCCATCATACTCGAGAGGACACCACCACCAAGCCAACTCATGGGCCAACATCCCACAGGACAGATCTAAAGGATTCATGACTACTTGAGGAATACCCAGGTATCCCCAAAAAGTGTAGTCTTACACCAAGATATAGGAAGATGCATCAAGACTTGCACCTTACCCTCAAGATACATGTAGGTGCAACAAGGCTGTGTACTTACTCCAAGATATAGGAACACAAGGAAAACATTTGTATCAAGGAGGTTTATTTTATGTTTCATGTTTTTTCAAGTAAATATAAGAATAAAAAAAGAGTATTCAATAGAGAGAAATGTAGCTCAAACAAGTAGAATAGTCAAGTATATGGACTCATACATATAATGCGCAATAAGAAATATCATAATCAAAGTCCATAGGTGGATAAAGCATACCTTCAAGATCATTGTATAGTTCTTGGAAAATTTGAATCAAGATTATCGAGTTCTATCATATAAAATAGTACACTAAATCAAAATAGGAATATCAACATTTAGGGGTCACTAGGGCCAGATTAGGGTTTTTAAGTCTCATTAATGAACCTAGGTGTGGTACTACATCCATGATCAAGGATCCAAGTTTGTAAGGTTTCAAGACTAGTAACAATTTTCAACAACATGTTCAAGGGTTGGTCGACACTTATTTCCTAATAGGACTTAACCCTATATCATAATCACAAGGGTGAACTTGTCATTTTTGATCAAGATATCAATGCGAATTCCACAAATGGTCCAATATTTTTTTAAGATCTTAGATGGATAAATCATAAGGCTTGATCTTTCTTAGAGTCAATCAACACAAAACTAGGGTTAGATAGAAATAATCACGTCCCATATCATTTCATGAGCGTAAGTATGAAATAGTGATAAGTGTGAGTCTCGATATTCCATTAATGATCATGACTAGTTGTAGATTTGCAAGTAATTAAATTCTTAATGTACAAATTAGTTTTAGAGGGTTGGAGTCATAATCTTGATGTTTAATCATTTAAATATTTTAAACATGGATACAAAATAAGACCCATTATAATTAGGGAATCATGATAAGAATTAGGTCTTGGAATTACTTCCATTGGATTTCTCTCAATGTTTTTGATGAAAATTTGTTTGCATCATTGGGATCATCCTAGCATTTTCTGTGGCTTTTGCAAAATTTAGATCATTTCTATATCTTTTGGAAGAGAAAAATAAGGACTTGGGCCAGATTGTTAGTTATTGGGCGACGTTCCTTGGTTGTCATCAGGCTCATTTGGGTGAGTATCTTGATCGACAAGTGTCTTCAGGTTGACAAGTTCCTTCCTGGTCAGACCCAAGATTTTGTGTGTGTCTTTGAGACACCTTCCACCATGATGTGCATTTGGCCACCATCCATTCTCTATGCAGGACAAGCAACATTTGCAACAACAGTTGGTCACTGAAACCAAGAGCAACTAGAGAATAGAGGCTCGAGAAAGTCCCTTAAGGTGATTCATGTGTTTGAACTTGATACAACAAATTTAAAGGAGGAATCAAAACTTTCTTGGGTGTTTGGTAGAGAGAATCCTCATCTAGGGCATTGTAAGGCACCACTTACGTAATAGGGAGGAAGGGAAGAAGAAAAGGGGTGATGATTCTCTAGTGGCAACAAAAAAGGGTGGTGAAGATCAAGGGAGTCTAGGTGTAGACAATGGTAGGGTTTAAGTAGGGTTTTGAAAACTGCATCTAGAGTTTCTAATTTAGGTCTTGTTTGGAGGAGAAGCCATGATGACATCCCCTTGCAATCCAATATTTTAGAGACATGAACTCCCCATCCTAGATATGAATAGATTTGTATTGATGAGATGAGTTTAACGGAAGTTAAATTGAAGAGAGAGTAGAGATGAGTTGAGGAGAGGCAATCAAAGAAACCATGGATACAATGCCTGAATTCTTGATTTGGATCAAGGTTGAAGCCAACCTCACCGCCATCAGATAGGTATATGAAGGCTCTCGGCCAAGTGGGTCATTAAATGGGCCTTGCTCAAGGTCAAACTTTTGAAAAGTGCATTAAATATCACGAGACTACTAAAAATGTCATACATATGAAACTTTAGTCTAATGCCACTATATATAATAATTTATAACTCCTACATTTTAACTCTAAATGATATGCAATTTTAGACATAGCTTAATACCTAAGAAATCTCCATCTTAACCAAAAGAAAACTAAAACATATTAGTTTGACCACTCAAATAAATTGTCAGCCAAACCTTTCTTGAAAAGGTATTTCCTTAATATTAATTACCATTTTCATCTAAAGATACTTAAATTTTCCCATATCTGATACTAAGTCTTTACAACTTCATAGAAACTTATACTTTTGCCCCTGAAAAAATGAATTGATCAACAAAGCACCAAATGCCAATAAATTTACCAAAAACCTTCTTATTACTTGAATTTTCTCAAATGTGTTACGAAATTCCTCAAGTCACACAATTATATATATATATATATATATATATATATATATATATATATATTAGTCATTATTTTTCCAAAATTGAGAGTTGCAAGAGATCTAATATTTATGCAATGGTTGCAAGGGATCTAGTATTTATGCAATGATGAAATGGGGTCATGACAAAGCATATTTAGCAAAAGAAAGGTATAAAAGTAAATTGGGCAATTAATATGTGAAAATGCACTTCATCATATCCTTCCCTCTTTAAAAGAATTTTTCTCCTCAAAATTATAGGATCCTTAAAATAATGGGCCCATATAATCCATATCATATTATCTTCCATATTCAACGTTATAATAGTGATATATTTAGAACATCCAGTCATAAGTTTGTGCTGATCAATTAGAGGTCAAAAGATCACAACTCATCAATTTCTAGTCTAAATCTGTCACAGAACTCCATGTTACCCTAAGTCCAAAATCCTAATGGCTACATAGGCAAAGGTGAGTGGACTTTGGTATCCATATGTAGAATGGCATGAATATTTCACACAACCAATATATTTTTAAAAGTAGTAACAACAAGACTAAAGAGATAATATGATACTAAACATGGAGATAATTGATATGTATCCATTTCTATATTCAAGCAACCCATTGGTGTTTCATTTATGATCTTAGAATCTTGAGTGTAATTGATCTTCAGTTGGAAACTACAAGTTAGATAAACAAAATATATCAATCTGAGTGCATTGAATATGCTGTGAAAAACATGTAACCATAGTTTAAGAGTAATATAAAATTTTCTTGGCTAGAAACCACATATTAAGCAAGAAGTAGAAACAAGGTGAGAACACTTCATGACATTGTTTATACAAAGCATAATTTAGGTTTCTTTATCCATTATATCAACCATAGGCATTTTGACTAATTTCCTATTAGAAGAGTTTATAAGGGTGCTCAATTTAGCTTACTCTATCTGTAAGGGACCTCAAGGACATTGCTAAGAGATAACCCTTGTATCACAATGGTCCGCCTTATCTTGACATCTCAAGTAAGATGCCCAGCTTCATGTCCTTACCCCAAAACATCTGGAAGGTGCATCGGGATATATAACATATTTCTCCAAATTATATTCAAGGTTTGCCAACATACTATATTCAACATGAAAGTAGTATTCATAGGAAACAGTAGCTCAAAAAAGTAATTATCTTGCTAAGCATTCATATGAGCATACATACAAACAAGCCAATATCATAGTAGGGTCAAGACATTAAGCGTACCTTGTGAGTAGTGGGAAAGATACGACTCTTGATTGAAATTCTTAGAGAAGGCCCAAGCCAACATGGACCTAAGATATAAAAGACATAATAGTGGGTCTTATATTAATAGGGAATTGATAATATAAACATCATATGATTCATGTGGATGTTTCACTAGATTTAGGTTTCACTTAGTTCAAACATAGTTCCGAAAGTCCCAAACATGCATGCAATGGTTTGTTATAGTACAAGCATCAACATTAAGTACTAGATTGAAGTGAATTATCCACATTAGACCAGATATAAAGGTGAGACATTTCTGATTTGGAGTAAGGGAAACATGAAATTTATATTTCCATCAAGGTTTAGTCACATTTGATCATGACTAGCCATACTATACCAATTCCATGCAATAATGTCATTTTTCGAGTCAAAGAAGCATTACATACATCAATTAATATTTAGAGCTATATAAAGACAATCCTACTAATTTGAATCTATTATGATATAAAAGGCAACATTGGATTATGATCTAGCAAGTTTAGAGTCCAAAAATTAACATTTTCATGTAAAACATGTTAGGTGTCATAAGTATGTCACATGAAGTCAAAGGTGCATATGGGTGGTTTTGAAGGCATTACTGTGTCACAAGTCATTATAAAGACCGGTTTGAAATTTAACATAGAGGTTTGAAAATAAGTGTCCACTTTTGGTAAAGAATCTAATGATCCACTTATATAGGTAATCAAATATCACTTTTTAGGATATAAAAGTGTACTAAAGTGAGCCTTTGAGATAGTCATGACAAGGAGATATAAGCCCTCATCAAATAGGGAAAAATGCATCACTTTGTAGACTAATTCCAAGAGTCAATTATTAGATGATGACAAACTAAGATAAGGTCATAAATTTGATCATATATGTTTATAAAAGAGCTACTTTTAGAGAAAGGATATCCATAGGGGGGTCAAAATAATCATTAGGGTGCATTTTAGATGGTGCGAGATAACATCATAGTAAAAGGCAACTAGAGTTTACTGATTTGCATGAATATAAGGTCTAACATATTTAAATATAAAAGTGGTGCATTTTCAGGGTTGATTAATAATCATAAGATCACAAAGACACCCTTCTCACCAAATGAGAGAGTAAACATATGATATTATAAAAATATATCCATACCATTAGATAGGTGATGTTTGTTTTTATTAAAATGGTATATTACATCATGGTATTTGAGTAAGAGACTAGCAAGTTATGGTGGTTAGTAGATTTAGGCATAAATGGGGGATTTTTGAGGGGATTACTCTTACTTGGGATGAGAGAGGGGAGGGATGGATTGGTCCATGTAGGCGAGAGTAGGCACATACTGGCTAGTTTGGCATGGTGTGTGGTAGTGATTTTGTTCCCTACCTTGCTTCTATTGAACACAATAGCTAATGATGATCGATCGAGGTCGATTGAGGTCGTTGACCGCCGACCCATCGATGGGCGAGCGACGTTGGGGACTGGGCGAGGCCGATGATGCGGGTTGCATCACGAGTGGATGATGTTGGTGGATTTAGCATTGAGCGAGGAAGAGAGAGCAACAATGAACACACATGGGTCCAGTTGGGGAGCTGGCACGATGTCATTGGATTATGAGTTCCTGCTTGGTGAAGAGAGTGAGTGAGACAAAGAGGCAGAAGGGGGGACATATGAGGCTTGCGGGTTGTGTGATATGAGAAGTTCACCCTCAATCTGACACCTTGCAGGTCATCATCTACCCCCACACTAGGGTCCCCAAACCCTAGTGTAGAGTGGCGGCGACGCCGCTAGGGCTATTGGAGGTGGTTTTAGGGTTTGAGTGAAGAATGAGAGATCAAGAGGAAGGAGTGGCAGATTGGAGGGTGATATTTATAGGTTGTTTGAGTGAGCGTAGAAGTGTCTAGGGAATGAGGAAAGATGGTTAGCAACCAAGGAAGGAAAAAGTGGTAGGCTAGAGCCTTCCCACCCCGACATGAGGCTCGCCCTACCCCTTTGGGCTAGGCGGTGGGTCATGTGGCCAAACGAGGTGCAATGACACTCATGGGTGAGTGTGAGTCACAGTAAAGCAACTCTGCTACTACTCAGTAATAGAGGGTTATGAGAGGAGGGAGATGGTCTTGTGGCCATCAGATCGATATGTGACACATGCTGATCCAAGGGCGCACATGGCTTGAGTTGAGGAAGTAGACCAAGAGAGAAAGTGGGCAGATAGGGAAAGGAGAGGGGAAAAGAAAATGGGCTACATGATTCAACTTTGGGCCCGTGAAGGTGTAAAATCAATTTTAAAAGACAAAATAAAGTTTTAATGCATAATATTTCCAATTGGCATAGCTTTCACATCATAGCTTCGATTGGGCAAGAAAATATGAGTTGGAATCGTGAGAAAGATCTCTACAACAATGAAATGAGAAAACAACGTATATTTATTCAAATAATGAGCAAAATAAAAGGAAATGATGGTGATGAGTGTTATGTTTTAAAACTAAATTAGAGGCTAATTGAGGGTCATCAACGTATCATTTGCACTCAAGAGTTATCAATTATGTATTCAAATATGAAATTGAAGGTGAGGATAGTAAATAAGTACAAAATAGAAGTCATATTCAAAATTTGAATTTCTAGGTTATCACATCCTCCCCACCTCAAAAGAAAAATTTTCCCCAAAATTAACACAATCCATACATCAATAGTTGGGAATGCCTATTTAGCATCAAAATTGTCATACTATCCCCATAATGTATCATCACCAATTACAATATTAATCACATTCTAATATGAGTAATTGAGCATTATAATAAACACATAGTCACATATATCATCACATTGGAAGTTTCATTACATGAGTCACAATTTGGAGAGATGATCCCACAATCAACAAATTTAGTGAGATCACATTTCAAGTCAATTGGATAGAGTCCAAGAGTAAGGCATGACTATCATTCCCACATTTAGGGTTCTAGCTTCTACATTGGCCTATGTGGGGTTATACGTCCATGGTTGAGATTTCATAATTCAACAATTTGTCACCATCATAATTCATCAACACCATGATTTTTTGCTTAAATCGATATAATTTCCCACTCTAGTCCACATGGAGTGTAGCCTTTAGTCATAAATCGAGCGAGTCAACATAATCATCATTACAATTTTTTTGAGATTTTGGAACATGAAAGTCATCAGTCATATGTCGAGGATGATCTTAAGATCCAAATAGGATGATAATAGGAGTTGAATCAATATCATGATCATTAATCATGAGTCAAGATTTCATTATGAAATACCGAGAGTCAAGTTTGGACATCAAAGGCATAGGTCCAAACTTTTGAAGATAGGGTTTAGGATCCTATTTTGACCTTAGGGGTGATTATTTATCCATATAGATCAATTGAGTAACAAACAAGCAACATGTCGTGGTATCAACATCAATTTCATTGTCATGGTATTCATCATTAATGTAAAGAGGTGAGATCACCTCCTTACTAAAATTTAACAGAAAATACACAACATCCATCTTTTTATAAAAATTAAGATGAGTGATGCATGCATAATAATTACATTTAAATAAGCATTGAGTACATACAAATAAATTGTCAATAGTAGCAGCAGAAGTAAACCTATGCTATTACATATATCTATTTCAAAAGTTTGTAAAAGAAACTTGAAAGTAGACTACATGATCAAGCAATAGTAACCTAGCCATATTGGTAGTCTCACTCCTGGTCAGCTACTCCTTGTTCTAGTTCTATCCCTTGTCCTGGCTCTGGGTGGTTGGAGTCACCCAATAAAAGGAGATAAAAATGTATGTGTCAATTAAGGAATAAGGACATTTTAACAGCTTCAAATATGGTAATATAAAGGTTCACTAACTATGAGAGTTCAAGAGTATGAGGCAAGTAACACAAATAAGAATTCTGCCAGTTTAAATAATAATAAGAGAGCATCCATGATTAAATATGACTACATTAAGCTAACATAGGGCTGAGGCACCAACCTAACCTCAACCTCTAGGTGAGGGAGAATTTACACATTCCCAAGCACCTGAAAAATTTATAGGGTGGGGAGAATTATCACGTTCCCCTTGGCGAATTTACACAGGCCCACTATGGGTGGATGTACAGATGTACACTATATCAGTTAATTAGTCATTTATATCATCATGATAGAGTAAATCAATGGTAGATTTAAGAAATTTCATATATTTACAAGTGGGGTCTAAGACCCTAGAACAATTTATGCAATAATAATAATTAATGAAAATAGTCTCATGCCTCATCGGGAAAATAGGAATGGATATAAAAAATGCCCAACTTAGGGTTAGAATGGACATACCTCACTTGAGTTATCCTAGAATTGACTTTTCCTCAATTATAGATGTCCAAATCTCTTTTATCCTAAGTACAAGTGTTTAACACAAGAATTAGGGTTTACATGAATTAAGGGTGGAAACCCTAATTTTAGACCTTCTAGATAAAATCTTGATTTTAGGCAGAAATCTAGTTCACTCGATTGGGTATATTATTTGTATTAGAAAAACATATTCATTTAGTCACTTTGAGGTTGAAATGAATTATTTATGCATTTTAGGTCTTTTTAATTAGATATTTTGGTTGATTGAAAAACCTTTTTTAAAACTTGGAAAACATGATTGGGAAACATTTTTATTAGATAGGATTTATTTTTCTTAATCCATAGCATATTTATTTATATTTTTCTAGTAAATAAGTAATTAGTTATGAATTTTCTAAAATCAGCGAATCAGTATCTTAGAAAATGCCACATGGGCTATTTGTTTTGCAAAGAGGAGGGATACGGGTCCTGGGTGAGCTGGACCAATCACATGTGGCCAGCTCATGGGTCAAGGGTCACGTAGCTCGGTCAAGGGCAAGTTAAGCGGGAGGCAAAAAGGCGATAATGCCCTTGGGCAAAAAATAAAAGAAAATAGGGCGACCGTGGTGATTTGGACAAATTAACTGGGGGATTCTTCCCCTCTCATGATCCAACCATGGCATCGAGCTCTACTCAAGCAGCAAGCTTTGAGTTTGGGTGTTTCCATGAATCAAAATGAAAACTTGAACTAATAGACTAGAAATGAAGGCGGGGAGGCATCAGACTGACCTGAGCTCACAATTGCTCTCCTGGCCTTGTCGCTAGTCAGAGGAGGTCATCTCTAGTTCAGGGGAGAGCTTGAGAAGTTGGTGGATGTGGGGAGTGCCTTCAGCCAAATTAAAAGTAGCTAGCTATTGCTGGTGCCTTGGCGGAGCTCTAGGCATGGGTACTTATAGGTGGGGTGGTGTCAATTGGTCTAGGAAAGTTGAAGGTGAGAGGGATCCTTTTAGCTGCAATGGCATTTCACTGTCTGAGGGTGTTAGCTAGCAAGTAAAGCCTCACATTGAATAGGAAGAACCAGTGGTTTTGATGGAGGAGAAATCAATTCGAACGATTAGCTGTGGAGGGAGAGAGAGCCGAAACTCGGAGTCTCGTGACCACTGCTCCTAGCCGAGTAATGGCTGGAGCTAGGAGATGATGCCAGATCTGTTGGAACAAGAATCCATGGTATGATTTGTGTGTGCATTGGGTGGATGAGTTAAATGTCACGTGTGACATTAAATTAAAACTGAACTTTGGTTTAATGCATTGAGTTAATGCAATCAAATTGATTTCTTAATAAAACTTTAATCAATTCTTTTAAAAATGATTTGAGGGTCAAACATTGGTCAAATGATCCCAAATTTGAACCACAAGACCACTATAAAGTCTAGAATATGCGTATACCTTTAATTATCATTTTTATTCACCTTTTGTCTATAAACCACCATATTGGTCTTTAATGTGTTGATTAATGTATAAGAATATTGAGTTAATTTGAAATAGATTTTCTATTAACATTTTTAGACAAAATTGTGAGGTAGTACTCCCCCACTAATTCAAAAGTCATCAATGAAGCTAATACCCTCATTTTCAAGCTCAAATTGCTTTTTGTGAGGAGAGAGGTAAAGAGGGATGATTATGATACTTATTTACTTCTTGTTTTACATTAAGTTTTATTTCTAATTTTATATTGACAACCATTTCATTTTTATGGAAATTTTGCAACATAACTTCTACAATATATTAATTGAGGTAATTGTGCACTAACTCCTTAAGTTTGCATGCATATTTAATCCAAGTCCCTCAATTTTCACAAAATTAACAATAAGGACAAACACATAAGAAAAGTAGGATAACTTTTATAAATAGGATGGAATTTCAAGTACATTGGAATTCAGTTCGTTATAGCATTCCACCTGTTAAAAAAGGATTTCATCCCCAAAATCTCAAACAAAAAGGGAAGGGTGAGTGCGCAACATCTCTTCTCTAAGTTCCCAAGTTGATTCTTCTAACCTATGATACTTCCACAAGACTTTTACAAGTTTGATCTCTTTGTTCATCAATTGTTTCACTCGAGTGTCAAAAATTTTCATTGGTAACTCCTCATAGGTCAGATTCTCACAAATCTCCACAGGTTCTATCATGAGCACATGAGAAGGGTCCTTTACATACTTCCTCAGCACCGAGACATGAAAGACATTGTGGATCTTGTCATAAGTAGAAGGAAGAGCTAGATGATATGCACACTCTCCTATCTTAGCCAAGATCTCAAAAGGTCCCACATAATGAGGACTAATCTTGCCTTTGACTTTACATCTCACAATAGAGCGTATAGGTTTGACTTTTAGGAACACATCGTCTCCCACTAAGAAGCTTAATCAGACCTATGCTTGTCAGCATACATTTTGTGTCAGTCTTGTGCGGCTTTCATATGCTTCTTAATCAATTGAACCTTCTCTATCATCATTTGCATGTTATCAGTCTTCACAAGAGTGTGTTCTCCTATGTCGTCCCAATGCAATGGAGAATGACAAGGTCTACCATATAAGGCTTCATAAGGAGGCATCCCAATGTTGGCTTGGTAACTACTATTGTATGCAAATTCAACCAATGGTAGATATTTATCCCATGAACCTCCCCAGTCCATAACACATGCACGTCGCAGATCTTCTAGAATCTGTATAGTTCTTTCAGACTAACCATCAATTTGTGGGTGGTACGTAGTACTGAAATGTAGGTCAGTTCCCATCTCTTCTTGAATTTGACTCCATAGTCGAGAGGTGAATTTTGGGTCATGATCAAATACTATAGCCTTGGGTACACCATGTAGACAAAATATACACTCCACATATAATTGTGCCATGTATTCTACCTTGTAGTTGGATTTGAAAGGCAAAAATTGGGCAGACTTTGTTAAACACTTGATTACTACCCACACAACATCACAACCCTTTCTGGTCTTGGGAAAACTAGTGATTAAATCCATAGTTATCTTGTCCCATTTCCATTCTGGAATCTCAAGAAGATGGAGCAGACCACCAGGTTGTTGATGTTTAATCTTTACTTGTTGACAAGTTAAACATCTAGACACATATAGGGCTATATCCCTCTTCATATTCTTCCACCAGAAACTTCATTGTTGGTCCTTGTACATTTTAGTCGTTCCATGATGAATTGTATACTTAGACACATGACCTTCGCTCAAAGCTTTCTATTGTAAGTCACTGATATGAGGAATCTACAATCTTTGTCGAAAGTGGAGAGCACGATCCACTCCGATAGAGAAATCATAATGTGGCTTCATGGTTAAGGTCTTCATTTCTTCTAACTCAGGACTTTCTAACTGAGCAGCAATAATATCTAAAATCCATGTTGGGGTAATGGATAAGATATCCATGTGAACACATAACTTGTCAGTAGCGTCATCATTCAAAATTTCCACAGGTTCTGGTTTCCAGCATGAAACATACTCCATGTTCTTCGATATAGAACATGTTATAGCAACACAAGTACCCATTCTCTTCCAACTTAAGGCATCAACAACTATGTTAGCTTTACCAGGATGATAAGTGATGGTAAAGTCGTAGTCCTTGAGATATTCCATCCACCTACATTGTCTCAGATTCAAGTCCTTTTGTGTCAACAAGTACTTTAAACTCTTGTGATTGGAGAAGACCTCGAACTTGACTCCATAGATATAGTGTCGCCAGATTTTTAGAGAATCAACTATGGCTGATAGCTCTAGATCATGTGTAGGCCAGTTTTCATCATTCAAATTCAACTAATGGGAGGCAGAGGCAATCACTTTTCCTTCTTGCATTATAACACACCCTAAACCTTGCTTGGAGGCAAAAGTGAAAATGAAAAAGGGTTTGCCTTCAATAGGTAATGCAAGTACATGTGCAAATGTCAAGATTTGCTTCAACTTCTAAAAGCTATCCTCACATTCGGGATTCCAAACAAACTTGACTTCTTTTCTCGTCAACTTTGTCATTGGAAGGGCTAGCTCTGAGAAATTCTTGATAAATTTATGGTAGTAATCTGCTACACTAAGGAAAATACATATTTCAGATGGGTTCTTTGGAGCCTTCCACTTGGTTACAACCTCTACTTTTACAGGGTCAACAATAATGTGTCATGTGGAGATCACATGACCCAAGAACATTACTTATTTGATCCAGAACTCACACTTTGAGAATTTTGCTTAAAGTTGATGTTCTCATAGTGTGATGAATGCCAGTATCAGATGTTCATGATGTTGTTCTTCTGAATCAGAATATATTAAGACGTCATCGACGAATACCATGATGAACCAATCAAAATAAGGATGGAATACTTAATTCATCAGGTCCATAAAGGCAGTGGGGTCATTGGTCAACCCAAAAGGCATGACCAAGAATTCATAATGCCCATATCTAGTTCTGAAGGTTGTCTTTAATATGTGTAATGTCCCAGAATTTGAGGCCTCAGATAACATGATCTTAAAAAGAATGATTGGACTACACATATCACCAAGGTGCACCTCCTTTTCTGGGAGCCCATCACTAAAGAACTCCATAGTTAAGTGTGTTGCTTAGGTTGGAGTACTACAAGGATGCATGACTAATCGGGAGTTGACCCCAGCTTGCGTGTGAGTGAGGATAAAGCACGTAGTTAAGGCTAGTGGTGGTCTGTGGGGCCATTCGTCATTCTTGAAACTCTACTAGATCCTTGGGCAGTGGGCCCAGACATTACAAATTGTATCAGAGCCATAACCCCTCGAGTAGGTGGGGCCCACATGGGCATGTGGCATGCCAGTCTTGAGTTGTGCGGTCCAGGCATGTTCGAAAGGGATATCCATGGTTGATGTAGCCATCCTTCTGCTGGTATTCTGTGATCAGGAGATGGGTGTCCATGGGCCATTCTGGGTCTACACTGAAATGGGGAAATATTATGGGGCCATATAGTTGAGCCTTGACGAGGATGTCAAGAGTCTAAGTGGGGAGATTGTAACGTCCCAAGATTTGAGGCCTCGGATAACATGATCTTAAAAAGAATGATTGGACTACCCATATCACCAAGCTACACCTCCTTTTCTGGGAGCCCATCACTAAATAACTCCATCATTAAGCATGCTCAGCTTGGAGTACTACTAGGATGGGTGACTAGTCGGGAAGTTGACCCCAGCTTACGCGTGAGTGAGGATAAAGTGTGTAGTTAAGGCTAGTGGTGGTCTGTGGGGCCAGTTGTCATTCCTAAAACTCTACTAGAACCTTGGGAAGTTGGCCAAGATGTTACAATACATCTGCATCCTTTACTTGCATCTGATAATAACCACTTCATAAGTCCATCTTTGAAAAGACAATGGCAGACTTCAGCTGGTCAAAGAGTTCGTCGATGTGTGGTAGTGGATAACGATTCTTCACTATGACTTGGTTAAGCATGCAGTAGTCCATACACATCCACATTGATCCATCCTTCTTCTTTACAAACAAGACAGGGGATCTCCAAGGTGATATGCTTGGGTGAATAAAACCCATGTCAAGAAGTTCTTAAAGCTACTTCTTCAACTCAGCAAGTTAAGCTGGTCCTAAGCAATAAGGTGGCTTAGAGATTGGTGAAGTTCTGGGTGCAAGCCCGATGGGGAATTCCACGTTGTGAGTTGGAGGCAACCCATGTAACTCTTTAGGAAATACATCAAGGAAATCCTTCACCACTTCTATATGGTCGAGGACAGGAGGGGTGGCATAAAGAACTATACATGCTAAGTATGCCCTACACCCTTATGAGATGAGTTTTTCAGCTTTGATGGCAGAGATAATAAATTGTCATTCTTCTCATTTTCTACCCTTGATACACATCCTCCTTCTTTAGGGTGTAACAATGTAGCCTTTGACTCTTCACAGAATAGGACTGATTTATATCTCTTTAGCCAATCCATCCCCAGGATAATGTCAAAAGCCATCATGTCAAGCAAGATAAAGTCCAAAGGAAACATCTTCCCCAAGATGCAAAGTTCCATGGTTGGAAGTTTGCGATAAGATGAGTATATACTACCACTAGGGGTTTTGACATTTAATACATGTTCCATAAATTCAGATTCCAATTCTAGCATAGAGGCAAATTGTGTAGATATGAAGGTATGTGACGATCCAGAATAAAAAAATGCTTTAATTGGATGCATGTTAAGGTGTAAAGTACCTTCGATGACCTCATTGCCTTCACCAGCTTCCTCAACATCTATATAAAAAACCCTTCCGTTCTGCCTCTCTACTGATGGTCGGTGCCCTTGTTGGTTTTTGTGGTTGTTGTTGTTGTTGTTATTTTTGTGGTTGTCATTGTTGTTGTTCTGTGGAGGAAGATTCTGACGTTGAGGTAGTTGCTGGGCTGGGACTTGTCCTCGCTGAAGCTTAGGAGAATTTGGTCGAAGATGAACGACTTGGCCACACTCATGACTGATCAGTGCAGGTCGATCCTCTCTTCGGGGTGGAGCATTGCCTGCAGGGCACTTTCTCGGTGGATGAGTTTGAGAGCATCTATTGCATCTGTATCGCCCTTGATATTTGCCAGGGCTCTTCCGTTTGTTGCTGCCACTGGACCCAGAGGATTGAAAGCCAGGGTACGACTCGATAGCTAGGGCCTTATCCACCATTTTCTAAAAGGTAAGTGGTAGTTGGGGAACTTGGTTACATCCCACACTATAGTCGAGTCCCTATTGAATATGGTTGATCTTTATTCTATTCCTAGGTCTACATCATAGCGTTCAAGCAACAGGAGACACTGAATGTATTCAGAAACTATCATACTTCCCTATCGCATACTGTAAAATTCAGCTTCCTTCTTCTTTAGATAAGTTGGGTAGATATACTTCTCTCTAAATAGTTTAAGGAACTGTTCCCAGTCATGGCTGTAGTGTCTCTTGTGCGGGAAATTCCATTCCACCATATGTGGGCTGGCCCATCCAGAACATAGGCTGCAAAGCAGACCTTTTGGTGAGGAGGACACACCATGCCATCAAAGGTGTGTTCTAGGGCTAACACCCAGTCTTCAGCTTTGTCCACCATGTTGGACTCATTCTCCCCTTTGAAATATGGGGGTTGCATCTTTATGAAATCAGTCAGGGTGAATTTCTTTGGTTTACTGGAGAAAGTTGCAGCAACAGTGAGCTGTCCCACCAAGGTTGTAGAGAGAAGTTGATGCAACATAGTCAACTCATGCTCAGGTGTTGAGGTTGGTGGATTTGATGTGATATGAGTCTCAAGAGTCTCCATGTAGTTGGAGTTGTCTGATTTGTCTCCAAACAAGTTACCCCTCCTGAAAGACAAAGCCATAGTGTAAGATTTCTAGGAGTATTTGATAGAAATAGATGATTCTACTATTGCCTATAGGCATGCTATTTTAGGCATTCCATATCAGATTAGGCCAAGCCGATGTCATATGAACCCATGAGTCCCTATAAACCAAGATAGTGGCACGTTGGAAAATATTGCCAGCCCCTAGGTTCTGACCCTTTCTAGACATCATCACTTTAAACTGCATGCCCTAGTAGCTACCCTATAGGATCTGATACCATGCTATAAAGAGGTGAGATCACCTCCTTACTAAAATTTAATAGAAAATACACAACATCCATCTTTTTATAAAAATTAAGATGAGGGATGAAGACATAATAATTCCATTTAAATAAGGATGGGCCAAATACAAATAAATTGTCAACAATAGAAGCGGAAGAAAACCTATGATATTACATATCTTTATTTCAATAGTTTGCAAAAGAAACTAGAAAGTAGACTACACGATCTAGCAATAGTAACCTAGCCATCTTGGTAGTCTCACTCCTGATCAGCTACTCCTTTTTCTGGTTCTATCGTTTTTCCTAGCTCTGGGTGGTTGGAGTCACCCAGCGAAAGGAGATAAAAATGTATGTGTCAATTAAGGAATAAGGACATTTTAACAGCTTAAAATATGTCAAGATAAATGTTCGTTAACTATGAGAGTTCAAGAGTATGAGGCAAGTAACACAAATAAGAATTCTGCTAGTTTAATATAATAAGATAGCATGCATGATTAACTATGACTACATTAAGCTAACATAGGGCTGAGGCACCTACCTAACCTCAACCTCTAGGGAGGGAGAATTTACACATTACCAAGCACCCAAAAATATTTATGAAGTGGGGAGAATTATCACGTTCCCCTGGGTGAATTTACACAGGCCCACTATGGGTGGTTGTATAGATTTACACTATATTAGTTAATTAGTCATTTATATCATCATTATAGAGTAAATCAATGGTAGATTTAAGAAATTTAATAACTTTTCAAGTGGGTTCCAAGACCCTAGAACAAGTTATGCAATAATAAGAATTAATGAAAATAGGCTCATGCCACATTCGGTAAATAGAATTGGATTTAAAAACATGCCCAACTTAGGGTTAGAATGCACATACCTCACTTGAGTTATCCTAAAATTGACTTTTCCTCAATTATAGATGTCCAAGTCCATTTTATCCTAAGTACAAGTGTTTAACACAAGAATTAGGGTTTGCATGAATTAAGGGTGGAAACCCTAATTTTAGACCTTCTAGATAAAATCTCGATCTTGGGTTTGAAAGGTAGTTAACTCGATTGGGTATATTATTCTAATTAGAAAAATATATTCATTTAGTCACTTTGAGGTTGAAATGAATTATTTATGAATTTTATGACTTTTTAATTAGATATTTTCGTTTATTGAAAAACCTTCTTTAAAAACTTGGAAACCAAGCTTGGGAAACATTTTTATTAGATAGGATTTATTTTTCTAAATCCATATCCTATTTATTTATATTTTTCTGATAAATGAGTAATTAGTTATGAATTTTCTAAAATCAGCAAATAATTTTTTTTGAAAATGCCACGTGGGCTATTTGTTTTGCAAAGAGGAGGGATACGGAGCCCACACAAGCTGGACCAATCACATGCGGCTAGCTCACGGGTCAAGGATCGTGTAGCTCGGTTAAGGGCGAGTTAAGTGGGAGGGAAAAAGGCAAGAATGCCCTTGGGCGAAAAATGAAAGAAAATAGGGCGAGCGGGGTGGTTTGGATAAATCAACTGGGGGATTCTTCCCCTCTCATGAGCCGGCCATGTCATTGAGCTCTACTCGAGCAGCAAGCTCCAAGTTTGGGCATTTCTACAAATCAAAATGAAAACTCAAACAAATAAACTAGAAATGAAGATGGGGAGGCATCAGACTGACATGAGCTCACAATTGCTCTGTTGGCCTTGTCGCCAGCCCAAGGAGGTCGCCGCTAGGTTAGGGAAGAGCTCGAGTAGTTGGTGGATGTGGGGAGTTCCTTTGGTTGAATTGAGTGTAGCTAACTATTGTTGGTGCCTTGGTGAAGCTCTAGGCATGGGTATTTATAGGTGGGGTGGTGTCGATTAGTCTAGGTAAGTTGGATGTGAGAGGGCTCCGTTCGTCCGTAATGGCATCTCGCTGTCTGAGGGTGTTAGATGGAAAGTAAAGACTTGCATTGAATAGGAAGGACTGGCAGTTTTGATGGAGGAGAAATCAAGTCAAATGATTAGCTGTGGAGGGAGAGAGAGACGAAACTCAGAGTCTCGCGACCACGTAACGGTTGGAGCTAGGAGATGATGCCAGATATGTTGGAATGAGAATCCCCAGTCTGTGTTGTGCGTGTATTAGGTGGATGAGTTAAATGTCACATGTGACATTAAATTAAAATTGAACTTTGGTTTAATGCATTGAGTTAATTTAATCGAATTTATTTCTTAATAAAACTTTAATAAATTCTTTTGAAAAATATTTGAGGGGTCAAACAATGGTCAAATGATCCCAAATTTGAACCACATGGTCACCATAAAGTCTATAATATTCATATACCTTTAATTCTCATTTTTATTCACCCTTTGGCTATTAAACACCATATTGGTATTTACTATGTTGATTACTATATAAGAATATTGAGTTAATTTGAAATAGATTTTCTATTAACATTTTGGACGAAATTGTGATGTAATACTCCTTCATTAATTCAAAGGCCATCAATGAAGCTAATACCCAAAATTTCAAAATTAATTTGCTTTTTATGAGGATCGAGGTAAAGAGGGGTGATTATGATGCTTATTTACTGCTTGTATTTACATTAAGTTTTATTTATAATTTTATGTGAACAGCCATTTCGTTTTTATGGACATTTTGCAACATAACTTCTAACAACGTATTAATTGAGATAATTGTGCACTAACTCCTTAAGTTTGCATGCATATTTACACCAAGTCCCTCAATTTTCACAAAATTAACAATAAGGACAAACATATAAGAAAAGTAGGATATCTTTATGAATAGGATGGAATTTCAAGTACATTGGAATTCAATTAATTACATTTAATGAAATATATAATACCTAGTTCTTTCTAGGAAGTCAACCACAATCTATAGTCAACATCATCATATTTCAAGATCATCATCAAATTGAGATTCAAGATGGAGTATCAATATCATCTTATATTTGTCCTATTAGAGATTCAGTTCAAGAAATAAAAAATGGGTGGAAGGGGTTACCTTCCCAAACTCTAGATAATCAACAAGGTGAAAATTTAGAGGTAGTGATAATAGGGATGTGACCTGGGTTAGGGGGTCATAAGTAAATTGCCACCCTAATCTAGCACATTAGTCCACATTAGTTATGAGCCATCAAAATACTTATTAATCACCAAATTCTACTTCATAAAGTCATGCAATAAAATATCAAGGTCATAATACGAAAACCATATTCAAGTATTTGAAAGGTCAAGGTCATAATCATGTTCCCTTTCTTTAAAGATCAAGGTAAGGACATATCTTGGAAATTGAGAAGCCTAATTGAGAACTTAAGAGTTTGAGTATAATAGTGCAAGATTGAGGTCTAGATTTAGATCTGTTACAACCACAAATTTTTTGGGTTCTTTTGGTGAGAAATGTAATTTATCCTATTAAAGATATTTGAACAAGTAATGATATGATTTGTTTTGAATAAAAGTATTTTGTTTACAATAGCCTTGTTGGTTGTTTTGTGGGCTTTATTGGCTATTGGGCCCAATAACAAGGAAAAGACAAATGAAACTCCATTATCAAATGAGTAAGTAAGAAATGGAGAAAAAAATATGTAGAAACCTCTAGAAAGCAAGAGAATATTATCCAAAGGTGGATTTCGTGCCTCTTGGGTTCCTTGGGTTCCAAGGAGTCCAAAGTTTCAAAGATAATGCAACAAGAAAAGAAATAATCAATTAAACATTTCTTTATTAAGAAGGAAATTGGAGACAATGATAAAATATGGAAAATAAGTGGAAAGAGGTATGATTGAGTCATCTTTGGTGGATTTTCATATCCATAAGGTTTCTAATGTTAGAAGGAATTCCAATAAGGAAAATAAAAAGAGAGATAAACAGAAATCCTCAAAAAGAGATATTTTAATAAAGAAATAAACAAGATAATGAGAAATAATGAATATAGATGCATCTAGAAGGATAATGAGTATCCACTAAAAAGAATTTCGAAATATTAGAGTTTCTTGGGGTCCAAGGAGCCCCAATGGAGAAAAAGAAAGAGAAAATATAAATAATACAAAATAAGAGGATAGTGTGATATATAATTAATGAATTTTGTGGTATTGTTAAAAAGAGGTATTTCTACTATAAGAAAGTATAATTTCGTGCCAATGGATTAAAAGTCAAGCATAAAGAGAATAAGAGAGAGAAATTTTGAATTCCTAAATATCCAATGAATATGGTTTATTAAGAAAGATAATTAGGAGAGAGACGATTGCTTCTCAATGAAGGAATAGGTTTCCTTTTGGGAGATGGACTTGTTTCCTCATGGATGAACATCTTAGGGCATTGATAACCTCCCTTATATAAGGGGTAGAACCACTGGTTTGAGTTCAACAGAGTTCCACGCATCCCTCTCTCTCTTCTCCTTCTTCATTTCATGCAAACCCTAACCTAGGAGAATAGCGCTAACGCTGGGGTAGCGAGGAACCGTGGAGACATCACGATGGATGAGTGATGTCATACGTTGTCAGAGAGGAGTGCGGTCATCATCCTTATGCACTAGCCCATGGGCAGCTGAGGCACCATGGCTGCAAGGCCAGCCACACATTACGGGCTTGGCACGCTGAACCGGCCATTTTGGCCACGATCCTGTAGTGTCCTCGCATGCGCAGAGGCACGACGGTGGAAGGGGAACCACCCCTGGTGGCCGTCGAGGTCTGAGAAGCAACGGCAGGGCCGCACCTGATCCTTACTGCAGTGGTAGTGCTAGGGCGTGTGAGGAAGAAGAAGACAGACGAGAATTGGACCGTTTTGCCCCTCCGTGGGTTGAAGAACCAACCACTTATGCAAGGGCAATAACGTCATTGTGTTATGTTTCTAAATTGGGCTACGTTGCATGGAATAGATGACGTGGCACTTGATGTTTGGTCCAAGTAAGTATATCTTGCGAAACTCGTATCTTTTTATTGGTAGCTCGGATCGATACAATAATATATCAATTTTTCTCAGAAAAATGTGAGGAATCCATTAAAATTAGATTTAGAAGCTAATTCCTCTTATAATTCGAAAAGTAGTGGAAGTTATCAACATTAATGCATTAATGATTAAGAAACCCTAATTTGAGATGATTAATGTATTGAAAAGGGTTATACGGATGCTTAAAGTTGATATTAACCTGATTATTATAAAAAGACACATCAAGATCTAAATGGATGAACTTTACACATAATTGGATTAATTTAGGGTTCCATGTGCATAAATATGCTTTAATGGGCCATGAAACCCTAATGTTAGTAATTATGGCTCTTAATGGCTTTAATTATTCAAATTCATGAATAAAGTTGAGATATGATGGTTCTAAGCTATTTTGAGTATAAAAGTTCCTAATTGTGGATAAAAACCCTTAATATGGTAATTAGGGTTTTCTAATGGATAAATGTGGAATTAGTGATAAATAGGGTTCAAATATGTGAATTGAACTATAATGCAATATGCGTTGTCATTTTGAAAGAAACCGAAGATGATAATTTGGCCTAATGATCGTATCATGACTTAAAAGGATAAAAATGGTAGTTTTAATGTAAAAGAGGCATAATAGACTTAATGGACATTTAATTGTGCCTTTAATCCCAAATTTGGGTTTAAATAGTATAAATGAAGTGAAACCCTAATTGTAATGGAAACCCTAAAAAGGCCTATTAACCCTAGGAAGCAACTAGGCTTAATAAACCTTGAAGGCTTGATCAATGATAGGAAAATTGGATGCATATTTTAGGATCATCTTGTGTGCTTGCTTGTTTACTAGATTTCTTGCTTAGTTGGATTATTTCTGCACTCAAGTCAGCCTGACAGGTATGTGGTTAATTATGGTTAATCGCATTAGTTTCCTAAAGGTTTTCTGGATGATTCATCACATCGAATGCAACCTATCAGTTTGGATGTTCATACTTACAGATTATAAAGTCACTATGATTATCACAATTATAATATAAGTGTGTATTCTCACACCTACATGCCACCCTGATGGATGATGCCAAAAGATCAAGCCCAGGAGGGAAGACCCATGGGCACCATGAGTGGTGACCCCAGACACCAAGCTCGGGATTGAGAAGGTGGTCTTTATTGCATGACTAATGGGCACTATGAGAGGTGACCCCAGACACCAAGCTCGGGATTGAGAAGGTGCCCTTAAGTCATTGGAAAAAGAGAAACCCCAAGGAGGGTATGCCAGGGTTAGGGCAAAAGTGGTGGAGATTGTCACATTGAAAGTGTAAATTGGCTTATTATTTAACTTGATTGTGAATTTTAGATTGTTAGCCATATGTGTGAAATTTTGGTTGTCCCCACATACCGACATATTCTTATATGTTGACCGACATTTTATTTGTTGGTGTTTTAGGTGCAACTCTGAAAAGAACAAACAGTAAAGTGATACCTTGTGAAAATAAGAAATAAAGTGCAAGGAGGATTAGATAGAATAGATTCAAGCTGTGGATAGATGTAGATTCTCAAAGTTTTTAAAAAGTTATGCAAGGTTTTATTTTATACCAGATTTCAATTTAGTTGGTAGAATTTCATAATTATTACCAGTGTTTAGAAAAGCAGTAATCGGTGTAGGGGCGGAGAGGGTACCGAATAGAGTATATACGGTATGCGGGAGTATAAGCGGGAGAATATTCAGTTTTAATCGGTTTTGATTTTTTTAAATATTAATCATAAAGATATGTAAATTATATATCGACCATATAATAATGACAATGATAAGTAATTAGAAACATTAATAAGTAATGGACTAATATTGAATTCATAAGTAGTTAGAAACATTGATGAAATTAGAGAAGAAAACATTGATAAGTAATTACAAACATTGATAAGTCATAGACTAATATCACATTAGTAAGTAATTAGAAACATTGATAAGTAATAGACTAATATTGCATTAATAAGTAATTAGAAACATTGATAAGTCATAGACTAATATTGCATTAATAAGTAATTAGAAACATTGATAAGTAATAGACTAATATTGCATTAATAAGTAACTTGAAACATTGATGAAATTAGAGAAGAAACATTGATAAGTAATTAGAAACATTGATGGAATTAGAGAAGAAAAAATCAACAATAAGTATCAGTTCAATAAACATTAACTATAAACTTATTGAGAAAATATGAGGAGAAGACCAAATATGTAAAGTGGAAGAAGAGAATGTAATTGTAATGACCAATATTAGTATTAGAAAAAATTAACGAAAAAAAATTATGACTAGCATTTTTTTTTGAAAACCACCGATTATACCCTCGAACGGCCGATTAATCGGTCCTTGACCGATTATAGGCCGATTATTCATATTCGGAGCGGTAGACCCCCAAAATCAATTATTCGGCCGATTAGACCGATTTTCTGAAAATTGATTATTACTGATTATTTTTCGAACCTTTGATCTGGTTTATTGGGATAACAGCTCTTCCTCTTGGTCTCCCTTAAGTGGGGGTTACTGGGAGGTGGGGTCATTACATTTGGTATCAGATCATAGGTTCCTCATTTAATCTTTAATAATTATTAAATTTTACAATTTCCATAGAACCGAGGGAGTTATTAGAGGATTTTCCGAAAGACTGAGGTGTCTAGAAAAGGATCACGTCCAGGCGATGGAAATATTTTCCTCTGCCCCGCTAGTCGGAATACGAGGACTCTCGGATTTGTGTGACTGCCTGGCCAATGTCTTAGGATCTGACTCGAAATAAAATACGTTTAGGACTCTCTCATCTTGTTCATCCCTTTTCAACTCAAATGCTGCTAAGGATTTTAAGGATTAGGGTTTTCTCTCTTTTCCTCACCCTCTTGAGGTATGGGTACAGTTGATAAGGTTTAAGGAATCCTCCACCAAATTATTGAAAAGCATGTAAATAAGATTTCATGGACATAAGCTTAATAGTTTAAGTGTAAACTAAAGAATAGTTGCATGCTTAGGTCATATGACATATGTTGTCATGCCTTCAGGAGAGATATGAGGCTAGACCTTCTGGTCAGGAGAGATCTGAGGCTAGACCTTCTGGTCAGGAGGATGAGTAGAGAAAGTTAGTGTTGGAGGTAGAGACCTCCATTATAAGTAGAGACTTGGTGCATCCTCTAAGGATGATGCTAACCCTAACCCTAAGTGGTAGTTAGAGAGAGAGATGGCATGATGAGTCAGTAGCCATGGTAGGCCAGGTGTGTGAGTGGACATGCTTTTTGATGCCCATGACGATATGAGCCATGTGAGGTTGGATGACCTAGTACCTTTGGTGACCCAAAAGGGTCATGCATGTTAGAGTGAAGGATAGCTCCTTCAATGATGAGGTTAGTGAAGAACGTATTGAAACCCTATGGCTCTTATGAGTATGGCATAGTATGCACCCAGGGTACGTCAGTAGTGCTGGAAGTAGGTTGAAACCTAGGCCTGAAGGGCATGTTGGATAGCTCATGAGATAAGCATGAGGAGCTCTGGATAATCTTGAGTGAACATAGGTTTAACCCATGAAAGAGTATGCATGTGAGCTTGGTCCACCTGGAGAGAGGACCTCTAGTAGTAAGGTTGTTTGTAGGGTTAGCTCTAGAGAGAGAGAGTGGGACCCAAGAAAGATGGTTGGAAGCTTAGATTCTGAGATGTGACGAACAGTGGGGAGTTGAGGATGATGCGACCTAAGTGGATGGTTGTGGTTGCCTCATGCATGATCCGTGGAGGATGATGATATCTTGGTTGCCTTTAGAGGAACCAAAACCCTAGAGAGAAGATGAGGCTGTTGGTACCTATGTGCCTATGGTATAGGTGTTTACCTTGTAAGATGGGAAGAAGAGTTCCTTAGACAATGAAGATGTTTAGTAACAATATGTGAGGCCTTATGCCAATTAGTTGTCCTTGATAAGGACTCAACTTTGAGGTGTTGCTCGAGTAAAAGGATAATAGGAAGTGCATGTCATACCTTGTACATGCTTGGCTCATGGTTAAAATGTTGAGCATGCAGTGGGACATCCAAAAAGTGAACCTAGGGTTCCTAAGCCTAAGAGGAGAAGTGGTGTACCTGATGCTCATGATGAGATTTGAGTTTCTATAGATTTGAGCATGACACTTCTCATGTTTAGAGGAGAGGGAAACCCCTTAAGTTTAAGGTATGTTTGATGAACCCCTCACATCTCATTTGGTGACATGGGTAGGTGTGATCTTGGTCTAATGTTGAGGATGAGAACAAGTATGACCTAGCATGGTTTAGTAGGTGGCCTGCTTGTGCCTTAGTAGCTTGCTAGGGCTAAGCATGCTCATGTGGATGTAAACCCTAGACATAAGGATGTTTGTGACCTTTGTTATCAAGATGTAGTTTCCTCCCATCCTGGGAGAGGGACCCTTTGTAGGGTATATACTAGTTCTTGTTGGTATTGAGGTAACCTAAAGGGGTCTCATAGGATCTTGAGAAACTAAGTGAAAAGTACATAGTATGAGAATGAACCTGTAGACCCATAGATTACCATCTCTAAGTGCATGTGGATGTGTTACCATGGAGGTTACCGGTATGGGGCCTGACCAAGGTAGGCAGGTCACCATGACCCCTATGAAAGGATGAAAGTTAGCCCATGAATGTAGAGAGAGAAGATGGAGACTTGGGTAAGGTTCTAAGTTGGACATGTACTATATTAGAATCCTAAGTCTATCCTAGGGTCAGGTAGGTATAAGACTGATGGAAGTAGAAGTTGCTGGATTCCCTAGTTGCACATGACCATAGGGTCGGGAGGTAACAACTATCATTATCTGAGGGCCATGGGCTAGGAGATTGATCACCTTCATGAACTCATGGGACCCAAAGGGCAGATCAGGAAGGCACTTTCTGGTTGCAAAAGGGAAGAGGGATGACCCCAAAAGTTTCGACACCCTACAAACCTAGAGGAGATGACTAAGGATTGTGTGTGGACCTAAGTAGGTTCGAGACCATTTTTCCATGGAAGTAACCTTGATATCAAGAAGATTGTGACGTAGAAACATATGGTGCACATTTCAACTTAGATTTGAAGGTGTACTTCAAGGTGGGATGTACCATCTCTACTCTTGGAATAGGAAGAATTTGTATTTGGATGGCCGCCAAATGCTTATTTCCTCTTGTTATGGGAGTGAGAGATAGCACAATATGCATACCATACACTAGGGATAAAGATGATGTGAGTTGGAACGTTGCTATGAGGTATGAGGACAGAGATGATAACATACCCTTGTGGAGTGAATGATGCAGGGATGGTTTACAAACATCAAGAGAACTAAGGTAGTCATCTTATGAGGATCTTTTTATCATGAACTATGTGGAATTTGTGAGTTATACAAGGTTGAGTTCGAAAACCAAGAGGATGAGCTCAAAGTTTCTTGATGAAGATAGACTTAGAGTTTGAGATGAGATGATAAGTGGAATACATGGAGGTGCATGTATTCAACATTACCTAATACATAAGGATGCGAGGCGGTAATGGATGCTTTGGTTGAGATGCAGTTTTCTAGTTTAACTAGTGGACATGCTCGAAGAGGTTGTTAGGTTAACCCTAAGTTGGAAAAAGGAGATACATTTGGCTAATACTCAGATGTAACGAGATATGTTGATCAAGTTAGTGGTTGTTTGGTTAGCCAGCCTAGGCCTTGATGCGATAAAAGGATGGTTGTAGAACCTCAGATGCCCTTCTATGGAAAAGAAGGTGATGAAACCCTCACTAGAATGTTTTAGGGTTTTAAGGGATCAACCTTAAGGAATCATGACATTCAAGAGATCATGATTTTAAGTTCATCATACACTATGGTACTACTAAGATAGTAAGTGGCAGTAGTACTTGGGATACCTAAGATGAAGATGCATGTGGCTTGTCGCCATCCAAGACAGGAGGTGAAGGACGAACACCAATAACCCATAAGATTGATATAGAGAATAAAAAGTCCCTAAGAGGGAATGGGAGTTCATCACTATGGGTGTTGTAGTAAATTTCCCATGGACCAGAGAAGGTTAAGATGCTATATGAGTTATGGTGGGTCGCCTTACCTAGATGATAGGATCTTAGAGAGAGAGAGAGAGAGAGAGAGTACTATCAAGGGATAGGATCTGGTTGAACTACATATGAGAGAGAGATGGTTCAACTACACCATGATGCAAGTTCAAAAGTTCTTTAATATAAACTAAAGATTCACTTCCATGCAGTGGAAGTAGGTACATGAAGAACTTGATATTAGTATAGTTTATCACCCCTAACTAATGGTTAGTATAATACATACTAGAGGGTCTTATGAGATCATGTTTGTTTGTTCAGGGTGATACATAGAGACAGTTCTTATCCTTTGTAAAATGTGATGATAACCACCATAGCCAGTTTCAGGATGTAAAGAAGCTCTGCAAGGGAGGTTGTGTCGGTCACCACTTCATTAAGATGATGTTGGTGAAGAGACCTTGTAAAGATCAGAGAGACCACAATGGGTGTAGATGAAGTTGCTTTGATCATGCAATGGCTGAGGAAGCCCTGGGGTGACATGGATTGTGAGTTGATGCAAAGCAGACTGACATGCAGTACATTGTGGGAGAATATGTGATGTGAAAATCTGACCCCTCTAAGCCACAACTGAGAAAGCTGAGTCCCTGATATATGGGTCCATTTGAGATGGATTGGTGGATATGGTTATGTTTAGTATATCCCTTAGGATAACGTGATGTGTTACACGAGTTCGATCTGGAGCACTGTGTGAGGTACCCAAGCCATGTGCTGAGCCACGAACCTATTCATCTTTATGAGAGGTTGAAATGTCCTGAGTCACCTACGAGAATACAATATACCAAGGTGAGAGAGAACTCAGATGGAAGAATATGAGATGATGAAGGTTCTTGGGAAGCACCATGGAAAGGGTGAGGCCACATGCAGCCATGATGGACATAAGAAAGGCTTATCCTGTTTGTTTGTGTGCCTGGTGGAATTTGGGAGGGGGGAATTCCTATAAGAGGGGAAGGATGTTACAACCCCAATTTTTTGGGTTCTTTTGGTGAGAAATGTAATTTCTCCTATTAAAGATATTTGAACAAATAATGATATGATTTGTTTTGAATAAAAGGATTTCATTTACAATAGCCTTGTTGGTTGTTTTGTGGGCTTTATTGGCTATTGGGCCCAATAACAAGGAAAAGACAAAGGAAACTCCATTATTAAATGAGCAAATAAGAAATGGAGAAAAGAAAGATGTAGAAACCTCTAGAAAGCAATGGAATATTATCCAAAGGTGGATTTCGTGCATCTTGGGTTCCAAGGAGTCCAAAGTTGTAAAGATAATGCAACAAGAAAAGAAAAGATCAATTAAATATTTCTTTATTAAGAAGGAAAATGGAGACAATGATAAAATATGGAAAATAAGTGGAAAGAGGTATGATTGAGTCATCTTTGGTGGATTTTCGTATCCATAAGGTTTCTAATGTTAGAAGGAATTCCAATGAGGAAAATAAAAAGAGAGATAAAGAGAAATCATTGAAAATAGATATTTTAATAAAAAATAAACAAGATAATGAGAAATAATGGATATAGATGCATCTAGAAGGATAATGAGTATCCACTAAAAAGAATTTCGAAATATTAGAGTTTCTTGGGGTCCAAGGAGCCCCAATGGAGAAAAATAAAGAGAAAATATAAATAATACAAAATAAGAGGATAATGTGATATATAATTAATGAATTTTGTGGTATTGTAAAAAAGAGGTATTTTCTACTATAAGAAAGTATAATTTCATGCCAATGGATTGAAAGTCAAGCATAAAGAGAATAAGAGAGAGAATTTTTGAATTCCTAAATATCCAATGATAATGGTTTATTAAGAAAGATAATTAAGAGAGAGAAGATTGCTTATCAATGAAGGAATAGGTTTCCTTTTGGGAGATGGACTTGTTTCCTCATGGATGAACATCTTAGGGCGTTGATACCCTCCCCTATATAAGGGGTAGAACCTGTGGTTCGAGTTCAAGAGAGTTCCACACATCCCTCTCTCTCTCTCTCTTCTCCTTCTTCATTGCATGCAACCCCTAACCTAATAAAATAGTGCTAACCCTGGGGCAGCGAGGAACCCTGGAGTCGTCACGATGGATGAGTGATGTCACACGTTGTCAGAGAGGAGTGCGGCCATCATCCTTATGCCCTAGCCCATGTGCAGTAGAGGCACCATGGCTGCAAGGTTGGCCACACATTGTGGGCTTGGCACACTGAACCGACCATCATGGCCAGGATCCAGTAGTGTCCTCGCATGCGCAGAGGCACAACGGAGGCAGGGGAACCACCCCTGGTGGTCGTCGAGGTCTGGTGATCCTTGCTGCAGCGGAAACACTAGGGAGTGTGAGGAAGAAGAAGGTGGTCGTGCGTTGGGCCGTTTTACCCCTCCGCGAGTTGAAGAACCAACCAATTACACAAGGGAAATAAAGTCATTGTGTTATGTTTCTAAATCGGGCTACATTGCATGGAAGAGATAGTGTGGCACTTGGTGATTGGTCCAAGCAAGTATATCTTGCAAAATTCATATCTTTTTATTGGTATCTAGGATCGATACATGTAATATATCAATTTTGCTTAAAAAATGTGAGGAATCCATTAAAAATAGATTTTGAAGCTAATTCCTTTTAGCAATTCGAAATGTAGTGGAAGTTATCAAGTTTACTGCATTAATGATTAAGAAACCCTACTTTGAGATGATTAATGTATTAAAAAGGGTTATATGGATGATTAAAGTTTATATTAACCTGATTATTATAAAATGACACATCAAGATCTAAAAGGATGAACTTTACATGTAATTAGATTAATTTAGGGTTTCATGTGCATAAATATGCTTTAATGGGCCATGAAACCCTAATGTTAGTAATTATGACTCTTAATGGCTTTAATTATTCAAATTCACGAATAAAGCTGAGATATGATGGTACTAAGCTATTTTGAGTATAAAAGTTCCTAATTGTGGATAAAAACCCTTAATATGGTAATTAGGGTTTTCTAATGGATAAATTTGGAATTAGTGATAAATAGGGTTCAAATATGTGAATTGAACTATAATGCAATATGAGATGTCATTTTGAAAGAAATTGAAAATAATAATTGGGCCTAATGATCATATCATGACTTAAAAGGATAAAAATGGTAGTTTTAATGTAAAAGAGGCATAATAGACTTAATGGACATTTAATTGTGCCTTTAATCCAAAATTATGGTTTAAATAGTATAAATGAAGTGAAACCCTAATTGCAATGGAAACCCTAAAAAGGGATAGTAACCCTAGGAAGAAACTAGGCTTAATAAACCTTGAAGGCCTGATCAATGATAGGAAAATTGGATGCATATTTCAAGATCATCTTGTGTGCTTGCTTGTTTACTGGATTTCTTGCTTAGTTGGATTATTTCTGCACTCAAGTCAGACTGACAGGTATGTGGTTAATTATGGTTAATCACATTAGTTTCCCAAAGGTTTTCCAGATGATTCATCACATTGAATGCAACCTATCAGTTTGGATGTTCATACTTGCAAATTATAAAGTGACTATGATTATCACAATTATAATATAAGTGTGTGTTCTCGCACCTACATGCCACCCTGATGGATGATGTCAAAAGGTCAATCCCAGGAGTGAAGACCCATGGGCACCATGAGTGGTGACCCCAGACACCAAGTTCGGGATTGAGAAGGTGGTCTTTATTGCATGACTAATGGGCACCATGAGAGGTGACCCCAGGCACCAAGCTCAGGATTGAGAAGGTGGCCTTAAGTCATTGGCAAAAGAGAAACCCCAAGGAGGGTATGCCAGGGTTAGGGCAACAGCAGTGGAGAATGTCCCATTGAAAGTGTAAATTGGCTTGTTAATTAACTTGGTTGTGATATTTAGATTATTAACCATATGGGTGAAATTTTAGTTGTCCCCACATACTGGCATATTCTTATATGATGACCGATGTTTTTTTGTTGACATTTTAGGTGCAACTCTGAAAAGAACAAACAACAAAGTGACACCTTGTGAAAATAAGAAATAAAGTGCAAGGAGGATTAGATAGAATAGATTCAAGCTGTGGATAGATGTAGATTCCCAAAGTTTTTGAAAAGGTATGCAATGTTTTATGTTATAACAGATTTCAGTTTAGTTGGTAGAATTTCATAATTATTACTGATTATTTGTCAAACCTTTGATCCGGTTTATTGGGATAACAACTCTACCTCTTAGTCTCCCTTAAGTGGGGGTTACTGGGAGGTGGGTAGTTACAAGATTCATGTGCATTTTATTATTAAATATTGAGTTTACAAATAGGTATAATATTCAAAAGGGGATTTTCCCCTGATAACTAGTTTTCACATCATAATTTAGGGGTCCAAAGGCGGGGTCATGTCGTGGCATGATCATGCTACATATAGGGGAAAAGTTTGCTTAGCTATATTAGAGGTTTGATCAATAAAATGGCAAGATAGGTTTAATCAATAGGGACCTCATCAAACATGAGGTGTAAATCAGGAATTCCTCCTTATTTCACCATATTAAGAATTTACTTCAAACATAGAAAGCACTTATATCCGATTTGGTAATATTGAGTTTTCACATACTTTGTACATGAGTTCGTCATCCTTAAGAGTGATTTCATACATCAAAAAGGGTTTTCAATTCAAGATCACATCATGGCATTATCATCTAAATCAACTTTGACAATTTTAGTGAATTTTACTTTTCCCATGCATAAGCTTCCTGCAATCGAGATGTCATGTGATTAATAGTCAAGAGGGAAGAATCACATGAGGGCATAAGAAATCTAACAAACCATCATCTACTTTGGTGTCTTAGGTGGCCCTTAAGGAAGAGATGAGATGCTATAAGACTCTCTAAACTTCAAGGAAAGGATTTTTGTCCTCCTTGGGTTCTTAAGGCATGTTTTGTCTTAAACATATATAGAGGACTATGTGTTTTTCTTTGATACCATTTGTCACAGAACTATTTGTTATCCTAAGTTCACACTCCTAATGGCTACATAGCCAAAGGCGAGTGGACTTGGGGTCCGTTTGTAGGATGGCACAAATATATTACATAGGAAATATTTATGTAAAAGTAGTAGCAACATGACTAAAGAGATAACAAGATACTAAACATGGAGATAAGAGATATGTACCCATTTATATATTCAAGCAACCATTGGTGTTTTATTTCTGATCTTAGAGTCTTGAGTGCAGCAGATCTTCATTTGGAAACTACAAATTTGATAAAACATAATATATCAATGCAAGCACAATGAGTACGCTATGAAAAACATGTAGCCACAGTTTAAGAGTAATATAAAGTTTCTTGGCTAGAAACATCATATAAAGCAAGAAGTACAAACAAGATGAGAACACTTCACGACATTACTTTATATATACCATGTTTTAGGTTTCTTTATCCATTATATCAACCGTAGGCCTTTTGACTAACTTCCTATTGGAAGAGTTTATATGTTGGTATGTATTCCTAGAGAGCCAATCATATGATGATTGTAATGGAATAATTTGTAATTGATTTGATAAATAAATAAAGGCAAGCTTCCAATTTATTTAGTTTAGTTCAGTTATGAGATAATGATGTAACATTACAAACATCTAGACAATAATATTACTTAATGATGTATGTCTTCAAGTACGTGACTTAGAGAAATGAGATCATACAAATGTTAAGTATATATATAGGGAAACGATCCAGTGAGAAACATATCTTAGTAAGAGCATGAGAGGCATTTGAATAACTCTCCACATAGATCAATTTTTCATAATCCAACCATATATATTACAAGCATACCTTAATATTTACCTTCCTATAAAATTTCATCACCATCCGATTTGTAGATCATTCACAACAACCAAATACTTTTCGGCGCTCTATATTGAATTTCAGCCTGACCGTTGGATGTAAAAATTGTATATTCTACATATGGAGATGTAAATAATGTCTGATTGCAATGCTTTTTTGTGAGAAGGTAAATGAAATGATGATTTTTCCATCTATATGGTTGGATTTTTAAAAACAACTCCCAATTTGTAGTTATTCAAATGCCTCTCATGCTCTCACCATAGGATGTTTCTCACTAGATCGCTACCCATATATATATATATATATTTATATATATATATATATATTTATATATATATATATATTTATATATATATATATTCTCATTTTTGTCCCTGGTCTGTTGTTATTGTGGAATGTTGATTGACAACAATGACACACAAGATCAGTGTGTGAGTTGGTTGATGATAGAATCTCATTAAGTGATGATATGGCTATATCAAACCAAGCACACATATCAAACAGACCCACCATGAGACTGACACTTGGAAACCATTACCATGGTAATCATAGTCATATCTCATACTGATGATGGTTCTTAGACATGAAATCACTACACTCATCACATGTCATTTGGTATGCTATGACATCATCGAATACAATCTTGAAACATGGGTTGTTATAAAGGTGATGATTGGGTGATTGTGACACATGGGAACTGACTGTGAGTGATATAGATGGGATTTGACCCTCCTATGGGAGTATGATATCCTAGGCCTCTTTATTAACGAGACTGAGAAATGCATGGTCATGCACATGTGAGTCAATTTGTGATATTGAGCTTACATATATCTTAGACAATCTTCTCTGGTTTAAGAAACAAGATTGAATGTTGAATAGGGTGACTACTCCATGCCTTGAGTTCAATCTAGATATCCGAGACAAAGGAATTATACAAACATTATAACACCAAGAAAAAATTGTAGGTTGAAGTTGTTCCCCAACTTTCCATTTACTTGGGTAACATTTATGTGCGACTAGGCACTGCTCATTGCTTGTGATGTCATAAGTTGTTATGGATATTCACTACCAACATAATATGGTATCGATAGGGTCACACAGATAGGTCTTAACCAAGAAGAGGAGTTTAATCATGAATGATGATTGAATCGATTACAAAAGTAATTAGGTATTCAATTAACACAAAAAATCAACTGACTGCACTGCCAAACGATCAGATCACACAGTGAGATGGCTGTTTGGATTGCCAAATGATCGGCTCAAGTGTTGAAATGACTATTTGGAGTATTAGGCCGATTGGAGCTGAATTGGTGAAGTTCTGCACAAAATTGGCTCCATCCGATCGACTCACTGGTTGAATCGACTAGCTCAGGCAGAGCGAGACGATCGGTTCACCTGGTGAATGATTAGTTTAGTTGGGCTTGTGGAAGGTTCTAGCAACTTTCTAGAATTTTTGAGAAACTTTTGTCATTTGGATTGCACAATTCTATTGATGTAGGGAATTAATGTTTAGCATAAATTTTAAACAATTTACCAATTTTGTATGCAATGGAAAACTGCTAGACAATCACCTCACAGAGAAAAAGGACTGTCTCTCTAGCCAGATGACCGTCTGGACTGCCATACGACCATTTCTATGTTTACGGATTGTGAAAATTTAAGATCTTCTGGTCCCTTCCACTCCCCCACAGACTGGGAACCTTGACCCAAACCCCTCCTATAAATAGAGGGGTACTGGGGGCTTCCCAGAACACAACATAAACAATTGATAATCAATTGCTCTGACAATTTTTGTCCTCTCTAGTTGTGGTAACCAAGAGAGCCCAAGCAAGTCCTACCCGACTAGGGAGTGATATCAATGGGAGAGAACAACTGAGGATCATTGTTGTGGGAGAGAAAGTTGGTGACTAGTACGCCAATGAGAGGAACAAATCCTTCCTGTATATTATGTAAGGACGATAAGAGTTCTAGACGGTCCATGTGGACTTCTGTAGAGGCGAGGTGGCATTTTCCCATCACTAAGGAGGACAACGCCAACCATCAATCCATGGTGAGAGGAGTTGTTGCATATGACGATGTTCGAGGTTGCAGTCTGTCATGCAGACCAGGAGGCACAACAACCAGATGAGTCCCAGTGCAACTAGAATATGGTTGCACATCTACAACAATGAGGAGATGTCTCTGGACATGCTCCAGGATCAGGTATATCCTCGAAACTATCCTTCCCATCTTATAGTAATTGACGCGATCTGTTGATTTATGGGGAATATGGTAGATGAAATTGTGTTTCCACTACATGTTCTATAGCCATATTTTCCTACACTATAAGGGTTCTCAAGATTATCTAACCCTATCCATAAGAGACTTCAAGTCCATCGCCAAGAGATAACCCTTGTATCGTAATGGTATGCCTTACTTAGACATCTCAAGTAAGATGCCCATCCTGGTGTCCTTATCCTAAAACTTCTGGCAGGTGCACCAGTATATATAATGGATTTCTCTAAATTATGTGTAAGGTTTTTCAACATACTATAATCAACATGAAAGTAGTATTCATAGGAAACAATAGATGAAATAAGTAATTATCTAGCCAAGCATTCATACGAGCATACATACAAACAATCCAATATCATAATAGGGTCAAGAGATTAAGTGTACCTTATGAGTAGTGGATGAGATATGATTCTTGAATAAGATTCCTAGAGCAAGCCCAAGACAACATGGACCTAAGATATAAAAGACATAATATTGGTTCTTAGATCAATAAGGAATCGATAATCTAATCATCATATGAATGATGTGTATATTTCCCTAGATCTAGGTTTCACTTAGTTCAAACATAGTTTCTAAAGTCCCAAACATGCATCCAATGGTTCCTCATAGTACAAGCATCAACATAAAATACTAGATTGGAGTGAATCATACACATTAGACTACATATAAATGTGAGATCATTTATGATTTGGAGTAAGGGAAACATGACATTTACATTTTTGTCAAGGTTTAGTCACATTAGATCATGACTAGCCATACTATACTATTTCCATGCAATAATTTCACGTTTTCAAGTCAAAGAAGCATTACATATATCAATCAAGATTTAGACTATAGAATGACAATCCTACTGTTTGAATCCATTTACATAGCATAGCTAACATTGGAGTATGATCTAGCAAGGATAGAATCCAACAATTAATATTTGCATGTAAAACATGTTAGGTGTCATAGGTATGTCACATGAAGTCAAAGGTGCATATGGGTGCTTTAAAAGGCATTTTCGTGTCACAAGTCATTAAAAAGACTAATTTTAGAGTTAACATGGAGGTTTGAACATAAGTATCCACTTTGTGAAAGTATCTAAAGGTCTAATTATATACGTACTGAAATATCACTTTTTAGGATATAAAAGTGTACCAAAGTGAGCCTCTGAGCTAGTCACAACAATGAGATATAAGACCTCATCAAATAGGGCAAAATGTATCACTTTATTTACAGATTTCGAGATTCAATTATTAGATGATGACAAACTAAGATAAAGTCTTTAAGTTGATCATATATGTACATAAAAAATATACTTTTAGAGCATGGATAGACATACCGGGGGTCAAAATAATCATCATTGTGCATTTATATGGTGTGAGATAAAATCATTGTAAAAGGGATCTACAGTTCATTAATTTTCATGAATATAAGGTCCAAGATCATTAAATATACAAGTGGTGCATGTTTAGGGTTGATTAATAATCATAAGATCACAAAGACACCCTTTTCACCAAATGAAAGATTAAACATTTGAAATTAGAATTAAATCTCTCGACCATTAGATATGTGACTTTTTTGATCAAAATGGTATATTACATCAGGGTATTTGGCTAAGAGCCTAGCAAGTTATGGTGGTTTGAAGAGTTAGGCATAAATGGGGGATTTTTGAGGGGATTCCTCTTACTTGGGTTGAGAGAGGAGGAGGGATGGACCGGCCCACATAGGCAACCCCAGGTGTGTGATGTCTTGTTTGGTCTGACATCCGATAGCAATTGGGTTCCCTACCTCTCTGATACCGCACGTGTTAGATGGTGATGACCGATCAGGGTTGATCAAGGTCATTGGTCATTGATACAACGATGGGAGAGCGACTTTGGGGACTGGGTGAGCCAGATGAAGTGTGTTTCTTTGTGAGTGTATGATGTTGGTGGAGTCAACATCGAGCAAGGGAGAGAGAGTGATGGTGCATAGGCGTGGGTCCATCTGGGGAGCTGGCACGATGTCGTTGGCTTGTAAGTGCATGTGCGGTGAAGAGAGTGAGAGAGAGATACCAAGAGGGCGTGAAAGTAAGAGGCAGAAGGGGGACAGATGAGGCTCGTGGGCTGTGTGAACTGGGTCATTTTCCCTTGATCTGATGCCATGCATATCATCATCTACCCCCACTCTAGGATCCCCAAACCCTACTGTAGGGTGATGAAAATGCTTTTAGGGCTAAAGGAGGTAGTTTAAGGGTTTGAGAAAGAACAAAAGATCAAGAGGAAGGGGTGGAGGATTGGAGGGTGATATTTATAGGTGGTTTGAGCAAGCCAAGAAGTGTCTAGGGCATGAGAAAGCATGGTCGGTGACTAAGGAAAAAATGGTAGGCCATAGCCTTCCCACACTCACTTGAGGCTCACTCTACCCCATTGGGCTGCACGACGGGTCATGCGTCTAAAGGAGGTGCAAGGAAACTCTTGGGTGAGCGTGAGTCGTAACAAAGCAGCTCTACTACTACTCCACAATAGAGGTTGACATGAGGAGGGAGATGGTCTTGTGGTCGTCAGATCTGCCCATGTTTCACAGCACATGCTGATCCAAGGGCTCACGTGGCTTGAGATGAGGGTGTAGACCAAGAGGGAAAGTAGGTGGATAGGGAATGGAGAGAGGAAAATAAAATGGGCCTCACAATTCAACTTTGGGCCCATTTAGGTGTAAAAATGATTTAAAGAACCAAAATAAAGTTTTAATCCATAAGATTTCCAATTGGCATAACTTTCACATCATTGCTCCGATTTGGGCAAGAAAATATGTGTTGGAATAGTGAGAAAGATCTCTACAACATTGAAATGAGGAAAAGGCATATATGTATTCAAATATGCGATCAAAATAAAAGGAAAGGATGGTGATGAGTGTTATGTTTTAAAACTAAATTAGAGTTTGATTGAGGGTTGTCAAGGTATCAATTGCACTCAAGAGTTATCAATTATGTATTAAAATATGAAATTAAAGGTGAGGATAAGTGATAAGTCCAAAATAGAAGTCATATTCAAAATTTGAATTTTTAGGTTATCACAAAAGCTCAGTTATCGAGTCAGGTCTTGGTCTAGTAGAAAGTTGGATTCAAGGATCAAGGTCTAGATATCAGATATCATGGGTCCAAACATTCATGGCTAGGATTTTAATTCATATTACGCCCTAGATGTGATCATTCTTCCATAAACAACGATCTAGCAATTTTTGAGATACTAATATCAATTCTATCATTTAAGGATACAAAAGCATGATGGATGATCTATACCTAGGTATTTGTAGGAACTTAACCTTATGCACATTTCCAATATTACATTTCTTTAAGATTATTATCAAGTCAAGATTTGAGATTTAGGTTTCAAAAATATTTCAAGCTCTAAGTTTTAGATCATAGGGTTCAAATTGCATGAAGGAATCAACCTTTTCTATTTCCAAATGATCAAAAGGATGTGCATTTAGATAATAACAAAATGAGCATGTGGTCTAGGTTAGAGGGATCATCAATCAGACAACCTCATTTTCACATACTTTATTTTTAGAGTTGGCATGTGTGCACCCATATCATTGAAGTATTCATAAAGAGAAAACATGAAGAATCATGGTTATCCATTTTATCTCAAAGAATGTAAAAACATCCATCAATTCATATCTTCATTCAAACAAAGTTTAGAATTCCTACAATACTTGAGTGTCATGTGTTCATGCCTTCCTCTCAAGCATTAACTAAGGATGAACTAAGGGGTACATAAGAATGGACACATCAACTTTGGATTTTTAACAGCCAGTCCACTCTAAAATATGATCCATGTCTAATATTTCTCTAAATGTTGAAAATGAAGTTGATTTGAAAGAAATATAGCCAATAGGGACCTTTCAAATACATGAGATTATGTATAGGTTCTTTCACTTTGAATAAACATCATACTAAATATCTTGAGTTCCCTTCGATTATAGTAGGGTTGCATTATTCATAGAGTACCTTCAATTCTCACAAAGTTAGACCAAGGAAAAATTACAACTTTACTCAGATTTATGAATTAATGCACAAATTCATTTTTCCCATCTTAGACTACCATAATTGAGAGAATAAGGATCAAGTCAAGACATATTACTAGATAGATAAAAAGATGCGAAGTCACCCTACATTATTCTATATGGGTATATTACAGTAATCTTTAGAGAATGGATGAGACCACAGAAGACTCCTTGGATTTCAAAGTAGAACCTTAAGGTCCATTTTTGGGCCCATCTAGGCCAGGTATAATCAGGGACCTCAACCACTATGTGTACACAAATAGGTGGTGATTACTAGTTAGAACATCTTGTGATGAATCCTAAACATATTAGTTTCACCATTCTATACTTTAGGGTTTCCTAGGTTCTAGAGATTGAAATTTTAATCAATTATCACATATATGTTATGTGTTTAGCTATGATATCAACTGTCACATGTCCATTCTTACTCCAATCCCAATCCCACTACCCAGGTAGACATTTTTAAAGGGAATGAAGCACTCTTGTATAAGTGTCTCTAAGATCACACATAGCTTATGTGATAATTGAAAAAATAACTTTTTTCTATCGATATTGAACAAAAAGATTAATAAATTGGGTCTTGAAGGCAACATGATATAAGATATACAAAAAATAGTAACTAAATGCTAGCAACTAGATCCCAATTACATTAGTACAACCCATGATTTTTTTGTTCGTGAAGCTTGCTTAGAGTTACTCTAAGATTTCAGAATAGTGGAAGCATGATCCTACAAAGTTATCATCATATACCTAAAATAATAAAAAAAAAACCAGACACAATCAATGCATATGCATTGGTGAACTAAAAATTGAATAATAAACTTGCATTTTTGGAAGAATATAATGCTTTTTAAAAGTTAATATAAAAACAAGAGATTAAACAAAGTGAAGAATATCAAGTGCAAAAAAATCATATTTTATTTACAAAATTCATTATATTTGAAAGGACATCACCATAGGGCCAATGCTAGGGCCAACATCCCACAAGATAAGACTAAATGAGTCATGACTAATTGAGGAATACCAAGGTACCTTCCAAAAGTGTGGCCTTGCAACTGCACTAAGACTTGCGCCCTTACCCCAAGATACAAGTACGTGCAACAATGTTGTGTCCTTACCCCAAAATACAAGCAGGTGGACATGACAACAAAGTTTGAATAAAAACAAGAGTTGAGGGTGTTTCACCTCATGTTACTTGCCATCTCACATTTAGGAAACTCTAGGCAATTTCACTAATCACACTTACACTAGCTGCTTAGATCTCACACCTACTTGTAGGAGAATGGAGTTATATGTAGGAATAAAGTGGCCTAGCTAGGGATCCACTAATTGGACCTAGGAGCCATTCCTAAGGTAGTGACATACATTCCATTTCCCCTAGAAGCTAAGTGTCATCAAGCAACATAAAACAAGCAATCCATGTTTAAAAGCACAAACCACATGCAAGATAAGGGGAAATGAGATAGAAGAAAGAGGCAATCATCATAGAATGGAAATATGTTCAATACAAGTTATTTTCCCCCAACATGGTATCAAAGTAAAATTTTAACCCCAAACATCCCACCACTAGGGGCTTTGCTAGACATGATCGTACAAAAGAGAAAAGAAAGGAGAAGAAAGGGGTAGGAGTCCAGGGAGCTAGTAGAAGCTTCTTCTCCTTCACCTCCTAGCCAATGTAGGGTGTGGCTCCTCCTCCAAGGTGGGTGAAAAACATGGATATATGGGGAATGATGGTAGGGAACCTAGAAAACTAGGTTTGTATGGTGGAAATGGAGTGGAATATGGAGTGGGAGGTAGGTGAGTGGAGTAAATGCAAGGAAGTGGATCAGGGAACTCTAGAGTAGCTATGGAGAGGCTAAGGGAAGCTAACCTTCATGTTGTAGCCGCCATCTATGTATATATAGGTCGTAGGGAAGCACTAGGGTAAGTGGGAGCAAAAAGGGAAAAATAATCGAGAAAATGGGTAGGTTTAGATGGTCACCACGGTCATAGTGAGGTGCCACGGTCGTGATGGGGGTTGCATGGCACAACTGTGGCTAGTGGAATGGATGAGGTGGAAGGTGGAGGTGGAGTGTTAAGTATATATGGTGGCCACGACCATGGTAGGTTCCACATTCGTGTTGGGTAGAGGGCACCACGACTATGTTGGAGGAGGTAGCCACAGGCGAGGTCGGTCTAAGGTCATCTTGTCTTCAGCTTTCCATGGTTGTGGCAGTCACCACGGGCGAGGTGGGCCTCAATGGCCATGGTCATAGTCATTTAATGTGTAAAATGAGCCGAGTCACTGTTGAATTTTGGGGTCTCAAGAGATAAATCACCACGGTTGTGGCAGAGGCCATGAGCGAGTTGGAGCGTGCTGGCCACGGCCATTCTGATGGCCATGACCCTGATGTCTTCAATGACCATGGCCATTTTGGTGACCACAGTCGTGGTCATTCATGTAAAAAATTGGCGATACTACTGTAACTTTTGGAGATTAATTCCCCACGATGTGGTGGTTTACCACGACCGTGTTGGGGCTTCTTACTGCTGATCTCTACTTCAACTTCTTCATTTGGCCTCCTTTTGGTTTGAATTGATTCTCGTGCATCCAATGAAAACTTGGGGAAGAGGTTGGTCCAATCTTGGGGTGCAAGGACCCAAAGGTGTTCTTCATCTCTCTCCCTTGCATCAATGCATTCATAAGAATCTTGAAAACACACAAAAGGAGGCATAAGTGCATTTGACATAAAAGAGCACATTGGAGGAAATATCTTGCAATCTATAGTGGTTGATGTGATTATCATGCAAAAAGACACAGGATGAAGACCTAAAATAGGGCTGCATCACCACCTCAAATTTAAAATATACTTTTCCTCAAATATGCTCCAACTTAATATCTCTTTCAAATCAATCAAGGAACAAAAATAATGTAATCATTGTGATGTTTTTTGGCTAAAATGAGTTCACATGAGGAATTAGGCATGCAATCCACTACTCTCTACTCATTTTCATTCTTTTCAAGTGTGAATATATGGATCACCATTCACATATGCAAGTAATGCAATTTTCATAATGCTTCGAGTAAACTGTATCATGCATGAAATACATTCAAAAGGTTAGGATTACTGTTTCACTTGCTAAAGCTACCTCATACACTTCATTTCACCGCTCATGACCCACTTGTCTTGTGTAGGGGGAGTGAGGGATATAGTTGATTTACCCTAGCCCTACTAGGCATAAAAAGAGAAGAAATGGTTATGGAAGGGAGTGGAGTGTTATTACAGTCATCTTTTCTTTATTTAGATGCTCTTCAATAGGAGCACCCTTTGTTTTTATTTTCTTTTGCCTTTTCTTTTCTTTACCCTTGGTGTAGGTAGGGAATATGATGACAAGAGTGAAGCGGGGAGGTAAACGTATGACCACCCCAAACTTTTGGGGGTGGCCAAGGCTGATATATGCACTTTGGCATCCTTTCATGAGGCAGAGAGGTAAGAAGATGGTGGAAGAAATGTCAGATCAAAGAGGGATCACAAGCAGTGGAAATTCATGTATAATCTCACTCAAGCAAGTTAGTCCATGTGACATTCACCAATCAAACAAGTCATGCATAAAATGAACAATATATTAGATTGCACCCTTTTTATAAAGAAAAATAAAACCCAAACGTTCAAGACTTGCAAAATCACCCTTTTATTCAAAGTAGAAATTATTCCAAGAGGCTTGAAGAACATGCAAAATTCCTACATAGGACTCATTCTAGCCACAAAAATCAAAAGCAAGTTACATTATCCTAGATTTAACCATTTTCATCACAACATATAGAGATTCAATTGAAACATACTATTGAGCAAGGATATTCAAGTTTGGGCAAAATTGACCAAAATGGTGCCAATTTTCAATCAATCACATCTAAGCTTACTTTAGGGGAATTTAAAACATAAAGCATCAAATCCTAGTTATGACACACAAATTACCAAAATCTACATGGAAATGCAATGCATGACATGGAAGAATCAAAAGAGCAATGTTTTTGAAAAATTACACAAAAATGCATGAAATTAAACTACATGTATGCATGAATTCTAACACGAAGAAATCTACACTAGAAAGAGCAAAGTCAATCAATCCAACATCAGGTGGAACAGAAATAGACAAAATGAGAGACAGAGTCAGGGTGGTGCATACCGCCCTACCACCCCAAGCTTTTGAATCATGCTATCCTCAGCATGAAACTAAAGCTTAGGGATAGTAGGGTGAAGATCAAGGGTGGTGCTACTAATCAAAAGGTAGGTCTCCCTATTATGGCTGGTATGGATGGTACTGATGAGGAGGTGGAGAACCAAGATGACCTGGAGGGAACTAGTAGTAGTGGCCCCAATATGTATCCTGAGGGGGAGGGTAGGTCTCTTGATATCCCAAAATATCACTCCAGAAGTCTTCACCCCATTCAGGGTTTCTCTGTGTCTGAGCATGGTGGTAGTAGTACAAGTGGTTGAAATGATAGTGCATCTATTGTTGGTCATGCCACATGCATTGCTGGGTGAGCTGCATTTCTTGTTGTGTCTTTTGAATACCTTCAAGTTGTGTCTAGATGGATGACACATAATAGGCATTTGTTGAAGGCTCTTGCAGTTGGGATGTTGCCTCATCCTTCTTCTCACCCTTCAGGTCTATCTTCTTTGATCTTCTTCCTCTTCTTCTTGTTGTTGTGAATTTGAGTCTCCCACTTCTTCATGTGGAGCAGTGGGGTTATAGTTTTCTCTGGGATGCTTTTGCTCCCATTGTGTTATCCGCACATCTAATAGGTCAGAGACACCACTAGCAGTGAGGAGTGGAACAACATGGTATGTCATCTCCACATCTTTGTCTTCTAATTCATGTCTCACATTATAATTTAACCTTTTATCTTTAACAATGATCATTTGGGAGTGAATGAGATACTTCAAATAAAAAAACTGAGCTCCCTCAGCCTCTGTGAGACCTGAGACATCACATGCTAGTGTAGTGAAATTGAGGTTACAATCCGTCCCATGATAAATGGAGTTTTTCTCTTAGAAGGAATTGATCTCATGTGATCTACCAACTATGCCCCTATATTGAGATATTTTCCCTTGAAAATCCCATCTATCACAAAGAGGTTTTTCTGTGAAATACTATCCTAATTATCATACCTTCCCACAATCATGTTGGCTATGACTTTTGGTACATACCAGACCATGGGGTTGCTTATTGCCATAATCTTTGATTGATTAGCTATATACCCTTATGTCCCAGTCAGTTCATACCAGAAGTTATAATATTGGATGTCAGCATCCTTTTCAATCCGTCCATTATTCATCCTTTTGGCTTCCTCAGGGTCCGTAGCAAAAATGCAATTCAATTGAGATGTAGTGAGAGTGTGCGTCTTGTTCATCATCTCAAATTTGATTGCTTCCCCCCCTTTACCTTGACCTTTTCAAGAGTGGTGAAAAACTACTGAGTCAACTCCACGTATGTGGTTTGTGTCATGAAAAGAACCTTCCACAAATAAATTCTCTTCATCTTGTTTTCCACTTCTGCTTTAATGCCCAGGTCATCAATCACCTTTTTGCACCATACCTTGTGGAGATGACTCTCCTCGACATGCATTCATGATATATGGGTGTGATTTGCATTTTCCTTTGGCCCCTACCATAAGAAGTCCCTACAGGATCTTTACCAAAACCTTTCAATCTATCCAGCTATAGGTAGGCCAAGGTATCCTCGGGCTCAGAATCTAGCTCTTCCTCATCCATACCATCTTCTTCCTCATCAGCCTAGTAGGATCTTGACCCCGATCTCATGCCAAGAATGAGAAGTACCCGTTTCTTGGGTATCATTGTGGCTCATCCTCCTCTGCAATTATCAATTGTTGCCTCGCCTTCGACTATTGATGTGGTCTCTCCCCCATTGAAGAGATTGGCGAGTTGGCGTAGTCCCTGGAGGTATCCTCGATGAAGATGGTGTTGCAGCCCCCTTGCCCCACTTTTGCGAGTAGTGACCTCTGACTCAACCTCATCAAACATGGCATCAAGGTTCTCATCAGATGCCTCCTCCTCCTCCCGATAGGTCTCATCGGTTATGTGGTGGCTGTCTAACGATTGGGTGCGGGAGGCACTCACAGATGTCGAATGATGGAATGATTGGGAAATGGAATTTGATGTTGATGGAGTGTGGGATGGCATGGAAACTTGAAAAAAGACTCTCTTGGTGCACACTTTTCCTCTAGTGATCACCTTAAGGCTCTTTTGATCCCCCTTCTTCATAGCCCTACCTATCCCCTTCATTGTATGGAGGTGGTGGTGGTATGAGGGTTGTGATTTTTGGATTTTTAGGAGAGGGAGAAATGGAGGTTGAGGGATGGGTGGAATAAGTTAGGATGGTTGCTGTGATGGTGGAGCATGGATTGGCTAATGGTTTTGGGTGAAAATTGCGGGATTTTTGTGGGTTTTTGGGTGGGGTGGTTATAGATGGGATGGAGGATGAAAATGGAGATGGTGGCTAGATTGAAGGAGGATTTTGGGTGGAAATGGAAGAGGGAGAGGTGGTGGAGGTTTAGGAAGTGATTGGAGGTTGATTGGGTGGAGTATTTTGGCTAGAGGAGCAAGGGTAGAGGTACTAGAGCCACTGTAAGTCACCACAGCCGAGTTGCAATGTGCGGAAGTGAATATAATGAGGGTGTGTGTGGTGTTTTTGGGAGATTAAGTGAAAAAATGGTGGGGTTGGGTCCCACCACAGTCATGGTGGGATGCCACAGTCGTGGTGGGCATTTGGAAACATGACCGTGGTGGGTGGCATGGTCATGGTGGTTGGAGAAGATGACTATTGTTTGATCCTCACCATAGTTGTGGTGGTCGCCACAATTTTGGTGTCCTCTCGCCTCGACTGGGATGATCACTATGGTCATGGCCATTCATGTAAAAAAAACACCTCCATCACTATAACTTCTTCAAGCTTTTGCAATTAAATCACCACGGTCGTGGTGGGCTCCATGGGCATGTTGCCTTCATGTGGCCATGCCTCTGGTGGTGGCCACACTCGTGCTGTCCTGTGTGTGCCATAGCCGTTTTGGGTGCCATGACTATGGCCAATCATTCACAAAATTTTCCATGTTACTGTAACTTTTTCAATCAATTCCACCACGGCTGCTTTGATGCACCACGATCATGGTGGGTCTTCCTTCTATACTTTTGTCAATGCAATTTTGAAAATTTTAATATTTTGCACTACTTTGACTGTTTGCCACATTTTAACCTCAAAAACCATGCCTTGCCCTCTCTTTGTCTCTCTTTGACCTATGACCTGCATCTCATCAAAACTTAAACAAAAAACTATCAAGTACAAGTGTGCGTGTGTGTATTATTGGAATTGTATGAAAATAAATCAAAAGTATCAAAAAGTGAAGGTTGGGTGCAAAAGTTCCCAAACCTAGGTGGGTTGCCTCCCACTAGCGCTAAATTTTACACCTACAGTCGGGCTTATTGATTCTTGAACTCTTTCATCTATTGGGATCTCTCAAAGCATCTTTGTAGTAAATATCTCTCTCATGTGTGTTTAATCACATCTCTTTATCCAGTGGGTGTTCCTCAACTAACATCACAATATCAAAACTTTGATTGGCTTTATCCAGACCTACTTCAACAACTACTTTCAATCTTTTCGCATTAAAGACAAACTGTCTTGCTCCGTCCTTTTCACATATCACAACAGCCCCAGATGGGTACACATTCTTGACTAGATAAGGTCCTTCCCATCTCAATCGAAGTTTCCTAGGAAATAACTTCATCCTAAAATTGTACAGCCATACCAATTGTATGGGCTTAAAGATCTTCTTCTTGATTAGCTTATCATGTAGAAACTTTATGCTTTCCTTGTAGCTTTTGGATAATTCATAAGCCTCATGTCTCATCTCCTCAAGCTCATGCATCTGCAATTTTCTTTTCAATCTAGCAGTGTCTCCATCCATATCCATGGCCTTCAATGCCCATGAAGCCGTATGTTGCATTTCCACAGGAAGATGGAAACTTTTTCCATACACAAGTTTAAATGGTGTGCTGCCAATCAGGGCTTTGAATGCAGTCCTATATGCCCACAAAGTTTCATTGAGACATAAAGACCAATCCTTGCGGTCTGGCCTCACCGTCTTCTCAAGAATGAGCTTTATCTCCTAATTAGCTAACTCAACATGACCACTCGATTGAGGGTGGTAAGGAGTAGCCACATGATGATTTACTCCATGTCTTTTTAGCAACCCCTCAAAAGTCTGATGGATGAAATGGATTCTTCCATCACTAATCATGGCCTGTGGTACACCAAATCGGATGAAGATGTTTGACTTGACAAAATCACAAACAACTTTATGATCATTGGTTCTAGTAGCAGTAGCTTCAATCCATTTTGATACATTATCAATGACCACCAATATGTAAAAATATCCAAAGGAGGGAGGAAATAGACCCATGAAGTCAATTCCCCAAACATCAAACACCTCAACCACAAGAATGGATGATAGAGGCATCATGTCCCTCTTGGAGATAGTACCCACCCTTTAGCACTTCAAACAACACTTGCAATATTCATGAGCATTTTTTAACAAGGTTGGCCAATAAAATCCACTTTGAAGAATCTTGGTGGCTATACATTTTTTGCCTAAATGACCTCCACAGACACCGGAGTGGCACATGGCTAGGATCTCTTGCTGCTCAATTTCTAGAACACACCTTCTAAGGAGTTGGTCGGGACAATATTTGAATAGATGTGGGTCATCCCAAACATAATTTTTGACCATAGCAAATAACCTCTTGCTCTCTTCTCTTATCCAAGTACTCAGTATCCTCCCACTAGCTAAGAAGTTACCAATGTGCTTGTACCATGGTCTTTGGGTGGATGAAATTAAGAAAAGTTGCTAATGTGGCATTGTTTCCTTGATTCGGTTCCTATCATCGTACAATGCTTCAATGCGGGAGAGATGATCGACAGCAGAATTTTTTACTCCCTTCTTGTCAACAATCTCTAAATCAAACTCTTGGAGTAATAGAATCCATCGGATCAACCTTGTCTTAGAATCTTCCTTTGACATAAGATATTTCAAGGCTGGGTGATCCATATATACCACCACCTTGTTTTGTAAGAAATAAGAACAAAACTTGTCAAACAACTCTTTTTCCGCACTAGTATATTTGCTTTGGGGTTCATGAAGAGTCTTTCTTGCATAGTAAATGGCATGTGTAATCTGGCCAATCCTTTGGCCCAGCACATCCCCCACTACTAAATCCAAAGCATCAGTCATGATCTTGAATGGCAAGGAAAAATCCGAGGGCTGCATGATAGGAGCAGAGATGAGCTTGTGCTTCAAGTGGTTGAAGGCTTCAACACACTTGTCATCAAAATTGAATTCCACATCTTTTCAAGCAAGTGGCATAGCGGCCTTGAGATATTACTAAAGTCTTTGATGAAATGGTGATTGAAACTTGCATGCCCCAAGAAAGATCAAACATGCCTTACGGTGGAAGGAATAGTGAGAGTGAAAATTAGGCCCACTTTGGCCTTATCAACCTCAATGCCTGCTCTGGAAACTTGGTGACCCAAAACGATACCTTTGGGAACCATGAAGTGAATCTTATCCCAAGATAGCACCAAACACACTTTGGCACACCTTTCAAGCACTACTTCTATGTGGAGAAAACACTCATCAAATGTCTTACCAAATACAAAAAAATCATCCATGAAGACTTCAAGCAACAAATCAAGCATATCAGGAAAGATGGATGTCACACATCTTTGAAATGTAGTAGGAGCATTGCATAACCCAAATGACATTCTTTTGTAAGTAAAAGTACCACATGGACAAGTGAACATCGTAGCACCAAATGCACTTTGACACACCTTTCAAGCACGACTGCTATGTGGAGCAAACACTCATCAAACGTCTTACCAAACATAGAAAAATCATCCATGAAGACTTCAAGCGACGAATCAAGCATATCGACAAAGATGGATATCACACATCTTATTTGAAATGTAGGACGAGCATTGCACAACCCAAATGACATTCTTCTGTAAGTAAAAGTACCACTTGGACAAGTGAACATCATCTTCTCTTAATCAGTAGGATGAACAACTATTTGGAAGTAACTAGAGTACCCATCAAGAAAATAGTAGAAACTTTGTCCAACTAATCTCTCTAAGATCTGATCAAGAAATGGAAGACGGTAATGGTCTTTCTTGGTCTTCTCATTCAACTTACTGTAGCCCACACACATACTCCACTTGGATTGCTCTCTCACGAGCATCAATTCTCCATCCTCATTCTTGGTGACTGTGATCCCATCCTTCTTGGGTACAACTTGGATGGGACTCACCCATGGGCTATCAGAAATGTGATATATGATTCCAACATCTAGTAGCTTCACGACCTCTTTCACTACAACTTCTTTCAATTTTGGATTCAACTTTGTTTGCATTTGACGGGTTGGTCTAGCATCATCCTAATGGTAGATTCTGCGGACACAAATGGAGGGGTCAATACCCCTCAAATCAACAATGGACCATCCAATGTCTTGAATGTTTTTCTTCAAAACCCCCCATCAAATCATCTTCTTACTTCAGAGAAAGGATAGAAGAAATGATCACCTTGAGGGTTTCATTGGAGCCTAAGAAAGCATATTTTAGTCATTCGAAAAGAGACTTGGGATCAAGAATGGGAGGCTCTTTAAGGGAATTCTTCAACTGTTCATAAATGAACGAGATGTCCTGTAACACCCAGATTTTCATAACACATGAGCAGAAGCTATATTTTTTTTTCTTCATCTGGGAGTGTCACAAACATGATTATCATTGCAATGAAAGTAAATGAAACACTTTGCATAACTGTAAAACTGATCCATACATAGTTTTTGTCAACAGAAAACTACATCACGTTAAACCATACAATCTAATCTAATTGACAGCATAACTAGACAAAATAAAAAGATGTCAAAAGTATGGATCATCTAGGTAAATGGCACCCCACTAGGTTGAGCTTGAAATCTTCTAGTGCTCTACTTGTTCCTTTGATCCTCAGCTGCACCAAAACCTACAGACATCACGTCCCCAGCCATGCATTGGAAAATATTAGAGTAAGTGGCATGAGTATTCTAAAATATATATTACTAAGGAACTGAAATTGAACATTATGAACATGAAACTAACATCAACTCTAAGTAAAATATGTAACATATTCTCTCTTATTACTAAATCTAAATTCTTATCTTTCTACGTTATCGTTCTCTGGAGACATGTACCCTAGTACATGGATCTCAAAACCTACACCAAAGTGTCAAGGTCATACTTATGTCATCTAATTCCCTCTCAACCTACTCATGGATGAGATTGTGGGCATGCTCTAATCTAAGATATATTTTACTTATGAATTTTATCTGATTGTGGCCACCATTATACAATAAGTCCTCCTGAGTTGGCGTGTCTACGCCCTGAATTGGTACCGAAGTGCCCTGAATTGGCACTACATGCCTCTGAATGACACCGAGGTGTCTCTGAATTGGCGTGACTACGCCCTGAATTGGTGTCGCAACACCTCTGAATTGGAGTAAACACTCCTCTGAATTGGCAACAGATGCCTCTGAATCGTCCCGGGACTACTGAATGAGGACTTATCATATAATGTCTTATGTGAAAATTTCAACTTAATTATCTTAAGTCTAAACTCACTTAATTCTTAATCTGAATTGAAGTTGAATACTGATTTCTTTACTGAATACTGAATATGAACTTATCTTATATTAAACTGAATATTGATAATTGATATTATCTGAAATTGATTACTGAGTACTGAGCATGTACTGAATTCTAAATCTCAGTCTGAATCTGAATATTTTATTCTTAAGTGATAAAATGAATCTACAACTGAATGTGAATATGGATCTCAATTACTTCATAATTGAGATTTGGTCTAAAACCCTTATCATGTATATTTATTCAAAATTTGTCTACTCACACCATGAGTAGTCTAAGTCTGAATCTAAATCTCATATCCTCATTATCTGGATAATCCTTAATCTAATACTTCAATCTGATAGGAATAACGTAGCTACTTTTGATACAAAATAAATGACAACTAAGCTTACATGCTTAGGGAAAGGATCTGAACTAAATATGGGAATATAGAGCATATGTGAGTTCTCGAGTATCAAATATCTATAAGAATGTTATTTCTGACATGGTGACTCAATTTATATAAAATCTCATTAAGTCTGATCTCAATACACTTGTATAAACTTAAATCTTAAGTCTTAATGTAGAAAGCATATAAAGTCTCATCCTACAAATTAATCATGACTTAATGTCTCATAACTTGATAATATCATCATAAACTCATGTTACCATATATTCCAATCCCAATAATACCTTTATCTTGGAAATTGGGCCATGGTCTACCATGTGTAACACCCATATTCTCACATAATACTTAATTTCTTAAACACTAATCTTTCTAAGGAATCCATTCCACTTCTTAATTCTTAGATCGCTACATATATAATAAGCCTTGATGACATGTTCCTACTTGAATTCTTAGCACACCATTATATCTATAAAGGAGAAGAAATCTTAAAAACATGTTCTACTTGAAATCTCAATACATGATTACATATAAGGGACCCTAATGTCATATTGGTACTTAAAATCCTAATACATGGTTATATCACATAACCATGGAAGGATGGATGTCTTATTTTTGTTTCATACCTTGTAGTCCTGAGTATCCATATGGAATATCTTTAAGGATATGATAGAAATATATTTTCTTATCCTTCTTATGAACTTAGCTCATGATCTAGAATCATTCCATGACCCATCACTACTTAAGGTTTTGAGCATATGAAATTCTACAATCATAAGCATATAAAATCTATCATACATATTTAACTTAGAATGTAGGACATGAATGTCTCATCTAAGAATCATGTAAATGTACTTGGTTTGATAAACATAAATACTCATGGGCATGAACCACTTACCTGTGTCATAGAGGATAAAATCATCATCTTGAATTCCTCTAGTCGGGTCTAAATCCTTTAAAAGACATTTCTTTTAAATCTCAAATATCCGCTACTCGGGTCTTCATCTTTAAATCACATGCTACACAATCTTATGGCATGCATGCATGCATACCCAATACATCATATAGGATCAACAAAACCTCTAAATCATGAGTGGTCATTCCATCATACCTATTAAGATTGTGGTGCAACATTTGCTTGAAGTTCAATGATGAGGTCCACACCTATAACATTATTTTAATAAAGCACCATCATATATGCACTTAATTCACATATCTAACTTTTCTTAATTTAAAATTACCTTATCTAGATCATTTAAGAGCCTGGAACCTCCTTCAAGATGTTCTTCATATCTTAAGCTTTCCAACAAGCCCTTAAACACCCTATTAAGACAACCAGATCAAACTATATGAACTCCTAAAGTTTCTTAACAAATAAGGAGTTAATCATTCATATTACCTTTATTTACTCCACCTTTCAGGCTAAATGGGCCTTGGAATTGGCAGCCCAGCAAGGACGGACCTGAACCTGTCCCTCTCCTTTGCTCACGGGGCGCGGGGATTGCGTTCCCCTGTTCTTCCGTAAAAACAGAGTGCGGCGAGACCTCCTCGGTAGGGTGAAGTTCGACTGTGAAAGACCAAATCAGCGATCATGGTAGGACCAAGTCGCTGTTGAGCCTCCCCTTAGCGCTGCTGCGCGTAGAAATCTGGTCCCCAAGCTTGACTCGACGTCCTTCTCACCCGCACGAACAGACTAGGAGCCCGCCTCCCCTGTTTCACGCTGTTGTCCTGTACGATGGGCATCAGACGCCCCCAGCTTCGAAGGTGTTGTATGAGCTGAGGTCGTCGGCACTCTGGGCGACTTCCCTACCTAGGGCGGTGCCATCTCTGGGCATGTCATGGGCAAGGATGCGCAAGCCTAACCTATTGCAGTTCCTCTTTGTTTGTGTCGCCGCCACCTTGGAGCACCTCCGACGTGCCCGATCTTGGTACCTTGGTGACTATTGCGCAAGTCATGGCTACTGCCAGTCTGCTTATACGCCGAGGACAACACCGTGGCCAAGGTCAAGAACCAGACCCACAACTATAGATGTCGCCACTGCCATTAGCTTTTCCTTTCTCGTCTGTCCTTCTCCTCGGTATCTTTCTTTGGAAAAACCCTAATCAGTCTTACTTGCCGCCATCACACCAACAACCGAGGCTTTATATCCTCCATCCTTTCTTAACAAAGCCCAACTGATGGCCTGATTAGAGCCCCTAAACTTTCTAGAACGGGGAGTCGGGAGATCCCTTTTCTTTTGCAAACGAGCCTATGCTAGCGAACCAGTCCTGAATCAAATTAACTGGAAATTTGGCTGTGAATCCATGGGCTCAACCTTCAATTCCCTTAGTTAAATGATAATAAGGGCATTAACACAATACAATGTTTCTAACTCCTTTTAAATTTTCTATAGGCTACCCCTGGAACCACTTGGTCATATAATTGACCAACACATCATACATACTATCTACTTATAGAGAAATCCACATGACCTGAATCAACAAATTGAATTACTAAAATCATATCAACTCTAATACATGTCATTGACCATTAATATCTCTCAATACATTGCACCAGGCCATCAACCTATGTCAAAAGTGATATTAAGGCCTTTATCTCCATTTATTCAATATAAACTTGTATCCAACACATTTATTTACTTAAACATTAATAATTATCACACCATGTCCATTAGTCACATCATTGATCATTCATTCATATTCATCCATACTCAATTACTAATTTTAGCATATAAGACATCTTTTATAAACTCATTGCACATTAAACCATGGGTAGGTTTACTTTCTTTCTTAGTGAAATCTTACTAGGAAAAACCACATTAAGACTTTTAAATTATCTATGAAATTCGGGATGTTACATGTCCTCACTTGCAGTCACTAAGGCCATCTCTTCTTCCTCACCTTCATCATCATCATCAAGAAATTCCACAATAGGATCTAGACCTCTACCTTGTGTGGTAGTCTGAATCTATGCAGGTAGACATTCTTCTACAATCTCATCAAGACACTCAATAAGATAACAATCCTCTTCATTAGCACCTATCACCTCGGCCTTAGTAGAAGACTTGAAAATGTTTAACCAGATCTGCATGTGCATGAAAGTCACATACATGGTGCCACTCCTTACATGGATCGCTACATCAGTTGTAGCCAAGAAGGGTCTCTCCAAGATAATAGGCACTTTCCTCAAGTCTTTTTCCATGTCCAAATGAATGAAATTAGTGGGTAAGAATGCATAGGTATCATCATCAAGCCTGACCAAAACATCATCAACACACCCTCTAGGCATTTTTCCCAAATTGATAGGCCAATTGCAAAGTGTAGTGAGCTGGACCCATAACTCCCAATTTCAGTTCAGCAAACACATCATATGGCATCAGATTTACACTAGAACCCAAGTCAAGAAGAGCTTGGTCTATGCGGTGTGCTCTAATGTAGAAACAGATGATGGGAGCACTAGGATATTTTATCTTCCTTGGCATAGTGTGTTGCAGAATTGAGCTCACTTGTTCAGTGAGCTTGACCTTCCTTGGTGTCCTTCCTATTGTCTTCCTCTTTAATGTGCACAAGTCTTTCAAGAACTTAGCATAAGACGGGATTTGCTTGATTGCGTAAAGCAAAGGAATATTGATCTTGACCCACTTAAAAGTTTCCATGATGTCCTCAGTGTGCTTCTTGTTCCTTCTTTTAGTGGATGGTTCTTCAAGTGCATGTGGGAATGGAGGGAGTTGTGCTCCCAACCAGCTCAAGTCAACAGAATCATCAAGCAGTATAACAAGAATCACAATATCATCTTTCTTTATTACAATATCAACCCAGGTGCCTATCATAGTATCCTCAACCTGAATCTCAGTATCAACATCCATGATCATAGTATCAACTTTGTCATCATTGGTTGCACTATCAACATAAGTACCTCGTGGATGCTCCAAGGTCCTACCACTCCTCAACACTGTTACTACCTTCACATGCTCATGGGTAGTAGAAAAGGAAGCATGTGAAGGTGGTTGTGGTTGTTGATGTGGTCGTAGTCTTGGGTGTGGTGGATTGGGGTTTTGAAGGATGAATTGTGGTTGAGGTTGTGGCTGTGATGGTTGTGGTGGATGGGGATGATATTGTGGAGGGGGTTATTGGTATGAGTGAGGTGGGGGTATTGGTAGTTGAAATGGGGTTGTTGAGCTGGAGGATCATATGGACTTGGTGGTCCTTGGTATTGGTGAAGTGGGGGTACTTGGTCTTGTTGTGGGACATAAGCACCTTGAGTAGTGCTTACATAACCTTCCTCATTGTTTGGGTTGGCCATAGGTTGAGACGGGAGCCTCCCTTATTTAGGCGGGTAAGTGAAAGGGATATTTGATCAAGCCTTTGCTCAAGGTGGCTAATGTTTTTCCCTTGAGAGGATACATCTTTCTTCACCTCATGAAGGATCCTTAGCCTTCCTAGAACTTCTTTTTCAAACTTGGAGCTATACTTGGGACCTTGATGTTGCTTTGGTTTCCCTTGCCCCTCCTCATTTTGTTGTTTTCATGAGAAGTTTGGATGATTCCTCCACTCTGGAGTATAATATTTGGACATCGGGCCTTGGTTGTTGTGGTTGCAAAAAGCATGCAAAGCATTCACTTCTTCATCCACAACATCAATTACCATTGTAGATTGGCTAGAAGAACCTCCATCTTAGTTCTTCATCATGTTCATCATATACACCATCATCTTCATCATTTGGGGGTTGGACTCTATTCTGACTGGAGCTACAGGAGGGGTGGAGGAATGTAGTTCCGGTCACAATGCTCCCCTTTAGTTGAAGTTATGTGGCCAGAATTCTCAATAAGATGCTCAAATAGGGGCCAAGACTCCTCCGGTGGCTTTTCCATGAATGTGCCTCCACATGAGGAATCTAAATTGTTTTGGTGCAACTCAACCATCTTGGTGTAGAATTCCTGAAAAAACTGCCACAAAGGTACCTCATGATGAGGGAAGTCACACATGAGCTTGTTGAACCTTTCCAAGGGTTCGTTCTCTTTTTGTGAGGAGGAGGTAATGCATCTCTGCATTTGGGTCAACTTGGCGATCAGGTAGAACTTATTAAGGAACTCATTCTTCATCGTGTTCCATACTAACTCAAGCTTGGAGATGTACCACTCATTGGATTTTTCTTTCAGAGAGAAGGGGAAGAGGGTTCTTCGGATTGAGTCATTAGTGGCAGCGGGTGTTTGGAAAGTGGAGCAAGTTTCAAGAAAGACATCTATATGGTGGTATGGATTCTTGTTCTCCATCCCATATTAAGTAGGAAGGAGTTCGAGGAGGTCCGTTGGAATGGAGAATTGTTGACCTGGCATTTGATCAACAAGGGTGGCAATTGGGGAATTGTAGTTCCTCAGGGTGAGGTACTCATGAAGAGGGTGGTTGGGTTGCAGTTGAGTATCTCCATTAGATTCACCATGAGGACCAGGGTCTTCCATTTCATCTAATTAGTGTTGTTTGCAGTAGCTTTGGCATCTCCTTCTACCTATCTCGGGGTCGTATGGCACCAAGTTGGTACAAGTCAAACACATATTGTTCATGCATAGTTGTCACCTGCACAATACACAAACAAGCAACAAGAGACAAGTTAGAAAGATAGTATGCAAAAATAAACAAAAAATAAAGAATAGCAATGGTAAGGGAAGTAGGAAAATCTAAGCTACACTAACTAGATAGGCCGAGCACCTCTATCCCCAGTAACGGTGCCAGAAAGCTTGGTGCAATCTTATCAAGGTCACACACTAGACAACTAGAAGGTGACTAGATGCAACCCTAAGGGAAAACACACAGATCTATCAAAATTTATAATGGGACCTAGTCCAACACACTGGCTTAACTAATCACACATACCCATAATTGCACAAGGTCGTGCAGTAGTATAGACACGTGGAAAGAGAAGGGTCGATCCTCAGGGAGATAGGTGGCACTAGATCAAGGTTAATGTGAGCTATGTTCCTAAAGCAGAGAGTAAGGTTTGAGTGTTTAAAGGTTGGTTTTGGTTGATTACACTATGATGACAAGTAATCTAAGAGCAAGGAAGAAACTAGATTACAAATGACCCTAGATTACCCTACGAAAGTTAAGACTAATAAACTAGGCAAGACAAGCTAGAGGGTAAGAGCAAGGAGTTACACTACACTAGCAAGGCAAATTATCAACTTAGAAACAAGCTAAACACTAAATTAAGCGAGATCCTAGCTTATCACTAATTAACTGAATTAACACAAGCAAGCTCAAAAGAGCCCTAACTACTTAAGCAAGTTCTAACTATCAAGAGCTAAGCAATTATCTAAGAAGTAACAAAGGCAATTAACTAAGCTAGCACTAACAAGTTAAGAAGGCAAGGGTGGAATTTAAGCAATAAGATGGATAGGTTTGACGTTTGGGAATGAGACTTTTATATTATTTGGGGGAGGTTACATAATAAGCAAGTTGTATATCTTCAATATAGATCACCAAACGAAACAACAAGGCAAGTGCTATTGGAATATACCCTATACTACTAGTTGGAGAACTAGGGCTAGGTGTAATGCTAATAGGACTTGTCAAGTCTAGGTTTCTAGGGTAAGTGTTATTAGGGAAATTGAGATCCAAGGGTAGGAATGGGAGTAGAGATGAGGGTGTTTCACCTCATGTTACTTGCCATCTAGCCTTTAGGAAACTCTAGGCAATTGAACTAGTCACACTTATACTAGCTACTTAGATATCACACCTACTTGTAGGAGAAGGGAGTTGTATGTAGGAACAAAGGGGGATAGCTAGGGATCCACTAATTGGACCTAGGAGCCATTCCTAAGATAGCCACATACATTCCATTTTCCCCTAGAAGCTAAGAGTCATCAAGCATTATAAAACAAACAATCCATGTTTAAAAGCACAAACCACATGCAAGATAATAAGAAATGAGATAGAAGCAAGAGACAATCATCATAGAATGGAAATATGTTAAATACAAGTTATTTCCCCCCAACATAGTATCAAAGTAACATTTTAACCCCAAACGGCCCACCACTAGGGGCTTAGCTAGACATGATCATACAAAAGAAAAAGAAAGGAGAAGAATGGGGTCAAAATCCATGGAGCTCGTTGAAGCTTCTTCTCCTTCACCTTCTAGATGTTGTAGGGCGTGGATCCTCCTCCAATGTGAGTGAAAAGCATGGAGATATGGGGGATTATTGTAGGGAACCTAGAAAAGTAGATTTGTATGGTGGAAATAGAGTGAAATATGGACTGGGAGGTAGGTGAGTGGAGTAAATGTAAGGAAGTGGATGAGGGAGCTCTAGAGTAGCTAGGGAAAGGCTAAGGGAAGCTAGCCTTCATGCTTTATCCACCACCTATGTATATATAGGTGGTAGGGAGGCACCGGGGTAAGTGGGGGCTAAAAGGGAAAAATAATGAACAAAATGGGTAGGTTTAGGTGGTCACCACGGTCGTGGTGAGGTGCCACAGCTGTGGTGGGGGTTGCGTGGCACGATCATGGGCAATGGAATGGCTAAGGTGGAAGGTAGAGGTGGAGTGTTAAGTATGTATGGTGGCCACAACCGTGGTGGGTGCCACGGTCGTGTTGGGTAGAGGGTACCATGGTCGTGTTTGGTAGAACGACCGTGTTGGAGGAGGTAGCCACGGGCGAGGTCGCTCTGAGGTCATCTTGCCTTCGGCTCACCATGGTCATGACAATCAACATGAGTGAGGTGGGCTTTAGTGGCCATAGTCGTGTTGATGACCACAACTGTGGTCATTTACATGTAAAATGAGCCGAGTCACTGTTGAAATTTGGGGTCTTGAGGGATAAATTGCCACAGTCATGGCAAGGGCCACAGACGAGTTGGAGCACGCTGGCCATGACCGTTCTGATGACCATGATTGTGGTTTCTTCAGTGAGCACAGTCGTTTTGCTGACCACAGTCGTGGTCATTCATGTACAAAATTTGTGATGCTACTGTAACTTTTGGAGATCAATTCCCCATGATCGTGGTGGTTTACCACGGCCATTTTGGGGCTTCTTACTGCCGATCTCCACTTCAACTTCTTCATTTGGCCTCCTTTTGGTTTGAATTGATTCTTGTGCATCCAAAGAAAGCTCGGGGAAAAGGTAGGTCCAATCTTGTGGTGCAAGGACGCAAATGTGTTCTTCATCTCTGTCCCTTGCATCAATGCATGAATAAGTACCCTGAAAAACACACAAAAGGAAGCATAAGTGAATTTGACATAAAAGAGTGCATTGGAGGAAATAGATTTCAATCTACCATGTTTAGATGTGATTATCATGCAAAAAGACATAGGATGAAACCTTAAAATAGGACCGCATCAGCCTCCTACTACAAAAGTTATATTGATCACCTCTCTTATTCCTAGTTGCTCACATGTTAGAGATGTTATTCCTTATGGAAGATGATTCTATTTTCCTCTCACAAAAGATATACTTTGTTGGATGGTCACATTCCTCAAGAAACCCTTGGGTCATATCCTTAAGGAGAAGCTCCTTTCATACTATGGTAGTTTTCAAATAGTTTTTTATTTTAATAAGTATGGATCTTGATGATTTATTTGGTGCTCCTTTTTAAATGGATTAGGGTGAATATTGGTTTTTAAAATGCATGAGGGACTAGTCAAGGTATCTTTCCTCTTAGAGAGTATTTTCAGTGTCTAAACATATCTTTAGATGTGAATCCCTCCCCAATCCACTAATCATATTCATATATTCATTGATCTCTTCTAATTTGTCTTAGTTGGGAACCTAAGTTTTGATGCATGTTCTTAGCTTAAACTCATAGGTTTCTCTGCTGCACCTAGTTATTCTCCTTCTTCATCATTATCATTAAGACTAAATCGTTGATGAAAATTAGGTTTTATTTCTATAAAGACCCTTCAATGAGGTCCATATGTATATCAAAAATCTTGAAAATATGATCATTAGTGTGAACATTCTTAATAAGGATCTATAATTTATATATATTTTAGTGAGAGATAAGCACAGTGGAAGAGCCATCATTGACATCTTGTATTGACATTAATCAAGTGGCATTGACAAGTTTGACTCATCGAGAAAGATAGAGAGTCCATCAAGTATGTCCAAGACATGTTGATTCATCATTTCCCGGTACCATTTCTATTGAGGCGTATCAGGGGATACCTTAGAGGGACACAAATTGAGGCCTAGTGAGTGCTTGAGGAAGCTTTTGGTTCCAAGGACAAGTTTTATACACCTATTTAGGCAGGTAAATAATAATGTCATGACTAATATTTCTACTTTAAGAAAGTGTTCTAACTAATCTAATCAAATGGTAATCTTGAGTTTGAAACCCTAAATTTTTGTATAATGTTCTTTGGCCAATCAATAGTTCCATGGGATTATTGCAAGTTTTATAAGTATTTTGAGGCTAAATAAGTAAAATGTAATGGCTAAGAACTAGTACAGTAGCACTAATATATGTATGTCTTTCGAGGAACTAACTTAGGTCATCTACATTAAATTTGGAAGTTGTGAATTATCCTTTGTACTTAATGAGGCATTGTTTTAATTTTTTTTTCAAGTGAAAAAATTAATCAAAGAGGATCATGCCTCTTTGAGGTGGTATGCCATTATATAAAGACAAATTAACGAGACTAAATAATGTTTTTTGGGTAATTCTATCTCATTACATTTATATGTAAGACATTGTAGACATGGAAATATTATATATATATATATGTATGTATATATATATATATTCTCATGTTAATACTGAAATATCTTTTGGTTTCTCACATTATTGACACTTGCTTCTAGGTGCATGGAAATATTTTTTGAATGTTTCTTAGCCATTTGTATGCATATCATTTATATATAAAGTCCTATATGGAATAATTATGAGAATGATGCAATGATTCCCACCTTTGAGAGGCAATAGTCTAATGAATAGATTCATATGTATAGGATACTTTGTTGTGCACACATCATTGTCAAGCGTTAGAAAGCTTGGATGTGGACTTGGTTCCTCCCTGCCACAGATATACGTTGTATAGGGGTTTTCCTATCTATTGTTGGCATAGTGATATCACCCATGGAGATTTATAAAACTAAAAAATCAATGACAATCATTCATATGATGTACTATTGACCATGTTTACCAAGAATGTCATCTACTTACTCATGTTTACAACGAGTGTTACATATTTTCTCTTATTTATCCTTTATAATGAAATCATATATCACTCATATCTCTAGAGAAGGACACTTGCTCATATTTACCAAGAATGTTATATTCTTGTTCATTTTTATCATTAATGACACATACAATCTCATGCTTATAAAAAATGTTACATATATTCTCATGATTATTGTGACTGATACATACTTCGTCATGTTAATACACATTTCTATCATTCATAAATTAAACATTTGTCTTTTTGTGATCATCAATTACACTTTCTATCTATTGCGTACGCATTGTAAAAACTATTTAATATGTGATTAACTAGATTTTGTCTTTCTTATAAAGAAAAATTATTCTTCAAGATTCTCTCACATTGGGCACATGTACTTGAGGTATTCAGTTCTACCCACCCTATTAAGATATATTGCCAAGCTTGAATGTTGACTATGTTCCTAAACGTAACTGATTATAGCTATGCACTCCCTAGAATGGGTTTCATTGGTATATAGGTGGAAGCCATATCAAGCCTAGACACTTTGGTAGTCTATGCAATATATATTCTCTATGTGGTGATATACGTCTTGAAAATGTAGCATAAACGTTTCATATTTTTCACATACAAATGTTATCTTCTCTATTATTGTGTAGCATGATATCCCCCCATGTTTGAGAAATGTATTACATTATGTGGATCTCTTCTAATTTTTTTGTTTGAAATATATGAATATGCATGTAGGTGAAGGCACTTGAATAAATTTGGCGTAAAAGAATGATAAATATCTAGTTGGAACCTACCCTAATGGAATTAGTAGGTATCCTTTGCATCGGCTCTTTGTAGTGGAATTCTCTTGTTCTGGTTTGAATTAAACTCTATAGAGCAAATATACGTATTAGGGCTATAAGTCTGTTTGTTGTATCTTGCCTATACTTTGCTTCTTCCATACCATAATAAAAAATTGCTAGTTAGTCAACTAGGAATGCATATTCACTCACATGATTTTGAATTTGGACATCTTTTCTTATTCTTACTACAAACCTAATCAAGATAAATCACACACACATACACACAATATATATATATATATATATATATATATATATATATATATATATATATATATATATGGGTGTTCATTCATTACCCGTGCGGGTAGCATAGATTTTCGCTACCCTGCAGCAAAAAAAGTAACTCTCCTAGCTAAGAAAGTAACTCTGCTGTAAAAAAAGTAACTATGGTGTCAAAAAAGTAACTCTGCTGGCCAAAAAAGTAACTCTGTATAAAATATACAGCAGATATATATAAGGACGAGTTTTTTTTTATTTTGGAGGGGCAAATGATATTATTTTTGGCTAAATTTTTTTGGAGAGCTAGACAAAATAGTCCTCTACAATTGCGAAATTTTTTTTAAAAAAAAAGTGTTCGGAAGGATGGGCGGGTAGCTACCCGCGCGGGCAATAAAGATGGGCTATATATATATATATATATATATATATATATATATATATATATATATATATATATATATATATATATATATATATATATGTGTGTGTGTGTGTGTGTGTGTGTGTGTGTGTGTGTGTGTGTTTTCAAAAAAATAGTCATATAAGTTCTCAAACATGTCCTAGAATGACCAAGCCCATCAATTACTACGTGAAGCCTATAGTTAGGGAAAATATTAACTTTAACATACAAACACTTTATATATATATATATATATATATATATATATATATATATATATATATATATATGTTTATGTATATATATGTGTGTGTGTCATTCATTCACTACCCATGCGGATAACTAAAGTTAGTTACCCATGCATCTGTTTTGTAATAGGAAGACGTATATTTGTAATGAAACAATCAATTTTGTAATGAGATGACCAAAATTATAATACAAAGACTTATTTTGTATTACATCGTAAACTGTTTACAATTTGTCATAAATATCATTTTTATTATTTTCAGAAGGACAATAAAAATTTCACGTTGTATTTATAAAACGGGTGTTTATACTTCGACCGACCCCCTTCCATACGGATCCTAACATTGGCAGCCGCCTTATGAACAACTCAACACTCTCCACATACATCAACATCATCTAGAACCCCTAGCCAAAGCTCTGCTCACCTCATCCCACTAACAATCTGGCAGGGATGATAAGTGTTATACACACATCGGAGCTCTACCTACACTTTTATCATTTTTTGTGGTCCCTTTGAGCCACAATCCTAGATCCACGAGACATCGGTTTTGACTTCTGTGGACTTTGCGTTTCAACTCTAGCAGTAGCACATACAAATTAGCTGCTCAGTTCCACCCGTAGGTCGGTCCCCTTTCTCAACCCGAGGTCGTGACCTTCTCGTTGCTGGTTTTGGGACATACTTTGTTGGCATTGATTGGATCTGGTTAAGACGTTGAGGTTGTGTTCTTGGGATCACATCCACTAGACCACAGATTATGATTTTGTATAATTTCTCGACTGTTTCCCTAATCCTCCGCATCTTCGTGCCCAAACAATCTTCTTACCAAGGTTAATACTTTTGTTATTGTTCCTAAACCTCTATCAGTCCAACTTTGACACAATAGCCAAAGAGAAACTAATTACCATCAACAGCTACATCTAAATTAGTAGCAAAAAAATCAATCTGGCTCCCAGGAATTCTAATAAAGACACCAGAAAAACCTCCACAGTTCCTTCTCAATGTTCGACAGCAAGTAGGGGAGGAAATTATTAGCTCCCGATTGCTGAATTTCCCTATTCCTAAGACGGCTAGCAAGACCATCCTTTCTGAATTCTAAAGGCAACAAATTTCCATAGATCAGGAGATGGATCCTTGCATTTCTCTGTATCTCAATTTACAATTTTAAATTGGGGGAGAATGAGTTGGATGGTTTGATGATGGGTTGTTTATTGACTCCTGCTTGGTAGCCAAAAAAATCTCTCCAACACAGTAGGTTTTTTGTCAAAAAAAACTTAGATGCTACAGCTAGGAATTTTTATGCTGCATTCAGATCTCAATTATATTCTTTGAGTATTTGCTTTCATGTCTTCTTTCTTATATGTACAAGGGAATTTTTTCCTATATGATCATAAAGATGCTTCTCTAAATAACATTATCATCATCCCTATGAATGTTGATTGATAATAATAAACTCACTGCAAATCCATCGATACAATGTATATGGAATTAAGATATATAAATAAATAGAGGTCCAAAAGGGAAGAAACACGTATCATCTAGTAGCATGTGAGAAAAATACAAAGAAAGAAAAATATGGATGAGAATCCCTGAGATGGGTGGTTTTTCCACGAGCTGTTGTTGACAATACTCAAAGTTCTCGTTGCTTGGAGTTATGTCCTAGATTACAATATCCCACACGCCCATTGGTCTCTTATGTTAATAAGGAATATGGTGTTTTTGTTGTCGGGATTCAGAAAATATATTCACACATAAATTATTATTCCCTTAAATAAGTCTTGAAGGCTGAATTAACATTATATGATCGAGGCTTGTACATGTTTAACAAAATTACAATAGTAATCACATCTAATGATTCCAGCTATCACATGTTTTGTTTAGTTATTGAGGTGTTGATCAATCATGGTATGCACTACTACAGAAATGGCTTATAAAGTCGGTTTTCAAGGTGTCAGTTGTATACAAAAACCGACACATAAACCATACTGTGTCGGTTTTTAACAGAAACCGACATCCAACCCATGAAGGTCGACCAGACACGGATACCGCTTTTATTAAGTGTCGGTTAATTAATAAAGAACCGACACCTAAACTCAACCGCCATACCCAAAATTCCAGCGAAAAAATTGGCTCCAATATTTTACATATTGCGTCGGTTCGTAACTAAATAACCGACGACTAAATGGTATTCGTGAGATAGGAATAGTTGTCTGTTGTCGTTTAATCAAAAACCGACGACTATAATATAGTATAGGTGTCGGTTTTTTCAAACGAACCGACACTGTTGGTTTAGTTGTCAGTTTTTTAAATAACCGACACGTATTTTCAACTTAATAGCTCACCCTGCCCGAACGATTCTTCCCATTTCCCTATTTCGTTCCCGATTTCCCTAGCTCCGGCAATTTCTTGCTCCCTGCCGCCGCCGCCGCTCCCTGCCATTCGTGCTCTGCCGTCGTGCTCCGTCGCCGCCGCTCCTTCTTCCGTGCTCGCCGCTCGTCGCCGTCGAGCGAGAAGCAGTCGGTTCCCGCCCGCCCGCCGGCCTCCCTCTCCGCCCGCCGGCCTCCCTCTCCGCCGTCGCCGGTAGCAGCTAGGTCTCCTAGCCTCGCCGCCCTCTCCGCCGCTCCTCTCTTCGCCGCCGGAAGCTGCTAGGACTTACTCCGGCCGCTGCTCCTCTTCCCTCAAGGTGCCCGCCCTGCCTTCTTCTTCTTCCTCTGCTTGTCTTCCCTCAAGCTGCCGCCCTGCTGCTGAGCATTTTTTTTAAACTTATTTACTTCCTATGAGAATCAGTTTTAATTAGGGCTCATACACATATTGATGTCTAACACCTAAATGAATATCTAGTTAGTGTATTTTCCTAGTACCGTGAAAGATTCTCAATCGTGTGTATCAAATGGGATTCTTATATATATTCAGATCTTAATGTTATAAATGGAAGACTCGAATGTTATAAAATCCCATCAAAGTAGGTAGAAACAACTTATATATATTCAGATCTTAATAATTCCATGAAGTGCACATTATCTTACTCAGGAAAAGTATGTGTATAATGTAGGATTAGTTCCATATAATGGTTCTATTTTAGTAAGCACCTAGAAACCCGTCCAAGATTTACTCATTACACTACTACAGAACCTACCTTTAGTGTCGGTTATTTAAAGCCTTTAGTGTCGGTTTCTAAGAGACACCTATGTGGGCGACACTAAAAGTCCACCCATTAGGCGTCGGTTCCAAAACCGACGCCCAAACACTTCACGCGCCACCGAAAATGCGTCATCATGGGACTATAGGCGTCGGTTATTATGTAAGAAACCGACGCCCAAACCCTTCGCGCCACAGAAAGGGCGCCATCTTGGGCACTATCAGTGTCGGTTATTTACAAATAACCGACGCCATATATCTTCACGCCACACGAAATAGACGCCGGTTATTTGTAAAAAACCGACACTATATCATTATGTGTCGGTTATTTACTAATAACTGACGCCTATTGATTTTTTTTTTGACATCAATCTGCAGACCTACTGTGGCTGGTTGCAGGATGAGAAACCTATTCAGTTCAGTTATGAATTGCAGGTTTTACGACATCCATTGATATCTGCCGACAACAGGCCGCAAACCTGCAAAATTAACAATAAAAAAGTAGCACATGCATTTAGCAATGCAACCTGTAGTTCCATTTTATTTTCACACATTTATAAACATTCACAAATGCTAGCAATTTGTAGTTCCATTCATTCACATTCACACATGTAGAAACATTCATATAGCAACCAACACTTTCATTCATTTTCACTCAGACACATGTAGAAACATCCAGACATGTAGAAACATTCACACATATATTATAATTCAGAAATTCATTTACAAAGTATCATTGTTTAGTCATTATTCGCTATCAGGATCCCAATTATATTTTAAAGCCCCCACTAATTGTATGGATGTTGCCCATTCTTCTCTTACTTCATTTAATTCTCCCATTGTATAGGGAGCATTAACATTTGGTAAGTCCTTTCCTGTAATGGGGTCAGCTTTAAACACCTGTAAAGAGAATGATGTATATATATAATTAATGAGCTATAAATAAGATTGATATATTTCGATCATATTATCTAATGAGGCTATATAATATCTGAGCAATACATTCGATATCCAGTACGGCATGTTTGATAATCATGTGCATATATCGCAGGACATAGTATCCACATGCCCATCCGTTGTCTTGTGTAGCACACTATAAATTCAAACATACAAAATATTAAAAAATACAACTAATTAAGCATTGTTCACATAAATAATATATACATATATTGCAGTCGGGAACTTACTTGCACGTTCTTCCAAATTATTGGCTGGTTCTTTTTCGTGGGGACCTTTCCTCCAGCCTTTTTGTACTCCTCAAAACCCCTACATGTTAATGTAACACAAAACATTACAATTAAATAGTAATGTAATAACATATGTTAACAGATATGAAAAATAAAATATTTCTCACCGAAATATTGCCATTTTCATTATGTGTCCAAATCTTGTATTCAATTTACCCCCCTTAGGATCTAGATAATACACAGTGAACGTCTCGGGGACAATAACCAATAACTCTCAATGCCTACCCCTAGAGGAAAAAAAGTTAAAAATTAATAACTCAAAATCCACAATAAAATGTAATTTTCTTAAGTCCAAATTATAATAAGCGAAGTAAACTTACTCTACATTGAATGGAGCCATTATCACTGTCTTCTTTTTTACAGCAAAATTTGAAAAAGACTCACAGCAGTATTGTTGAACTGATGTAGGGTCTTTAGCTACTAGACTAATCAAGGATGGAATCAAAAACCCTACAATTTCGAATCCAAAATCTGCACATATGTTGTCTAAGTAGCTGCAAAATATGTATTAATTACACATGCATTAATAAATAAGAAACCAGATCACCAGATCATACATAAGGTATATGGATGTATAAAGAATATCTCACCTTATCCATAGCTCTATCACAGATGTATTTAGCCAATCATATCGAAATAGCTCCAATATATCTTGTATAAATAGTTTTGTTTCGTATGACTGACCTGTAGAATCTGAATCAGAAGAAACAGTTATAGGGGAGTTTATATCATGTTCCCCTAACCATACTGCCATACCCCTGCAGTTAGGACCTAACGGGACAGGTAAGTCCTGTGGAACCCAACTAGATAATGCAGGAGGTGGAAGTGGAGGCCTAGATGCTGTAGGTGTCTTCTTTTTAACCTGTATATATATATAATTTCAGATCAACTGCCAGCATATTCACACACTAACAATTGAACGTAATGTAAATTTACCATACCTTATCAGTAAATAAGACATCCGCTTTTAGCCACAATATCACTCCGCCTAGTGCCTCACCAAGAATTTCACAATCTGGGTGGGCATATGGCAGTGGAAGTTCCAGAAATTGGGGGAATATATGTATCGGGCTCACCCGAATCCAACCAGCTGGTACTGGAGACCCGTGACACGTTTCCCCTGGTAGGGATGGGTAAGCCGACGCCTCTACCACGACATATTCTTTACTTTTTAGACGGCATGGCTTCAACCCCTACAAATTTTTGTGTAAAGAATGTTATATACATATATACATATCATCTTTTTTTGAAACGACTACAATTTCATATATACGTATCATCTTGAATTAAAAAACTAGTTACTATGTCATAAAAATACTTACAGTAGATGTGCTAGGTGGTGGTTCTACAGGATTACTCCCAACCTCTGCAGTAGGAGTAGGAGTAGAGTCTGCAGTAGGTATTGTCTGGTAAGTGGCAGTCTGAGATGCCTACCACTTTTTCATTGCTTCTTCGAGTTTCCTGTCAAATAGCTTATCCACCTATACATGGATAAAAGAAATGTCAAATTCTAATTTTTGAATTCTCTTTTACAGTAACTGTTGGGTTTTAGGGGAGACAGAGAAGGCAGCGGAAACAAAAAATTTTCTCCCCAACCCATACCGAGGAAAAGCGTCAACGTCTATATAATAGGAAAAGATGGTTTGCGGAATCATACCTTGTCCCGAGGCTTGCTCGGAGACAATACCTCACGCAATGCGCAGTCTTCAACTCCGGACTTCGACGGTGTCTGTGCAGCTCCTGGTCGCACCGGGACTGACAACTCCTACTCGAACCGGACTGTCGGATGACAGTTGTCCTCCTAAGCGGCAGTGTCCTCCCGCCTCTGTAGTAGTCCACACGGACCACCTGGAACTCCACTCTCCTTGTCCCACAAGGAAGTGGAAGGAGTCGCACCCTCCTGTTGACGTACTAGTCGCCAACACGCTCTCCTGCCTCCTGTTGCAACTGCAGTTGTCCTTCCCTTGCTGCACCTCCCTTTTGCGGGAAGCACTTGCTCGGGCTCTCTCACGGTTACCAAAACCAGAGAGAACGACAACTTGCAGAGCAACTGGTTGCACTGAGTTGTACTGTGAGAAGCCCCCAATACCCCTATATATATAGGAGAGTCATGGGACAGGGTTCTCCATCCCGGGCAATGTGGGACTAACGCAGGAGTAGAAGGGTTCGAGAATTTTCCACAAAAAGCAACCGGTTCGCAACTTGAAATGATCGGTTCATAACTGAACCGATCGGTTCGGCCATTGATCCGATCGGTTGGACCTGAGCCGACCGTTTGGGGCACTCCAACTGATCGGTTGGTGCCCTGAACCGATCGGTTCATGGTCCTAATCCAGCTCAAAAAGACTTTCCTTGTTTCTTTCCCAATTGGTATCGAATACCAATATTATTCCCAATCGAATTGGGCAATTTGAAACGAAAGGAAAATTCTTGCCGACATGACTTTCCAAACTGGTTGGTTGCACCAGTTGAGCCGATCGGTTCAACTCTTGAACCGGTCGTCTCAACCTGGGCATGAGCCGATTGGCCTGGACACTCCAGCCGACCGGTTCAGCAACCTCAGCCGACCAGTTCATCGCATGAGCCGATCGGTTGGGAGCCCGAGTTGGGCAAAATCAGTCAAATGCGATTTCAATCAATCTGATACTCCAATCAATGCGTCCAACACCTTGAACCATACAATATTGAGCCATCGACTGATTGAGTGTTTAATTGAACTACTAAACTCCTTTAGTAATCAATCTAAACATTGCTTTGTGGACAAAACTCCTCTTCCAGGTTAAATCCTATGTGTGTGACCCTGCAGGTCCATTTCACGTTGGCAGTGAAAGTTCATAACACTTATGACTTCACAAGCAAAGAGCGGTGCCTAGTCACACATCAGTGCTACCCAAGTGAAAGTAGAAAGTTGGAGAACAACTTTCATCCTACAATCCGTGAATGGTGTTACAGCGAATGTATAATTCCTTTGTCACTGATATCCCGAATGAACTCGAGGCATGGAACAGTCATCCTGTCAACGTTCATTCACTTCCTTGATCTCAGAGTAGACTGGAAGAGATATATATGACATCAGTATCATATACTGATTCACACATGCGTGCACGCCTTTCTCAATCCTACTCATCAAGTGGCCATGGATATCAAACTCCCTCAGGAGGGACAAATCCCATATCTATCACTCACCCCTCAAAAGCCCCATGTGTCAAAGCCACCCAATCATCACCTTTATAACAACCCATGTTTCAGGACTGCGTTTGATGATGTCAAAGTGTGCCCAACGACATGTGTTGAGTGCAGTGATTTCAGGTCTAAGAATCACACTCACCACCATCACTGTGAGTACTGACTGTGACTACCATCTCATGGTTCCATGTGTCAAACTCACAGTGGGTCTGTCCGGTACACTTGTTCTCTAACAAGTACCTATGTGTTTGGTTTGATATCTCTATATCATGACTAATGAGATTCTGTCATCAACCAACACCACAATCTAGTCTTGTGTGTCATTGTTGTCTATCTACCTTCCACAATGACATCCGACTAGGGACATATCAAGAATGTACAAACTCTTAGCATCTGTATGATCTCATCGTTCAGGTCATGAACCAGAAGGCATACGTCATTGAGTATTGTCATTCTCTAGACATTCAATCTGTTCTATCACTATCTCATATGACCGAACCAGAAAGAATTGGAAGCTTGCCTTTAATGTTTATCAAATCAATCTTAATGTATCCCACCAATCATCACATGATTGGCTCTCAGGGCATACATACCAACAGTAACATTATAAAGAAAGAATATGTTACCTCTTCTTGTGAAAGTCCCTCTTTTGGGACATGTTTGTGCTGGGATGACCCAAAAAAAGATTTGATGCCCACACCAGCGCCTGCAGCCCTAACACGTCCAGGATGCTCTGGGTTACCCAGAGCAACTGTCAATTCATCCTTTGTTCCCTCAGGGATGAACTTTCCTTATTTCCTCAGCTCGTGCAGCTCCCGCTAATCGCCAAAACAAAAATTTGTACTTAAGTAAACAACACAAATAATCAATATTCGAATGATTGCTGTAAGAGTTGTATTTTACCATTTTTGCAGCCGCCTCAGCAGTTGCGGCCTTAGTTATTTCTCCCTTCTTATTTTGCCTCCCAGCTATCTAGATATCATGGCGAGGCAGAGGTGTGCTACCTATGGTAGAGGACTCCTGAGTAGCAGCAGACTGAGCAGCAGTAGCCTCAGCCTGTAGTCTTTGGCGAACGCCTGCATACCCCTTTGGACCCATTCTGTGGTCATGCACATTCAGTGCACTCCTTGATCTTTGTGCCTCACTGAGGGCCTAGTTAGTATGCAAATTAATGATTTTGTTAGTAACACTAAATGTTAATCTTGAATAAGTGAATACAACATATATTAATTAATGAGATTGAGACTGATGCCTAATACCTTGAATTCATCAGTTTGTCTTGAAGCGACAAACGCGTCCCATTCTTCTTTGTCCAGGAAGTTCCACTGTTCAGTGGCTGTCTTCTTCCTTTTGTCGGCTTCTTTTATGTATTCTATGGTGAGATTTGTCCTATAGTTCCTTAGGACTCTCCCACAGCGTTGCATCACGCATTTACGATGTAGCTTTTCATCCAATTCAAATATACTCTGCAAAATAGAATTGCTATTAACTAGTATCCAAAAATTTAGTAATCTACAAAATAGAATTGCAAATTAATAATAACTCACACATAAATCCCTCCATATTAAAATTTTCTTCTCCTTAGAAACTTTATGCCAAGAATCTAAGAGACAACCACAATGGCTACGAGTAACAAACCCAAGATATGAAATAAATGAATTGCGATTCACACCACATGCATTTCCTGCATTATCGAAATCCACAACAAGTTTGCGTCCATTGCCCTTTTGCGCAATTAACTTCTTCATCATAGTGATGCCCCTTCTCTTGTCAACTTGTTGGTGTTGTTGATCAAGTGCCTCAAGTGCTTCAGATGGTACCTGTGCATCATCAACCTAAAAGTTGACAAAATAATTCAAATTTACAAGATATAACTATAAATGGACATATAGATATAAATGTATGATATATTTTTAAAACTTACATTGTGAGGCGGCGCATTGATGTCCTCACCCTCACGGTAGTCATCAGCACGGTCATCAGGAGAATGGTCAGCCATCTGCAAATTCACATTCAAATTGTAAATATTGTAAAGTTCGCATTGTAAAGTAGTAATTCAAAGTGTAAAGCTCACATTGTAAAGTTCACATTATTACAACAAAGTATATATCACAACAAAATTGTAAAGCTCTATGATCAAAGAGAAAACAAGTATATATTACAACAAGATTACAGTCTAGGGTTAACAAATACATGTGATGTCATTCTTATATATAATAAATGTACATGTACCACCTATCCCATCCTTGAACACCTAATCTCACTAGTAAGTGTATAATGTGTATTGGGTTTTCAAGAAAATTTCGGCAGCATTTCCCCGCTGTTCTCCAAGTACATATGTACTTAGAAAATAGACGGGGAAATGCTGCCGAAATTTTCTTGAAAACCCAATACACATTATACACTTACATCCTAAGCGAGATCAGGTGTTCAAGAATAGTCCCAAACCGGGGACTATCCAAGATTTACTCCTAATGAGTAAATCTTAGACGGGTTTCTAGGCCAACAAATACATGTGTTGTCATTCTTATATATAATAAATGTGTACCACCTATCCCATTCTTGACCACCTAATCTCACTAGTAAGTGTATAATGTGTATTGGGTTTTCGAGAAAATTTCGGCAGCATTTCCCTGCTGTTCTCTAAGTACATATGTACTTAGAGAACAAACGGGGAAATGCTACCGAAATTTTCTCAAAAACCCAATACACATTATACACTTACATCCTAAGTGAGATTAGGTGTTCAAGAACAGTCCCAAACCGGGGACTATCCAAGATTTACTCCTAATGAGTAAATCTTGGACGGGTTTCTAGGCCAACAAATACGTGTGCTGTCATTCTTATACCTACAATCCTAGTTTCATCATTCATATCCTAGTTCTTCAAGTTAGGTGATTAACATTGTCAATATACTCAAAAAGGAAACAAGTTACCAATTTCATAGTTAGGATGGTAGAGATACCCTAAGATCTAGAGATACCCTAAGATCTAGGCAATTTAGGGAAAAATTCATCATTTACATTCCAAGCATGTCACATGTGTGCATTACAGTTCATCATTAAGTAAGAAGGGTGATTAGGATTCTCAATATACTCAACAATGAAACAAGTTAAACATGTGTGCATTACAGTTCATCATTTACATTCCAAGCATGTCACATGTGTGCATTATAGTTCATCATCAAGATATCTATAACTTACTTAAACATTCAATTATGAAGTAAATATACACTTAATTCAGAATAGCATGACACCCAAAGTTGCAGTCAACATCATTATGCTTTGTTCTCGTACATAATTAAATAAACACAATCAGTAAATAACTTTAAAAAAAATCCACTAGCTTGGTGAAATCAGTACATAAATAAACACAATCATAATATTTTTCATGGCTTTTGGGGTGACTTGGTAAAATCAATGCATGTTTTGGGCATCCAGTAGATGAATCCAAACCCCAGCAGCAGCCTAAACGTGCCCTGGTGCCGCCCAAGAATCCGCCCAAGATTGTGTATAATGTAGGATTAGTTCCATATAATGGTTCTATTTTAGTAAGCACCTAGAAACCCGTCCAAAATTTACTCATTAGGAGCATTTCCTCGTTTGTTCTCTAAGTACATTTGTAGACTTGTTTTCAAGCTATCATGTCTACCACAATAAAGTTGGTTATGACAAGCAATAAAAGGTTAACTGATGTTATACAACTTTTTATGAAAATATATAACATCGTTATATGTACTTACACTTTGTTAATACTAATATTGTGCAGTCTCTGTCCACCCATAACAGTCACTATGAACTGGGCCTCTATGTCAATGTTAACGTTCCCTATTGAAGAACAATTGGACATCATCCTAGATGATCATTCCTTAAACCAATTGGTCATACCCAAACATTGGCGTTTTCTAAAAGGAAGACACTACATGCCTGGTAAAGTGACCATAACTTTTGGCAATTATTCACATGTTATCGAGGTTGAGTATGATTTGGCGGGAAATCTTGTATCAAAATCCAGTTGGCATGATTGGATTGGAGAGATGCATGTGGTCCGTTACAACAAGCTTTTTCTCCGTCCAGTTGGCCATAATTCCATCAAAGTTTGGATAACCAACAACAACTGCGAGACCCCCAATCATCTACTGCGGTATGAGCGCACGGCATCGGATATCATCTATGAGGAATCTGAATCTGAGGCCCCTGTCAGTTCAGATTTGTCTAAATACAGTGAGGAGCTTCGTGACACAGCTTCATCATCAAAAAGAAGTTATTGATGCGGGACCCTGTTGGTGTAGTATTTAGTTGTCTATCTATCTTGACTTGTCTGTATTAATAGTTTTTTTAATTATGCGCATGTTTAGGGGTACACCAACCCCTTTGTTTAGTTATTGTTTAGGGGTACACCCCTGTGTGTGGATGTAAAAAGAGATTAATGAATGGAACTGAAAGTTGCTACATGAATGCTTATAACCGAAGTGTGTGTTCCCATGAATGTTCCCATTTGCATGATTACACTACTATTTTCTCATATTGTTTAGTCTATTTTAATATGACATACTTGCTTATATCTTGCTTAATGATGAACTGTAATGCACACATGTGACATGCTTGGAATGTAAATGATGAACTTTTCCCTAAATTGCCAATCATGCTCTTAAAGACATCAATAATCACCCTAACTTGAAGAACTAGGATTTTAGGTATAAGAATGACAATACATTATTTGTTGGCCTAGAAACCCGTCCAAGATTTACTCATTAGGAGTAAATCTTGGATAGTCCCCGGTTTGGGACTGTTCTTGAACACCTAATCTCGCTTAGGATGTAAGTGTTTAATGTGTATTGGGTTTTCAAGAAAATTTTGGCAGCATTTCCCCGTTTGTTCTCTAAGTACATATGTACTTGGAGAACAGCGGGGAAATGCTGCCGAAATTTTCTTGAAAACCCAATACACATTATACACTTACTAGTGAGATTAGGTGTTCAAGAATGGATAGGTGGTGCACATTTATTATATATAATAATGACATCACATGTATTTGTTAACCCTAGACCCTAATCTTGTCCTAATATATACTTGTTTTCTCTTTGATCATAGAATGGATAGATCATGGATGTCCATTCGCAATCGATGCACCCCAAAGTTTATTTCTGGTCTTCACCAGTTCATTAAATTTGCCGAGGAACATAGGAAACAACCTGGAGATAGGTTCTACTGTCCATGTAGACATTGCGGTAACAACTGGAAAGTCAACACTGGTGACGAAATCAAAACTCATGTCATGTGCAATGGGATTATACAAGGCTATACAGAATGGCACTGGCATGGAGAGATTTCAAACCCGAAACCAGTGGATGTCGATAGCAGTGCTTGTGTGGAAGAAGCAATTGCCTTCGATGATGTAGATGTGAATGAACCAGTTGCAGTAGACATCGTTGATGCGATGCTGGATAGTTGTGGGGTAGAGCACACCGATCCACTTCCCATTTTTAGAAGCATTGTGCATGATGCTGAGATGCCGTTATACACAGGTTGTACTAAGTTTACGAAGCTTAACGTTGTGTTGAGATTGTATAAGTTGAAAGCTAACAATAGATGGAGCGACAAAAGCTTCACGTCATTGATGTCTTTGTTGAAATAAATGCTTCCTGAAGGAAACGAGCTGCCAATCTCAACATACCAGGTAAAGAAATTTTTGTGCCCAATGGGAATGGATGCCAAGAAGATACACGCATGCCCTAATGATTGTGTATTATTTCAAAAGGACTATGCAGATTTGAAAGATTGTCCAAAATGTGGTGCGTCACAGTATAAATTGACGACTTCGGGGGAGTCCAAAATTGGTTCTCCTGCCAAGGTGATGTGGTATCTACCTATAATATCACGGTTTCAACGCTTGTTTGCCAATCCGATAGATGCGAAGAATTTGAGGTGGCATGCAGATGTTAAGAAAAATAATGATGGGATCCTACGACATGCGTCTGATTCCCCACAGTGGAAGAAGATTGATGTATTGTACCCTGAATTTGGTGAAGAAGTCAGGAATCTAAGACTTGGGCTTTGTACAGACGGGATGAATCCGTACGGGACATTGAGCAGCCAACATAGCACTTGGCCAGTCATGCTTGTTATATACAATCTTCCTCCCTGGCTGTGTATGAAAAATAAGTACGTAATGTTGTCGGTGTTGATATCGGGCCCTAAACAACCTGGAAATGACATCGATGTTTATCTTGAACCTCTGATTGATGACTTAAAGAAACTCTGGGGTGAAGGTTTGATGACCTATGATGCTTCACGAAGAGAGACATTTCGTTTGCATGCTATGTTGTTTTGCACTATTAATGACTTTCCAACATATGGGAATTTGTCTGGATATAGTGTCAAAGGAGCTAAAGTGTGTCCTATATGTGAAGAGAACACTGATTCAACAAGACTAAAACATGGCGGTAAGAATGTATATCTCGGTCATCGAAGGTTTCTTCCAAAATTCCATCCGTATCGTAGGAAGCGCAAAGTATTCAATGGATTGAATGAGGAATGCAGTGCACCTAAACCTATACCAGGGGAGGTTGTTTATGAAAGAATAAAAGACTTTGTCAATGAATTTGGTAAGAGATCACAATGTACTACACGGAGTGACAATTCTTCATTCAAGAAGAAGTCAATATTTTGGGATCTTCCTTATTGGAGTTCTTTGACAGTCAGACATTGTATTGATGTAATGCACGTTGAGAAAAATGTCTGTGATAGCATCATTGGTACTTTGTTAAATATACCAGGTAAGACTAAAGATGGGATAAAATCTAGACTGGACCTACGTGAAATGGGAATAAGGTCAGAATTAACAGAAATACGTGAAATGGGTAGTAAAAGAACATACTTACCTCCCGCATGTTACACGTTGTCTAGAAAAGAGAAGAAAGCTTTTTGTGAATGCTTGATAAATATTAAGGTGCAACATGGTTACTCATCCAACATCCGTAGATTGGTATCAATGAAAGATCTGAAGTTGATAGGACTTAAATCTCATGATTGTCACACTCTAATGCAACAAATATTGCCTGTGGCAATTCGATCTATATTGCCGAAGCATGTAAGGTTTGCAATCACCAGACTTTGTTTCTTTTTCAACAGTCTCTGCAGCAAAGTTATTGACCCTGAGACTCTCGATAATTTGCAAAGAGAAGTGGTTGTTACCCTATGTCAGCTTGAGATGTATTTCCCTCCTTCGTTCTTTGATATCATGGTACATCTTGTTGTCCACTTGACTAGGGAAGTGAAAATCTTGGGCCCGGTTTTCTTGCATTGGATGTATCCCTTTGAACGATACATGAGCGTTTTTAAAGGTGATGTTCGAAACCGTTATCGGCCTGAAGGGAGTATTATTGAAGGTTATGTGGCGAGAGAGGTTATGGATTTCTGCAATGACTTTCTCAGTGGTAATGACACTCCTGATAATGACAAGAATATTGACGAGCTATTTGGCAAAGGAATTTTGGGATCACGTGTGAAAGTAATCAGCCGTGAGCAGTTGGAACAAGGTCATTTGTATATTTTACACAACATGGACGAAGTGAACGTTTATATCGAGGAACATACCAATTTCATCAAAAGACAATATCCTCGAGCCAATACAATGTGGCTTGCTAGAGAGCATAACAAGACTTTTATTAAGTGGTTTGAAGATAAAGTCTTACATCAACTATCTCAAACACCAGATGATATTACTGAAACTATCAAATGCCTCACCTTTAAACCAAAGTTGACTGTTATGTCTTATGAAGGGTATGACATTAATGGATTCACATATTACACAAAGCGCCAAGATGATAAGAGTGTCATCCAAAATAGTGGGGTCAACCTTCAAGCATCGACTATGTTTTTTGCAAGTGCAAAGGATAAGAGTCCACGTGAAGCTAAAATGTCATATTACGGTGTCATTGAAGAGATATGGGAATTTGACTACATAGATTTCAGAATTCCGCTCTTCAAATGTAATTGGGTTGATAACACCAAAGGAGTTATAGTGGATGAATTGGGTTTCACTTTAGTGAACTTTGAAAAGATTGGCGAGAAGGCTGAACCATTCATATTGGCATCACAGGCGAAACAAGTATTTTATATCGATGATCCTGTAAATGATAAATGGTCAGTTGTTCTTCATGGTAAAAGACAGTTCATTGAAGATCCTATAGATGAAGAAGAGTACTATGATAAATATGATGACTCCAGTCCATTCTCAGTTGGGTTGCCAACTCCAGAAAATATTGAAGCTAATGATGACTTATATGTGCGCGGAGATGACAATGAAGGATTGTTAATTGATAAAAGATCACAATTTTAGAGGCATGCATGTTTATATTTTTTTATTGAAGCTAAATGTTTACTTTTTTAATATCAATATCATTTTCTGATTTGATGTTTCATTATCTTCTAGTTAATACAAATGCTAAACATTGTGGGAGGGTTCTAAAGAACTATAGGACCAATCTCACCCGAGATTACATACGCGATGCTGAGAGTAGGTTCTTGATCTATTCCAATTCTAGACATTGGTCAGTATTTCACTAACTCTACACTAATAATTTTTGTTTGTATTCTCTTTGAAAAATAAATATAGGAAGAAGGCTATGCAGGACGGACATGACATAGCTATGCAGGATATGCAGGAAGAAGCCCCAATGAAGAGAAGCAGGATACAGATACAATACATAAAGTGCAGCACACACAAGTGGTTCACATTCATATAACAACATGACAGACTAACACATATATAGTGCATAACAACAACAACGCCGAATTTACATACAACACTAACTTAGTACATATATAGTGGGACTAAGGTGACGATACCACCTGCTAAAACAGGTTACCGACTACATGTTACGACTGGGAGGTCGTGATTCAGCAACGTATGCATTAGCAGGAGGACAAACAGATCACCATATGAGGACAAACATATGGTGATCTGTTTGTCCTCCTACTAATGCATACTGTTGCTGAATCACGACCTCCCAGTCGTAACATGTAGTTGTCGGTAACCTGTTTTGCCAGGTGGGATCGTCACCTTATAAGTCCCACTATATATGTACTAAGCTAGTGTTGTATGTAAATTCGACGTTGCTGTTGTCATGTATTATATATGTGTTAGTTTGTCATGTTGTATAGACATCGATTGTATTGCTCAGGTATTATATAGTCTCATTAGATAATATGAAATATATCAATCTTATTTATAGCTCATTAATTATATATATACATCATTCTCTTTACAGGTGTTTAAAGCTGACCCCACTACAGGAACGGACTTACCAGATGTACATGCTCCCTATACGATGGGAGAATTAAATGAAGTAAGAGAAGAATGGGCAACAACCATACAAATAGTGGGGGATTTAAAATATAATTGGGATCCTGATAGCGAATAATGACTAAACAATGATATTTTGTAAATGAATTTCTGAATTATAATATATGTGTGAATGTTTCTACATGTCTGGATGTTTCTACATGTGTCTGAGTGAAAATGAATGAAAGTGTTGGTTGTTATATTAATGTTTCTACATGTGTGAATGTGAATGAATGGAACTACAGATTGCTAGCTACATGAATGTTTCTAAATGTGTGAAAATAAAATGGAACTACAGGTTGCATTGCTAAATGCATGTGTGAATATTTTTGCTGTTAATTTTGCAGGTTTGTGGCCTATTGTCGACTGATATCAATGGATGTCGTAAAACCTGCAATTCATAACTGAACTGAACAAGTTTCTCATCCTGCGACCAGCCACAGCAGGTCTGCAGGCTGACAGAAAAAACAATAGGCGTCAGTTATTTGTATAAAACCGACGCCAAATAGGTTACAGTGTCGGTTTTTAATAGAAACCGACGTCTATTTCCTTAACACCACGGCCGTGCTGTCTAGCACGACCATGTTGGGAGTTATATGGCGTCAGTTATTAGCTAATAACCGACGCCTATAGTGCCCAAGTTGGCGCCCTCCTGTGGCGCGAAGATATATGTCGTCGGTTATTTGTAAAAAACCGACACTGATAGTGCCCAAGATGGCGCCCTTTCTGTGGCGCGAAGGGTTTGGGCGTCGGTTGCGTATCTAATAACTGACGCCTATAGTGCCATGATGGCGCGTTTTCAGTGGCGCGCGAAGAGTTTGGGCGTCGGTTTTGGAACTGACACCTAATGGGTGAGCTTTTAGTGTCGCCCACATAGGTGTCGCTCAGAAACCGACACTAAAGGCTTTAAATAACCGACACTAAAGGTAGGTTCTGTAGTAGTGATGAGAAGTAACTCTTTCACCCATAAAGGAACTACTAGACACAAAAATAACTATTTGACACATAAACTATGATTCATCATATGTAACATATGAACTACAAATGAAGTTTATAAACTAAATTTATATTAGCAACAAAATGTAATATGATTCACATAGAATATACTTTAGCGTAATGTAAGTATCATAGAAATAAGTAGTCAAAAGGTAAAAAAAAGGTATGAAATTAAGATGAACAAAATAATAAATGAAAAAATAATCAACAACCATATAACTATGTGATATAAAACCAATTACTTATTATAGAAAGTATATATTTAACACAAAAAGTAACATTGGGTCAATAGAAGTAACAAATTGATTATTATAAGTAGTCCACACCAAGTGTCACGGTCCTCCTTACCCTATTGTTTATCCTCATTCACACACAAACATGACACATACATGACTAAGGAACTTAGTAAGGTACTCTAGAGAGAAACAAATTTAGTGTGGTACTTGATTCTAAGATCGAGTAAACATGGGAATCTACAATTCCACTGAATCTTATGTTTTGACACTAGGCCTATCACAGGAAAAAGTGTCCCCCTACATTTATATCTAATTTTATATTCTATTGCACAAAATATTTTTCAATTACATCAAAAATCAACCTCATAATATATTATTGTTGACAGTATGTCACGAGAGACAATCATATGATGATTGTAATTGCATAAATTGATTTAGATATTAATAAAGGTAATTCCAATTATTATACTTTCTTCAATATGAGATAATGAGTAAATATAATAATCTTCTAAAATTGAATGACTCAATGGCATGATTTTGGGTTGAGGACCTGAACATGAGGTCGCATATATGCTAGGAGTATCCATTCTTGTATAAGTTCCTAATTAGATATTATTATGTAAACTAGGACAAAAATAACACATTAAAACTAGCATGCGTGCTGACTAATGGCTACGTCTCATTAGTCATGATATTAGATATCAAGTCGAACACATAGGCACTTGTTATGAACAAGTGTATAGACAGACCACCTCGAGTATGATACATGGAAGCCATAAATGGTAGTCAAAATTATTACTCTATGTGACGATGGTGATTGTGGTCCTTAGACTTGAAATCACTACAATGATCACATGTTGTTTGGTGTACTTTGATACTACTCAATGTGGCCTTGAATAAGGGTTTTCATACATCTAGTGCTTTGTTGTATTGTGACACATTAATTGTGAGTGATGTAGATAAATTTGTCCCTGCAATTGGAGTGATATCATTGCCACTTCATGAGTGAGACTATGAGATTCATGGTCATGTTCATGTGAGTCAACATGTGATGTTGACCTCATATGTGTCTTAGATAGTATACTCTAGATCAAGAAACAAATATTGGACATTAAGAGGATGATGTTTCCATGCCTTATATCAAATCTTGATATTGGAGACAAATGGATTATACAATCATTGTAATATTGGATACAATACTAGGTTAAAATTGTTCTTAAACTCATCCACAACTTGGGTGACAATGTAGTCCTTCTAGGTACCAATCAGTGTTTGTGAAGTCATAACATGATTATAGACATCTACCAATGTCATTTGGAGCTTATAGGGTCACTCCCATAGGATGCTTAGGGAAGAGGAGTATAATAATGGACGTATGATTAATCGGTTGCTAAAATTTTAGGTAATCAATTGAATCATTAATGGACTAACTGGAAGCCCCATTATTTGATTGGAAAGTCTAGTCATCTAACTATACCAACCAATCGATTAATAGGTAAGTCCAATTGATTGACTAGGTCGAGATCAACCCAATTAGTCAATTGGTTGGCTCACTCAATCGACTGGACTAGATCATCCATTGGATTGACTGAATAGTCTACTTACCCAATTGGATCGGGTTAATTGATTGCCCAATCAGATCCAGTAGCGTCTAACTCATTCTTATCGAATGACTGGATGTCACAGGTAGGTTTTTGTAAAGCATCCAACCTAGACTAGTCAACCAACTACACTAAGTTGTCCATGAGAAGACTTTTAAAAAAGTAGTTGCTACTTTTTTGTTTCCTAGGATTTATTAGAAACATTGCTCCCCTACCTTTCCTATAAATAGGGGCATGGAAGCCAGGGTTTTCTACATTCCTTTAGACTAGCCTTCATTACCCATAAGGAGATAGAGAAGGTGGGATTGTGCAATGATAGAACATTGCCAATGAGAAGTCTATTGGAGCGCGAGGTGGATCTTATATTTCTTTGTGAGCGACGTCGCCAGATCTACTCCACGACAAGGTATAAATTTCACAATATTTCTTCTTGGTTTTATCGTTATTGACAAGATCTTCCTGTGGGAACATGGACTATTATTTTTAATCTTCCATTATGCATGTTGCATCCATAGAACCATGTAGTGGTATCAAAGACACATCAATATATGATATATAGGGATGCATAATCGATATGATTAGATTTGTTATTATATTGTTGGTGTCATTATATGTGATGTGAATGACAAAAATAACAACACATCCTGTTTAATTCCACAAACTTCATCTTGTAGATTTTTCATTTGGCACATGGGGTTGACTTTGGAAAATGTGATAGTAAAATTTGATAGACCTTTTAGGGGCATTGCCCCTTAGACCCGTGAGGAGTGGAATCCCCTCATTCTCTCTTGTCGATAGGGAAACATGATCCCTACCCTTTGGAAATGCACATGTGTACCTGCCTAGTTTATGTGGATGTCAAAGATTTATTCATGAGAACTTTCTCACATGAAAAGATGTAATTGTTTATATATATATATATATATATATATATATATATATATATATAACATACATATAAGATATAATATATCTTAAGTCATGGACGTCACCATATAAATATGTTTTTTGGTGGATGTGTACATGGTAATGGCCAAAGAACCATTTTATGCCTGCATGATGTAGATGTGAATGGAACCTTGTTTGGTTGACAAGTATTTGAATTACATGTTGATCCTCATCTCTTATTCCATGTGTAATTTTTTCTATTCCTTATTACTCCTCTAAAATGTGACTTGAGGTTTCTACACATCATGTAATTATAAATTCGAATAAAATAAGTTTTATAGGACTATGCATGATGAGGCAACTATGAAGATCCAAGGAGCGTCCATGGAGCCATTGATCATGATGCAAAAAATGTAGGTTCATAGGTTTATGATTCATATGATTCACTAGACCTTATGATGATAGTAATCCTTTTTGGATCCAAAGGATAGTTTAGTTGCCATAACCAATATTATCTGCTTATAGATTGTTGAAATAATGTGTATATGGTATATATTATATGGATGTGATGTTTGGATGTGCATATGTATACATATAACCCCTAAATAAAAACTAAGACTAAGATTTTATCTGATGTGCAACACACATAAAAAGCTTGATCGACAGTGTGTGGGAATGCCAAAGTGAGGTGCACTACCTATCTCATAGAAGTGTGAGAATAGATATGTGGGTTTGGCAAAGTAGTGTCCATATTCTATTGTGTTGGACTTTGGGTCAGACTTAACTAGGTGATCGTAATAGGATTAAGCACCTAGAGGAACAAAGATGGTTCTGACAAAGAGTTGTGCACTCATCTATCAAGATTTACATTAGATGCAATTTGCAAATTTTGCCTACTTAAATATTCAAGTTGTGGTGATAAGACAAACCTAACTCATGATTTGATGAAATACAAATCTTGTCTCACTCAAAGATTGTACAATGTATAGATTCAAAATTAATAGTGAGGGATAGTGGTTTGAAACAAAGTTGTGCAAGAAATACTTAACTAAATACCTAATTAATGTCAATAAAAACTTTTTAAAATCAAATATTAACTATTGTATATAAGTCTTGTGAATCTATTGGAAATCAATAACAACTATAACTTTTCATTGGGATTGACCCATGAGAAGGAAAAACTAGCTGGGAAGAACTTCAACGACTGGTTTAGAACACTAGGAATTGTTTTCTCATGTGAGAGTAAGCTCTATGAATTTGGATACAGAAGTACCAAATGGAGCGGCTTTGAATCCGCCTAGGAAGGAATGGGGATCTTACAAGAATCAATTTAATGACACTATAGAAATCAAGTGCTATGTCTCATGATTCATTAGATTTAGAAGTAACATGAGAATATGGATGTTTAAGATGATAACACATCTAAGGAAAATTTATCAAGAACAAGCAAGGAAAGAGAGGTATGATGTCTTCAAGGAATTATTTAAGTGCAAAATGGCGAAAGGTGATCTAGTTGGACCACACCTACTCAAGTTAATTGGGTAAGTGGAAATTCTAGCTAAACTAGGATTTACTTTAGGCAAAGAGTTGGCCATATATGTGATACTGCAATTGTTTTTAGATTATAAATAGAATTTGTCAAAATACAACATGAATTTGTTTTAAACCATTGATAGAGATACTTGCCATGTTGAGAATAGGTGAGAGGCAAATGAAATACAATCCCAATTCCGTGTTGATGATCATCAGATCAAAAGGAAAACCCAAGGGAAAAGGCAAAGCTAGGAAAGGTTCTAGTTCTGGCCAAAACTCTAAAGTAATTAAGGCAAAGGAGGAGTGGGTAAAGAAGGAAATTGTTGTTGGGAAATGTGGCTATAGAGAAGGCAGTAGAAATAAAAAATTTATCTACCATATTCCCATAACTAATTGATCACATCAATTACTATAATATGTAAAGGATGGTTTTGAGGATATACCTGGTCCTGGAGCAAGTCCAGCGACAATCCTCATCCTTATAGATGCACAACTTTGAATCCTAGTTGCATTGTGATTTGTCTGACTATTGCACCTCCTGGTCTACAACACGGACTGTAGTCATGAACCTCCTAGCGGTAGACAATGGGATCCCACCTCTATAGAAGTCCACACGGACCGCCTAGAACTCATGTCGTCCTGCTAAAACTGACATGAAGGAGTTGTCCCTCCCATTGGTGTACTAGTCACTAACTTACTCTCCCACGCCAATGAACTGAATTGTTCTCTCTTGTAGCTATCCCTCCCTTCTCAGGTAGGACTTTCTTGGTCTCTCTCAGTTACCAAAACCAGAGAGGACAACATTTATCAGAGCAATTGATTCTCAATTGTATGTGTTGTTCTCTGGGATGCCCCCAGTACCCCTCTATTTATAGGTGGGGTTTGGGTCTAGGTTCCCAGTCGATGCGGGAGTGGAAGGGACCAGAAGAACTTGAACTTTCACAATGTGCGACCACCGAAATGGCCGTCTGGCACACTATACAGTCATATGGCATTTGAGACAGTCGTATCGTACTATAAGAGGACCGTTTTGTAGTTTCCCAACCGCATATGAAATTGGAAATTTTGATTCCAATTAATATCACATATTAATTCATTGCGCAACAAGTAATGTGCAAATGAAATGATCTTAGAAATATCCAAAACCTTCCCTCGACCAAACTGGACCATCTTGCCCATGTGAGACGACCGTCTCAGTCACCCAGATGGTCGTCTGGTGACCTGAGCTGAGCCATTCGGTTTGGTCGGTTTGTTCTTTAGCCAATTTCAACTCAAATTAGGCCTAACTCCCCAGACGTCTGTCTCAACACTTGAGATGGACATTTGGCACTCTAGAGGGCCGTCTCAACACTTGAGATGGGTGTTTGGCAGTGCAGTCAACCTATATGTTGTGTGAATCAAATACCTAAACACTTTAGTACTTAATTCAATTGTCATTCAAGATTAAACTCCTCTTCTAGGTCGAGACCTTTTTGTGTGACCCTATAGGTCCCATATTACATTGATAGTGAATGTCCATAACAACTTATAACATCACAAGCAATGAGTGGTTCCTAGTCGCACATCAATGCTACCCAAGTAAATGGAAAGATGGGGAACAACTTTAACCTCCAATCTATGTATGGCATTGCAGTGCTTGTATAGTTCCTTTGTCACTGATGTCCATATTGAACTCAAGGCATGGAACAGACACCCTCTTCATCATTCAATCTTGTTTCTTAATCCAAGAGCAGACTATTTGAGATATATGTAAGCTCAATATCACATATTGACTCACATGTGCATGACCATGCATTTCTCAGTCTCGCTGATCAAGAGTCCTAGAACATAAAGTTGTCATAGGAGGGACATATACCATTTCTATCATTCATAGTCTATCCCCATGTGTCAAAGTCATCCAATCATCATTATTATAAAAACTCATATTTTAGGACTACGTTTGATGATGTCAAAGTGTACCCAACAACATGTGATGAGTGCAATGATTTTAGGTCTAAGAACCACAACCACCACCATCATTGTGAGAACTCACTATGACTTCCATGATGATGACTTCCATGTGTCATTCTCACGGTGGGTTTGTCCGATACACTGTTCTCTAACATGTATCTATGTGATTGGTTTGAAATTGTCATATCATGACTAATGAGATTCTGTCATCAACCAACTCGCACTCTGATCTTATGTTTTATTAGTTCCTATCAACCTTCCATAATAACAACCGATCAGGGACATAATGAGAATATGCATATGTACTATTAACATTTATATGATCTCATTCTTCCAAGTCACGTACTTGAAGACAGACATCATTGTGTGATATTATTCTCTAGATATATATAATATTACATCATTATCTCATAATTCAATTTAACCAAATAAATTGGAAGCTTGCCTTTTTATTAATAATGAAATCATTTACAATTTATGCCATTACAATCATCACATGATTGGTTCTCTAGGCATACATACCAACAATTATCACCACTATCACTTGGATGGACTCTAGAAGAGGAGTTGAAGGCAAGAAGAGGGGGATAGAGATCTCTAGTATAGGTATATATTTTATAAAGATAAAGCTGGAAACTTATTCATCATAAATACTAGATATTGGATGTGGATCTCACATATGTTCCAATATGTAGGAAGTAGACCTTTGAAGAAAGGAGAGGTGGAACTATAAGTTGCAAATAGACTAAGAGTTGTTGCCATTTTTATTGGCACCTACTATATATCTATGCCCATTGGGATTGTAGTAGAGTTAGAGAACTCCTATTATGTACATGTCATATATAGAAACATCATTTTTGTTTCGTGTTTGTACAATAATGATTTTGTATTTCATATCAAGAATAGTCGTTGTTCTATTTCAAAAGATGATATCCTTTTAGAAAGTCCCCCTATGTCTTATGGTCTTTATCTTTTAGATTTTGAGAAAAATATCTATAACATGAACACTAGGAAGATAAAACTTGATGACTCATACAAAAAATTATCAATGGCATTGTCGTATAGGACACATAAATGAGAAAGAGATCTTTGTACTTTATCAAGATGGATATCTAGACTCATTTGATTTTGAATCAATTGATACATGTGGATTCTATGTATTAGACAAGATGACAAAAGCATCCTTTATTGGAACAATTAAGGAGCAAGTGATCTATTAAGAATCACACAAACTGATGTAATGTGGACCTTTTGCCCAAATGGCAGAGGTGGCTATCATACTTCATCACATTTAATGACAATCTCAATAGATCTGACTATGTATATCTAAGGAAACACAAGTGAGAATCTATTGAAAAGTTCAAAGAATTCATCAACAAAGTATAAAATCAACTTGAATAAAGAACTAAAGCACATCTCAGATCGAGGTGGTAAATAGATAAGACAAGATTTTGCGGCCCTTTGAGAAATTGTGGTATTGTATCAAAATGGACTCCACTTAGAACACCAAAACACAATGGTGTACTAAAAAGAATGAATCTCACCCTATTGGACATTAATAGTCTATGATGAGTTTTATTGTTCTTCTAACTTCCTTCTGGGGATATGCATTAAAAACCAGAGTGTTTACACTTAACCACGTGCCTTCTAAGTTATTTTGAAAGGCACCATATGAGATAAAAATTGGGAAATACAGTAATGAGTCTGGTATAATGATTTCTAGATGCAAAGCTTGTGTCAGTAAATAGTTTTCTAAAAATCTTAGACCCAAATCTTACAAATGTCATTTTTGATGGATATCCTAAGGAAACCAAGGGATATTACTTCTATATTCCATCTGACAAGAAAGTGTTTGTTTCTAGAACTGTTGTGTTTCTTGAAAAGGAATATTCCAGAGGAATTGGTGGGAGGAAAAAAGAACTTGAAGTTCAAGTTGAATAAGATAACAAGGAACCTATGGAGGTTGATAAGGAACAAGACGAACAACAAAATGTTGTGGAATTTCAAGCTCCTACTATGACGCAAGAACCTCAAAGGTCTAGTATAGAATGCCTTGATCTAGAGACATTTGGATTTCTCATGACTCATCAAGATAATGAAATGAACCGACGGACTACAATGAGGCCAGTGAACAACTAGAATATAAGAAATTTCTTGAAGCCATGGGATTTGAGATGGACTCCATGTATATCAATAAGGTATGGACCTTGGTGGATCCACCTGAAGGGGTAAAACCTATAGGATGTAGATTGATCTTAAATAAGAATAGAAACATGGATAGTAATTTTCAAACTTAAAAAGGTTAATCTATAGAAAAATGTTTCAAAAAAAATCAATGTGATGACTATGATGAAACATTTTCACCGATCACCAAGGTCAAATCTTTTAGGATTATGCTTTCCATTATAGCTTATCATGACTATAAAATATGGAACATGGGTGTTAAGACTGAATTCCTTGATGGGAATTATATCATGGATGAGTACATGACATAACGCAAAAGTTTAATTGATCAAAATGAAACCAAAAAGATCTATAATATATAAAGGTCAATCAATGGATTGAATCAAGCATCTTGGTGCTAGAATTTTTTAATGAGATAGTCAAATTGTTTAGCTTTATTCAAAATAAAGACTAACCTTGGGTTTACAAGAAGGTTAGTAGGAGCATAATTGTATTCCTTACACTAGTACATAACCGACCTTTAGTGTCGGTCATTTAAGGCCTTTTGCATCGGTTTTAATGCGACACCTATGTGGGCGCCACTAAAAGGCCAACTGTTAGGCGTCAGTTCTCAAACCAACGCCACAACCCTTCACGCGCCACCGAAAACACGCCAGCAGGGGGGTATAGGCGTCAGTTATTAGTTTTGAAACCAACGTCATAAACCTTCGTGCTACAGAAAGGGTGCCATTTAGGGCACAATCATCGTCAGTTTTTTTATTTATAACTGACGCCATATCACCTGTTGCCACGGACGTGCTGGCCAGTATGACCATGGTATCTGGTCTCATTAGGCATCCGTTTTAGCTATTATCCAGTGCAGTAAGCATGTGTCGTCGGTTTCTTCAAATAACCGATGCCTATTGTATGTATTTTTTAAATCATTCTATAGGTCTGCTGTGGCTGGTCACAGGATGAGAAACCTATAGTTCAGTTATAAACTGTAAGTTTTACGACATTCATTGATATCAGCCAACAACATGCAACAACCTGCAAAATTAACAACATAAATGTTCACACATTTAGCAACCTGCAGTTCCATTCGATTTTCATACATGTAGAAACATTCATGTAGCAATCTGTAGTTCCATTCATTTTCACATTCACACATGTAGAAACATTCATATAGCAACCAGCAGTATCATTTATTTTCACATTCACACATGTAGAAATATTCAGACATGTAGAAACATTCACACATATTATAATTCAGAAATTCATTTACAAAATATCATTCTTTAGTCATTATTCTCTATCAACATCCCAATTATATGTTAAAACCCCCACTACTTGTATGGTTGTTGCACATTCTTCATTTACATCATTTAATTCTTCTGTTGTATAGGGAGTATGTACATCTGGTAAGGCCTTTCCTGTAGTGTGGTCAGTTTCAAACACCTACAAAGAGAATGATGTGTATATATAATTAATAATATATAAATAAGATTGATATATTTTATATTATCTAATGAGACTATATATAATACCTCAGGAATGGTATTGATGTCCACTGCGGCATATTTGATAATCATGTTGATAAATCGCATCACATAGTATGCACATGCCCATCCGTTGTCTTGTGTATCACACTATAAATTGAAACATACAAAATATTAAAAAATACAACTAATTAAGCATTATTCACATAAATTTAATATACATTGCACTCGGGAACTTACTTCCACATTCTTCCAAATTATTGGCTGGTTCTTTTTCCTGGGGACCTTTCCTCCAACCTTTTTGAACTCATCTAAACCCCTACATGTTAATGTAACACAATACATTGCATAATTAAATAGTAATGTAATAACATATGTTAACAGATATAAAAATGAAATATTTCTCACCGGAATAATGCCATTTTCATTGTGTGTCCATATTTTGAATTCAATTTAGTCCCCTTAGGATCTAGATAATAGACAATGAACGTCTCGGGGACAATAACTAGTAACTCCCAATGCATACTACTAGAGTTAAAAAAGTTAAAAATTAATAACTTAAAATCCACAATAAAAATGTAATTTTCTTAAGTCCAAATTATAAGCAAAGTAAACTTACTCCACATTGAATGGAGCTATTATCACCGTCTTCTTATTTTGACCAAAATTTGTAAAAGCATCACAGCAGTATTGTTGAACTAACAGAGGGTCTTTAACTATTAGACTAATCAAAGATGGAATCAAAAATCCTACATGTTCGAATGAAAAATCTGCACATATCTTGTCTAAGTAGCTGTAAAACATGTATTATGTATGCATTAATAAATAAGAAACTAGATCACCAGATCCTACACAAGGTATATTGATGTATAAAGAAGATCTCACCTTATCCATAGCTCTATCACAGATGTATTCAACCAATCATATCAAAACAACTCCAAAATATTTTATATAAATAGTTTGCTTTCGTATGATTGACCTGCAGCATTCGCATCTATAGAAACAGTGATAGGGCAATTTATATCATGTTCGCCTAACCATATTACCATACCCCTATAATTAGGTCCTAACCAGACAGGTACGTCCTATGGAACCCAACTTGGTAATGTAGGAGGTGGAGGTGGAGGCCTAAATGCTCTAGGTGTCTTCTTTTTAACATGTATATATATAATTTCATATCAATTGACATCATATACACACACTAACAATTTAATGTAATGTAAATTTACCATACAGTTTCAGTATAGAGGACATCCTCTTTTGGCCACAATATCACTCCGCCTTTTGCCTCACCAAGCGTTTCACAATCTAGGTGGGCATATGGCAATGGAAGATCCATCCAATTGGGGAATATATGTATCGGGCTCACACGAACCCAACCAGTTGGTAATGGAGACCCATCAAACATTTCCCCTGGTAGGGATGGGTAAGCCGACGCCTCTACAACGACAAATTCTTGACTTTTTAGACATCATGGCGTCAACCCCTACAAATTTTTGTGTGAACAATGTTATATACATATATACATATCATCTTGAAAATATATCATCTTGAAAAGACTAGTTACTATGTCATAAAAATACTTACAGTGGATGTGCTAGGTGTTGGGTCTACTGGATTACTCCCAACCTCTACAGTAGGAGTAGAGCGGGACACCATAGGTACTGTCTGCTGAGTGGCAGTCAGAGATGCCTTCCACTTGCTCATTACTTCTTCGATTTTCCTATCAACTATCTTATCTACCTATACATGGATAAAAGAAACGTTAGCTTCTGATTATTGAATTCTCTTTTATAGTAACATTATAAAGAAAGAATAGGTTACCTCTTCTTGTGAAATTCCCCCTTTTGGGACATGTTTGCGTTGGGATGGCCCAAAGAACGCTTTGATGCCCATACCAGTGCCTGCAGCCCTAACAAGTCCAGGATGCTCTGGGTTACCCAGAGCAACTATCAATTCATTCCTTGTGCCCTCAGGGATGAACTTGCCTTGTTTCCTCAACTCGTGTATCTCCCACTAATCGCCAAAACAAAAATTTGTAATTAAGTAAACACCACAAATAATCAATATTCGAACGATTGCTCTAAGAGTTTTATTTTGCCATTTTTGCAGCTACCTCAACAGTTGCATGCTTCCTTATTTCTCCCTTCTTATTTTGCCTCCCATCTATCCAGACATCATGGCGAGGCAGAGGTGTGGACCCTATAGTAGAGGACTCCTGAATAGTAGCAGACTGAGCAGTAGACTCAGCCTGTAGTCTTTGGTGAATGCCTGCATACCCCTTTGGACCCATTGTGTAGTCATGCACATTCAGTGCACGCCTTGCTTTTTGTGCCTCACTGAGGGCCTAGTTAGTATGCACATTAATGATTTGGTTAGTAACACTAAATGTTAATCTTGAATAGGTGAATACAACGTATATTAATTAAATTGGGAGTGATGCCTAATACCTTGAATTCATCAGTTTTTCTTGAAGCAACAAACACGTACCATTCTTCTTAGTCCTAGAAGCTCCACTGTCCAGTGGCTATCTTCTTCCTCTTGTCACCTTCTTTTATGTATTCTCGGGTGAGATTTGTCCTATAGTTCCTTAGGACTCTCCCACAGCGTTGCATCACACATTTACGATGCAACTTTTCATCCAATTCAAATATACTCTGCAAAATAGAATTGCTATTAACTAGTATCCAAAAAATTAGTAATCTACAAAATAGAATTGCAAATTAATAATAACTCATGCATAAATCCTTCCATATTACGTATTTCTTCCCCTTAGGAACTTTATGCCAAGAATATATCTTACAACCGCAATGGCTACGAGTAACATACCCAAGATATGAAATAAACAAATTGTGATTCACTCCAATTGCATTTCTTGCATTATCAAAATCCACAACAAGTTTGGGTCCATTGCCCCTTTGTGCTATTAACTTCTTCATCATAGTGATGCCCTTTCTCTTGTCAACTTTTTGGTGCTTCTCATCAAGTTCCTCAAGTGCTTCAGAGGTTACATGTGCATCATCAACCTAAAATTTGACAAAATAAACACACTTACATGATATAACTATAAATGGACATGTAGATATAAATATATGATATATTTTTAAAACTTACATTGTGAGGCAGTGCATTGATGTCCTCACCCTCATGGTAATCATCAGCACGGTCATCAGGAGAATGCTCAGCCATCTGAAAGTTCACATTCACATTGTAAAGTTCACATTGTAAAGTAATTCACATTGTAAAGTTCACATTCACATTGTAAAGTAATTCGCATTGTAAAGTTCACATTGTAAAGTAATTCACATTGTAAAGTTCACATTCACATTGTAAAGTAATTCACATTGTAAAGTTCACATTCATAAAAATAAAACATATAAAAAATATAAACATGCCTCTAATATTGTGATTTTTTATCAATTAACAATCCTTCATTGTGATCTCCACGCACATACAAGTCATCATTAGCTTCAATATTTGCTGGTGTTGGCAACCCAACTGAGAATAGACTGGAGTCATCATACTTATCATAGTACTCTTCTTCATCTATAGGATCTTCAATGAACTATCTTTTACCATGAAGAACAACTGACCATTTATCATTTGCGGGATCATCGATATAAAATACTTGTTTCGCCTGTGATGCCAATATGAATGGTTCACCCTTCTCGCCAATCTTTTAAAAGTTCACTAAACTAAAACCCAATTCATCCACTATAACTCCTTTGGTGTTATCAACCCAATTACATTTGAAGAGCGGAATTCTGAAATCTATGTAGTCAAACTCCCATATGTCTTCAATGACACCGTAATATGACATTTTAGCTTCACGTGGACTCTTATCCTTTGCACTTGCAAAAAACATAGTCGGTGCTTGAAGGGTGACCCCACTATTTTGGACGACACTCTTATCATCTTGGCACTTTATGTAATATGTGAATCCATTAATGTCATACCCTTCATAAGACGTAACATTCAATTTTGGTTTAAAGGCTAGGCATTTGATAGTTTCAGTAATATCATCTGGTATTTGAGATAGTTGATGTAAGACTTTATCTTCAAACCACTTAATAAATGTCTTGTTATGCTCTCTAGAAAGCCACATTGTATTGGCTCGAGGATATTGTCTCTTGATGAAATTGGTATGTTCCTCGATATAAACACTCACTTCGTCCATGTTGTGTAAAATATACAAGTGACCTTATTCCAACTGCTCATGGCTGATTACTTTCACCCATGATCTCAAAATTCCTTTGCCAAATTGCTCCTCAATATTCTTGTCATTACTAGGAGTGTCATTACCACTGAGAAAGTCATTGCAAAAATCCATAACCTCTCTCCCCACATAACCCTCAATAATACTCCCTTTAGGCCGATAACGGTTTCGAACATCACTTTTAAAAACGCTCATGTATCGTTCAAAGGGATACATCCAATGCAAGAAAACTGGTCCCAACATTTTCACTTCCCTAGTCAAGTGGACAACAAGATGTACCATGATATCAAAGAATGATGGAGGAAATACATCTCAAGCTGACATAGGGTAACAACCACTTCTCTTTGCAAATTATCGAGAGTATCAGGGTCAATAACGTTGTTGTATAGACTGTTGAAAAAGAAACAAAGTCTGGTGATTTCAAACCTTACATGCTTTGGCAATATAGATTGAATTGCCACAGGCAATATTTGTTGCATTAGAGTGTGACAATCATGAGATTTAAGACCTATCAACTTCATATCTTTCATTGATACCAATCTACGGATGTTGGATGAGTAACCCTGTGGCACCTTAACATTTACCAAGCATTCACAAAAAGCTTTCTTCTCCTTTCTAGACAATGTGTAACAAGCGAGAGGTAAGTATGTTCTCCGATTTCCCATTTCACATAATTCTGTTAATTCTAGCCTTATTCCTATTTCACGTAGGTCCAGTCTGGATTTTATCCCATCTTTAGTCTTACCTGGTATATTCAACAAAGTACCAACGACACTATCACAGACATTTTTCTGAACATACATGACATCGATACAATACCTGACTGTCAAAGAACTCCAATAAGGAAGATCCCAACATATTGACTTCTTATTGAATAAAGATTTGTCACTCCGCGTGGCCATAGTACATTGTGATGTCTTACCAAATTCATTTTCAAAGTCTTTTACTCTGTCATAAACAACCTCCCTTGATATAGGTTTAGGTGCACTACGTTCCTCATTCAATCCATTGAATGCCTTGAGCTTCCTACGATACGGATGGAATTTTGTAAGAAACCTTCGATGACCAAAATATACAGTCTTACCGCCAATTTTTAGTCTTGTTGAATCAGTGTTCTCTTCACATATAGGACACACTTTAGCTCCTTTGACACTATATCCAGACAAATTCCCATATGTTGGAAAGTCATTAATAGTGCAAAACAATATGCATGCAAACTAAATGTCTCTCTTCGTGAAATATCATAGGTCATCACACCTTCACCCTAGAGTTTCTTTAAGTCATCAATCAGATGTTCAAGATAAACATTGATATCATTTCCAGGTTGTTTAGGGCCCGATATCAACAACGACAACATTACGTACTTATTTTTCATACACAGCCAGGGCGGAAGATTGTATATGACAAGCATGACTGGCCAAGTGCTATGTTGGATGCTCAATGTCTCGTACGGATTCATCCCATCTGTACAAAGCCCAAGTCTTAGATTCCTGACTTCTTCACCAAATTCAGGGTATAATAGATCAATCTTCTTCCACTGTGGGGAATCAGACGCATGTCGTAGGATCCCATCATTATTTTTCTTAACATCTGCATGCCACCTCAAATTCTTCACATCTATCGGATTGGCAAACAAGCATTGAAACCATGATATTATAGGTAGATACCACATCACCTTGGCAGGAGAACCAGTTTTGGACTCCCCCGAAGTCGTCAATTTATACCGTGACGCACCACATTTTGGACAATCTTTCAAATCCACATAGTCCTTTTGAAATAATACACAATCATTCAAGCATGTGTGTATCTTCTTGGCATCCCTTCCCATTGGGCACAACAATTTCTTTACCTGGTATGTTGAGATTGGCAGCTTGTTTCCTTCAGGAAGCATTTCTTTCAACAAAGACAACAATGATGTGAAGCTTTTGTCGCTCCATCTATTGCTAGCTTTCATCTTATACAATCTCAACACAGCGCTAAGCTTCGTAAACTTAGTACAACCTATGTATAACGATATCCCAGCATCATGTACAATGATTCTAAAAATTGGAGGTGGATCGGTGTGTTCTACCCCACAACTATCCAACATCGCATCAACGATATCTACTAGAACTGGTTCATTCACATCTACGTCATCAGAGGAAATTTCTTCTTCCACACAAGCACTGCTATCCACATCCACTGGTTTCGAGTTTGAAATCTCTCCATGCCAGTGCCATTTTGTATAGCCTTGTATAATCCTGTTGCACATGACATCTCTTTTGATTTCGTCACCAGTGCTGACTTTCAAGTTGGTACCGCAATGCCTACATGGACAGTAGAACCTATCTCCAGGTTGTTTCCTATGTTCCTCGGCAAATCTAATAAACTAGTCAAGACTAGAAATAAACTCTGGGGTGCAGTGATTGTGAATGGACATCCATGATCTATCCATTCTATGATCAAAGAGAAAACAAGTATATATTACAACAAGATTAGGGTCTAGGGTTAGAGTTTTTGCATGGTTAAAACTTTAGCCCAACAAATACATGTGGTGTCATTCTTATATATAATAAATGTGTACCACCTATCCCATTCTTGAACATCTAATCTCACTAGTAAGTGTATAATGTGTATTGGGTTTTCAAGAAAATTTCGGCAGCATTTCCCCGCTATTCTCCAAGTACAGATGTACTTAGAGAACAAACGGGGCAATGCTACCGGAATTTTCTTGAAAACCAAATACACATTATACACTTACATCCTAAGTGAGATTAGGTGTTCAAGAATAGTCCCAAACCGGGGACTATCCAAGATTTACTCCTAATGAGTAAATCTTAGATGGGTTTCTAGGCCAACAAATACATGTGATGTCATTCTATAACATTGATATCAACATTTTGAGTGTCCATGCATGTTCATCATCAAGATAAAGATTACACATAAATTAGTATGACCTAGGGATGGAGAGATTCATAATTGATTTCAAAATTTCAAACTAGCTCATGCATTATCATCAATCTACATCATACAATAGGGATTCATGTAGATGTTAGGGTGACACATCACTACAAAATTAGAGATTTAACATTAGGGTTTTAATATCTTACATATATTGATCATAAGATTTCAACAATATATTCAATTCAAGATTATGGTGAAATGTGTATTAGGGTTTTAATATCTTAATAAAACATGCATCAAAATTTACAGAATTAGGTCAAACATTAGTATTCAATTGCAAATGTATCTTCTTCTTCTTGCTCCCTCCATACCAAATGGATAAAAGCAAGTCCACGACCATGTGGGCTGGCCAAGGCCGTGGTTGTGTTGACCTACCACGGCCGTGTTGGCCAGCATGGCCGTGGTAGGCCAACACAGCCATGGTTGTGACCAGCCCACATGGTCATGGCCTTACTTTAATCCATTTGGTAAGGAGAGGGAGCAGGAGGAAGAAGAGGTGGAGGAAGAAGAAGGGCATCAGCCTACCTGGGCAAGAGAGCAGCTGCTTGGAGAGTAGGGGCGAGAAGAGAGCAGGGGCAAGCGCCAGAGCAAAAAACCACAACGCAGGAGAAGGCAGGCGTCGGAGCAACGAACCACGGGCAGGCTCAGGCACCAGAGCTAGCAAGGAAGGGTGGTAGTCGGAGAGCAGAAGAAGGTCGGAAAGGAGAGCAATAGCAGCATCGGTGAGGATAGCAATAGCGGCGGCGGCGGCGGAGAGCAGTAGCAGTAGCGACGTCGGTGAGGAGAGCAGCAGCAGCGAGCGGTGGCAGTGTGGGGGAGCAACGGCGGCAGGATCGCCAGACCTAACTGATCAACCAATGAAACAGAGAGAGTGGGGAAGAGTCGATCGTGCGGGTGCTATTAACTCCACGATCAACGTCAATTGTTTAAAAAACCAACACCCAAGAATCAATGAATGTCGGTTGTTTAAAAACACTGACACCTATGCTCAATGATAGTCATCGGTTTTTACTAGAAAAACCGACGTCTATCTACATATGCCGATTAAAAAAAAATCTCGATTAATTACCATAGTCGTCAGTTTCTTTAGCAAACCGACGCCCAAGGGGTGTGCAAATTCTCCCGTGAACAATGCGGGAAAACCCATAGGCGTCGGTTATTGTAGTAAAATCGACGACCAAAATGTGCCCAATTTCCTTCTCGCGAAAAACCTTTTGTCGTCGGTTTAAGAGTTAATAACCGACGCCATATGTTAAATTTTGGAGGTAATTTTTTTCTTAAAGACCCACTTGCACCCTATGGGTTTTACCCTTTCGGGTGGTTCCACCAAAGTCCATACTTTGTTGGAGTACATGGATTCCATCTCAGATCTCATGAATTCAAGCCATTTCTCAGAATCCGGTCCTTCCATAGCCTCTACGTAGGTAGTTGGATCATCATCTATGATCAACTCACCACCTTCCTGAGTCACAAGGTATCCAAACATCTCAAGTTCAAGGTGGGTCCTACTAGATCTACGAGGTCCTTGTATTCCCTAAGGAGACTGAGATTCCACAACACCTTGTGAATCTTCATATTACTCTCGTACATGTACCGGTTCAATGTTTTGTTGTTGGGCTTGAACCTCTTCAAGCTCTATTTTCCTCCCACTGCTTCCTTTGGAAATAAATTCCTTCTCTAGGAATACAACATCCCTGGCAACAAATACTTTGTTGTCGGTAGGGTGGTATAAGTAATATCCCCTCATTTCCTTGGGGTATCCAACAAGATAATATTTATCAGATTTGGGTCCAAGCTTATCAGGAAAAATTTTCTTGACGTAAGCATCACAACCCCAAATCTTCATAAAAGACAATTTGGGATGCTTCCCATACCATATCTCATATGATGTCTTTTGAACCGATTTAGATGGTACTCGGTTAAGTGTAAACATGGAGGTTTCAAAAACATAACCCCAGAAAGAAATTGGAAGATCAGCAAAACTCATCATTGATCACACCATATCCAACAATGTGTGATTCCTTCTTTCAGACACACTGTTATGCTGTGTAGTTCCAGGCGAAGTCCATTGTGATACAATACCACGGGCTCGCAGAAGGTCCTCAAATTCCTAGCTTAAGTATTCTCCACCTCGATCGGATCGAAGTGCTTTAATACTTTTACCAAGTTGGTTTTGTACTTCATTCATGAAATCCTTGAACCTTTCAAGGGTTTCTAACTTATGTTTCATCAGGTACACATAGCCATACCTATTGAAGTCATCAGTAAAGGTAATGAAGTATTGATGCCCACCTCTGGCATTAGTTCTAAAAGGCCCACATACATCAATATGTATGAGTCCTAATAGATCACTAGCTCTATCACCTTTACCTGAAAAGGGAGTCTTGGTCATCTTGCCCAAAAAACAAGATTCACATGTCTCTATTGATTCATAATCAAAAGAGTCTAGATAACCATCTTTATGGAGTCTAGAAATACGCTTCTCATTTTTGTGCCCTAGATGACAATGCCAAAGATATGTTTTGTTTGAGTTGTTGAGTTTTTGCCTTTTGGTGTTTACGTTATATACACTTGTCTCTAGATCTATCAAGTATAAACCATAAGACATTGGGGCACTGCCATAAAAGATCCCATCTTTAGAAATGGAACATTTTCCATTCTTAATAAGAAATTCAAATCCATCTTTGTCCAAACAAGAGATGGAAATGATATTCCTATTTATGGAAGGTACATAATAGTAGTTCTTCAACTCTATTATTAGCCCACTTGGTAGAGTTAACTCATAGGTTCCTACGGCACTGGCGGCAACTCTTACCCCATTGGAAACACATAGTTCAACCTCGCCTTTCCCCAAAGGCCTACTTCTCTTAAGATCCTTTACATTTGAACAAATGTGAGATCCGCATCCGGTATCAAGTACCCATGATGAAGAAGTAGTAAAGTTAATCTCTATCACGTATACACCAAAAGTAGATATCTCTATCTCTGACTTCTTCTTCCATCATTCCTTCCATCCTCTCCATGTAGAAGAAATTGGTTTGGTGAGAGAACCCTTCTCTCCCTTACCTATCGTTTCATTGATCTCTATCAATGAACTTTCTTTCTTCTTCACCAATGCTTTAAGTGTACATAGAGTGGATTCAAAGGCTCCTGGTATATCTGGATTGTGCAGAACACTTCTCACAGCCATCAACTAGTTATGGAATTTGTTCTCAATTAATTTGCCCATTTTAAAAGATGATTCCTTTGCCATTCTATAAGAGAAAATTGCATTTTGTCAAAACTCCTTTTGATTTGATTTGAATAAAATTTGATGATAGTTAATTAGGCCTTTAATTAATTACCGCTCCCACTATTTTGACTCAAATTGACAGCCCTCACCATCATTTCGGAAGATTGCAGCGCACAATCTTCTACTGGGTCAAGATCCTAAAATCCTCTGAGCCATGGACCAGCTAGGGCTGTCACCCACAACTCAGATCTCCCAGGTAGGCAACTCTTGCCAATTGCATCATATGCAACTCTTGAAAGATGTCATATGCAACTCTTTGCCATGATCATCTCCATGCCTCAAGGTACTAAATCCCATCTAGATCACCTTGTTAAGTCCGACCCAAAGCCAACATGATGAATATGCACCATGCTAGGGCAGACCCACATATTCATCCTTCACGCTTCCATGAGATAGACGGTGCACCACTCTAGGGCGTGCCCACACTTGGTCGATCTAGATTTTCACGTGTGTCGCATTTGAGAGGCATCTAAAACTTTAATATTTAATGAGGGATTTGGTTTTTATATACATATACATATACATATCCAATCACCACAATATATAGTATGTATCCTATACATTCTATATCCCACAGAAAACATGCAAAATGATAAAAGCAATGATTATGGCCATCCTATTGTGATTCCTCGAGCCAAGAGGAATCACGGTCATCTAGGTCTACATCACATGCAACATGTACAAGAAGAAATCTGTGCCAGCCTTTCTGGGTTTGATCAGCTCATCTTCATGATTGATCAGCTTGCCATCAAGTTGGTTGTTCGGGTGCCACCAGCCGATCGACTGGCTCCTCCAATCGATCGGTCCAGTTGTCGTGCATCTCCTCAGATCGCCACCCGCTCATCTCGCTCCTCGAACCTGTCGTCTGGAACACCAACCGATCAGTTCACACCTTGAAACGATCGTCTCAGGTCGTCCGTCGTTCTTTGACATAAAAAGAAATAAAAACTATCATGTTTACAATTGAATTGTGAAACCCCGAGTTACATTCAGGGGGAGCAAAGGTAGGAAAAGAAATCTCAAATTATTTCGAGTTACATCAGGAATAGGAGAAAAGGAATCGGTGCACAGACTGAGATGCAAGAAACCACATACAACCACACACAGATATAGGGTTTATAGGCCATAACCATGCTACACATCCACCACAAAACTCGTTTAAGGGTGACGCATATCGAGTGCATTAATATTATATATCATATATGTATATTTGGGATTTTTGGATTCGACATGCATAAAGCTAATTTTATTCGCATCGTATGTAATAAATAAAGGTGACAAACAAAAATCGATCATATATATAATCCTAAAACATAGAGCAGTTGACGTGGCTCTGATACCACTTTTGGGTTTTACGGGAGGCAGAGAAGCAGCGGAAACAAAAAATTTCTCCCCAAAACCCAGAATAAAAGGAATCGTGTCAATGTCTATACAATAGGAAAGATGGTTTGTGGATGCATACATTGTCCCGAGGCTTGCTCGGCGACAGTACCTCGCACCTTACGCGGTCTTCACCTCCGGTCTTGGACGGTGTCTGTGCAGCTCCTGGTCACACCGGGACTGAAGACTCCTGGTCTCACCGGGACTGTCGTGATTGACAGTTGTCCTCCGAGTGACAAAGGTCTCCCGCCTCTGTAGTCGTCCACACAGACTACCTGGAACTCTGATCTCCTTGTCCCACAAGGAATCAGAAGGAGTTGCACCCTCCTGTCAGCGTACTAGTCGCCGGCACACTCTCCTACCACCAGTCGCTTTCTGCATTTGTCTTTCCCTTGTTGTGCCTCCCTTATCGGGTAGCACTTGCTCGGGCTCTCTCGGTTACCAAAACCAGAGAAAACGACAACTTTACAGAGCAACTGGTTGCACTGAGTTGTCCTTTGAGAAGCCCCCAATACCCCTATATATATAGGAGGGTCGTGGGACAGGGTTCTCTATCCCGGGCAATACGGGACTAAAGCAGGAGTAGTTCCACAAAAACAATCAACTGTGTAACCTGAATCGATTGTTTCACAAATGAAACGATCGGTTGGGGATCTGAGCCTGTCGGTTGACACCTCAACCGATCGTTTGGGACCCATGAAATGGTCAATTCACTTTTGAACTGGTCGGTTCGTGGTCCTGATCAGTTCCCGGTCGACTTTTCCTCTTTTGTTTCAAATTGGTATCAAATACCAATCCTTGTTCCAATCAAATTGGGAAAGTGAAACGAAAGGAAATTTCTCACCAATCTTACTTTCCCAACTTGCTCAGTTGGACCAGTTGAACCGATCGTTTCAACACTTGAAGTGATCATTTCACCCTGTCCATGGGCCGATCAACTCACCAGTTGAGCCGATCGGTTCACCAAGCTCAGCCGATCGGTTCATCACATGAGCCGATTGGTTGGGAGTGCAAATTGTGCAGAATCAGTCAATCACAGTTTCAATCAATCCGATACTCTAATCAATCAGTCCAACACCTTGAACACTATGATACTGAGCTATCAATTGATTGAGTGTTTAATTGAACTACTAAACTCCTTTAGTAATCAATCTAAACATTGTTTGCAGACAAACTCCTATTCCAGGTTAAATCCTATGTGTGTGACCCTACAGGTCCATTTCACGTTGGCAGTGAAAATCCATAACACTTATGACTTCACAAGCAAAGAGCGGTGCCTAGTCACACATCAGTGCTACCCAAGTGAAATAGAAATTTGGAGAACAACTTTCAATCCTACAATCCATGAATGGTGTTACAGTGAATGTATAATTCCTTTGTCACTGATATCCTGAATGAACTCAAGGCATGGAACAATCATCCTGTCAATGTTCATTCATTTCCTTGATCTCAAAGCAGACTGGGTGAGATGTGTGTGACATCAATATCACATATTGATTCACATGTGCATGCGCATGCCTTTCTCAATCCTACTCATCAAGTGGCCAAGGACATCAAACTCCCTCAGGAGGGACAAATCACATATCTATCACTCACCCCTCGAAAGCCCCATGTGTCAAAGCCACCCAATCATCACCTTTATAACAACCCATGTTTCAGGACTGCGTTTGATGATGTCAAAGTGTACCCAACGACATGTGTTGAGTGTAGTGATTTCAGGTCTAAGAATCACACTCACCACCATCACTGTGAGAGCTGACTGTGATTACCAAGTCATGGTTCCATGTGTCACTCTCACAGTGGGTCTGCCTGGTACCTTGTTCTCTAACAAGTACATATGTGATTGTTTGATATCACTATATCATGACTAATGAGATTCTATCATCAACCAACACACAATCTAGTCTTCAGTGTTATTGATGTCTATGGTTATTTCCACAATAGCAACCGACTAGGGACTAAACAAGAATGTATACTCTTAACATCCGTATGATCTCATCATTTAGGTCCTCAACCCAAAAGCATACGTCATTGAGTAAAACAATTCTTTAGACATCTATCATGTTACACTATCATCTCAGAAATAGTTTAAACATATAGATCGGAAATTGTCTTTATTATTATTCAAATCATTTACAAAGAATCCCATTACAATCATTATATGACTTGCTCTATGGGCATACATACAAACAATTGGTAGTATGCACAGGAAGCTAGTCACATGATGATTATAATGGCACACTTTGTAATTGGTTTGATTATTACTAAGGACAATTCTAGTTATTATGTTTTCTTTAATATCAGATAATGACTAAATACAATAATGATCTAGTAATTAATGACTCAATGCATGTGATTTTGGGCTGACATGAAGATGAGATCATGTGTACGCTAAGAGTATCCATTCTTGTATATGTACTGATGCAGCCCTATTTTAGGGCTCCATCATGTGCCATTTTGTATATAAGTTGCATCTAAACATGTTATATTACAAGTATTTTCCCCCAATTTGACTATCATTGCAAATACGCTTATGGATGTTCTTTGCGCTATTTTTCAGGTACTTGGACCACAATGGATGGACGAGTGTGATGGAGGGACCCAAAGGAGGCCCCAAAGCTTCCCCAACCTACCTTAGTGGCCAAGGATCGTCTCCAAGCAAAAACATCCGAGAATTATGAAGTTTGAAGCCATGCTAGCACTAGAAGACCCCAGCATGGCCGTGGTGCCATGGAACGGCTGTGCTGGCAATTGAGCAGAATTACAGGTTGATCGACAAATTTTGGAAGTTCAAGCAAGTCAGTCACCACGGTCGTGTTGACCAGCACGGCCGTGCTACGAAGACCACACCACGGCCGTGCTGACCAAAACGGCCGTGCTGGATGAAGATGGAACGGGCGTGCTGCTCAGAACGACCTCCTCCCAAATCCGCCACCACGGTCGTGTTACCCAGCACGGCCGTTCTACCTAGTACCCAACACGGCCGTGCTTCCCAGCACGGCCGTGCCACCAGCCTTCGTTTTCACCCACCAACCTGTTAAATTAACACTTACCCAACACGGCCGTTCCCCTCCACCACGACCGTGCTCACTCCTATCCAACACGGCCGTGCTGGCCAGCACGGCCGCACCACCACCCCAAAACCTATACAACTTTCACTGATTTTCCTATTATACCCCCACTTAACCCTAGCTCCTATATAAGCACTAGTTGCTTCTAGGGCTGAAGAAAAAGCACCCCTAGCCGACCCTAGCTGCTTCCTTGCCTCCATTACTCCAATCCACCTACTCCCTTGCATCTAACCCCATTTCCACCCACTTTCCACTCAATTCCACCATAGAAACCTAGTTTCTCTAGGTTTCTATCCATCCATTCCACCATTTTCATGCACCCTTGCACCTTTGGAGGAGGGAGGTCGTCTGCAGCTGCTTGGAGGTGAAGAAGGAGGCCACTACATCGAGCTTCATGGCGTTTTCCCTTCTTCTATCCCCTTCTTTTCCTAGTTTGATCATGTATAGCTAAGCCCCCTTGGGTGGGCTGTTTGGGGCAAAAATGTGACTTTGATACCATGTTGGGGGAATATAATTTGTAATGAACATATTTCATTTCTATGATGATTGCCTTTGCTTATATCTCATTTCCCATTACTTGTGCATGTGGTTGTTGTTTAATTACATTAATTGCTTGCCTTGTGGTGTTTGAAGACATTTGTCTCTAGGGTGTTTTGGTTTCTATGTAGCTATCATAGGATTGGCTCCTAGGTCCTTAATTTGGATCCCTAGCTAGCCCCCTATCTTCCTACATAATCACCTTCTTCCTACATGCAAATGTGAGTTCTAAGTGACTAGTATAAGTGTGATTAGTGCAATTGCCTAGGATTTCCTAAAGGCTGAGGTGGCTAGTGGCATGAGGTCAAATACCATCATCTCTACTCCCATCCTTACCCTTGGTCCTCAATTGACTAATACCACTTATCCTAGAGACCTAGACTTGGTACGTCCTATGAGAATTACACCTAGCCCTAGTTCTCCAATTAGTAGCTTAGGGTAAATTCTCATGGCACCCACCTTGTTTTTTGGTTTGGTAATCTAGAATGAGATATGTTAATTGCTTATTATGGTGACATCCCCCAACTAATGTCAAGGTCACATTCCCAAACGGCCCACCTCCTTCATCTAATTGCTTAAAACCCTAATTGCCTAGTTTGCTTGTTAATGCTAGCTTAGTTCAATTGCTTTAGTCTAACTTAGTCAATTGCCTCGTTTTGTTAGCTAGTGTTAATTTAGATCTTTCATCTTGCTTAGTGGTTAACTTAGGCTCTAAATTGTTAGTTGCTTGCTTAGTTTGGTATAATTCATTCTTGCTCTTGGTTAGATAGCTCGTTAACTTAGATTGCTCACTTATCATGTTGATAACTTAGTTTCATACTGCATTTCCTACTTGCTCGTTTAGCTTAATCAATCAAACAAACCTTCAAATGCTAAAAACCCTAAGCTCCGCATAAGGAACATAGCTCACGCTATCTAACTCTAGCGCCCCCTCTATCTCCGCGGTTCGACCCCGCATCTTTCCTTTGATCTATACTACAACAGTAGCCTGTACGCTTGCGGGCACATTGTTTTAGTTTTAGTGATAGACTTGATTTGGGACCATATAAATTTTGAAAGCAAGGATCCCATCCATCATCCCATGCCTCCCGACCTCGTGGATTGCACTCGGCCACCCTAGTTGGCCGGTGTTGTAAGCCTCTAGCGGGAGTGCACCAAGCTTTCTGGCGCCGTTGCCGGGGATAGAGGCACTCGGCCTAGTTAGATAGTGTAGCTTAGCCTTTCCTTTTTCCCTCACCATTGCTATTCTTTATTCTTTGTGTTACTCTTACATATTGGTTCGCTAACTTGGCTCCTTGTTGTTTGTTTGTGACGTGCGCAGGTGACAGCTGCGCATGCGTAGTACGCGTTCGACTTGCACCGACTTGGTGGTTTACGACCCCGAGATTGGGAGGAGAAGACGTCAAGCTCGCCGCAACCTACACCAAGAGGCCGAGATGGCCAAGAACAACCCACCACCGGATGTTCCACCTCCACCACCGCACCGCCCGCTTCATGAGTATTTCACGCCGGGGAACTACAATTCCCCCATAGCCACGCTGGTGGATCAGATGCCCGGTCAGCAGTTCTCCATTCCGCCAGCACTCTTGGGACTCCTGCCCACATACTACGGAATGGAGAACGAAAATCCTTATCACCATATAGATGCATTCTTAGAAACGTGTTCGACCTTCCACACGCCTGCTGCCACCGACGACTCGATCCGTAGAATGCTCTTTCCTTTCTCCCTCAAGGAGAAAGCCAAGGAGTGGTATGTCTCGAGGCCAGAGCTCGTCACATGGAATGAAGTAAAGAATGAGTTTCTGAAGAAGTTCTTTCCGATAGACAAGTTATCCTACATGAGAAGGTGCATCACATCCTTCGCCCAAAAAGAGAACAAACCCTTCCATGAGGTGTGGGAGAGATTCCAGAAGTTGCTCCGTGACTTCCCTCATCATGAGGTTCCGCTTTGGCAGCTAGTTCAAGCCTTCTACACCGGGCTTGAGGAGCAGAGCCAAAACAATGTAGATTCTTCTTGCGGGGGCACGTTCATGGCAAAACCGCCGGAAGACTCATGGTCGTTATTTGAGCATCTTACCGAGAATTCTCGCCACCGAGCTTCCACTAAAGGGGGGCATTGCGGCCGAAGCTACACTCCTCCACCTTCCTCCGTGGCTCCCACACGCAATGCCACCGACCCCGACATGATGGCAATGATGACCGAGATGATGAAGTGGATGAAGAATCAAGCTGGTGGCCCTTCTAACCAGCCCACGAGGGTAGTTGATACCGTAGACGAGGAGGTCAATGTTCTATATTCCTTTGGTGGTCGCAACAACCAAGGCCCAATGTCCAACTCCTACACTCCCGAGTGGAGGAACCACCCGAACTTCTCTTGGAAACAACCGAATGAGGATGGGCAAGGATAGGGGCAGCAAAAGCCACGCTACAACTCAAAGTTCGAAGAGGAAGTACTCGGGAGACTGAGGAATCTAGATGAGGTAAAGAGAGAGGTGTCTTCTCGAGGACAGAACATCAGCCGTCTTGAGCAAAGGCTCGACCAAATTTCTATCTCACTTGCTCGCCGTGAAGAGGGGAGACTTCCATCTCAACCTATGACAAATCCTAATAGCAATGGAAGTTGTGTGACTGCCAACCAAGCCGCATACATCCCACCACGTGGCCAAGCAACCTCACTTCCACAATATCAAGGGCCACTGCACCCATATGCTCCACCATCCCACCAACCCCCGCTAAACTACCAATACCCACCACCTCCACATACTTACCAACCTCCACCTCCACCACAACCAACTTGCATACTCCAAAATCCTAATCCTCCCCAGCAAAGACCACCACCACCTCCATCCTCACAAGCTCCTCCATCCGCACATGAGCAAGTGAGTATGATCACTATCATATGGGGTGAAGAAAATACTCAAGGCTGTGGAAAAAGGGGAAAGAAAGTGACTGAGGTTGGAAGCAAAGTCTCGATACGTGAGGGATCTAGCAAAGATAAAGAAGACTCTGAAGGAATTGCTGCCCAAGCACCACCAGAGAATGATAGGTACACCCAGATTGCTACTGCACCAGACGCGAATGTAGAGGCACTCTCATTGGCTCCACCCTCACTCGGGGATGCAGAAATTATCATAGACATAGCAGCTTTTGAAGCCATGTCCTTATGGAAACCAAGATCTTTACATGATACTAGCGTCGCCATCCCCCCTCCGCAAGTTCCAGCCACTACAGTGGCGATAGTTGATGAAAACAGGAAGCAACCCCATGAAGGTTTGACTCTCCAAAAAGGGGGCATAAATGTTATGAATCTCCTAGGAAACTTGAAGCGGGGAACAATAGGTGTTACATCACTCTTTTCATTGATGAAGGACATATGCATGGGAAAGAGAAAGTTAGTGCTATTGCCGACCGAAGAGATTGTTGCCTCAAAATCTGTGAACTTCATCTATGACAATGGCTTCCCAGAAAAGAGAGGTGATCCAGGAGTACCTCTGATTTCTTGCTTCATTGTCACACAACCCGTCCAGCACGCTCTCATTGACTTAGGTGCAGGAACAAGTCTCATGCCATGGAGCATGTACCTACGGCTTGGCCTAAATAAAATGAAACCAGTGGAGTGTGCCATTATCTTGGGTGACGGAACCAAAAGGAAGCCCTTGGGAATCATGCAGAACACATTAGTGTCGATGGATGAAAGAGTGAACATTGCCTATGTGACCGATTTCCTGATAGTGGACACCGCACCTATTGATGGAGAAGAGTACCTCATATTGGGTAGACCTTTCCTATCTATTGCGGGAGCTGAAATAAACATCCGCAAGGGCACGCTGACGGTTACTTACAAGAGGAAAAAGTTCGACTTCTTCATGTTCACTAAAGAAGAGAGAGATGAGCTGGCCAATGAAGACTTCGGTGAGAGTTTGTGCTATCGTGACCCTCTGGAGCTGTGGAGATCGAGCCCATACTTCTATTCCATGTACACTCCTTGGGACGAAGCACATGTCGTAAGATCGCTCGACAGGATCACCGTAGAAGAGAAGGAGGGCACCGTGGGTATCAATACATTATGAAAAAGAGCAACAAGCCCGGCTGAACGCTATAAATTTAGCGCTTGTGGGAGGCAACCCACGTGGTTTGAGATTCTCGAACCTTGTTTTTACCATACTTTCTTTTGGTTTCCAAGAAACACACACACACTATACTTGATAGTTTTTCTGTTTGTGAATCATTTTAGCACAGGCACAAGAAAGAAAATATGAAGTTGAAGAGTTTAGCCGAGACAGAGGTCAAAGTGGAAGAAAAGATTGCAACTCAATGGAGGAGCTACAGGAAGAAAGCCAGAACGGTCGTGCTACCCAACACGGCCGTGGTGGCCCTGTCCTGCTCACCTAAAAGTTACTTTGACCACTCCAGCTATCTCCGGTTGCCTTTCGCAACCCCACACATTTTACCCTACTAGTCTAAACTTCTATTTCATGATGAGGACATCATGAGTTAAAAGTTTGGGGTGGTAGGGCGGTAAGCCTTCTTTCGCCGCATTTTTCTCTGTGTACCTTGTGCTGAATTTTTGCAAGATGATCAAACAGTTTGACTGACTTACCATACTCGATTACCTTGACCTTGTGTGCCTGCTTGCATTCACGCATTCATGTAGTTAACTTCTGCATTTTTGAGTAATTTTTCAAAATTTTTGCTTCGTCATACTATGCATTGCATTCTCATGTAATTTTTGATAATTTCTTTTGCATGTTAAGTAGGATTTTCTGCTTTATGTCTTTAAATTCCCTAAAGTAGGTTTAGATGTGATTTAGTGCAAATTGGCACCATTTTGGCCAATTTTGCCCAGATTTGAATATTCTTGCTCTGATAGGATGTTTTGACTTAATCTCCAATGTTTGAAATGAAAAGGTTTACTCTTGTGACAAATGCATGCTACATTCTTAGATCTTATTGATATATGGTCTTGATTGTGACTTTTTACACGTGAACCACATCTCTTAAGTCTGTGAATGTGTTGGTTGAATCATGAATTGAGCAAGCGACAAACGCTTAAAGCCAATGGAATCACTTGGTAGAAATATGAATATTGTGTTAATTCTATCATGTGATGTGATATTACTTGGTGAAGTGTTGAATTAACTTTCATGCAGGGAATCGTATGTTGAAAACTACATTGATGACCCCTCTTTGATCCGACTTTTCTTCCACCATCTTCATACCCCTCCGCCTCATAAAAAGATGCCAAAGTGCACATATTAGCCGTGGCCGCCTCCAAAAGTTTGGGGTGGCCACATCTTTACCTCCCCGCTTCACTCCATCCACCATATGCCCTATCTATACCAAGGGCAAAGAAAAAGAAAAAGAAAAGCAAAAATAAAATAAAAGGATGCTCATGTTTAAGAGCATTCAAATAAAGAAAAGAAGAGTGTGTAAAAGCACTCCAAATCTTACCGCAACCCTTTCTTCTTCTTTTATACCCATTGAGCTAGAAAACATCAAATCTAGCTCACTTTACCCTTTCTACAGCCAAGTGGATCATCTAGTGTGGTTTGAAGCATAAGACTGAATGCATGAAAGCGAAACAACACTCCTAGTCACCTCTGATTAACATCAACATGAAACGGTTTACCCGGAATGACATAAAGGACATATGGACAACTTGTGTTTCTATGCTTTATATTTGAAGTTTGTATGCTCAGTGCTCAGTTCATGATTGGGTTGTGAAAGAAGGAGAGGAGAGATGTGAGACACATGCACTTAGTCATTTCCAAGACCATATATATTCAATAATCTTCTGTTGCTTTGCATTTGTCATTTGTTTTTGTTGAAAAGAACGGAAAAGAGAGATTAAGTTGGAGCATACTTGAGGACAAGTATGTTTTAAGTTTGGGGTGGTGATGCAGCCCTATTTTAGGGCTCCATCATGTGCCATTTTGTATATAAGTTTCATCTAAACATGTTAGATTACAAGTATTTTCCCCCAATTTGACTATCATTGCAAATACGCTTATGGATGTTCTTTGCGCTGTTTTTCAGGTACTTGGACCACAATGGATGGACGAGTGTGATGGAGGGACCCAAAGGAGGCCCCAAAGCTTCCCCAACCTACCTTAGTGGCCAAGGATCGTCTCCAAGCAAAAACATCCGAGAATTATGAAGTTTGAAGCCATGCTAGCACTAGAAGACCCCAGCACGGCCGTGGTTCCATGGAACGGCCGTGCTGGCAATTGAGCAGAATTACAGGTTGATCGACAAATTTTGGAAGTTCAAGCAAGTCAGTCACCACGGCCGTGTTGACCAGCACGGCCGTGCTACGAAGACCACACCACGGCTGTACTGACCAAAACGGTCGTGCTGGATGAAGATGGAACGGGCGTGCTGCTCAGAACGACCTACTCCCAAATCCGCCTCCACGGCCGTGCTACCCAGCACGGCCGTTCTACCTAGTACCCAACACGGCCGTGCTGCCCAGCACGGCCGTGCCACCAGCCTTCGTTTTCACCCACCAACCTGTTAAATTAACACTTACCCAACACGGCCGTTCCCCTCCACCACGACCGTGCTCACTCCTATCCAACACGGCCGTGCTGGCCAGCACGGCCGTGCCACCACCCCAAAACCTATACAACTTTCACTGATTTTCCTATTATACCCCCACTTAACCCTAGCTCCTATATAAGCACTAGTTGCTTCTAGGGCTGAAGAAAAAGCACCCCTAGCCGACCCTAGCTGCTTCCTTGCCTCCATTACTCCAATCCACCTACTCCCTTACATCTAACCCCATTTCCACCCACTTTCCACTCATTTCCACCATAGAAACCTAGTTTCTCTAGGTTTCTATCCATCCATTCCACCATTTTCATGCACCCCTGCACCTTTGGAGGAGGGAGGTCATCTGTAGCTGCTTGGAGGTGAAGAAGGAGGCCACGACATTGAGCTTCATGGTGTTTTCCCTTCTTCTATCCCCTTCTTTTCCTAGTTTGATCATGTATAGCTAAGCCCCCTTGGGTGGGCTGTTTGGGGCAAAAATGTGACTTTGATACCATGTTGGGGGAATATAATTTGTAATGAACATATTTCATTTCTATGATGATTGCCTTTGCTTATATCTCATTTCCCATTACTTGTGCATGTGGTTGTTGTTTAATTACATTAATTGCTTGCCTTGTGGTGTTTGAAGACATTTGTCTCTAGGGTGTTTTGGTTTCTATGTAGCTATCATAGGATTGGCTCCCAGGTCCTTAATTCGGATCCCTAGCTAGCCCCCTATCTTTCTACATAATCACCTTCTTCCTACGTGCAAATGTGAGTTCTAAGTGACTAGTATAAGTGTGATTAGTGCAATTGCCTAGGATTTCCTAAAGGCTGAGGTGGCTAGTGGCATGAGGTCAAATACCATCATCTCTACTCCCATCCTTACCCTTGGTCCTCAATTGACTAATACCACTTATCCTAGAGACCTAGACTTGGTACGTCCTATGAGAATTACACCTAGCCCTAGTTCTCCAATTAGTAGCTTAGGGTAAATTCTCATAGCACCCACGTTGTTGTTTGGTTTGGTAATCTAGAATGAGATATGTTAATTGCTTATTATGGTGACATCCCCCAACTAATGTCAAGGTCACATTCCCAAACGACCCACCTCCTTCATCTAATTGCTTAAAACCCTAATTGCCTAGTTTGCTTGTTAATGCTAGCTTAGTTCAATTGCTTTAGTCTAACTTAGTCAATTGCCTCGTTTTGTTAGCTAGTGTTAATTTAGATCTTTCATCTTGCTTAGTGGTTAACTTAGGCTCTAAATTGTTAGTTTCTTGCTTAGTTTGGTATAATTCGTTCTTGCTCTTGGTTAGATAGCTCGTTAACTTAGATTGCTCACTTAGCCTGTTGATAACTTAGTTTCATACTGCATTTCCTACTTGCTCGTTTAGCTTAATCAATCAAACAAACCTTCAAACCCTAAAAACCCTAAGCTCTGCATAAGGAACATAGCTCACGCTTTCTAACTCTAGCGCCCCCTCTATCTCCGCGGTTCGACCCCGCATCTTGCCTTTGATCTATACTACAACAGTACCCCGTACGCTTGCGGGCGCATTGTTTTAGTTTTAGTGATAGACTTGATTTGGGACCATATAAATTTCGAAAGCAAGGATCCCATCCATCATCCCGTGCCTCCCGACCTCGTGGATTGCACTCGGCCACCCTAGTTGGCCGGTGTTGTAAGCCTCTAGCGGGAGCGCACCATGTACCTATTCATATATTATTGTGTAAATCATGACAACAGTAATACATTAAGATTAGTTTGTATTTTAACCGATGGCTATCAGTATTCATGATATATTATATCAAGTTTAAGACATAGGTATTTGTTTTTAGCAGGTGCACTAGACAAACCTACCTTAAGTATGATACATAGAAGCTATAAGTGGCATTCATAATCATATCTTCATTAGACAATGGTGATTTTGGTCCTTAGACTTAAAGTCACTACAATGGTCACATTTGTTAACTGTAATTCAACACTACTCAATGTGACCTTGAATAAGGGTTTCCATACATGTGGTGCTTGGGTGAACTGTGACACATATGGACTATTGTGAGTGATGAGAAGGAATTTGTCCCTCCAACTATGATGTTATCCTTACTACATGATGGGTGAGACTATGAAATGCATGACCATGCTCATATGAGTATACATATGATGTTGAGATCATATGTTTCTCAAATAGTCTAACCTAGATCTATCAACAGAGACATATTAATAGGATGACATTTCCATGCCTTAGATTGTATATGGATATTAGAGAAAATCTAATTATATGATTATCATAACATTGGTCACAATACTAGGTTGAAGGTGTTCTCTAACTTATCCAGTTACCTAGGTGACAATGGAGTCTTCATAGATACAAATCATTGTCTATGAAGTCATAATATGATTATAGACATCTCTACCATCATATATGGATCCAATAGGGTCACACACATAAGATGCATAGGGAAGAGCAGTATAATAATGGACACATGATTATAGGCTGCTAAAATATTTAGGTAATCAATTGAATCACTAATTGACTAATTGGAATCCTAGTTGGTCGATAGGAAAAAAATTTGTCACCTGACTAGAAAAATATGTCAAACAATTGAAAGGTCTAGTTGATTGATTGAACTGATATCTACCCAACCAGTCAACTTGATGGTCAAGTCGATGATTGTACTATATCAGGAATTTGCCATGTGGCTAATTGAATCGTCTGACGGGACTGGATCAATGGATCGACCTATCAGATCTAGTAGGTTCTCACATAGTCTAGTAGATCCATTGGACTAACCACTCACTTGATTGACCTAGGTTAGTCAATCAATTAGATTAAGCCAGTTGATCAATCGCATGTCTAGGAGTAGGCTTCAAAAAGGAAACCATCATCTTTTCATTTCCCAAGTTTTATTAGAAACCATGCTTCCCTACCCTTCCTATAAATAGGATCATGAAGGGTAGGCTTTTTATAGACCTTTGGACTATCCATAATTACCCACAAGGTGGGAGAGATAAGGTAAAGTATTGTGCAATTTAATCATTTTGTCAATGTAGAAGGTTTCTCCTTGCTCATCGGTTCTTGAAACATGATGTGGAGTTCCCCATATCTATGTAGACAATATAGATGTGTAGACAGGTTGGTGATTATGTTGGAGGAACATCAATGACATCCTCCTCCACCTATATTATTTTGTGAGTGACATCCCAGATATACTATGTAGAAAGGTATAAATCTATCAACCATCCATCCCGGTATACTATTATTCACAAGATATGCTCGTGGGAATGTGGATTACGAATATTTGTTTCTTACTGGTGTGCATGTTTCATCAATATAACCCTATAATTATTTACACAAAATGTAATTCCTTACTAACAATAGTTTTTGCTATGCTACTCTCAAATTATTTGAAGTTCAATGCTAGTTAGAATTGAAGTCTTTTTAGTTTGGTCAATCTTATAATATAACAAGAAATATAACTATGTTCTTAGAAGTAACTAATTGACACATGAAGTAATATGAGGTCGAAAAAAGTAACCATTTGACATAGAAAGCAAGACTTGGTAGTAAAATGTAAATATTTGAACACAAAATGGAGGTTATGATCTAAACATTTATAATGATTAAATGTAATGTTTTGTACATGCTAGAAGTACTTGGGAAACATCTATGTTGTGAACATGTGTGGATCTAAAACCATGTAGGTGTTGCATGAGTCACTACCCAACAACACAATGAAATTAGTCAACTGGTTCCAAGACATCTCATACGCATGACTATCTAACATAAAAAGTAATTATTTGACATAGAAAGTAACACTTTATTGTAAAAAGTAACTATTTGGCATATAAAGTAACTATTTGACATACAAACTAACATTTTATAATAGAATAACTATTTAAACATTTAATGCATGCTATTTACTAAATGTACATTAAAAAGTTAAATGTGACGATGTGTACATCATCTGTAATCTTAGAAAGTAATTGTAATGAGATATAAAGTAATAAAAAGGTAAAAAAAACTATTAGCATAAAAGATTGTCTACTTAGTTGTTATACTACATAACACAATTATGACTTAAGAGAAAGACACATATTATGTATGTGAAGTCATTCTCCTTAATACCAATGCCACTACTTACACACTAGTCAAGCATAATTGATTTTTTTCCTATATGTGAATGTTGTGGGGGTTTGTAGTTTAGAACATCCATGTGGTGTTGATGGGGGGAGTTAGAGATCACAGACGTTTGTGAACTATTACATGATGGAGAAATACATGGTGTGCGTGTTTAACACTATTTATGTGACTAGGAACCATTTTTTTATTTTTTTGTTCATGTACTACCTCCAATGACAATATGAAGAAAATAACTCTTCCTGGTTAAGAAATTTCACTTTGAGAATGTATGACCCTTGAAGGTTGATGGGGAACTGGTGTAGTGATATGATGTGTAGTTGGAAGATGATTGGCCCTGTGGTGGTGATCAACACTATCACCCTACACAGGAAGATGAATTATAACTTTTGGGACATGGTAATATTGGCATGTGATATCTTTACCTCCATACTGGAATCAACATAAAATATAAAAATGAGACACAAAAGTAACTATGTGTAACCAAGGTGGCATAAGCATTTTTGGGGCTCAGATTTAAGATAACTGAGGTTTCTCTAATTAGGATTCTCAATTGAGAAGCTCAGTGAAGACACTGGTTGACGCAAGTCATTGGGTTATACTGATAGGGACTTGAGTGGAGGGGGCAATAATATTATGTTAACTACATCGCTTTTTCTACCTCATTATAGGTGTTGATGAATCAATTTCTTATCGTAGGTACTACTAACATTTTGAGTGGTTGTCCTACTATAGTCATATGGTTTACAAATTTTAGATGCATGTTGGAGTTGAAGTCTCTCAAGTTAAATTTTTTTAACAATTTAACAATGAATGTAAATGTGTGGCATGACAAGTAACTGCTTATCACCAAAAGTAGTATCTAGTCATAAATAATAACTATATGATGCAAACAATAATATATGATCGTAAAAACTAAATATATGAACATGAATGAAATTTATAGACTACATGCTTATTATTGGTTAAATTCAGTTATGTGAAAATGGAAATATTTTCAAGGAAATGTAATTATGACGAGGCATGCAACTAAGTAACCAAAAGGAAAAAGACTTTTTCATCATAAGATGTACTACTTCCAAACGGACTTAAGAGTTAGGAGAGCACTGACACTGGCTCAAAATCAAGGGATTAATGATGTACTACCTCCAAACATTTCATATGGATAATGGTGGCTCTTCATGGTCAAGAACTGTCATCATGACATGGTGAGGTCCCCTCTTGAGGGCCATGTGTAATGATTTTACAAGTAGTTAAAAGATGGTTGACCCTACAGTGGTGATTGACATTGTAATCTTACACAAGTAGGAAGAATAAGAGTTTCCAAATAGACTAAGATTAGCATCAGTTGTGGTGGTGGGATGTAAAAATAATGCCACAAAGTATGTGGTATGAAAGTAACTATTTCATACATAAATTACCATTTACTCATGAAAAGTAACTGTTTCACATATTAAGTAATATTTGGTCTTGAAAAGTAACTATTTGACACAAAAAGTAACATTTGGTCATGAAAAGTAATTATTTCTTCCAGCATGAACTTGTCCTATATGACTTACATAAGATTATTTCTTTTGAACACTAAATATGATTATGTGTATGTGTAACATACTGAATTCTGGTCATTTTGCTTTTTTTGGTCCTCTTTTCCATCTTTTCCTTTCATTTCTATCCTCTTTGGCCTTTCTATTTAATTTGTGGACAATATGATGGCCGAATGAACATTTATTCACCTTTTCTCTCAATATTTGGGTTTATGCACAAATACCTCAGTAAGACTTTAGATAATGGGCCTAAAGTACAAATTGTACACTAAGAAATAAAAAGAATAAAATATTTCGTCCTAGAACTTTGTAGCACTTCCTAGAATAAGAGAAATAAGAGAAAATCTAAATTTGAAATAAAGGAGAAGATAAATGCAATAATTAAAGGTAATATGAGAATTAATGGGTAAAGAAGATAATAAGGAAGATATTGCACAAAATATTATAATAGGAAACCCATCAGGATAATTTGATACTCAAATTCGTTTCCTTGATCAAAAAGTAACTTAAGGGTCAAGTATCATTTAAAGTGGAACATAATATAAATATTAATGACATTATCAAAAGAAAATAGGAAATATGCCAATAAAGTGAAATAAAATACTTAATGTTCTCAAATCAGAAACATAACTCCACATTCGTATTCTAAACATAAAAATAAGCCTTTGGGCAAATTGGCATTTAATTTGGTCAATGTTTAATATTTTATTTTAATCTGGAGAAAGAAAATGATTTAAAGACCAAAAATATTAAATATATGTTGATAAAAATTAATTATTCTCAAAAACGTGTTCCTAACGTTTATTATTACTTGTATACCAAGTTTTATATTTTTAGAAGGTTTCTAGATGTCTCTAATAAATTAAAAGGATAAAATAAGTGATAAATTTTAAATGAATTAAATAAAATGATAAATGTCTTCAAAAAAATAAAATGATGCCAAATTCGTGTTTTACACGTCAAAATATATCTTTTCATGAATTTTGATTCAATTTGGAAAATATTTTATAAGAAGGTGAATTTAGGAGAGAGAAAGTGTGTAAAATATTAAAATCATTAATTAAAATAATAAACGATATCAACAAATAAAAATAATACTAAATTAGTATCCAAAATATTAAATGTGACTTGTGGGTCAAGTTTTATAATTTTTGGACAATCCTAACATCATTAGTAAAGGAGGAAAGAGAAAATAGTAATTGGCTTAATTAAATAATCTAATTTTCTCAAAAGGCAAATATAATTTTATATTCGGATTCCTCACCCCAAAATTAGTAAACCTATCAAATTTGAGTTTAATTGGACTTTATTTGCGCCCTTAAATAATTAGATTAAGGTTTCTGCATTAAATGCACTAAATGAACAAAGTTTAGCAAGTTGTATTAAACAATCTCATTTCATCTTCTTCCTTAGTCACGTATGAACAGTAATCCGCATTTTATGATTTTTTCGGATGGCTATTTCTCCCTGGTTTCTCAAGGAAACTTCGCGAAATAAGTTGCATTGGATTGCAAATTCAATTCCGCATCCAACTAGCACAATATCACATATTTGAATTGAGTATTAAAGAAACGCCCAACATAGGCGCCGCCACCCTTTATCTTCACCTACCTAAACCCTAGTCTAGGGTACCTTACCTATAAATATACCAACCCCTAGGACCGCCATCACCTTAGAAACTCGCATGTGCCTTCAATTCTGAGTTTTGCGGACGTCTCGACCACCACCTAGCCGTCGTTTGCCCCTGTTCTTGTGGCGCCTCTCGTGTCCTGCTCTCTTCGTCTCCGTTCAATTACAAGGTACCATCATTTCCGTCTTTCTCTCCTCTTCGTTTTGAGTATATACGCGTCGAATTTGATGGAGTATCTCGACTTTGCCCAAATCGGCCGAACAGTAGCTTCACGCTACGTAGCTATGCCGTGAGCAGAGGTAGAAGAAGCCCTCTGTCGTTTTTACATTTTTGCCCCTCTCTTTGCCTTCTTCTGTGCTTTTTCCCGCTAAGGGCAATCTCGTCTTTTGGCCTAGTTTTGTTTTGTTAAGACGAGTCAAACCCGGACGTTGACCGCGTGACTTGGCTGCCCCTTATTGAGCCAAGTCAGCAGGTGGGCCCGGGCTCTCGCTCTCTCTCTCTCTGTGTTTGATACAAAGTGCCTACGTGGCAATTTCTAATTGGTGCTTTTTAGAAAATTCATAACTTTTTACTCGTTGCTCCAAAAATTAAAAATAAATAGTGTTTTGAACTCAGGAGAACGAGATCTATCCATTAAAAAAAATTTCGTGGTTTGATTCTGATGTTTTCGAATATGTATTTTTCGAGTTGTTTTAATTAACTAATAAATATGAAAAATATCCTAAAAAGGCAGTAACTCGAAAATATACAAATATATATGTTATTTTGATCAGAAGAATGTAACTAAGGCAGTGGTGAGGTTTTTGAAGTCTAATTCGATGGTTTGTGTAAAAAGTTAGTAATATTAGGGGTTTCAATCTTTAATGAGTATATATAATTCTAATTCATAGATCTAATGATGAATTAGGGAAAGTGGGTTCTGATTTCGTATATGTGAGTATATATACAATTCTACAACATGCATTTTTTGTGTCATGAAATTATATTGTTGTAGAAAAATGTGTGTATTGTGAGATCTTGGGTGTACCGTGATACATCTCTAATTTCATGAACTCATAGAATATTTTGGGTGTACCGTGATATCAACCCTCTCCATCAAGATCTTGATTAACCAAGATTTATAGAGGCAAAGGATGTTATAAAATATATCCAAGATCGGATCTACATGAATATACTAGAAATAACTAACTATATTCCATTAAAGAAAAGACAAAAGTTTCTCAAAAGTTTGATCTCCAAGATGGAGGTACTATTGGGAATTAAAAGTGTAGAGTGGAAACCTAATAACTAAAAGTTGGAATAGAATAAAACTAATAATTGTAATCCTCCTTGTTTATTTTGAGATGCATACCTACAAATTGGATCACAATATCCTATCAAAGTTCTATTTTGGTGACCTCCTCCTCCCTTTTAGATCAATTCTAAATGTCGAGAATGGGGGCATTGAACCCTAGGTATCATGGAGATAATCTAAGCTAGATTTTGTATATATTTTTGAAATAGAACAAGAATTTCCATTAAAAAACTAACTTCAAGAACAAATACATTTTAAATTGATCAATACAAGAATTGGGAAAATCAACATGTTAAACAAGATTATCTACTTTAAAACATGCAAATAACATAAGAAGTATGTGTTCATCACTTCAAATCTTCAAAATTTGAGAAGCCAATTTCTTTACTTTAAATGATAGAATAATAAAACTATCCACTTTGTTGCATGGGTGCAACTCATGGCCCAAGTGAGGCCATGAGACTATTTGGTTTGCAAATAGGTCGTTGTGGAAAAAGTTTAATAAATAAGAGATTTTGTGCATAAATAAATAATATTGACTTTGTGAATTGTTAGTTAATTTAAATATGAGATAATGGACAAGTTTCCAAGACATTATAAGATAATGTGTAATTTAGATAATTAAGGTAGTAATTATCTAACCATGAACGACAAAACAAAATTTGAGCCATCAAATAGTGCTATTTCACTGTGACTTTTACAATACTTGAAGATAATAAGGAAAACAATATTAGTGTAGAATGTGAGAAGAAAATGACTTTCCATGTGATAATGGTAATTAATTTAAGGAAACTTGAAAGGCAAGATTTGTCTATTAAATGTATCCCAATGAATCCCAAAAATTATATATAAGTCAGGAATAACTTTTATGAGATTTCCTTTAAGATTCATAGAAAAAGGATACTTGCAGTAGACTATAGAAATTTGAGAAGAAGAGGGAACCATTGGTAATAATTACCTATGTTTCTTATTTGGAAAGTTGAATAAATCAATCCAACTTTAGCTCTGAATAACCTACATCACTTAATGTGCCACACTGGCTCGAGCCATGGGATCAGAGATCCATGCCGATCCTCTCATTTCCTACCTCATGATAGAATAGTAAAGTTGAGCGGACATGATCCTTGATCTTATCACACACAATTCTCTTTCTCGTTTCCACCTCTTCTCTAGATTATTTTCCCACTAGATTCGGGAGAAGAAGACGAACATGAGGATCTCGAACACAACTATCTTCATCTTCAATGTGTAAAGTGTCCCAATCAGAGTTTCTTCTCATAATAAGGGCTATGAGGAAGTACACTCTACTTTCCACCCCATACTATAAATAGAATACCCTTAGGCACCCTCGATCCATCACAACATCAGAGAACCCTTTGATTATCTTCCAATATTTTCCAATATTCATGTCAAGTTCCACCCATCTCCGACACTTTGTCCTTGTCACCCTTGAACCCTATGCCACCTCAGGCCAATTTCTTCAGCCAGAAGCATTATAAGAACTTTGGGAGGGAGCCCAACACATTTGAAGGTGAAGCGAAGGACCCATTTTCCTATTCCCTAGTCCTAGTGATTGAAGCTTGAAAAGCTTCACTGAGGAGACATCTCAGGCCACCGCGTCACATGGCGAGAGAAGGAAACTACCCAACAGACATTTAGGAAGCTTGACATAGGGTTGGATGGTAGGTAATTGTCGACTTTCCTTCTTCGATATGTTCTTCTGTCCTTAGACTTTCTATCCTCACTCTTGACACTCTTTGTTGCCCCTCTTAGGCTGGTTGAGATCGATAGAGTATGGAAAAGATAATTGGGTGTTTACACACGAAAGCCATGCTCCCATGGGGAAAGTCAACCATGGAGTTGGACCCATGGCCGACAACTGATTGGCTGGCGCTTGCAGAACAATCCTGGGTTTAATTTACCAATGTGTCCTTACGCACGTGACATCCCAGTTCACTACTCTATGGGTAATGGGGTTATTTGGCCCTCGCTTGAACCGCTAGACTGTGTAACCCATGAGCTAATTTGGTGCAAGGACATTGGCCCGAGTTGGGCATGTGGCTAGAGTGGATAATGACGATGCTTCAATCAATTTATTGACATGGCGTGCCCTGATTGGTCAACTAATGATTAATTTGTAATAGTTGTAGTAATTGCTTGGATGAGCATATTGAGATAAATTATCTATGAAAGATGCTTAGAAAAACATGTAAAAAATGAATAAAATAGTTTGATAACTTGATTATGCTTCATGTTCCAAAAGTAGGGCCAATACATGATTAAGTGGTGATCAATACATGGAAACCCAAGATTTGGATATTAAAAACTTGATATATTAAATGCTTTCAGTACATGTTATAATATGATATTGTTGAATATATGAGACCCTAAGATGATAATGATAATGATGATGCTTAATTAGGGTTCTAATGTGAATAATTATATATATTATGAATTAAGACTTTAAAATAGATATGAAGATATTAATGCAAATAATCAAATCTTAGTGTTCATAATGCAAGTATGTGATAGATATGATAATTAATATTTCACCTAATTTTTAATATGTGATGGAATTAAGGTTTGTACGCTTATTCCTTATCCAAACCTGAGACAACCCTAAACCTTAGATTTGGATTTGAGTAGGGTTTAATATGAATAATGTGATGGTGACACTTTAGGATATACATACATGCAGATGACATTGGTTGATTATGTTGAATGCTTGGAGATTTGGATATATGCTTGAAGTATTATTACATGGTTTTTGCTATATCCACAATTTTTTGTAAAATTAGATTATGTAAACGAATTGATTTAAATTTCCCCAATGATATTATTGGTGGAATAATAATATTAATCACCTTTGTGGCATGGGTGCTTGTGGCACAAGATTAATAAACAGAAGAGAATTTGAAATTATGAGAGAAAAGGGGATATTCCATTGAATAATGATATTGTTCTAAAATAATGTTGGAAAAAGAGCAAGTTTTGGATATAAAAGGCATTCCAATAAAACCCCATAATGTGAATATTAGTGGGAAACTATTAATGATTTCATATAATTGATTTAAGGAATATTCTGAAGAAAAAAGAAGATAAGAGAATAATTTAGAACTCTCTATCCTATACGGTGCCATAGATTTATGGGAACCCAATTTTGGTAATCTATTGAATATATCCTGCCCTTTTCATGAGTGCCTTGTTTTAACCATGCGAGAGTAAGAATTGGAAGAGGAAATCCATCCTAGTTGGTAACGAGTTATTAAATAAAGAAATATCCTTAAGAGGGGGACATTTTTGGATATAGAAAGTCTTAATACCCAAGAAGGAAGGTAGGAAGGAACGAGAGAAGGATGTGATATATATATATATATATATATATATATATATATATATATATATATATATATCGAGTCAGGCTAGTATACACTAGAGTGTACCGGAGGCACGGTACACCTCAGTCATTTTTAAAGATGCAACAATTTTTTGAAAAATCTAAACCATTGATCTTCTTAAATATCTTAAGAACATACTATATAATAAATTTTAGCTCATTTGGACACTTATAGGTTGTGCATCTAAAGGATGCAAAAATTAGGCATTTCAAATTAGTTGTGTGTGGATTTTTTTGCCCTTGGATGAGTGACTTACACTCATCCAAATGAGCTCAAATTTTGTATGTGGCCTATTATTATTATAACCATTAAGATCAATGGATTAGATTTTAGAAAAACATGATATACATAGGCAAACACCATTGGGTGTACAACATAATATATACACTCGAGTGTATTCTAGCCTGACTCTCTCTCTCTCTCTCTATATATATATATATATATATATATATACATATATATGGGTATCGTATGATACATAGGGGAGACTAGACCAATATCTCTTCTTGTGTCATCCACCTTCTCTCTTCCTCTCTTCAGTTCAATCACTAGGATTTTCCTAGATATATATATCTATACATGTATATCTAGACCCTTGGCAACCCTATCATTGCCAAAAGGATGTGGCCTAGGGCTACCTCTATGGCTGTCGACCCAGTAGTCTAGGGGAGACGAACAACAAAAGCAGACCCTTCGAAGAAGACCAGGTACATCTCCAGGTCTCGCCATCCCCGTCTTGGCTCACCTGCATGCTCTACGACCTCCAAAAAGGGTGCATAGAGATGCATGGACCCTGCAACGACCTCCAAAGGAGATGAAGGTGGAGGTTCCACCACTAAGTTGACGTACCCAGTGGGAGCCGCATAGGTGAACCCATAGAGGACTCACCCTGGCCCTCTTTCATCATCATGCCTTCTAGTTTGAACAAACACCCATGTGCCCCACTGATGCATTAGCTGACATCAGAGCACTGCGATGGGCGGATTGCCCTCTGGTCCGCGGGCCTCACACGAACAAACATGATGTCAGGCATCAGGCTTTACCCAGTGCCGACTCTGACCACCACATGTTGTGGCGGTGGTTGTATGTGTGCGATAGAGAAAGAAAGGAACCTTGGGATGATTGCATGAAGGTCCAGAGTGGAAGGGATGAGGGCTGATGTTGGTTTGAACCACCCACGGCGTGGCATCGCGAGAAGGGGGTTGAAGGAAGAGGATGAGTTCTAAGGAAAGTGTGCACATGTCCTCAAGCCCAACTCATTAAGGTAAGGGTAAAACAGTCTTTTTGTTATTTTTTAAGCCACAATCAAGCTGGAGCGGGTTGTTGATGTGGCCGCAGACTATTGGCCGAGCCTGGCCACATGGATTAGGAGAATAATACTCGCTGGGCTGACATGGCTTATGTAACAAACTACACTTTTGAGTGTCTAAAAGACCTTAATGTCGCACATCATTACTCATAAATTCTAGGATCAGATTCAAGAAATTATATAGAATAGTAAACAATTTCCATTAATGAACAAATATTTACATGTTTGCATAAAAATCTCCTCTAAGGAGTTACATAAATTTTAGAAAGGATTAACTTATACATATATGATGATATACCACTATGTATAAACCTTCAGGAATAACTATAGTATCTTCAACATCTTTTATCTGTAACCTCATGTCCACGAATCAAGTATACATGATACCTAAAATGCCGACAAACAAATGTGCACTCAATATATTTCTATACTGGTACGTGGGTTCATCCAATATCACAAGTACACATATAAATGAACATATTTTATTTGAACATAAGAATGTAAACTTGCTTTCAAATTCTAACCCATATCTGGTCTACTACCTTAGGTGTAATCACTGTCCCTCCTGGGCTTGTGTGCATTACCCTTAAGGCCAGTCTAACCCAGGGTTTAGAAAATTGTTATTTACTTTACATGATACTCATTTGAACTTTATAATTTGCAAGAAGTAAATAAACAAGCAAGCAGTTTATCATTCATTCAACCGCATCAAGAAACCTCAGCAAACTCAAAATTTGATACAAGTATTCATAAGAGTAACCACATACCTTTTACCATTGCAGAAACCATGCAGAATCTAGCATGTACTTTAAGAGTGCATCCAATCATCCATGCAACAAGGCGTTCAATCTAAAATATACATACTACATATGTGTCACCATGTATTCACATTACATTAAACAGATATAGATTTACTCCTAAACTAGGGTTTAGGGTTATCTCATGTTTGAACTAGGGATTAGGGTTACAAACCCTAATTCCATCATATCATAGTTTTTAAGATTACAACCTTTAATTAAGTATATTAGGTGAAACCCTAATCATCAACTTAAGCATATTAGACTATCGGTTATACCTAGATTATATTACTAGCATTAAGATCATATCAAGATGTCCACCTTAGTTTCAAAACCCTAAATCAGCAAATATAAGATTATTAATCTAGCATTATCAATTATTCATCATTATCAGATATTTCTTCATTATACATAGCAAGATCAAGTATTAGATCAACCTAAATGAATCTACTCAATTAAGCATCATATTAAGCAAAAATCTAGATCTTCCTTTCTCTTAATCATATTACTTCACATATTGCATATGCTTTTGGAACATTAAGATTAATTAGACTATGATTATATTTTTTTGGATTCCTCTTGTTTTCTATTCATTGATATATAATATCGCTATTTTCTGACCATCCTAGAATTTACTATGAATTCAGAAAAATATGCCATTATACCTTGATTTTGTGACCACATGGCGCCTCCTGATTGGCCAGAGATCTGCACCTTACTTGACAACCTGGCACGGTTCATAGCTCAATTTTCACCTGGTCTGGCCAAAACCCAATGGTCCGCGTTCCTTACTGGACCGTTGGTCCTTCTCTTCATGACCTCATGAGGTCTCTTGCACACTGCTGAGTGCGGGATCAGGACAAGCCCCAAACGGCTATCCCAACTTACGTGTCGTCCACCTCGGCTCCTCTGTTAGAGGGAAATCAACCTCCATGCACAGATCGGATCCCACTCCCACCAAACATGGATCCACCGACTCCCCTTCTACTTCCTTGGTGACTTGGGCATCCAGTCCTCTGCGAGGTAGAATTCATTGTTGTTCCTGACACAGTAGCGTTCTCTGGTGTCGGGCCTCACCGTCGAGGGTGCCACCCTCAAGGCCTTCCCTCGTTGCCGTCTGGCTGGCCTAAGCTCCCTCTCCTCTCTTTGTTCCCAGTCACCCATGGGAGACTTCCTTGCGGTCATGTAAGCTATTGCTGACACTATTGTGCCAGTGTCCTCCTCGCACTGCAACAACGCCGCCCCCAGCACCTCGTCCTGCCTCATGAAGCAACTCACACTGCATGCCCCTAACCCTCCCCATGACCAGCAAAGCTACCTATATGTAGAGGGTTATGTGTTGCTCACTTGGCCTTCCAGCCACTCACCTGCTCCCTCCTCCTCCTTCACCAGTGACTGGTTTCTTAAGCCCCTTGGTGGTGCAGTGCTACTTCAGTGACTGCCCTAGTGGCCACAACCATCCCCTTTGCACCCAGCTCTCATGGCAGCACCAAATTGTTGTCCCTAGAAATTCCTCTCAGACACACAGGGTGATAGCTTCTGCCACCTTCTGTCATGGTGAAGGTCTTGATCATTGCTACTCCCTGGCTGTTGCACCCCTCTCTACATCGTGCGATTTCCCAAAGAATCTTGAGAGGAGTTCTTCCCTGGTTTGGTCTGTGAGAGGTATATATAAAGGGAAGGCTTGCTAGGATGAGGGAAAAGTGCAAGAGCATGTCGTGAGGAGTAGGGACTCCTATTCTTGGTATCACAAAGAGTCTGATTTATGGGTATGATCCCCCCATCATACACCATTTTCCTTGGATTGTTATCTAATGAAAAGGAGTACTCATTTAATAAAACCCCACATTGGATAAATGATTGTCCTTGTCATTATATAACTCCACATTATCCTAGATCTTGGGGTAAACTTTCTTTTCTTATTATCCTCTCAAACTCAAGAGACTTGGGTCTAAATAGTAGGATAATATCTTTAAACTTATCTTCCAAGTAATCACTAGATAATTACTTAATTAATTACCTAGATTACTTGATACCTCACTTTATCTTGGATTTTTGTGTACACCCTTATATTTGGATTATCTAGCAACCAAAACTATCTTGGACATATCTTATGATCATGTATAACAAAAGCATCCAATTCATATCTCAAGGACTCATATTTAAGCCTTGGTTCACCAATCTGGGTCGAAATGTGTCCCTAAGGCCCATGAATCACATCTTGGCCTTCCAAAGGTTCCTTGAGCTCAACTACATTTCTATGTACATATTTAAGGCTTTGATACACATTGCATCTGATATGAGCCTCATATGAATACATATGCTCAATTGATCATTTAATATAATTATAGAGTTTGGATTCATCACCCAAGACCCCTCAATTCACTTCATTGTTATGTTTTCCCTAATTTCATTTAGGCTTGAAATCTATGCATTTCAAGGATGTAACAACTTAACCCTATTGGTCCAACTGTTATTATTTTATATAAATCATAGAAATTACTTGGTAGCTCAGATGGGGACATATAATATATGAAAATTGATCACAAGAACAAGATAAATCTAAATAAATTGGTTTCAGAGTTTAATTATGCTTCAAATTACAAAAGTAGAACTAATATGCATTAAATTGATAATTAACATATAAAAATCATAATATTGGTGATTATGATGCTTAAATCAGTAAATTCAGTTGATTTGAGATGTTATCTAATATTGATAAACATAATGGGAATATCAGATGATCATGATGCTAATAATGATATTTAGGATACTTAATGTGTATAATCATGCTTATGAGAATTAGGGTTTTGAGATTAAGATATGGTTAGTGAACATAAATTGGATCTAAGTGATCATAATGAACATATATGTTGGATATATTAATTAGGGTTACACATGATGTCTAATTTGGAGTAATAACTCTAATAAAGAATTGTACAATGAAATTAGGGTTTGTACCCTTATTCCTTAACCAAAGCCTAAAACCCTAAATTAGGACCGAATAGGGTTTTAATGTGATCAATGTGATGGTGGCACTTTAGAATTTATATAATGCAGATTATATGATGTTTGCTTGATTGCTTGATGATTGGATTGCATAAAGTACACCTGAAACATTCTACATGGCAAAGGTATGTGGTTACGCTTATGTCTAATCACTCTAGTTACACAACAATTTCTGAGGTTTTACCGGTTGCTTGAAATTAACTGCTTGGTTGACTTTTATTTCGTGCAACTATAAAGTGACTATGGCTATCACCATAAATATATGTGCATAACTAGCTCAGATCCTAGTCCTCCTCTGTAGCTTTGAGTACTTGTGAAAGATGGATAACCTAGCTAGTTATTGGTCTACCCTTGGGGTAGTATCATCAGGTTATCTTGAGTCAAGTTTGATATACCTTTGGGTAGGATCATATAACTATACGACCCTATGTGTTGGTCTACCCTTGGGGCAGGACCATATGGGGCTATTTGGGATATACCACATGAGAAAGGTAGTATCCATGTCCACTGCAAGGACATCACAGACGCAAGGATATGTTAGGATTTAGTAGTTTTGTTTCAAATGTAAATTTTGATCTGTTATACAATAATTTGGTTGCAATATGTTGTTACAACTAGATGCAAACCTTTTGTATCCCCCACATACCAGTATAACTTGTTATACTGATCAACATTTTGTTTGTCAGTGTTTTAGGCATATGTTATGAAGTTGTCAAGATGTGATAAACCAGATGGAAATTACCTAAAAGTATTAAAGATAATTCAAATAGGATTAAATAGCTAGTTATTTCTTCTCAACATGTACAAGAAAGATCATTGTAGAATTTGTAAGCAATATTTGAAATTTAATTGAAATTGTTTTCTATTATTTGTTATTTGACTAATCTGGATCCTTGGGAATATAGGTAATGGATCTCAACTTGAAGGTCTATCCTTAATTGGGGGACATGAAATGTGAGGTCGTTACAGTTTTCATGCTTCTACATTGAGGTATGTGGTTACAATTACAAATACTTGCATGTGTCGACTTCCATAGATTTTTTATGGTTTATGGAGGATTGATGAAATAAATTGTTGGATGTTTATTTGCATTATGTCAACCATAATGCCACTATGAGTGTCACATTAAGTAAGTTGTCATATTTTGAACCCTAAGATGACTTGTATCAAGGGGTGGCACACATGATCTCTGGTAGGGACATTGATTACGCCCAAGATAGCATATCAAGTATGGGTTAGAATATGTAATGAAAATGTCAATTCTTATTTGCAAATAATTGATTGATTGTATGTTGTTATCTTACTTGCACTCTTGTATGCACCCCACATACACAATATAGAAATATATTGATCCACATTTATATTGCTGGTGTTTTAGGTAAATGCCACATATCAAGATCGAGACATGATGAATCAGAAGACATTAAGTAAAGGAGGATTAGTTAGATGCTTCTTCGCATATGTACTAGCTTTTATGTAACGTTCATTATGATACATCTTGTAAACAATATTTGTAAAATAGTGAAAATTATTTTCTATCATTTGTTATTTGATAAATCAGGATCATTGGGAATTTAGGTAATGGCTCTTGTCTTTAAGGTCCTTCCTTAATTGGGGACACCGAAAAGTGAGGTCATTACATTTGGTATCAGAGACCCAAAATTTTTAATATAACATTTAATAGTTGATAGTTTCAAGTAATCTATAGAAATATAAGGAGAATTATTAGGGTATAACCTAAGAGTAATGGTGTCTAGAAAGGATCACGGTTATGGGGGCTGGAAATATTTTATTCTACACCATTAAGTTGGTATAAGAGGACTCCCTTAGATAATGTGATACCTTCCTGGGTAGAACCTAGGGTATGTATGAAGTAATGTTTCCTCTAAGTCTTCTCGTCTCTAATTTCATCCACTTCTCATCCTCTTGCTTAATAAACCCTAAAAGATACTTGCCTCCTCATCTCAAGTTAGGGTTTTTGAGAAGAAGTAGGATTGAGGCATCCTCCACCAATTAATGTACATGTAATGTATAAATAATGATAAAATAAAGAAAAACATTTTATTGGTGCCCTTAGTGGGTCAAGGGAATCATAAAACCCTAAGGTGTTGGGATAGTCCCTAATCCAAACCCTAAACCCTAATCCTAGGAAACAAGAGTAGTATGGGTGAAATACTATTGCTACCCATATGAACTCCAATTAGGATAAGAGGAAAGAGGAAATACAAATGAGTTTAGGTGACCCAATCTCCCATGAATGCATATACGTGGAGAAGTTCATGCATGATGCATATGAAAGGTTTTGAATGTATATATGAAACATAAGCATGAATGGTTATGTGAAAATGAAAATATGAACAAATTCCCTCAACTCACATATAGGAACGGTGTACCAACCTGGGGTGGGTCATCCCATGAATGGGAAAAGACCTTTGGGGGAGGTAAAACCCTAAACTCATGCGGTCAGGTTGGGGATAGAGAGCCTAACTTCCTCCTGTGAGTCAAAAATGCACCCTAGGTTATTACCATCCCTATAAGGGTAAGTTCAAAAATTATTTTAAGAATTAAGGTCCTTCCTTAGTTGGGGGACACTAAAAAGTGAGTTTTTTACACCTTCCTTCTAGTTTTATAGTTGTTGACGCAATATGTTGCTTATGGGGAATATGGCAAAGGAACTTTTGTTTTCATTTCTATCTTTGATGTCCTATTTCCCTACACTAATGTCAGATACTATGTTATAGGAATTTAATCGATATGATTGGTTTTGGTTTTATCATTTATTTTATTACATGTGATGTGGATATTTAAATGATAATGCCTCATAGATCCTACATATATGTGTGTTATATTATGAAATCTATACACTCCATCATAAAAATGTTTTGATGGTGGACATATGTCTGGTTAAGGCCAATATCCCCTGGATATGTGTGGATGGTTGAATGGCTTATTTCCTACTTTCTAATTCGGTTTACATATGGATCCTCTCTCTTTCTCATCAAATGTAAATTAATACTATCCTCAAATGCAACTTGAGGTTTCACTTTTACAATGCTATACATTGAAAAGGATTAGTTTTTATTTCTATTTCAGTGAAAGAGAAGATAGTTTACACCATGTGAGTCCATTGATTAGGAATTGAGTCGATCAGCCAGAGGACCAAAGAGGATATAGGTCAAAGGAGACAATCAACCGTATGGAGTCCAATCGAATAACTAGAGTAGTCCAGACAGCCGTTTGAGCCAAGAGCCAGTCAAATGACGGATAGAAAATAATTTTGACCGACTGACAGACAAATCAATCGACTAGAAGAGTCCAACCAACCAACCAGCTTGTTTTCAGCACAACATTTTTCTTTATAGGCTATAACATGTGATGTTTGACCTTAGGTAGATAACATTCCTTTGATCTAAGGAATTGCATTAGTATGGCCATAGCCATCACCGGTATGTTATGATTGCATGTTTTGTTTGTAGATATAGTACATATATGATACATATTACAAGTATATGGTGATTGGATATTTCTATGTATTTATAAATAAAATCCCACAATAAATGTTAAGTCATAGATACTTCTCTCAAGAAAAACACATGAAAATATAGATCGACCAAGTGTAGGTTCCTTACCATGGTACACCATCTATCTCATGGAACTATGATGGTAGTTATGTGGGTTTGCCTTAGCAGGGTGTATTTCTATCATGTTGGCTTTTGGGTCAGTCTTAACTAGGTGACCTTCATAGGATTAAGCACGTAGAATCATACTCATGGGCTATGGATAGGAGTTGTAGATACTATCTATCCAAGAATTGCATTGGATGCAATAGGAAAATGTTGTCTACTTTAATCATTGGTTATTGACATCGGCATTGGCTAGGTAATAACTTAATTATTTTGGATCTTGGATCACAATGAGATTGTATGTTTCTATCTTTAGAGTTAATAGTGAAGGTTATCAATTTGAACAAAACAGTGAGAGTGGTAATTAATTAAAGGCTTAACTAATATCATCAATATTTTCAAATAAAATCAAAAGTTTTTTATGAATGCAAATTTTTATATTGTAGAAACAAATGGCAAACACCAACATGTTTTCATTACGAGCAGTCCTTGATAATGAAAAACTGAATAGGAATAACTTCCATGACTAGTTCAAGACATTGAGAATCGTTCTCACTCTAGAGTGCAAACTATATGTCCTGGAGACACCAGAGTCAGATGAACCTTCTCCCACTGCAACTAAGGGTGAAGGGATGCTTACAAGAAGCATTCTGAAGATGGCGTAGATGTCAAATGCCTAATTCTATGCTCAATAAACTATGAGTTGTAGAGACAACATGAAAACATGGAAGTCATCAAGATGGTAACACATCTCAAGAAATTTGTTAGGATCAGGTAAGACAAGAGAGATGTGATATCTAAAAGGTGTTGTTCAAGTGCAATATAGAAGAGAGAGATATAGTAGGGGCCCATGTGCTCAAGGTAATTAGGTATGTGGAGAACTTAGAGAGACTGATATTTCCCTTAGGCCAAGAGTTGGCCATGGATGTGATTCTATTATCATTGTGTGAAACATATAATCAATTTTTCATGAACTACAACATGAACAATTTTGGTAAACTATTGTTCGAGTTTCTTGACATGTTGATAACTGTTGAAGCACAAATGAACAAGGACAATCCTAGATCTCTGATAATGATCAATAGAAGAAAGGGAAAGTCCAAGGGAAAAGGCAAGGCCAAGAAGAGTTCTAAATCTAGCCAAAAACCCAAGTCTTCTACAGTCAAATAAAATGTAGGAGTGAATAAGGAAGGGAAGTGCCACCACTATCACTAGCCTAGACACTAGAAGAAGAACTACCCTCTTTATGTAGAGGAACTCAGGAAGAAGAAGCAAGAGATAGAGATCTCCTATTCAGGTATATACGTTAATGAGATAAATATGTTTTCTTCGTCAATTTTGGTATTTGATACCAGATAAGGATCTCATACATACAATGATGTGCAGGATCTAAGAAGAAGTAACCAATGAATAGGTGGAACTAGAGTAAGAGTTGTTTCCACTATAGTTGGAACCGATGATTTATCTTAGCCCAGTGGGTATGTAATAAAATTAGTGAATTGCTATTATGTAGTTACCATTAATAGAAACATCTTTTCTATATCTTTTTGGATAAGAGTGGATTCAAAATTCATATAATGAATGATTGATTTTCTATTTTAAAGTAAGATATTTTATGGAAGTGTCCCAAATGTCTCGTAGTTTACACTTGGTAGTTCTAGAGACAAGTATGTATAACATAAATACTGAAAGACTTGATGATTCAAATGAAACATACCTAAGGCATTCTCATCGAGGGCGCATAAGTTAGAAACACATTTCTAGACTCCATGAAGATGGCTATCTAGACTCTTTTGGTCTTGAACCAATAGAGGCATTAGAGTCTTTGTTGTTGGGCAAGATGGCAGATTCTCCTTTCATAGGAAATAGTGAGAGAGCGAGTGATCTACTGGAATTCATACAAAATGATGTATGTGGACCTTTAATAACAAATACTAGAGGTGGTTACTAGTTTTTCATGATCTCAGTAGATATGGTAATTTTTATTTAATGAAATACAAGTATGAATCCCTTGAAAAGTTCAAGGAGTTTATGAATGGAGTACATAACCAACTTCGTAAAATTATAAAACACTTCGATATGATCGATGTGGAGAATACTTGAACCAAGAGTTTGAGGAGCTTCTATTTAGACCGTGATATTGTATCACCATGGACTCCACCTAAAACATAATGATGTATCAAAAAGAATAAATTGGACCCTTTTAATCATGGTGCAATGAATGATGATTATGGATGATGTTCCCAGTTCCTTTTGGTCACATGCTTCACACTAAATTACATACCATCTAATTCAGTTCAAAAGACATCATATGAGATATGGATTGGGAAGTGTCCCAACATGTCTTTTATGAATATTTGAGGATGTAAAGTTTATGAGATAAAATATTTTTTGTGAAATTTAGTCCCAAATGAGATAAATGTTATTTTGTTGGATATCCTACGAAAACCAAAAGATACTACTTTTATATTCCATCTGCCAAAAAAATGTTTATTGCCAGGACAATTGTATTCTTAAAAAGGGATTTAATTCTAAAGGAATCAATGGGTTAAAAGTAGAACTCAAATATTTCAAAACTAATAAGAAAATATTGAACCTATAGAGGTATAGTATGAACAAGGACAATCACAAACTATAGTGTAATATCAAAGTTCCTCATGTGACACATGAAACTCATAAATCTAGTAGGACACACCTTGAGCCTGAAAGATTTGGATATCTTGTGATTTAAGAAGGAGATTAGTTGATCATAGATGATGATCCAACAACCTACCTAGAATCTATAGAGGGACTAAAATCTAAGAATATCTTACATCCATGAGATATAATATAGACTCCATGTAACCAACAAGGTATGGACCTTGGTGGATCCACCTAGAGGGGTAAATCCCAATGCGTGCAAGTGGGTCTTCAAAAGAAGACCAACATGGAAAGTATATTGATTATATATGTTTTCAAACAAGTTCAAGGTGTTGAACATGACGAAATATATTTACCAATTTCCATGGTTAAATCCATTTAGATCATGCTTGCCATTGCAACTTAGCTGCAAAGGTCAATCTATAGATTGAAGCAAGCATCTCAAAATTGGAATATTTAATTTGATGAGGTAGTCAAAGAATTTGACTTTAGTCAAGATGAATATGAAACCTAAGTTTACAAGAAGGTTAGTGGCAGCATTATTGTATTCCTCATATTGTATGCAGATGGCATACTATTGATGTGAAACGAAATATCTACCTTACAAATGGTAAAAACATGACTGGAAATGTGGCATACAACTCATGAAAACATAATTAACTAATGCGGAAGCGTTCACTAAGCAGCGGATTACCAAAAATCACTAAAAATTAAAACCTTTTATCAAAAGATCCATCAAAGAAAAACTTTCTCACATAGAACCAAAGCAACACATTTACATTCTTGTTCGAAGGTACATATTCTGTATCATCTCTTTCTGAGAGTTACAAGCATTAACTGTCTTGTCAAGCTAAACACAGGCAGCATAAAATCTCAAGGCACTGAGCCAAAATCTCAAAAGCACTAACTACTACTCCGAGGACCTGAGAGTACAGAGACGACACATAAGACTGTATCTACATCTATACAAGGCATAACAGCCAGTGCCTCCACCTGAGACTTCACTGTTGTCCCTATTGTTGTTGTTGTTGCCCTTCACCTACTGAAGGATTCCTGTCTCCCCATCTGCGTCCACCTAAAAATGTGATTCCCATGGGGGTGAGACAATTGTAAATTGCCCTAACGAGAGATATAACTCTCTGCCAGAAATATTATCATTGCAGTTTAAGAAGATAATTATACACAAAGGAATTATATTTGTTTGGTAGCAGTTAATTCAATGTCTAACAGATTAGAACATCATTCTTATCAAAAGCAATACAACTATAATTTGATAGAACAACATGTCACTTATCCTTTAAGGAATATGAAGAACATGTATAACATTTATTCACTATAGAATCATTACCATAGCATTAACTCTCTTTAGGCTTAGATCATATATCTAATGCTTGACATTGTCATTGGGGAGTCATGGCATGTATCCATACTCTTTTCACAAAGTGTTGGGATCTTAGTCCCTCAACTCATCAAGTACATTTCCACTTCTTAATAAGTTCATTATCATGATTATAGAATCTGGGTATTTGAACCCATAACTCACCATGGAACACTTGTTACTACTTATTAGGTAACTTCATACTTTCATATCATCTGACCAAGGACATTATAAATCTTGCTACACAAAGTATTGCACATAGTACACAAAGTTCAATGATTCTTACTACACAAATCATATGAAGGCTTATAAAGCCTATAAAACATTCTCAATAAACAAACATCATAGTCCATACCTGGCTATGCATCTCATCTCATCATTCCTGCATGATTAGTATTCATGATAACAATTATAATGCTTTCAAATCAGTATCATACAACACTAAGTAGTATCACTATTCCCTTTTTAGGGTACATGATTTCTCTCTCACAACAGTACCATACAAACACTAAGTAATACCACTATTCCCTCTTTAGGGTTCATGGTATCTCTTTTATATCGGCACTATACAAAACAAGGGTTATCTTATTACATTCATAACTCATCGATTTGTATTAGAGTTTCACATAGGATTACTCTGTGTTAAGGCTTCACATAGCATCATCTTGTACTAGGGTTTCACATAGCATTACCATGTATTAGGGTTCACATAGAATTAACTTGTAATAGGGTTTCACATAGCATTACCCAGTATTAGGGTTCACATAGCAAGGAATCAATATGGATAATCATAAGTATTTGATCATACTTATCTATTCTCATCATTCATCATTAAATGAATTATCAACACACAGCTTGAGTTTCTCTCTCATCTTTATCAGAATATGATTGTATCATAGTCTATTGATTTGGATTAACCTTTTCATAAGGCATGTTAGTCTACATTCAACAGGGTTCATTACATCTCAATGTAACCATTGATATGACACATTTCATGTGTCATTCATCCAATTGCATTTGGACTTATAACACATCAAGGTATATCAGTATTGGAGTGTTGGATATGATATCTATCATATCTTAATGTATCACTTCCCTCATCACCTTTATCTTTCTTGAGTTTATACACTTAGCTTGTATTAGGGTATTCCCCATCCTAATACTTTATACACTAGTTCATCAAATTTATCATGTAAGGTATTGGTCATTAGTCACTCACTTAGATTATACAATCATTGACAATACTATGGACTCATCCTTGAGTTAGGAAAATATCCATCATCAACCACTCTAGGGGTTACATTTGTCATAACATTAATCACTATTCCATTATTAGGAATAGTATTCTCCATATTTATAATTTTGAGGATTCACATAGAATATTCCATACATTTATGGATTTCACATAGTATTACTCTTCAATAGAGTTTTATATAATCATCCTTCTATATCAAGGTTTCACCTAGTATTATGTGAACACAATACATCAGTCAGTGCTAGGTCTTCACATAGGATTAGTGGTATTACCCTATATTAGGGTTTCATGCACCTTACCCCATTTTAGAGATTAAGGTTTTCTATTCACATCCAAGGAAGGTTTCTCTTACCTCATACCCAAATTAGGGTTAGGATGTACAATTCCCATTAAATTAGGGTTTCCTTCATTGTTACACTCAGTTAGGATTACATCATCATCCTGTATTTATGATAACACTCAGTTTTTCCCTAGATTAGGGTTTCACACACAGCATTGCTCTAATTAGGGTTTCACACATAGAATTGCTCTAATTAGGGTTTCACACATAGCATTTCTCTAATTAGGGTTTCACACATAGCATTGCTCTAATTAGGGTTTCACACATAGCATTGCTCTAATTAGGGTTAAGGCTCATTGATTAGGGTTTCATGATCTCATTATTATGGATCATCCCTTATCACATAGTTTACTCATAATGAGAGAATTAGGGCTTAATTATATAAGCATTCATATCTCTCATTCTCTCTCTCATCCTCTTTAGGAGGTTAACTACTCACAGATTAATCTAGGTCAACTTTTCACTTGAGTACACATAGCTAGGGTTAACCTTCACAATCATCATGGGTCTACATCTTTAATAATCACATAGCTGATTGACCTTTGATCATATTAGATGTCCAAATGGTCTAATCAATTAAACCAACAATTATATAAAGAATTCAAAAGGATTGACCAATTAAACTTTCATTTCCACAAAGTGATCAATTGGGTTAACCATTGAAATCTTCAAATGCATTAAGAATCTAAATAGGTTCACCATATTGGACCTTCAATTACATGAGATATTCAAATGGATTAACCGTGTTGATCTTCACAAAGTTAATTACTTAGACCCTCAATGATCTTGGTTCTCATATATCAATTGGTTGAAAACTATTTGAACAAGTTGTACTTGAAACCAATTGAACAAAAATAAATGTCGAAACTGTTTGCACTTTGGGTCACCAAACGGTTTGAGATCATTTGGTCCCAAACGGTCTTGAGACCGTTTGGTCCAAACCCTCTCAAAACCGCATGGACCAAAAATGTGGGCTCCACATGGTATGATTATACTTGATTAGTTAGGTACATTTCAGTATTTTTTTATCATCATACATGTTTTCAAACATTAATCATTAGCATAGCAGCTATGAAGGAAGAATAATAAATGTAACAAGCCTAACTCTCATCAATTATCATTTCTCAATATTCTCATCACAAGTCATCTCTTAAAGCATGACCTTGATGGTATTCATGGCTCTCACAGCCTATCAATCTCATAAGATGCTATTAACAAGGCATCAGGATATATCACTATTCATAAAGCTAACAACATGCTTTCAATGAATATAGTATCATCATCCATACCTGGATATGATCATCCTCATAAAGGAACCTGCATGGTTAAATCAACTGATAACAGTAAATTACTCATTTAAAGAAGTTGTATCTCCCTACTCATACAAGAGCTAGGTTTCCCTGGTTTTCATCAATTAGGGTTTACTATTATCATTACATGTCATCACCCTAGAATTAGGGTTTACTATTCACATTACATGTCATCACCCTAGAATTAGGGTTTACTATTCACATTACATGTCATCACCCTAGAATTAGGGTTCACTATTCACCTCATGGTGAAAAGATCTCATAACATCCTCATGTTTGAGAAACATCATCATTAAAGACCTCAGATAAGATTAAGATTCATCAATTATCATAATTATGGTTTCCATGATCTCACATAAGTGGATCATACCTAAACTTGCACATTCATGTATATTGAAGGTATTTTACTTGAGTTTCCATTATAATTGGTACTTTCTCTCTCCTCTAACTAGTAGATAGTGATTACACCAATCTAGATTAGGTTGGGTTAAGTCCTTATTGATTAACACAAGTCAACTCATCACTATCATGTGATTAGGGTTTGATTAAAACAAGGTATCACTCAATTGAACCTTTCAGGGGCATTTTGGTAATTTACCCATTGACCATCATCATGGATCAAATCATTAGCCACTTAGTCCCTTAACATCTTAGGTTACCATTAGGGTTTAGATTAGATCATCATTGAACCATTTACACCTTCAAGTGATTAAGTATAATCAACCTTGAAGGTCTCCAATTGGTTTAGGGTTTAACCTTCAACCTTCAACCCATTTGATTCTTAAACGACCTTGAACTTGTTTAATCTCAAATGACCTTGAATCCATTTGAACCTTAAACGAGTGTGGACCCACTTAATCTTAAATGGGTGTGGACCCATTTAAGTCCAAACGAGTGTGGACCCGTTTGAGCCTAAACGAGTGTGAACCCATTTGAGCTTAAACGGGTGTGAACCTGTTTGGACTCAAACGAGTGTGAACTCATTTGGACTCAAATGAGTGTGGACTCATTTTGACTCAAACGAGTGTGAACTCGTTTGGGCTTAAATGAGTATGAACTCGTTTGGTCTAAAACGATTGTGGGTCTACTTGGGTTCAAACCGTATGAACATAAAAGGTGACACAAAGTTTATGCTTGAATAGGATTTCTTATGTTGAAGCTTTCAATTGGCCCAAGCCATGTTAACCATATACAAATTGAGTCAATTAGGATGAGCCTCAATCAACTGGACACCAAATTGACCCTCAATTGAAAGCCAATTAGGGTTAAATCTAACTCAATTAGGGTTTCCAATCGGCTAATCATCAATGTTCAACAATATGATTCAAATCAGAGTTGAACCTATCAATTGACCTCCAATTGGGCCCAAACTTGGCTCAAACGGTCTTGAGGTCGTTTGGATGACCTCCAAACGATCTTGAGACCGTTTGCCCAAAGTTTGACCAAAAACCAAAATGATTTGATAAGAGTTGAGCCCTAATTAAATTAAAAATCAACACTTTTCATCAATTTATCAACATCTTGTAATTGGACCCTCAAACCATCAAATTTCTTTAACCCTAGACCTCCAAACGATCTTGGGGTGTCACTAAACGAGTGTGAGATCGTTTGGATGAACCCCCAAATGGGTTGGAACCCGTTTGGGTCCTTCAACCCAAAACTCAACAAGATCTATATTGAAATCAACAACTATTGAAGTGTCTTCAACTCTTAATTGATTAGGAATTAGATTACAATTCTTTGTAGGAATGAAATTCAATACATTATGAATAGACCCTCAAACGGTCGTACCTTGGTCAACCCTATGAAACGGTCTTGGGGTCGTTTTGATCCAAACGATCTTGCAGGATCGTTTGAGATCAAACGGGTTGAACCCGTTTGGCCTTAAACGAGTTGCACCCGTTTGGACCAAAAGGTTTCAAGGTCGTTTCATAAAGTGACCTAGGAATCCACGCCCATAATCCTCAACCTCTGTTCAGGTCAGTTCCTCCACCGTTTTTCTTGCAAAAGAGCAAGGAAGAAGGGAGGTAGAAGAAGAACTAATCATAGAAAACAAGAACAAAGATATGCATAACAAAGCTAAGGGTTAGAGTTATAAAACCTGCCTCAATCGTGATTCCTAGAGCTTCCAAGCTTCAAGCCTTTAATGGCGTCTTGAGTTTCACAGGTCGGCCAAGGTCAATTCTTCAAGAAAAAGATGGGGATGGTCGGCTAGAACAAGGAACCTAAGTAAGAAAACTAGCAATTCAACCTTGTAATACGATTTCCTCCATGAATCCAAGCTAGAAGGTGGTGTTCTCTTACCTAGAACAGGTTGGTCGTCCCCTTGAGCTCCTGAGCTTTGATTTGGCCGGTTGAGAAAGATAAGAAGTGAGGAAGTGAAGGAAAATGTTTGCTTGGTTTGGAAAGAAAGGTGCTTATATAGTTTAGGCTGATTTACACCATAAAGACCTCTAGAACTTTGAAATTCTCATCCAAGTCCTTTCTTATTTAAGGGAACGTCCAATCTCATCTAAACTTATGCAAAGCTCATGAAATCTCAAGATCCAGGGGTAAAGAAAGCCAACTTTCAACTAGGGTACATACATGAAAGGTTTCCTTACTCAAACTTAGTGAATTTTATGTACAAAGGTCATTTTTCTTATCTGATTATTCATTGATGTGTCCCTTTCACGATTTCTACTCTAAATGATGACAAGAGTCATAAAATATGTTCTAGATGGTGTATTTTACAAGTTGCACCCCTCAAATCGGGTAAACTGCATTTTACTCCAAATTAGGGTTTTTTTTTAAGCATAAGGATTATTCCACAAGCTGCATCTAGATGCCCAAGCTTGGGAAATCCATCATGTCTCATCATATTCACTCATATGATGTCTCATTATCAAAAGAACATCTTAACATGTGCAATTGCAAGTTAACCCCTTAACTGGGTAATTTGCACATAAGCCCCTGCATCACCCAAAATAATACTACAACTTTGTTTCAAAAGGACAAAATTGAAAGTATATGTTCCTGAGGAACTTAATTACATGTCAAAAGATAATCACCAGGGTTTAATTACATATTTAGGCAAAACACCTAGGGTTAGTTTATAACCCAGGTAAGGGACGTTACAAATTATCCACCCCTTACAAGGATTTCGTCCTCGAAATCAACAAAACGTATTAGGAGAAAAGAGAAGGGTATTTCCTTCTCATCTCATCCTCTAGTTCCCAAGTGGCTTCTTCAACACCACGGTGGTTCCAGAGGACTTTCACAAGGCTTATATCTTTCTTCTTTAACTTTTTAGTACTCTTATCAAGGATTGACACTGGACCTTCCTCGTAAGATATGTCATCATTCAATTCTACCTCCATAGGTTGTAGAACTGACTCAGTGTCGGGGTGACATTTCCTCAGCATAGAAATGTGAAACACAGGGTGTAACCTCTGCAACTCTGGTGGTAACTCTAGTCTATAGGCTACCTTTCCAACCCATTCAATGATTGGATAAGGTCCCATAAATCTAGGTGCTAACTTTCCTTTCCTTCCAAAGCGAAGGACTCCTTTCCAAGGCGAGACCTTGAGGTACACTCAGTCTCCAACCTAGAATTCTAACGGTCTACGGTGCTTATCAGCATACGAATTCTGTCTATCATGTGCAGTCTTAAGCTGTTGTTGTATAACTTTGATCTTCTCTGTAGTTTGCTACACAAGATCAGGACCTAACAACTGATGTTCACCAGTCTCATACCAACACAAAGGGGATCTACAACGTCTACCATACAAGGCTTCATAAGGTGCCATATCAATACTATGCTGATAGCTATTGTTATAGGCAAACTCTGTCAAGCTTAGGTGTAGATCCCAACTTCCGGTAAACTGGAGAACACATGCTCTCAACAGGTCTTCCAAGGTCTGTATGGTTCTTTCCGACTGTCCATCAGTCTGTGGATGAAAAGCCATACTAAACCTTAGCTTGGTGCCTAAGGCTCTGTGTAGCTGCTCCCAAAAGCGACTTGTAAACTGGGGACCTCTGTCAGAAACTATGGTGACAGGAACTCCGTGCAAACACACTATCTCTTAAACATACAACTGTGATAACCTTTCAGTAGAAAAGGTTGTTTTGACAGGTAAGAAATGCGTTGTCTTAGTCAACCTATCAACAACTACCCAAATGGAATCATGTCCTTTGCTTGTCCTAGGTAGGCCAAAAACAAAGTCCATGGTCACATGGTCCCACTTCCACTGTGGTATGGGTAAAGGTTGCATTGTTCCTGCAGGCTTTTGGTGTTCAGCTTTAACTTGCTGACACGCAGGACACCTCATCACAAACTCTGCAACATCCTTCTTCATTCCAGGCCACCAATACAAATCTTTCAAATTTCAATACATCTTGGTGCTCCCTGGATGCATAGCATACATCGAAGAATGAGCTTCTTCCAGAACTAACTTCCTCAAGTTATCCATATCTGGCACTATCATCCTCCCATGATAACATGCTACATGATCATCTGAGTCATAGAAACCATCTCGCTTCTCATTTCCATACTCTGATCTAATCTGCTGAACTACAACATCAACCTGTTGTGCCTCCTTAATCTACTCTCTTAGGGTAGGTTTAATATGCATCTCAGCCAACAACCCGGCTAACAATGACACCTTCAACTGTACATTGTCTTGCCTTAAAGAGATAAGCATATCTCTCTTAGAGCATACTAAAGAGTTTAATTGTGCTCTATCCATGGTTGATGTTGCTGATTTCCTACTCAAGGCATCTGCAACCACATTGGCCTTTCCTGGATGGTAATCAATTGTACAATCGTAGTCCTTGATTAACTCCATCCAGCGACATTGCCTCATGTTAAGCTCATGCTGAGAGAAGATATACTTAAGATTTTTGTGATCTGTGAAAATCTGGAATGTCTCTCCGTAGAGATAATGTCTCCAGATCTTCAGGGCATGAACCATAGTAGCTAACTCTAGATCGTGTGTCAGATAATTCTCTTCGTGTTTCTTAAGTTGTCGTGAAGCAAAAGAAATCACTTGCTTATCTTGCATCAACACGCATCCGAGTCCATTCTTGGAGGCATCACAGAAAATTATGTATCCTTTTCCTTGCTCAGGTAACACAAGCACAGGTGCACTTGTCAACCTCTCCTTCAACAGCTGAAAAGCCTGTTGACACTTATCACTCCAGGTAAAAGGAACATCTTTCCGGGTTAACTTGGTTAAGGGTAAGGCTATAGAACTGAAATTCTTAATAAACCTTCGATAATAACCAGCTAATCCCAAGAAACTTTGAATCTCCGTTGGGGTCTTCGGTTGTTCCCACTGTAGAACAGATTCTACCTTTGTAGGGTCAACACGAATACCCGAGGCAGATATCACATGTCCAAGAAAAGATACTTCCGGCAACCAGAACTCACACTTGCTAAACTTAGCATATAGCTTATGTTTTCTTAGCAGAGTTAGAGCCTGTCGGAGATGTTGTTCATGCTGCTGAGCATCCTTACTATAAATCAAAATGTCATCTATGAAGACGACAACACACTAATCAAGGAAAGGTCGAAAAACTCTATTCATGAGTTCCATGAATGCAGCCGGTGCATTGGTTAGTCCAAACGACATAACCGTGAACTCATAGTGACCATATCATGTCCTAAAGGCAGACTTGGATATGTCACTATCCTTAATACGGAGTTGATGATATCCAGACCTCAAGTCTATCTTTGAGAAGACTTTTGCACCACGCAACTGGTCAAAAAGATCATCAATCCTCAGCAACGGGTACTTATTCTTTATTGTTACTTTATTGAGTTATCTATAATCAATGCACAACCGCATTGACCCATCTTTCTTTTTAACAAACAAAATCGGAGCACCCCACGGTGAAGTGCTCGGTCAGATAAAACCTTTCTCAAGAAACTCTTGAAGTTGTTTCTTGAGTTCTGCCATCTCAGCAGGTGCCATCCTATACGGTGTCTGGGCTATAGGTTTTGTATCTGGGATCAAATTGATTTCAAAATCAATTTCCCGAGGCGGTGGTATACCTGGAAGTTCTTCAGGAAACACGTCCTTGAATTCCCTGACTATAGGAACTTCAGCAGGGTTGGGACCTTCTTTGGTAACATCTACTACATGTGCCAGGAATGTATAACATCCTTGCCTCATCAGCTTGTTAGCAACCATAGCTGATACAAGATAGGTGGGTAGAATCTTTCTCTCTCCTTGAAAGATCCAAGTGCTGCTATTATCAGCAAACACAGCCTGTTTGGATTCACAATCCAAGACAACTTGATACCTTTCTAAGGTATCCATCCCGAGGATTATATCAAATCCTTGCATATCAAGTGGTATAAGGTCCACTTGAATGTGATGATCAGAAAAGAAGAGGATGCAGGGAGAGCATACTTCCTGCAAAACGGCAGACCCACTCAATGGAGTCTCCAAAAACAAGCTATCTGCCCTATGACTAATTGTCATATTGTAGTTACGAATCACTCTCCGAGTGACAAAGGAGTGCGTAGCACCCGGGTCAATCAGAACAGATACAACTCAAGATTTATACATGTCAGAATATAAAAGTTCCATCTGACCTGCCACTACCCGTGGATTGACCACTGCATCTGGTGGGTTCATAGCATAGAACCTCACTGTCGCCTGGTGTTGAGGTGGTGCTGATGATCCAGCTTGAGATGCTTGTCCACGTCCTCGAGCTGCTCCTTGAGATTGCCTTCTCTGTGATCCCTGTTGACTCTGTCTCGGAGGCTGTGTCACACTGACAGGCCTAGATCAGCAGTCCTTCATCAAATGTCCCACCTTCCCACAGTTGTAACAGCTCTTCTCCAGTTGTTGTGGTCTGGGTGGTCCTGTAACTGACATTGATGCTGAACTGTGAGTCTCTTTTAGTGGTAGGCTTCGTCCCCTGCCTCTACTCGGTGTCCACTGTGTCTGAGCACTAGTTCTGGGTGGTGGAGGTGTAGGTGCAGAGAATCTAGGCTTCTTAAAGTCTCTAGATGAAGAACCCTTGAACTGTGGATATCTTTTATGGGTTTGTCTCTTCTCGACTACGGATTTCTCTATCCTTCGGACTGACTCAACGAAGGTAGCAAACCTCTCCCGATTCTCTAGGGCAGACACGGGAGTAGTCAAGTCAGCGTTTAAACCCTTCTCGAACCTTCTAATTCTTTCTTCTTCTGTGGCAGCCATGTGCGGACAAAACCACAATAACTCCATGAACTTAGCTTCATACTCGCTAATGTTCATCATGCCTTGCCTCAATCTCTCAAACTGAGAGATCTTCTCGTCTAGGAAGGTCTTTGGAAAATATCTATTGATAAATTCCCGACAAAAATCTTCCCACGAGATCTCCACTCCATGCCTCTTCTGCTCTTCCATGGTCCACCAGTGACCAACACTTCCCTTGAGAAGATAGACAGCATGTCTAACCTTCTGAGCTTCTGGGATGGTGAGGATTCTAAAAGCTTTCTCCAACTCAGTCAACCACATATCGGCATCTGCAGGATCAGCTGTTCCAAAGTATTCAGTTGCTCCGACACGACGAAGTCGCTCGAACATCTTACCGATACCTTGTCCTTCAGGTTGGGTAGGTGCCCTAGGTGCAGGCATGGGCATCCTGTCGGTGATGTGTGTCATAGCAGTCATAAACTGCCCGAACATAGTTTGAACAGCTGGGTTTCCCATGTCAGCTGGGTCAAACTGAGGTGGTTCTCTGGGTGGCTCAGGTACAGGTTGTTCTATCTCCGGGTTCCTTGCACCTCCTTGGGGTGAAACAACACTACTTTCTGCCACGTACTCCTCGTGTTGTTCAGACATCCTTAATTATCTTCTTCTCCTGAGGAGCAGAAGACTCTATTAGATATGAAAGAAATACTAAGGATAGACTCGACATCCTAAGTCCTATGTCTCTGTAGACTCAGCGAACCTAGAGCTCTGATACCACTAATTGTGGGCTCTACATGGTATGATTATACTTGATTAGTTAGGTACATTTCAGTATACTTTTATCATCATACATGTTTTCAAACATTAATCATTAGCATAGCAGCTATGAAGGAAGAATACTAAATGTAACAAGCCTAACTCTCATCAATTATCATTTCTAAATATTCTCATCACAAGTCATCTCTTAAAGCATGACCTTGATGGTATTCATGGCTCTCATAGCCTATCAATCTCATAAGATGCTATTAACAAGGCATCAGGATATATCACTATTCATAAAGCTAACAACATGCTTTCAATGAATATAGTATCATCATCCATACCTGGATATGATCATCCTCATAAAGGAACATGCATGGTTAAATCAACTGATAACAGTAAATAACTCATTTAAAGAAGTTGTATCTCCCTACTCATACAAGACCTAGGTTTCCCTGGTTTTCATCAATTAGGGTTTACTATTCTCATTACATGTCATCACCCTAGAATTAGGGTTTACTATTCACCTCATGGTGAAAAGATCTCATAACATCCTCATGTATGAGAAACATCATCATTAAAGACCTCAGATAAGATTAAGATTCATCAATTATCATAATTAGGGTTTCCATGATCTCACATAAGTGGATCATACCTAAACTTGCACATTCATGTATATTGAAGGTATTTTACTTGAGTTTCCATTATAATTGGTACTTTCTCTCTCCTCTAACTAGTAGATAGTGATTACACCAATCTAGATTAGGTTGGGTTAAGTCCTTATTGATTAACACAAGTCAACTCATCACTATCATGTGATTAGGGTTTGATTAAAACAAGGTATCACTCAATTGAACCTTTCAGAGGCATTTTGGTAATTTACCCATTGACCATCATCATGGATCAATTCATTAGCCACTTAGTCCCTTAACATCTTAGGTTACCATTAGGGTTTAGATTAGATCATCATTGAACCATTTACACCTTCAAGTGATTAAGTATAATCAACATTGAAGGTCTCCAATTGGTTTAGGGTTTAACCTTCAACCCATTTGATTCTTAAACGACCTTGAACTTGTTTAATCTCAAATGACCTTGAATCCATTTGAACCTTAAACAAGTGTGGACCCACTTAATCTTAAACGGGTGTGGACCCATTTAAGTCCAAACGAGTGTGGACCCGTTTGAGCCTAAACGAGTGTGAACCCGTTTGGACTCAAACGAGTGTGGACTCATTTGGACTCAAATGAGTGTGAACTCATTTGGGCTTAAACAAGTGTGAACTCGTTTGGTCTAAAACGATTGTGGGTCTACTTGGGTTCAAACCGTATGAACATAAAAGGTGACACAAAGTTTATGCTTGAATAGGATTTCTTATGTTGAAGCTTTCAATTGGCCCAAGCCATGTTAACCATATACAAATTGAGTCAATTAGGATGAGTCTCAATCAACTGGACACCAAATTGACCCTCAATTGAAAGCCAATTAGGGTTAAATCTAACTCAATTAGGGTTTCCAATCGGCTAATCATCAATGTTCAACAATATGATTCAAATCAGAGTTGAACCTATCAATTGACCTCCAATTGGGCCCAAACTTGGCTAAAACGGTCTTGAGGTCGTTTGTATGACCTCCAAATGATTATGAGACCGTTTTCCCAAAGTTTGACCAAAAACCAAAATGATTTGATAAGAGTTGAGCCCTAATTAAATTAAAAATCAGCACTTTTCATCAATTTATCAACATCTTGTAATTGGACCCTCAAACCATCAAATTTCTTTAACCCTAGACCTCCAAACGATCTTGGGGTGTCACTAAACGAGTGTGAGATCGTTTGGATGAACCCCCAAATGGGTTGGAACCCGTTTGGGTCCTTCAACCCAAAACTCAACAAGATCTATATTGAAATCAGCAACTTTCACCCGATTAGGGTTAGGTTATTGAAGTGTCTTCAACTCTTAATTGATTAGGAATTAGATTACAATTCTTTGTAGGAATGAAATTGAATACATTATGAATAGACCCTCAAACGTTCGTACCTTGGTCAACCCTATGAAATGGTCTTGGGGTCGTTTTGATCCAAACGATCTTGCAGGATCGTTTGAGATCAAACGGGTTGAGCCCGTTTGGCCTTAAACGAGTTGCACCCGTTTGGACCAAAAGGGTTCAAGGTCGTTTCATAAAGTGACCTAGGAATCCACGTCCATCATCATCAACCTCTGTTCAGGTCGGTTCCTCCACCGTTTTGCTTGCAAAAGAGCAAGGAAGAAGGGAGGTAGAAGAAGAACTAATCATAGAAAACAAGAACAAAGATATGCATAACAAATCTAAGGGTTAGAGTTATAAAACCCACCTCAAACGTGGTTCCTAGAGCTTCCAAGCTTCCAAGATTCAAGCCTTTAATGGCATCTTGAGTTCCACAGGTCGGCCAAGGTCAATTCTTCAAGAAAAAGATGGGGATGGTCAGCTAGAACAAGGAACCTAAGTAAGAAAACTAGCAATTCAACCTTGTAATACGATTTCCTCCATTAATCCAAACTAGAAGGTGGTGTTCTCTTACCTAGAACAGGTTGGTCGTCCCCTTGAGCTCCTGAGCTTTTCTTTGGCCGGTTGAGAAAGATAAGAAGTGAGGAAGTGAAGGAAAACGTTTGCTTGGTTTGGAAAGAAAGGTGCTTATATAGTTTAGGCTGATTTACACCATAAAGACCTCTAGAACTTTGAAATTCTCATCCAATTCCTTTCTTATTTAAGGGAACGTCAAATCTCATCTAAAATTATGCAAAGCTCATGAAATCTCAAGATCTAGGGGTAAAGAAATCCAACTTTCAACTAGGGTACATACATGAAAGGTTTCCTTACTCAAACTTAGTGAATTTTATGTACAAAGGTTATTTTTCTTATCTGGTTATTCATTGATGTGTCCCTTTCACCATTTCTACTCTAAATGATGACAAGAGTCATAAAATATGTTCTAGATGGTGTATTTTACAATTTGCACCCCTCAAATCGGGTAAAGTGCATTTTACTCCAAATTAGGGTTTTTTTTAAGCATAAGGATTATTCCACAAGCTGCATCTAGATGCCCAAGCTTGGGAAATCCATCATGTCTCATCATATTCACTCATATGATGTCTCATTATCAAAAGAACATCTTAACATGTGCAATTGCAAGTTAACCCCTTAACTGGGTAATTTGCACATAAGCCCCTGCATTACCAAAATAATACTACAACTTTGTTTAAAAAGGACAAAATTGAAAGTATATGTTCCTGAGGAACTTAATTACATGTCAAAAGATAATCACCAGAGTTTAATTACATATTTAGGCAAAAAACCTAGGGTTAGTTTATAACCCAGGTCAGGGACGTTACAAAAAAGGCACTTCAACACTCAATCGACTCAATGTTTCAATCCATGAACCAATTATAAATTGAACCACTAAAGCATTCATCAATTGGACCACTGAATCACCATTCAATTAGACCTTCAATTTAGGGTTTTGAACCCAAATGAACTATGTTTGATAATCAAGAAACCATCACTTAGGGTATGAAATCGAGAATCCATCAATGTTTGACATTGTGGAATCAAATCAATTGAAATCAATGAACTATCATCATCACATGATATGACCTTACCTCAAATAGTCTTGGATGATCACCAAATGGTCTTGAGACTGTTTGGTTGATCTCCAAACGGTCATGATACCGTTTTCCCATTCCATCATCAAAAACCATGACATCCAATTAGGGTTTTGGACCATTGGATTGATTATCAAATAAGCACTTAGTTGCAATTCAATTTGGTACCTTTGGACCTTCAAACACTTAGCCATACTTAACCCTAGACCTCCAAACGGTCTTGGGTGACCCCCAAACTGTCTTGAGACCGTTTGGGTGATCCCCAAATGGTTTTGAAACCGTTTGGGTCAATCACCCAAAACAACATCTCAATCAATTTCAAAATCAGCACTTAGTCGATTAGGGTTTGTAATTAAGGAATCAATCACATTTGAAACCATCAAAGTCAACCAATTGGAACCATTGGATCAATATCTAAGTACCACAGAATATATCTTCAAATGGTAAACCATATCAAATGGTCAACCATATCAAATGGTCAACCATATCAAATGGTCAACCATTCCAAACAATTTGGAACTCAAACCACCAAACGGTCTGGTGAAACCGTTTGGACCCAACATTGAAACCGTTTGCCCTAGATATTTGGGGAGGTGTGTGTTTATGATGATGTCATCATCATCAAGCTCCAAACTCACGAAATCTACTGTGATTTACATGGATATTGCATCAATCAAGCAAACTTAATTTTGGAAATGTAGAAATGATCACCAAGTGACAAGGAATTGATTGCAATAATAAAATTGAGGGTTCAAGTTATAAAACCCGCCTCCAATTGAGCTCCAAAGCTCCAAGCTCCTGGAAACAATGGTGGATGAAACTCCTTTCACTATTCCAAGGGTCGTCCTCAAGCTTTGAGTGAAACGAATTGGCTAGAATTGAAGAGGGGATCAAGATATGAAGAATTCATGCATTGATTTTCGATTTTCACCATGGATTCAAGGTGAAAGGAGGTCAAGAACCTTAACAACAGGTTGGGTGTCGTCCTCCTGATCCTCCACAGCTCCTTGGTCGTTTTCCAAGCAAGGGGAAAGAAAGAAATCCGAAAAAGCCTTTATTTTGGCTCGGAAAGGGTACTTTTATAAGAAAATTGATGAGAGAGAAAATTCTTTATAAAAGTCTTTTAATTCCAAAATTGTTGCCACCACTTCCCCCTTGGTTTCTTGCATGAAAGGGCATTTATAACCCTACCGAGTTACCTTCCATTATCCATGAATTAAGGGAAAAGAAATTAAGCACCTTAACCCTTATAATAAGAATATCCATATTTGAGTGGAAATTCTTTTTCTTATTATAATGGTGAGTGGAATTTCACCTTCTTAGGATATGCTTGTGCCTTTGCAAGGCTTTAAGCTCATCCACACACATATGAATTCAACCATTTTAATTTTGGTTGAAGGCCCTTTAATTAATACATTCACTTTTGCCATAAATTGAATTAGGGTTTCACTTAGGATTAAATCTTGATTATATTAATATCAAGATTCTCTCTCCTCCAACTTAATTCAAATTAGGTGCCCCTCTCATTATCTTTACTCCAAATGTTGTAAACCAACATTAGGGACCTTTTTGAAGTGGTAATTTGCATATTGAACCCTAAGGTTTGGGTAAATTGCACATTACACCAAAAGTAGGTTTTAATGCACAAGGATTGCTTTACAAGCTTAATCTTGGTGCCCAAGCTTTTGAAAACAATACCAATACATCATATTCATTCTTATGATGTATCAAAATCAGAGGAACATTTTATCATGTGCAATTGCAAGTTAACCCCTCAACTTGGGTAATTTGCACTTTAGTCCAAAATAAGCAAACATTGCTTCAACATTGTTCAAATAGGACCAAAATTGAAACATAAGTTTCTCATGAGCCATAAATACTTTTCCCAAGATAAGATTAAGTATTTACTCAACCTTATTAGGCAAAACATCTAGGGTTAGAATATAACCTAGGTCAGGGATGTTACACATTATCCACCCCTTTTAAGGATTTCATCCTCAAAATCCTAGGAAAAAGGAGGGACAGATTATTCATTAATCATGCCCTCGAATCTCCACATATCATCTTAATGTTATGGAGATACCATAGATCTGTAATTCACACAAAGTTCCTTTCATTAATTCCACCTTATCACTATTTATGTTTATGCAGAGCATAAACCCCTAACATGTGATGTCCATGTTATTGAAAGGAAGAAGCATAAAAGAACATACTTCTATCATCATACAAGAATATTTACCAAAAGAAAAACATACATATCTGACACAGATAATTCACTCAGCAATCCTTTATTCGTTTGGGAAAGTTCACTGAGAAAGTTCACTAAGAATGTTTATTAAGAAATTTATTTGGAAAATTTTCACTGAGAAAGTTCACTGAGTATGTTCAATAAGAATGTTCATTAAGTCGTTTATTTGGAGAAATTCACTGAGAAAGTTCACTATGTTCACTGAGTATTTTTTTTTTGAAAATATTCATTGAGTAAGTTCACTGAGTATGTTCACTAAGTATTTTGTTTTAAAGATATTCACTGAGCAAATTCACTGAGTATGTTCACTAAGTATTTTGTTTTGAAGATATTCACTGAGCAAATTCACTGAGTATGTTCACTAAGTATTTTGTTTTGAAAATATTCACTGAGCAAATTCACTGAGTAGGTTCACTAAGTATTTTGTTTTGAAGATATTCACTAAGCAAATTCACTGAGTATGTTCACTAAGTATTTTGTTTTGAAGATATTCACTGAGTATGTTCACTAAGTATTTTGTTTTGAAAATATTCACTGAGCAAGTTCACTGAGAATGTTCACTGAGAATATTCACTAAGTAATTTGTTTTGGAAAAATTCACTGAGAAAGTTCACTAAGTAGTTTATTTGGAAAAATTTCACTTAGATATTCCTATTTAATTTCATTATACTCTCTAGATTGTTTCAGAATGACTACTTGATCAAAGTAATAAAAAAGATAACAATCTAAGAGTTTCATACTTGCTTAATCTACAAAAACCATATACCTGGCCAGGGTATACAAGTATTGAGATCAGGTAGTATGCACTTTATTTACTATCATACTTATCACTTTTCATATCATTATACACAGGATTTTCCATTCTTGAATTTTTTTTCAGGCATTACTTCTATATCTCATCTTTCAACACACAGATAAGGGAGATTATAAAACATTTTAAGGAACACTAAGTAAGATATAAGTTCTCATCTCCCTTGTGTCCTTATATGACTAGTCAAAGGAATTCAGAAATAACTACTTTCATATTTTTAACACATAGAATCATGATATGAAGTATCGGATTGAATATATTTCATTTAAGTATTACCCCTCAAGGTCACCTACCACATTTGGTTGATTTAAACACATAGTGTCCAGTTATCTCATGTTGTTGCTTTTGCCTTCTCTTAGTGGCTACTTCCCTGGTGTACTAGGCATTTATTGTACTGGTGACACCAAAAAATTTGGCTTTTCAGAATATCTAGGAAAATGTTTCTTGAATTATAGAGACCGTTCCTTAATTCTCATCTTATTGCCCCTCCTTGGGCACTATCATCACATATGTACTTATCTGTCTAAACTTATGGTAGAGTCTACTTTCTTGCCATATGTTAATATTTACATCATTTCCACTTTTCCAACATGACTATGTCATTCAGGAATCCTTTCAAAGCCCAAAGTTTATGCATTAAAGACTGGTAACTTAGGTTGTAATACTAGTATCCAGTCTTCTATATGCATTATTGTTGTCCTATCCTTCCCTTCAAGAGCATAACATAGGATTCTCTATCCTGATTAGGTCAAGATGGAAATTCTCAGGCACTTGTTCTCCCATTGCTCGGTCCCATGCACCCTTTTCTGCTGCAACAACATTGCCCGTAGCAATGTGTTCCTCATGTTCTCCAGTTATTTTCAAGTTCTTCTTCTCCTATGTGAGAAGAAGATACTATCAGATAAATTGGAAGACACTTAGAACAAACTCTACAATCTTATTCCTATGTCTCTATACACTCAGTGAACCTAGAGCTCTGATACCACTTAATTGTGGCATACAACTCATGAAAACATAATTAACTAATGTGGAAACGTTCACTAAGCAGCGGATTACCAAAAATCACTAAAAATTAAAACATTTTTATCAAAAGATCCATCAAAGGAAAACTTTCTCACAAAGAACCAAAGTAACACATTTACATTCTTGTTCAAAGGTACATATTCTGTATCATCTCTTTCTGAGAGTTACAAGCATTAACTGTCCTGTCAAGCTAAACACAGGCAGTATAAAATCTCGAGGCACTGAGCCAAAATCTCGAAAGAACTAACTACTACTCTGAGGACCTGAGAGTACAGAGACGACACATAGGACTCTATCTAAATCTATACAAGGCATAACAGCTAGTGTCTCCACCTGAGACTTCACCGCTGTCCCTGCTGTTGTTGTTGCTGCCCTTCACCTACTGAAGGATTCCTGCCTCCTCGTCTGCATCCACCTAAAAATGTGATTCCCACGGGGGTGAGACAATTGTAAATTGCCCCATCGAGAGATATAACTCTCCGCCAGAAATATTATTATTGCAGCTTAAGAAGATAAATATACATAAAGGAACTATATTTGTTTGGTAGTAGTTAATTCAATGTCTAACAGATTAGAACATCATTCTTATCAAAAGCAATACAGCTATAATTTGATAGAACAACATGTCACTTATCCTTTAAGGAATCTGAAGAACATGTATAACATTTATTCACTATAGAATCATTACTACAACATTAACTCTCTTTAGGCTTAGATCATATATCTAATGCTTGACATTGTCATTGGGGAGTCATGGCATGTAGCCATACTCTTTTCACAAAGTGTTGGGATCTTAGTCCCTCAACTCATCAAGTACATTTTCACTTCTTAATAAGTTCATTATCATGATTATAGAATCTGGGTATTTGAACCCATAACCCACCATAGAACACTTGTTACCACTTATTAGGTAACTTCATACCTTCATATCATCTGACCAAGGACATTATAAATCTTTCTACACAAAGTATTGCACATAGTACACAAAGTTCAATGATTCTTACTACACAAAGCATATGAAGGCTTATAAAGCCTATACAACATTCTCAATAAACAAACATCATAGTCCATACCTGGCTATGCATCTCATCTCATCATCCCTGCATGATTAGTATTCATGATAACAATTATAATGCTTTCAAATCAGTATCATACAACACTAAATAGTATCACTATTCCCTTTTTAGGGTTCATGATTTTTCTCTCACATCAGTACCATACAAACACTAAGTAATACCACTATTCCCTCTTTAGGGTTCATGGTATCTCTTTTATATTAGCACTATACAAAACAAGGGTTATCTTATTACATTCATAACTCATCGATCTGTATTAGAGTTTCACATAGGATTACTCTGTGTTAAGGCTTCACATAGCATCATCTTGTACTAGGGTTTCACATAGGATTACCCTGTATTAGGTTTCACATAGCATTAACTTGTAATAGGGTTTTACATAGCATTACCATGTATTAGGGTTCACATAGCAAGGAATCAATATGGATAATCATAAGTATTTGATCATACTTATCTATTCTCATCATTCATCATTAAATGAATTATCAACACACAACTTGAGTTTCTCTCTTATCTTTATCATAATATGATTGTATAATAGTCTATTGATTTGGATTAACCTTTTCATAAGGCATGTTAGCCTACATTCAACAGGGTGCATTACATCTCAATGTAACCATTGATATGACACATTTCATGTTTCATTCATCCAATTGCATTTCGACTCATAACACATCAAGGTATAGCAGTATTGGAGTGTTGGATGTGATATCTATCATATCTTGATGTATCACTTCCCTCAGCACCTTTATTTTTCTTGAGTTTATACACTTAGCTTGTATTAGGGTATTCCCCATCCTAATACTTTATACACTAGTTCATCAAATTTATCATGTAAGGTATTGGTCATTAGTCACTCACTTAGATTATACAATCGTTGCCAATACTATGGACTCATCCTTGAGTTAGGAACTATTAATATAAGGATATCCATCATCAACCTCTCTAGGGGTTACATTTTTCATAACATTAATCACTATTCCATTATTAGGAATAGTATTCTCCATATTTATAATTTTGAGGATTCACATAGAATATTCCATACATTTATGGATTTCACATAGTATTACTCTTTAATAGAGTTTTATATAATCATCCTTCTATATCAGGGTTTCACCTAGTATTATGTGAACACAATACATCACTTGCTAGGTCTTCACATAGGATTAGTGGTACTACCCTATATTAGGGTTTCATGCACCTTCCCCATTTTAGGGATTAAGGTTTTCTATTCACATACAAGTAAGGTTTCTCTTACCTCATACCCAAATTAGGGTTAGGATGTACAATTCCCATTAAATTAGGGTTTCCTTCATTGTTACACTCAGTTAGGATTACATCATCACCCTGGATTTATGATAACACTCAGCTTTGCCCTACACATAGCATTTCTCTAATTAGGGTTTCACACATAACATTGCTCTAATTAGGGTTTCACACATAGCATTGCTCTAATTAGGGTTTCACACATAGCATTGCTCTAATTAGGGTTAAGACTCATTGATTAGGGTTTCATGATCTCATTATTATGGATCATCCCTTATCACATAGTTTACTCATAATGAGAGAATTAGGGCTTAATTATATAAGCATTCATCTCTCTCATTCTCTCTCTCATCCTCTTTAGGAGGTTAACTACTCCAAAATTAATCTAGGTCAACTCTTCACTTGAGTACACATAACTAGGGTTAACCTTCACAATCATCATGGGTCTACATCTTTAATAATCACATAGTTGACTGACCTTTGATCATATTAGATGTCCAAATGGTCTAATCAATTAAACCATCAATTATATAAAGAATTCAAAAGGATTGACCAATTAAACTTTCATTTCCACAAAGTGATCATTTGGGTTAACCATTGAAATCTTCAAATGCATTAAGAATCTAAATAGGTTCACCATATTGGACCTTCAATTACATGAGATATTCAAATGAATTAACCATGTTGATATGCAAAAAGTTAATTACTTATACCCTCAATGATCTTGGTTCTCATATATCAATTGGTTGAAAACTATTTGAACAAGTTGTACTTGAAACCAATTGAACAAAAATAGATGTTGAAACCGTTTGCACTTTGGGTCACCAAACGGTTTGAGACCGTTTGGTCCCAAACAGTTTTGAGACCGTTTGGACCCAAATGGTCTTGAGACCGTTTGGTCTAAACCCTCTCAAAACCGCATGGACCAAAAAGGCACTTCAACACTCAATCGACTCAATGTTTCAATCCATGAACCAATTATAAATTGAACCACTAAAGCATTCATCAATTGGACCACTGAATCACCATTCAATTAGACCTTTAATTTAGGGTTTTGAACCCAAATGAACTAGGTTTGATAATCAATAAACCATCACTTAGGGTTTGAAATCGAGAATCCATCAATGTTTGACATTGTGGAATCAAATCAATTGAAATCAATGAACTATCATCATCACATGATATGACCTGACCTCAAACAGTCTTGGATGATCACCAAACGGTCTTGAGACCGTTTGGTTGATATCCAAATGGTCTTGAGACCGTTTTCCCATTCCATCATCAAAAACCATGACATCCAATTAGGGTTTTGGACCATTGGATTGATTATCAAATCAACACTTAGTTGCAATTCAATTTGGTACATTTGGACCTTCAAACACTTAGTCATACTTAACCCTAGACCTCCAAACGGTCTTGGGTGACCCCCAAACGGTCTTGAGACCGTTTGGGTGATCCCCAAATGGTTTTGAAACCGTTTAGGTCAATCAACCCAAAACAACATCTCAATCAATTTCAAAATCAACACTTAGCCGATTAGGGTTTGTAATTGAGGAATCAATCACATTTGAAACCATCAAGGTCAACCAATTGGAACCATTAGATCAATATCCAAGTACCACAACATATATATTCAAACGGTCAACCATATCAAACGGTCAACCATTCCAAACGATTTGGAACTCAAACCACCAAACGGTTTGCAAACCGTTTGGACCCAACATTGAAACTGTTTGCCCTAGATATTTGGGGAGGTGTGTGCTTATGATGATGTCATCATCATCAATCTCCAAACTCATGAAATCTACTGTGATTTCCATGGAGATTGCATCAATCAACCAAACTTAATTTCGGAAATGTAAAAATGATCACCAAGTGATAAGGAATTGATTACAATAATAAAATTGAGGGTTCAAGTTATAAAACCCGCCTCCAATTGAGCTCCAAAGCTCCAATCTCACGGAAACAATGGTGTATGAAACTCCTTTCACTATTCCAAGGGTCGTCCTCAAGCTTTGAGTGAAAAGAATTGGCTAGAATTGAAGAGGGGATCAAGATATGAAGAATCCATGCATTGATTTTTTATTTTCACCATGGATTCAAGGTGAAAGGAGGTCAAGAACCTTACCAACGGGTTGGGTGTCGTCCTCCTGATCCTCCACAGTTCCTTGGTCGTTTTCCAAGCAAGGGGAAAGAAAGAAATCCGAAAAAGCCTTTGTTTTGGCTTGGAAAGGGTACTTTTATAAGAAAATTGATGAGAGAGAAAATTCTTTACAAAAGTCTTTTAATTCCAAAATTGTTGCCACCACTTCCCCCTTGGTTTCTTGCATTAAAGGGCATCTCTATCCCCACCAAGTTCCCTTCCATTATCCATGAATTAAGGGAAAAGAAATTAAGCACCTTAACCCTTATAATAAGAATATCCATATTTGAGTGGAAATTCTTTTTCTTATTATAATGGTGAGTGGAATTTCACCTCCTTAGGATATGCTCGTGCCTTTACAAGGCTTTAAGCTCATACAAACACATATGAATTCAACCATTTTAATTTTGGTTGAAGGCCCTTTAATTAATACATTCATTTTTGCCCTAAATTGAATTAGGGTTTCACTTAGGATTAAATCTTGATTATTTTAATATCAAGATTCTCTCTCCTCCAACTTAATTCAAATTAGGCTCCCTATCATTATATTTACTTATCATGTTGTCAAGAAGTATTAGGGACCTTTTTGAAGTGGTAATTTTCATATTGAACCCTAGGTTTTGGGTAAATTGCACATTACACCAAAACTAGGTTTTAATGCACAAGGATTGCTTTACAAGCATAATCTTGGTGCCCAAGCTTGTTAAAACCATACAACTACATCATATTCATTCTTATGATGTATCAACATCAGAGGAACAGTTTATCATGTGCAATTTTCAAGTTAACCCCTCAACTTGGGTAATTTGCACTTTAGTCCAAAATAAGCAAACATTGCTTCAACATTGTTCAAACATGACCAAAATTGAAACATAAGTTTCTCATGAGCCATAAATACTTTTCCCAAGATAAGATTAAGTATTTACTCAACCTTATTAGGCAAAACATCTAGGGTTAGAATATAACCCAGGTCAGGGATGTTATTGGAAAGTACATTCTCTATAAGGATTTAGGGGAAACATCCTATGTCTTAGGAATTAAGATCGATAGAGATAGATCTAGAAAGCTTATTAGCCTAAACTAGAGTACATACATTAACAAGGTGTTGAAGAGGTTCAATATTCAAGACTCAAAGAGAGGAAATTTGTCATGTCTCATGGAATTAGTCTCTCTGGAGCCCAGTTTCATAGGTCTTGTGAAGAATGGGAACACATGAGTAAGATTACATATGTATCCTCTATTGGACCTATCATGTATGAAGTGTTATGTACTTGTCATGTTGTCTCGTATGTTTTGGACATGATGAGTGTATATTAGTCAGATCCCCGTGAAGGTCACTGGACTTCCATTTAGAACATCCTTAAGTACTTGAGAAGCACTAAGGATCAACTCATTATTTATGGGGATAAGAAAGAGTTAGGTATATAGGGTTACAATGATGCAAGCTTCTAAACTGACAAAGAATATTAACTATCATAATATGAATTCATGTTTGACCTTGAAACAAAATTGTAAGTTGGAAAAGTTCCAATCAAGAAATAGTTACTGATTCGAAAATAGAAGCTAAGTACCTCGTTGTTTTGAACACAGTACAAGATACTATATGGATCAAGAAGTTCATTTGATGAACATAGGAGGTTTCAAACATTGATGACACAATAAAAAAATTTCAAGAACAATGAAGCTATTAGATAATCTAAGCATACTATGGCATTTCCATCTCATATGAGAGACCGTACGACGAGGAGATGTGAAGATCTACAAAGCACTTACTAGAAGCAAATGTTACTAAGCACTGACAAAAGAAGTTACACAGAAGAAACATGATGATCATGTTAAGATCACTTATAATAAGATTTGTGGGTGATTGTCTCTAAGTACAAGTGGGAGTTTGTTGGTATAAAATCCTAAAGTGACAATCATATGATGATTATATTGGAGCATCGTGTAACTGATTTGACAATAATAAAGGTAATTTATTCTATTATGTTTGTCTAAGTAATGAGATGAAACAAACATGGTAAATGTCTAAAGAATGATGTTAGTCGATGACATATGTCTTAAGGTTGAGGACTTGAACAATGAGATCATATGCATGATAAGAGTACATACATTCTTGGCATGTCTATTGTGGAAGCAAAATAGACAAAAATGATACATAAGACTAGAATGTGTGTTGGTTGATGACAAAATCTCACTAGTCATGATATATGATATCAAGCCAAGCACATAGGTACTTGTTAGAAAATAATGTAGTGGACAACCACACCTTGAGACTAATACATGAAAACCATATAATGGTTGTAATATCACAATGTTTTAAATAAAATAAGTTTAGGGTCTAAATTGCAAATTTATATATATAAAAAGAAAATTGGGACTTTCATACAAATTTTCTCAACTATTGAATTATTTATATAATTTTGATATAGAAAAGAAATCAAGATATGTTTCCTTTAATTTCTTTGTAATTAAATGATTCCAATATACATAAAAGGAAAAACCATCTCTATTTCTCTCTCCTCCATAAAAGTTCCTCAGAAAAAGGCATGATATATATTCAATAGGAAATTTTAGGATATAATTAATGTTTATCTAAGTTTTAGACTCATAGACTCACAAAGGAAGGTAATTGTCACTTATTTAATCAATTAAAACCATGGCTAAACCTTATATAAAACCTGAATCTAATCATATAGGAAGGGTCTAGAGTCTTAGATTAGCCTATGGTCCAAATTTGGGCTCGTTTTAACCTTGTTTGACCATCCAAATAGTTTAGGAAAGAATCAATATAGTTAAAACCTAAATTAATGGATAATTCGATTAATATAAAGTTTTTCCCCTAAAGATACTAGGATTTCATTACTATCACGTGACCCATTGGAACAGTGTACACCTTTGGGTAGGACTCACAGATCTAGAGTCGTACCTGAATGGGGGACTCGTCTGGTTTGCCCGAGTCATCCTGACTGGGACTGGAAATTAGGCGACGTCGTCACCCCCCCAGAGAGGACTCCTTTGATTCCCTTGGAGCTATAAGTTTCCGCCCCTTCTTTTCTTTCAATGCATGATCAGAAACAGTGAACCCAGAACACCCAACAACTCCCTTGCTCTATCAATTTCCTTGGCTCATTGGTTGAGCCCCTTGTTTTTCGTCGAGACTTGGTTACCTATGGCAGTCGGCAAAGAGAGGCCAGATACTCTCGAGGTTCTTTGATGCCCCAGAGTTGATTAACAAATGTGAATAGAGTTGCTTGCCAACAGATTTCATCTTATGCAAGGTGAACCTACTTTCCCTCTTTCCTTTTTTTTTCACCTCCTGCTACAGTTCGTGAGCCCAGTCGCAATGTGGTGTTTTGATGAGAATTCTTGGTTTATGAATTGTGCCTTGTCTCCGTCGGGGCACATTGATTAGCTTAGATGGTTTTTCTCTGGTCTTTTCTCCATCCCAGACGACTTCTCAAGAACATGCCTTCCATGGATCAACCATGGTAGAGATGGGTGTTTTGGCCTGGGAGTGCCTCCTCGTCTTCATATTGGGTCCTCTCCGATCGGATGAAGATGAGGAATACGAAGGTACTACTTGTCATTTCTAGTTTTCTGAGTTTCAAGTTTGGTGATTTCATTTTTTATTTCTAGCTTTGAGCTCCTAAAGCTCTAATGCATCACGGGAGACAGAAGGGGATCCCCACTGTTGTTTCCCAATTATGCCCCTTTCTGGGATGTTATCTACGTTATGCCCCCAAGGACAGTCTGGGTTTTCTCACCTTTTCTGAGGCTGACCAAGGCTCGCATGTAAGTCGGCAATTTATGCCACACGATTGGATCTGGTTGGTCCACACGAGCGTCGCTCGTGTCAAGTATCTGCTAAGATAGATTAGACACCCACATGGATTTTCGATGATTTCTAATTGGTCGATGGTTTGATAATTCACAGTAAATCATAGGATGATCAAAAAATACCCAAAAATACTCGTTGGAAAGATTTTTCGATAAGGAACTCAATTTTTAGGTTTTCAAATCCTAATTTGTCTAACCATTTTTTCCTAGAAGACTCAAATAAGGGTTTAGGATGGTGTTTAAAGTGATGAATAATGAAAATCATATAATTTCAAGAGCATAGGATTCAATCAAGATCAGGGATACTAAGTTAGGATCTAACTTGTTCCATGTAAGTGGGTCATGCCACTATGCATATGAACTTTGAATTAATTGCTTGTTATGTATGATTTAGGTTTATGTTTCAAATTCTAAGTTAATGAATGAAATTAAGATAATGATGATGCCTATGATTTTATTGTTGCATGTTGTTTGCTATAATCATAAAGTCTTATGTTTATCACTTAAGCTCATTAAATTAATGTTTTGATCAAGTAATGATTAAGACATTGAAGAAAGAGTCATGTAACTCATGTAATGTTAATATTAAGATTAAGATGGAGAAATCCCATGATGATTAAGATAATGCACTTAAGTTGTAAATTGTTCCTCTTTATGTTATTTTGTATTTATGGCATTGATGTGCACTTTGGTGCAACTAAGATGAGCCTTAACTGGCCCGATGAGCACTTACGTGCAATTATTGGATGAGTACAATTTATATTGATGGCAAGATAAGAACAATGATGTTAATGTTAAGTTAATAGAATTAAGTAACTTATTATATGTTTCTCACAATGATGGGCCTTTATCATCGTTATGGGCTTCCTAGCAATGATGGGCTTTCTGAGCATGATGTGCCCCACAGGACAGTGATGGAGAGAACACATATAGTAATGTTTCTTAATTCATTGATGTAATGAAAACTAAAGTGTAATGGTAATTCTTAATGTTAAGCCATACCATGTTTATTTCAGTTCAAGTATATATGCTTATTTCATGTTCTTATAACATGCATAATGCTTCTTACTTACATCGTTTCTTTGTTTCACATGGTCGTGGGAGGAGATGTCTCTAGATCAAGGAGCAAGAGAGAATTGAAGCAAGCCCTTCAAGTGTAGCTGACGTCAAGGAGACTTTAGCTTGGTGGGGTTCCATCTACCACTCAGTAGATTGTCTAGTCATCTTTCCATGTTTTAGATTTGCTTAGTCTACGTGTATTAGGTTTTGAAATAAGATGAGATAGTTTATGTTTTTTTTCTTCTAAAGAACAATGTACAAATCTATATTTTGAGTTAATGCATGGTGTTTCACTTATCTTATTGCAATGTATATCATGTTTTGTAATGTTCCTCCGAGCCAAGTGACCTGTGTTATGGACAACATAGGTTTTGGTTCTGATTTCATATATGTGCTTGGAGGGGCGTTACAATATGGTATCAAAGGAATAAGTAGATGGCCACTAAGCTAAAGATTCATGTGTTTTAAGCCCTAGGTATAGAAGATTAATTCAAAGATATTAGAAACTAAGGTAGAGGTCTAGTTAGGAAACATCAGATAGGATAATGATTAGGGTTATGTGTCTAGATGTTTTGGATTTTTATGTTAACTCTTGAAATGTAAATAGCATGCTCTCTCTCTTTCCCACATCTTTGTGGTATGGGACATAGACTTATGGGATTTTGTAGAGAGAATGTTATATGCATAATCATATGTGTCTTGTCCTTTCAAGTGCATGTGGTATAAGACATGTGCATGAGGAAGGTGCTAAGATAAGTGTGATAAAATGTGTCACCTTTGCATATATGAGCGGCTGACATGTATCCAAAGGTGACAAAGAAAAAAGTGTTGCATTAAAGTTTGAGACCTATAGTCACCCAAACCTAATCAAACACGTAGTAAGACCAACCATGCATACAAAGGGTAGATTTTTTTTGGCATAGATATGCAAGAAAGATCCATGGTAGAATCTGAACCCCTAGAGAAGAGGTAAGAGAGGTCCTTTGGTATGTCAATGATGATGTGAAATAGATTCATTAGGATTTTACCTATATGTTGTCTTTAATAATGAGGTCTAGATAGTGTTTTACCATGAGAATCAGATGTTAAGATGATATAAGAAATTAGTGTACGTAGAATATGTAAAATCCTAAGGTGGGTAGTATGAAAAAATTTCGAGGATAAAATTTATTTAAGGTGGGTAGATTTGTAACATCCTAAAGTTTTAAATAAACTAAGTTTAGGGTCTAAATTGCAAATTTCCATATATAAAAAGAAAACTTGGACTTTAATGCAAATTTCTCAACGATTGAATTATTTATATAATTTTGATATAGAAAAGAAATCAAGATATGTTTCCTTTAATTTCTTTGTAATTAAATGATTCTAATATACACAAAAAGAAAAAAAAACAACTCTTTTTCTCTCTCCTCCATGAAAGTTTCTCCAAAAAAGGCATAATATATATGCAATAAGAAATTTTAGGATAAAATTAATGTTTGTCTCAGTTTTGGACTCATAGACTCACAAAGGAAGGAAATTGTCACTTATTTAATCAATTAAATGCATTAAAAATCAATTTAATGACCTATATGGAAACGATGGCTAAACCTTATGCAAAACCTGAATCTAATCATATAGGAAGGGTCTAGAGTCTTAGATTAGCCTATGTTCCAAATTTGGGCTCGTTTTGACCTCGTTTGACCATCCAAACAGTTTAGGAAAGAATTAATATAGTTAAAACCTAAAGTAACGGATAATTTGATTAATACAAAGTTTTCCTCCTAAAGATACTAGGATTTCTTTGCTGTCACGCGGCCCATTAGAACAGTGCCCACCTTTGGGCAGGGCTCTCAGATCCGGAGTCGTACCTGAACGGGGGACTCGTCTGGTCCACCCGATTCATCCCGACTGGGACTCCCCCCCACCCCACCCCACCCCCCGGGAGAGGACTCCTTTGTTACCCTGGGAGCTACAAGTTTCTGCCCCTTCTTCACTTTCAACACACGATCAGAAACAGTGAACCCAGAACACCTGACAACTCCCTCGCTCTATCAATTTCCTTGGCTCATTGGTTGAGCCCCTTGTTTTCCGTCGAGACATGGTTACCTGTGGCAGTCGGCGAAGAGAGGCGAGATACTGTCGAGGTTCTTTGATGACCCAGAGTTGATTAACGAACGTGAACCGAGTTGCTTGCAAACGGATTTCTTCCTCTACAAGGTGAACCTGCTTTCCCTCTTTCCTTTTTTTTCACCGCCTGCTGCAGTTCGTGAGCCCAGTCGCAATGTGGTGTTTTGACGAGAATTCCTGGTTTATGAATTGTGCCTTGTCTCCGTCGAGGCACATTGAGTAGTTTAGATGGCTTTTCTCTGGTCTTTTCTCCATCCCAGACGGCTTCTCAAGAACCTACCTTCCATGGATCAGCCATGGCAGAGATGGGCATTTTGGCCTGGGAGCGCCTCCTTGTGTTCACATTGGTCCTGATCGGATGAAGACGAGGAGCACGAAGGTACTACGTGTCGTTTCTAGTTTTTTGAGTTTCAAGTTTGGTGATTTCATTTTTGATTGCTGGCTTTGAGCTCCTAAAGCTCCGATGCATCACGGGAGAGGGAAGGTGCTCCCCACAGTTGCTTCCCAGTTATGCCCCTTTCTGGGCTGTTATCTGCATCGCGCGCCCAATGGCAGTCTGGGATTTCTCACTTTTTCTGAGGGAGATCAGGGCTCGCAGGTGAGTGGGCAGTTTATGCCACATGGTTGGATCCGGTTGGTCCACGTGAGTGTGGCTCAGGTCCAGTATCTTCTAAGACAGATTAGACGCCCACGTGGATTTTTGATGATTTCTAATTGGTCGATGGTTTGATAATTCACAGTAAATAGTAGGATGATCAGAAATATACCCAAAAATACTCGTTGGAAAGATTTTTAATTCAAGAGTGTTTGGCCATGTTTTCCTAGAAGACTCAAATTAGGGTATAAGATGGTGTTTAAAGTGATGAATAATGAAAATCATATAATTTCAGGAGCATAGGATTCGATCAAGATCAAGGATACTAAGTTAGGATCTACCTTGCTCCAGGTAAGTGGGTCATGCCACTATGCATATGTACTTTGAATGAATTGCTTGTTATGTATGATTTAGGTTTATGTTTTAAATTTCAAGTTAATGAATGAAATTAAGATAATGATGATGCCTCAGATTTTATTATTGCATGTTGTTTGCTATAATCATAAAGTCTTATGTTTATCACTTATGCTCATTAAATTAATGCTATGATCAAGTAATGATTAAGACATTGAAGAAAGAGTCATGTAAATCATGTAATATTAATATCAAGATTAAGAGGGAGAAATCCCATGATGATTAAGATAATGCACTTAAGTTGTAAATTGTTCATCTTAATGCTATTTTGTCTTTATGACGTTGATGAGCACTTTGGTGCAACTAAGATGATCATTAACCGGCCCGATGCGCACTTTGGTGCAATTATTGGATGAGGACAATTTACATTGATGGCAAGATAAGAACAATGGTGTTAATGTTAAGTTAATAGAATTAAGTAACTTATTATATGTATCTCACAATGATGGACCTTCATGGTCGTTATGGGCTTCCTAGCAATGATGCGCTTTCCGAGCATGATGTGCCTCATGGGGCAGTGATGGAGAGAACACATATACTAATCTTTCTTAATTCATTGATGTAATAAAAACTAAAGTGTAATGATAATTCTTAATGTTAAGCCATGTCATGTTTATTTCAGTTCAAGTGTATATGCTTATTTCTAGTTCTTATAACATGCATAATGTCGCTTACTTACGTTGTTGCTTTGTTTCGCATGGCCATGGGACGAGATGTCCCTAGATCAAGGAGCAAGAGAGAATGGAAGCA